>JAYESA010000020.1:59213021-59855521 GCA_036927795.1 Iris macrosiphon
AGTATTAAATGTTGTATCAGAATAATTCAAAGTTTTTCTATGCTTTTTATTTCTCGTCAGCTCTCAATTATAATTGATATTTGTTTTTGGTACTTTAGGTATGTCTGGTGACAGAATAGACTCTCTCTTGCACTGAAGTAGTCTCTTTGTGCAACAAAGACATAACTAAGAAAATAATTTGGGAGCTGCTGTGCTAACTCGACGTGTCAAGTAACTAGTACAGAGCAGTCTCTGATTCAGCTGTAACCTGAAAATGCCAATAACAGAGCAAGAAAAGGTATTTTATCTTATTGCGTGTATTTTACGTTGCCTGATATTCTTATGAAGGGCTGACAAATTTTGAAATACTACTTTCTGCAGCTGGGAGTTCATGCACGGCCCTTTAGTGATTCTCTTGTTGCTGTACCATTCAAGAAGAGAAAGTTCCTTTTTACTCGGCCTCCATCACCTCCTCCACAGTTGCTATCATCAACACCAGAAAATTGTGATAGTCAATGTAAACGAGAATCTTTAGAGTCAAACTCTCCTCTTTCAGAAACTTGCAGTCGTCTTGGGCGAGCTGATGCTGTGACAGGCAACGAAAGTGCTGTGACAGGCAAAGAAGTTTGTTCTGCATCTGTTGCTATTAATGGGTTGGGTCCATGTGCAGGAGTCGCTTCTATTAATTTTGCAAGTACCGAGCAAGAAAGCATGCAATTTCCTTTAGTGATGCAAGAAACTTCGGAGAAGCCTCATAAAGTGAAAAGCGATAATAGTCAAATTGTTCAGAGTGAAGGGATTTCGGTTTTGTACAACAAAATATTGCCAGTGATAGGAAACGAGCAACCTTCATCAAGAATGCAGGAGACTTTAGAGGTACCTCAAGAAACTTCGGAGGTGCTTCAAAAGGTGAGAAGTGATGATACTCAAATTGTTCAGAGTGAAGGTATCCCAGTTTTGAACAACAAAATATTGCCACTCATAGGAAGAGTGCAACCTCTGTCAACAATGCAAGAGACTTCAGAAGTACCTCAAGAAACTTCGGAGGTGTCTCAAAAGGTGGGAAGTGATGGTAGTCAAATTGTTCAGGGTGAAGGTATTTCGGTTTTGAATTACGAAATATTGCCAGTCATAGGAAGCATGCAACCTCCGTCGACAATGCAAGAGACTTCAGAGGTGCCCCAAAAGTTGGGAAGTGATGAATGTCTTCTTGTTCAGAGTGACGGGATTTTGGTGAAAGAAGACGATATGGTACACAGGAGTCTCTTAAGCAAATCTAGTGATGAGGAATTCAAAGTAGATTCTGGTCATCTTTCTTTAAGTAGATCAAACTGGGATTTAAATACAACAATGGACACTTGGGAAGGTTCCAAGACTGATTTCGCTCTTAACCATGGAACTTACACTAGTGGCAGGATAGAACTTGATGACATGCACAAGAAACGGTTCGACTTACACACACAACCTAACAGAGCAAATGCAACATTGGGGAACTGCGATTTTCAGACAAATGACCGGGACCATAAGTTACTGAATCAGTCAACTGGTATGGTTGAGTATTCTGATTCTGGGGCTTGTCTAGATTTGGAGCTTAAACCGTCCTTTCTGTCCAGTGCATGCACGATGCTGGCTAAGCGGCCTAATCTTAAATCTCTTAAAGAAATGCCATCTCTAAGCTCTTCAGTGAAGCCTACAGCTATGACCTCTAGTCATAATCCACAATTGATTATCAATAGACTTGTAGAATCTGAAGCCTCTGAAAGTGGCCATGGGGACATCAGGAAAGTTGATGAAATTGGTGGCACAAGTTTTCTAGTTCTTAGACACGTCAAATCTGAACCATGTGAAGGACATGGAACTTTGAAAACTCTAGTCTCTGGTGACTTGAAGTCTGCTTGCAGTATAGATGTAAAGACAGAGCCTCTTGACCAATTAGAGGGGAGTTACAAAAGTCCTGAGGGAAGACCGCTTTCATTGGAGCTAGGAGGTCTTAGCTTGTCACTCCAAAGCACAGGTAAATTTGATGGAAAGTCGCCATTTCTGACCTACAAGTCTCCTGAATTTAAGAGTCTGGGAGGAAGGCCATTTCAAACAGATCTAGAGGGGCATGACTTATCAATGCAGAGCACAGAATTGCACCAGAATGCATGTAAATTTGAAGGCAACATATTGGAACTTACATCCAAGTCTACTGGATCGGTTGAAGGAAAGTTGATTAGTGACTCAGAGGATCCTGCTTCACATGTTAGCAAAGTTGCTAACAATGTAGTTGACAAGGCCCCAAGTGTCAATAGCCCTGCTCCAACACCTAGTAATGAATTTCCTATTGACACTGACGTGCCTAAAGCGGGAAAAGAAACCATTACCACACCATCAGGGATGGTTATGGGATCCATGATTTCAGATTCCAATGAGTTGAACTCAAAGGAAGAAAAAAGCAAAACTGATAACTTGCCCATTGTTCCTGAGACTTCGGCTTCTGACTGTAGGGTGTCTGCAGACTGTCTGCTTGAATCTGTTCCAGAAGTCGATTCTTTTGATGCTCGTAATTCTTCTGAAGTCACTCATATTGATGAACTCACAGGCCAATATAAAGACAGCAAGGTTGTTGAGAGTGGTGGGATGAAGGAAAAGACTGATATATCTCCTCAAATTCTAGACAAGCCTTGTGAAATTGAATCCAAGGATGTTGTTGCTTATGATGCAGGAACAACCAAAGAACTTCGTAAACAGTGTGGCACAGATGATGGGGACTATGAAGACGGTGAAGTCGGAGATCTGGCATTGATCAGTGCAGTTGACGGATTATGCGAGGAAAGAGAAGTGGAGCAGGTGAAAAGTATTGATTCTGTTAGTTCTCTTGATGTTCCAGTTCTAAAACCCTCAGTTGTTGAAGAAAAGGAGATTTCCATAAATAATTCATCAGAGGCGAAGGATTATGGTACTGTTGAGTGTGATATTGGTCCTTGTGATAACAAGTATGAACATGGCTCTTCATCTGTTGGAGTGCTGACTGCAGAGTCTGCTAAAAGTGGGCCAATCAAATCCATTCGCAAGATATCAAAGGATCATATGAAGAAAAACAAGGTTCCTGAAAGAAAGATGGAATCTGATATAGGTGTTAGTGCTAGCACAGTTATAAAAGATCATCAGGTTGATGCGAACACCCAACAGGAGGAAGCTGAAGGGTCTGACCTGTTGCCTAAAATATCTGAACTGAGCAAAACAGAGTCTTCTCAAGCTTCTGAACTGTGCAAAACAAAATCTTCTCAAGCTGATTGTGAACCAAAAGATGTTATTGTTGCAGGTCAATATAGTCGAATCATATACCTGAATACTGCCTCAAATGGATCTACATATGAAAAAATAAAATCGGAGTCAGGCAGGTTATCATCCCCACAAATAGATAAAGAAAGTCTCGTGGATAGATCATTCAATCAAGAGAGATCACAATCTCGTGGGTGCAGGTTATATCTTTACCCAAGCAGTGCTTTTCTGTAGCGTTTAATTTTGTAGTTTGTCTTTAACTCGCTTTCTATTTCAGAGATGAATATTCTAGCGAAAACTCTCGAAAGTTTGAAGTTGGGAGGAGCCAATTTCATCAAGTTGGGAAACATGTTAAAGATTTTGTGCGAAATAGGACTAGAACTGATGAACGGCAGATTGCTTTGCATGGCGAGAATCATATTTCTGATGAGTTACCGGAACATATTAATAGCATGACTCGGGGCCAATTCCCCCCAAGACTAAATGACTCTGAAATGTCCATTGCTGCCACATCCAACGGATCCAATTGCAAGAGGTGGAGACATACAAATGATGAATTGCAAAATCTATCTCGTATGCCATGTAGAGGGAGGTCTCCTGGGGCCCAAGGACAATTAATAATGGTTCGTCATCCTATAAGGGAGATCAGTCCAGGTAGGCGCATTGAGAGAGAGTTGCATGATTTTGTACTCACTGATGAAGAGAATTTAATGAGGAACATGCCAGATGGCATGAGGGAACCTCCCTCACTTGCACGTTCTCGTTACGAAGGAGATGAAGGCTTTTTTGTCCGGAGAGAAAGGAGTTTATCACCTACTCAGCAAAGGGGTGCTAGTTGCTCAAAGTCTTCGTCAAGAGCTCAACAACGCGTACTCCAACAGTGGACAACTCCTGGAAGATGTCTTGATGATTATACTGGACCACAAGGACCGGTCCATTGTAGATCACCACAAATGATTAGGCGTAACAGGTTAAGATCACCTCTTCAGCGCCCTTGTTACCAAGAAGAGATGGTACACAGAAGACGTGTATCTCCTCCATACATCGGTCGACTATCAGATGATGTTATAGGTATGGTTCCTCCTGCAAGAGAGCGTGATTTTTTTAGGCCATTGAGGGGTAGGGGATCTGATAGAAACATCCGGAGGTTTAATTTAGTAGACTCTCGAGAAGCTACAGAAGAATACTTTGGATCAGCTTTTCCCCATAATGAAATCCGCGAAATTTTTGAAGATAATGAATATGCTGATGATAGAAGAAGGTGTGAAGAGAGGCGGGAACCCATTCGTTCCTTCAGGCAACGGGGTGTTGATGCTGCTGATGATGATGACAACTTTCCCTTTCATGTCGACAATGGTCCTTCTAGGACATTTAGATTATGCCCTGAGAATAATAATGAAAGGTTTCCAGGAGGCACCGCAAGGACTGGTTTCAATGGGAGGTTTAGAAACCGGTTAGGTAACACATCTGGTAGATTGATAGGCACTGAGCAGGAGCAAGATGAGAACTACAGGCATCATGAGGGCCAGGGGTGGCGCGATGATAGCTATGGTGATGACAGAATGAAGAGGAGACGATTCTAGCTGTCTTCAATGTAGTTTGTTTAAACACAGGCATATGCATGTTCCACTCGATTCAAGAAAAAGGAGACCTATAAGTTATTCAACCAATAAAGTCAAGAACCGACTGCTGGAATTTTTAAATATTGGAGATGTGAAATAACCTTTTCCTTGGTGCATGCAGTTGAATGGCTTGCGTTGCGTAGTTTTGCATCATTCTAGTGACATGAAATCAAGTGAACATGTGAAAAATTGGGTAGTCATCTGTATGTATGTCATATGGCAGGAGACAAATAACGGAAAATTGGGAGCTTGTACGATCTGGTGGCTTTTATGGGAGAATGGTCTACATCTGACAATTAATTGGTCAAAGCAGTGATATATTGATATCAGCATTCAGGCTGTAATAACTTATTTGGGTAGTCATCTGTATGTATGTCATATGGCAGGAGACAAATAACGGAAAACTGTGATATTTTGATCTGATAACTGAAGAGTTACATTAAGGAGCACTATTTTTGGTCATTGGCAACTCTCTGTACATATGAACTTAGAAGCTGGACTGTCCATTTCCAAGGCTTATAATTTCTTTTGTTCTTAACTGTATTTGATAGAGAGGCATAAGAATCCATATTCCTGTTTGGAATTCTTTTTGACTCGGTAGACTTGGGCAGACTATCGATTGGAGCTCGGAGCATTAGAACAGACTAATTAAAGTATAAATTTAGACAAATGGGAAGTGATCGTATAGCTATTGTCATATTATCTTCTTTCTTAATGTAGGGGTGAGCATTATTGGATTTTGGACCGACAACCGAACCATATTCGGTTTGGAAAAAAAAAACAAAAAAAAAAGGTTTGGATTCGGATTCGGATTTGATATATATCTTATACGGTTTATGGTGTTTTTGATTGTAAGGTGAAAAATATGTGGAAAAGAAATTAATTTTATGGAATTATATTTCTAGGAAAAAAATTTCATGGAATTTTGAAAACAATTAATGGAAAATTTGATTTGATGTTTGATTGTTATTATTTTGTACGGAAAAATGATATTTTTTTATGGGTTGGACAAGTTTTATTTTTCATCATTTTGGAGGAAAATATGGAAAATAATAGTTTTTTGGAAAATGATTCCATAGAAAATATAAGCTATCAAATACTACAATCGGTGAAAATTGTGATGGAAATATTTTTCATGAAAAAAAGCCTAATCAAACAGAGCCTTAAGAGTTTCAATTTCAGCCCAAGTTTCAATTTCGCTCTAAAATCAAAATTCTAATAAGACTTATAAAATGATGGATACCCTCAATTTAATGTATATTTTATAATTAAAAGTATACAATTTTTGTATATATTTTAAAAATTATTGTAGCTAGTTATAACTAATAGGATATGTTTATGCCAATTAAATAAAGATATTCATCTTTTAGAGATTTGTTAAGATAACATGATTATTCATTGCAAACCTTTTCACTATTTTACAAATACAAAGAGAAACCGTTGAAGAGTTGTATAATACAAACGAAAATTTTCTCTTTCTATTTCTCTTCTTTTATAGAGTCAGTTCTTGAAGAACTTAAAATTTCTCTTTCTTCCTTTTCTTAGTTCCTGAAAAACTTCTTAGTCCTTCAAGCTACAATATGTTATCAACACTTACCTTTACCACGCTGAAGTTCGTAAGGAATGAACTCATCTTAAACTTGCAGTTAATAAGTGAACATGAAGTTCATCTTGAACCCGAAGTTCGTAACATGCTAATAGACTGAAAATAAAAATTCATCATTACATGTTGTGAACCAAAAGTTTAACGTAATTAATCCATTTTTACTTCGAACCTATAGTTCTAATATATTTTTTTTCCTCCACTTCTAGTGTCGAAAATGAACAAGCTTGATTTTACTGTACTGGAAGTTTTCGGAAGAAACTACCTAAAATTGGTACATGATGTTAAACTCCATATCACAAGAAAGAAACTAATAATAACAATTATGGCCGACAATCGTGACTAAAGCTGATAAGACACTTGTCATGATCTTTATTCGAAAGCATATGCTTAAAGCAATACAAATGGAAAACCTCGTTGAAGAGGATCCTCAGAACCTTTGGTTGGGTCTTAAAGAAAGCTTTGACCATCAAAGGATGATTTACTTGCTTGTAGCAATACATGATTGGAAAAATCTTCGATTTTAGGACTAAGTCTTTGAATGAGTACAACTCTGAAATATGTTAAATATTATCACTCCATAAATTTTGTAAGAAAAACTTGATTGTGGCTGATCTCCTGGGGAAGACTGACTTAATTTTCCATGCCTCTAATATGCTTTTGTAGCAACAATATGGAAAACAAAAATTTATCAAGTTCTCGGATCTGATTTCTCTCATGTTGCTCGCTAAAAAACAACAAGCTCATGATAAAGAACAATCAGGCTTACGCCACTAGCGTGAATGTCATCTTGTTGCCTGAAGTCAATGCAAGGTATTCCAGACGCAAACATCAACAAGGTCAGAATAGTCGTAGTAGGACGAGAAAATCCAACCACGTGAAAAGCAAGAGAAATTAGGTTCGCAAATAGGAAAACCACATCAAAATGAATACCCAACTGCTCCAAGGCCGAGTAATGTCATAAAGAAGAAGAACGATCATGCTTCTACTTTTGCTACCACCAACATGTGCTGTTATTATAGTAGAATAGACATTGGTCTCGTACCTTTTGTGTCCATGTCCATGTTGTAATCTCCCTAAGTTTTGCTAATTAAATATAGATTAATTAAAGTATAAGTTGAGTATATATAGTATATATATACTATATTGTATACAGATGTCACAGAAAATATAAAATATATTAGGTGCAAATATACATAAATATATGCATATGAATATTTAATTATATGTGAATAATAGTCTGTATTAATTCTTAATAAATACTATTCAATAGATAAATAAAAATAACAATACTACTACTACTTATAATACTAATAATAATAATAATAATAACAGAAAAAAAATTTAGTTTATAAAAAGAAAAAAAGAAAAGAAAAGAAAAAGAAAAGAAATAAAGAAAAGGAAAGAAAAAATAAATAATAATAAAAACCTAAACCAACCCAGACCCGCAAATCCAGCACCCCCCACCATATATATATATATATATATATATATATATATATATATATATATATATATATATATATATATATATATATATGGTTACAGCCAACGGTTAAGATTGTATGACTTAAATTAGATCCAACGGCTGTAAAAGAGGGGATGCTTGGGGATACAAAAATTAGGGGATCCCGATCACACACACACACACACACACACACACACACACACACACCAAAGCCCTAACCCTAGAAACTACCCTCACACCCGATCCGCGTCGGGCGCTGGGCGTGACCGCCCCACGCACGTACCGAGCAGCAGCCGCGAATAGCAACAACAACAGTCTACACGATAGCAATTGCGTTGCCAACCCAACTTCGCTCCTTCTGTTCTCCTCATTCGCTCAATCATTTTGTGAATCGTCTTCGCAGGTATGTTCTAAACATAACCCTCTTCAAAACCAGTTAATTAGTTTTAATTAAACAACATTAAAAATTAGGTAAAAATTGAATCCCAAACTCGAAAAAATCACAGGTTCTAATAGGACAGAAACTGTCCGTGATCCCGACTTGCAAGATGCATATCTTTCTCCACAGTTGGAGAAACGATGAACCAAATTTTCCTTTGTGTAGACAACCTGACCGACTAAAAATTCCATCAAATAGTTTAATCTAATTTATAGTTTTTGGACAATAAAAATTAAGTCGAAATCACGAAAAAACTATTTTTAAAATACTAAAATTCTCCGATACAAAGTTGGTCCCGACAAACCGGACCATTTCGTCTTGTACCATTTGTACCGAAAGGCGCTTATGGCATTCCCAGATGTGTGGAATTTGACTTTTGATTTGGATGTGTGTGCATGCCGAAATCTACTCGTATCCGTCGAAAGTCCCCGTATCGACAATTTTGCAAATCACCCAATTAGTTTGTGCATGCTCATCGGATCGCACCAAAATTTGCACCGCTGGACTCGCATCATTTGACTTGTCCTGTGACCCGAGTTTCGTCCGATTATGAGTCAGTCGACGAATCGCTGTTTCGCGGACCCCACGATTCGGCTTGTCGAGCGATTTTGTGATCGACTCACCGGAATCCAATACTAGACATATCGTTGAGTTTGTATCGTCGTTTAGAATTTTTTTGACCTATAATATGTCTAATTTAGAGACCTTTAACTTTGGCACGCTTTTCGGTAGAAAGTGGGTCACATGTAGACCCCGCCTTGATCGATATTACCGTTTTAGACTTTGTGTCCAAATTGGACGAATGTATAGTGTTTTTTGACTATCTCGCTTATACCGAAAATGTTAGTGATGTCTATTGTAGCATCCGGGAAAGTTAGTTCAGAGTCTGTATCTTCCGATTCATTGTGGTTGTCGTCTGGACGTTATTACTACATCAAACCATTGCCAGGAAAGTATACCTTGTCACGGTACTATTTATTCACATTCATTTCCAGAACGTATATTTTTTGTTTTTTATTTCTTAGTTATTTTTCTATATAAAACTGCGCGTCCAAGAAAGACGGGTGCAACAACAAAGTGCGTCATCTTTTTGTCTCTTATTTTTATTATGCATATTGACCTAGGTATACGAGACCACCCCATGATTGCGAGATATCTTTATATCTCCTTTGGCCATGACACATGTGTTCCACGAGTGTGAGTATAATATAGATTACGAAATTACGTTTCGATTGAGCATCGGTACGCATGGATCGTGAGATAGGAAATAACTGCTAATAGGGATGCATGTTAGAAGACTTAGCAGCTATTAGTAGTCCAGGAACATGGACTATCGTTGTATGGTGGTCCAATCATTGTCTTTGTTTGGTTGTTAGGATATTGTGCTGCAATAGGCTATGAACCGAAGCTACGACGCAGATACTTGCACTCTGTCTCGACGTAATAGTTGGATTGTATTGTGAGATGATACGGATAGGAGTATGGGGGTGGGGAGGACAACTATTAGCGTGGGGACTTTTATTTATTTGTTTTTCTCTAGTTGTCCACAGGTGACTTGGTACAACACTATGTGTATCTAGATTTATTTACTTTACTCTAGTTGGCCGCTAGTGACTCGGTTAAGCACTACGTGTGTCTAGTACTTTTATTTGTTAGGAGTGCCCCTACTTAGGAATGTTGTCCAAAATTTCATTCACATAGAACGGTTAGGAGACCTTATGGATGTTTATTTTTACTATTTTGTGACATGCTTTTATGTATCTTGTTACATCCCTCTGAGGACCTGGTCCATTTTCAGGAGTAGACGATTATGACTATCCGCATGAGTACGGACCCGGACCTGACTCTTCATTTACTATTGAGGAGATCTTACCCTCTGAGCATCCTTGAGTTCTTCTTACTGATGGATATTTTAGTTGATACATTATTTTGCTACTTATTTTATTTTAGTTTGGGAGGTCGGACTTCGTTATCATTTTAGTTTGATATAGTCGTTTGGTAGTGGATTTGTTTCCACCTGACTATTATTTTGACTACTTTGTGCTTGAGATTTTTAGCTATTTGATTAGTATTTATTTTACTTGCATATGTAGATGAGATTTAATTATGCCCTTGACTTGTGAAATATTTTTATAGCACTTGTGAACTGTGATTCATATTACAGCATGCGTGTGTATTCGTGGGTTCCATATATTGGAGTAGCATACGTATACATACCAGCTGTCATGCTTGCGTATCCTAGTCCTACATATTTTGGGACTGGGACGTGACAATGTAGTAAAAGTGTAACATTCACGACCACAGTAAAGAGATACCCATGTGGTCAAAGTAGGTTATCCGTTGGGCACTAATTTTGAAGTTAGAGTCTTCCACCAGCAAATGGAAGAATATGTAAACATAGTTGATCTCATGTTTCTCATGTTTTAGGATTAAAAATAATGAATTATAGTTTCATTTTGATTTGGATATTATTTTTAATAGTTTTTTTATTATTAATTAAATTTTATATTTTTGCATATATGTGATAAAATTCAATTAATTTTGTTCAGGTATAACAAGTGAGAAAGTTAGATGTTTATAGACAGTGCGACTAGGCACACGATTCTTCATGAAGCAAAAATATTTTTTTAACTTTATCCTTAAGAAAAGCACTCTAACAACCCTATTAGGCCCATGTAACTTGATAGGGGGTACGAAATTGTGAGGTTCGCCTCACCTTATCAGTATTTGTATAGGGATACATGTTTTTGTGATTTTGGTATCTTGATCGAGGGTAATGTAAGCACCCTAGGAGGGTGAATTGGGTCTAACTAAATAATCAAGAATAAAAATGATTGCTAATAGAAAATTTAAAAACAAGTGTGTAAAAGAGAAAACAATAAGAATATCGACACCTAATGTATCCTGGTATCCTCCGTAAGACACTCCAAATCATGAAACTCTTTTCCTCTTTAATCCACCATGAGCTTTGCTTTGAAGGCTTGCTAATTTCAACACGCGAGCTTTGATCCAAAGGCTTGCACACTTCAACTTCTTACAAGATAGGTTTTGATCTTCCATAACAAATATGAAGATCTCACTTTTACAACTCAAGAACACTACCACAATTTGTGGATTGGCAAGTGAAAGTTTTAGTATAGTTGTTTGTGGATAGACCTTTGGTAGATAGGAAATTTTAGTCTCAAAGCGTCCACCTTGAATGTGTCATGCCCCGGTTTCGTAGAACCGATCGTCCTCGCATTCGGTTCCGTAGAACCCTTCGTTCTCCCCAGGGCATGATTCTGTACAAGTCTGGGGTTGCATTTGTACAAGGTAAGAACGTGCACATATGTCAAAATCTTTTATAAATAATCAAGTAAATAGAAATATCTATGCCTCAATCCACAATGAACAGAATATACAAGAATGAGCTATATGTGCTAACGTTGGCCATCCAGTAACACACAAACTCGAATAGACTCGAGAAAGAAATATGAGTCTATAAAACTAGGCTACATCAGAAGATGAATAAACAATATGAATAAATAACCATAACTCCGGTAGAAATGATATAAGTACCTGATACCAATACCTGCAAGACAAGCAACTCCATCAGCAACTCCAAAGGCTCCATTACCGTCTAAGCTGTAAAAACTGGCAGGGAACCAGGTCCTCAGAGGGACGTAACAAGGTACAAGAAACAACATGCCAAAAGTAAAACAGTATAATGCCACATACTCAAGGGTAAACTACTGTAACCATCTATGTGATATGCACGTGAGAGCATCACTCGTACTCAGGCTGAAACCACTACAGGCTCTGTGTTGGGGAGCCCATAGCAGCAAATGGTCTGATATTTTGTTGTGGATGAGATAGTTTTACCTGTTCTATACTTGTAGTATTTTAGGACAGCGTAGCACGTCCCTTTGGGTCCATCAAAGTGGATTAAGCCCTTAGTGACGTGTCAGCTGGCCAGTGATACGTGGCCTAGTTTCTGACATTTTGGGACTGGGACGTGACAACTAGTCTGTCGCAAATCACGATATGGATCCCAAACAATCTACAACGCATAAAATTTAGCATAACGTCATTTAGCATAACGTAATTTAGTAAATTATTACCAAATATTAAAAAATTAGGTCATAATTCACCTCTTCTATCGTCATATCTTCAAGTGTATTCCGTAGGGCGGCCAATGTGTGTGGACGTTTGGCTTATTTTTTAGTTGGCTTCCATCTGCACATTCTAGGAAGGTGTTCGTCATACCCTCGGTTAAGTTTAGCCCGCTGCAGGGTTGGAAAGTGCTCGTATATCCATGCCTTCACGTAACCAAGTTAAAAAAAATAGTCCAAAAATTAACAACAAAATATTTTAGTATGTATACAAGTTGACAAAGATATATCTATACATGGAGTAGAGTCTGGCATCCGGATATTGTCTTGGAACCGACACGGGATGCCGCACCAAGCTCGCGGTAAAGGTATGCTAGTATACCGCTTCTCCAAGATATTTCTTCCACTGTGTCTATGTCGTCAAAATTCATGAGATATTTGGCATGTATCGACGTTACAGACTTATCCGTAATGCCGACAACCCCTAAGATGAACTGCATATATCCATGGGCCACATTATCGCTATTGTCCACTTCGGGGTCCGGATCAACGAATGTCTCCTCCAAATATTTTAAAGGAAGTCCGTACGCCTTTTTGAATTCTCGAAGGGTGGTAAAACTAGCCGCATCAACTCCCAGATACCCTGATACATAATCCACGATATGGTCGTAAAAGTTGATGCTCGATTCGTCATAAATATGATTCATCATGACTCGATCATCAACCCTAAGTCCCAATATATGATGGACGTCATCAAGGGTAATCGTCAACTCCCCGTTTGGTAGATGAAAAGTGTTGGTTTCTGGATGCCATCGTTCTACAAATGCCGATATGAGTGCATTATCCACCATCGTATATGAGTAGTTACCCAAATATTGTAAACCGGTGGGAATGATTTTTGCCTTCATATCGTCTCCCAATAATTCAAACCCCCATGTATTGCACTTTTTGCCGTGGTTGATCACCGTTAACATACGAGAACTCTCCTGAAAAGTAAACAATTGGATGAACTTATACATATATATAAAATATAGTTATCTATAAATAATTGGATGTGTCATGCCTCGGCCCCGAGGGCCGCCCGGACCACCACTTCCCCCGCCGGGCCGGGAGGACTGGACGCGAATCACCGCACCTCGGCGCACTGGGCGCGAATCACCGTGCCTCAGCGCTTCCCGACGGGGCAAGGAATGGCTCGTTTGATACCAGGACGTCATGCCGTGCGAGCCTGGGGTTGCGCCCGCACAAGGCAACATCTTTAAGTTTGTTTGGCTATCATCGCATCAATCGAGTAAGCAGCGGAGGGACATTGTTACAATGCAATGCATTTAGCCAACTGAGTATTCGGGATAAATCGAGGGACCGGGTTTCTCTTAGCAAAGGCATCGTTCCATACATTATGCCCTTTTATACGATACAACTCGAGACAATCGAAACCAGAATTCCGGGTCTCTTAGTTAAGCAGATATGTTCGTTTCAAAGACAAACTAGGTGAGTTTGTTTATTAGCATTCAAGACATGTTCTATCATTCTCTTATGAAAACATGCAAGCAAAAAACTCAGATTTATTATTAAGGCGTGCAAGAATCAGAGAACGAAGTTCTGCCCACTCACCTTGATACATAATGCCGACGCGGAGCGGGGCATTACAAACTTACCCACCAACAAAAAGTTTTGTCCTCAAAACTTCAAGGATAAACTTCTCGATATTCCGAGCAGCGATAGTCCTCATCCCTCGTCGTACTCAATCGAAACAATCAAGCAAATCAAGTCCAGAAAATATTTGTACTTTGAGGATATCTATAGACTTATTGTATGGAACGCATCTCATTTTGGTCCAACGAGTTCAATAGTTCACACAAAAATTTGATCGTTAAAGGAACTTTTCCAGTACGAGGGTCAAAGGAACTTGAAGCTGGGCTCTGATACCAATATATCATGCCTCGGCCCTGAGGGCCACCTGGACCACCGCTTCCCCCGCCGGGCCGAGAGGACCGGACGCGAATCACCGCGCCTCGGCACTTCCCGACGGGGCAAGGAATGGCCCGTTTGATACCGGAACGTGATGCGTGCGAGCCTGGGGTTGCGCCCACTCAAGGCAACATCGTTTAAGTTTGTTTGACTATCATCGCATCAATCGAGTAAGTAGCGGAGGGACATTGTTGCAATGCAATGCATTTAGCCAACTGAGTATTCGGGACAAATTGAGGGACTGGGTTTCTATTAGCAAAGGCATCGTTCCATACATTATGTCCCTTTATACGATAGCAACTCGAGGCAATCGAAACCAGAATTCCGGATCTCTTAGTTAAGCAGACATGTTCGTTTCAAAGACAAGCCAGGTGAGTTCGTTTATTAGCATGCAAGGCAGGTTCTATCATTCTCTTATGAAAACATGCAAGCAAAAACTCAGATTTATTATTAAGGCGTGCAAGAATAAGAGAACGAAGTTCTGCCCACTTACCTTGATACATAATGCCGACGTGGAGCGGGGCATTACAGGATGAACTTAGAACTTACAACTATATATAAAATTATCATAACGTAATGTACTTACCAGATTGTTCCATATTTAGTATGCAATATGGTTCTCGATCGACAGCAACATAGAGCAACCGTTTGGACGAGTCTCGACTGGACTATCTGGCTGCTGAGATGGTCCTGAACCATCAGTAGGCCAGTTTCCGAGGGTTTGTGGCAGAGTCTCGACAGGACTATCTGTATGCTGAGAAGGTCCTGAACCATCAGTTAACCGATTTTGGACATTTGGTATGTCCTCATCGGAGGAGGAAGAAGAACCAGAAGTACTAGGAGTACTAGGAGCACGTCTCTTCGAACGAGTGATAGTCTTCTTCATCAGTCGACGTTTTCTAACTTCAGGGCGTGCCTCAGGGTCGCGGATAGTGAGAGCTGGTTCAGTAGTATGCTGAACATTGCGTTCCTTACACATCGATGCAGTAAGGCGTTTTCTTATGATATCTTCATCCTCAGTGCCCTTCCGAGGGTCGTGACTATAAGACAAAAAAGATATATATTTTAACATCCCAAAATTTATTCAACATTCAGGACTGTAGAAATTTCTACAGTCCTATATGTATACAGGACTGTAGAAATTTCTACAGTCCTAAATTTATATTGGACTGTTGAAATTTCTACAGTCCTTTATACATATAGGACTGTAAAAATTTCTACAGTCCACAATATATATATATAGGACTGTAGAAATTTCTACAGTCCCGCATGGTTCTGTTACATACGTTCGACGGATGTCGAACTTGTATGCCCTAAAATCGGGTACGAGACTCCACAAAAATGTCGAAACTACATCCAAAACTACATTCAGGACTTGTATGTCCTAATTTTAAGATTGAAAATATAATTTTTGAAATTTTTTCGAAATGTAATAGAAACTATTACAATTTTTGAAATTTTTTCGAAATGCAATAGAACAAGGAGAAGGAAGAATTGTACCTTGATTCTTTCGAGAGTTTGGGAGCCATCGACAAGGAGGAGGAGGAAGAAGTGGAGGAGGAGGGCTCCGACAAGAAAGGGAGGAGGGAGGAGGGCTCCGGTGGGGGTTTGGAGGGTTTGGGAAGAGAGTTTTATGTTTGGGCTAGTATGAGTAAACTTTTGGGCTAGTATGAGTAAACTTCATTCATTAATGGGCTAGCCCCAATCCTGGGCTAGCCCCAAGTAAATTGTGTAGTGCCCTTATCAACAATCTTTATTTTTTTGGTAAGTGTAGCCAAGGACTTTCTTGTTGCAGATAATTGAATGTGTTGCAATGATAGCTGTCCAAATACCAGAAAAGTGGTTTCAAGATTTTGCCAAACCAATGGAAGAAAACAGTTCACAAAAAGACAACTCAATATTATGAAAAAAGAAGAAGAAAAAAAATCTGTATTATGAAGAATAAAAAAGAAGGCAACTCAGTATTATGAAAAAGAAGAAGAAAAATTCAGTATTATTAAAAAAGAAGATAACTCATTGCAAGACCTGGAATTCTGGGGATCTATTTCGGAGAAAAAGACTGGTTGCTTGCTCGAATTGAAGGAGTTGATAGGGTAAACCATAGTTCTAGGTATTATGAAAAAAATAAAAATGGTGAGTAAATAATAATCAATTCCTTTCTATTTAAACTAGGTAATTATCACAAACCCAAATTTAATATTCCATTATTAGAGGGACCTTTACATAATTTTCCTATTATGTTAGACTGACCCAATTGACTCCTACAGAAATTTCCATACTATCAATCAATCCCCAAAATTATAGGCCACCTCCTCCTTCCCAGAAAGGAAGCATATGGCCATCAATCTGCTGATTTTATGTTGGATTCTACTCCATTTATTCTCCCACTCCCAAAAAAAGGAAAGTAGTAACAGAAACTAGGGTTAGGGTTTTAAATTCTGCAAGTAAGTGCTTCCTTCGTCAGTCATCCCCAATTCCATCATGCTTTAATTTCATTTCCATTAGAATCAGCATGATCTAGAAATAAATAAATAAATGTTCATGCATGAAATGTTGATTGATTGATTCATATTCATTCATCAGTAATTCATTGTATATGAAGTTGTCAATTACTGGGTTTGAGACCCGAACCCGTACCCGTTTGTGACCCGAAACCCGATAAATCCGGTTTAACTTTCCCTCCTAAAACTAGAACCCTTTTGTGAACGAAAAGAAGGAAGGAAGGAGGAAGAGGAGGAGAAGGTAATTAATGTTAGGGATGAGGAAAAGATTCCCTCATGCAATGGACAGACTCTATCTAATTATTATCATAAATAAACACTCTCCCCATATTTCAATCTATTGTTGTTTGCTACATTCTTCTTTTTTCGACAATCCCAATGCCAATGGAGCCATCCCATCACCACCACCACCACCGCACCACCTCCTCCTCCTCCTACCACTCGGCCCTCGCTGAAACCCCTCCCCCTTCCCCCCACCTCCCCTCCGCCAACTCCCCCACAACTGGGAACGCCAACAACGACAGTGACACCTCGTCCTTGGGACTGCTGTCGTTGTCCCCTACGGTCAGGAGCTGCGATGTGTACGTCGGGGTCTCTGGGTGGAGGCCGCCCTCAATGCTCCGCTTCGTGAGGTGGCTGCGGGCGGAGCTCGAGATGCAGGGGGTCTCTTGCTATGTCGTGGACCGGAGCCGGCTTAAGAACGCCTGCGACCACGAGACCGCCAGAGCTGCGATGGATGCCGCCGCGCTCGGGGTGGTGGTGGTCTCTGCGGGGTCGTTCTCGAGCGCCTACTCCATGGAGGAGATTAAGATGTTTATTGAGAGGAAGAAGATGGTCCCGATCTTCTTCGAGTTGTCTCAGGGAGAGTGCGGCCCGAGAGATATCATCGAGAGGAGGGGGGAGGTGTGGGAGTGCTACGGAGGCGAGGCATGGGAGAGGTACGGAGGAATGGAGGACGAGTGGAGGGAGACGGTGAATGGACTTTGTAAACTGGAGGTGAAGTTGGAAGCACATGGGAGGAACTTTAGGGACTGTATTTCAGAGGCGCTCGCCCTTCTGGCGTTGGGTCTGGGGAGGAAGAGCGTGGTGAAGAGGCTCAAAAGTTGGAAGGAGTTGGCGGTGGAGGAGTTTCCTTTTCCTCGGAATACAAACTTTGTTGGAAGGAAGAAGGAGCTTTTCGAGCTAGAATATCGTTTGTTTGGATATGTTGAAAGTGAAAGGGAGGACGAATGTCCAGCGAATAGAGCTTACCGAAGGCATAGAGAGGAGGAGACGGAGGTGACAAGAAGTGTAAAAAACCGATACAAGGAGGAGAGTAGGAAAGGGAAGGAGCCTATGGTGTGGAAGGAATCTAAAGAAGCGACTAAAATTCTAGGTCACCACGACAAGGGTGATAGAAAAGCATCAATGACTAAAAGCTCGAAAGGCTTGGAAGACCATAAAGGTATATTTTGCATTTCTGGGCCCTCCGGAATTGGTAAAACCGAGCTTTTGCTTGAATTTGCATACCGATTCCGCCAAAGATATAGAATGATCTTATGGGTTGGTGGGGAATCAAGATTCATTCTCCAGAATTACATGAAGCTAATGCATCACTTGGGAATTGATGTGGACATAGTGAACAAGTTTTTTTCTGAAAGAAATCGACCATGGAGCTTTGAGCAGATAGAAGAAATAGCCATCAACAAGATAAAAAAGGAGCTCATGCGGGATTTCCCATATTTGCTGGTGATAGATAACTTGGAAAGAGAGAAGGATTGGTGGGATGGAAGGAATATTATCGATCTCCTTCCTCGTTTTGTAGGAGCAACCCATGTGATAATCTCCACCCGTTTACCTCAGGTTGCTGACATCAAACCCATGCGGCTTCTATATATGTCCGGAGCCGAGGCAATGGCATTGATGAAGGGAAGAACAAATGAAGTTAGCTTAGAAGAAACTGATGCACTAAGGGTTATTGAAGAGAAAGTTGGTAGGCTACCGTTGGGTCTAGCACTTGTTGGTGGAGTACTTTCAGAGCTTTCAGTGAATGCACCTCAACTTCTTGATGCAATCAATGCAATGCCATATAAAGAACTTACGTGGAGCAAAGGGGAAGACATTGCATTGAAGCGAAACCCGTTTCTTGTGCAGCTTCTGGACTTTTGTTTCTTGATACGTGAAAACATGCCAGCTAAGTTGGCCATGAGGATAGTTGAGGCTAGTGTTTTATTTGCCCCAACATCAGTCCCTATATCTATGCTTGGTTTGGCTGCACGTGAATCTTCCAGAGAGCATCATGGTCTCCAACTTTGGAGAAAATGTCGACGTGAAGTAACATCCTGTTGCATGACAGGATCGAGGCCTCAAAGTTTGGATGTTGAGGCTTTGAATTTGCTTGTTAAACTTCAGATTGGGAGGATGACTAGTACTTCATCGTGTATTTCATTTCATGATGTCTTCAAGCTCTATGCCCGCAAAAGAGGAAATGGAGGCGTTGCAGATTCTGTGGTGCGAGCAGTAAGCATTGGAGGGTCCCTTCCACAGCAACTGGAGCATATATGGGCTGCATGTTTCTTAATATTCAAATTTGGTAGCGACCCGGTATCCGTCCATCTTCCAATCCATGACCTCGTGTCATTTATCGAGCATTTTGTACTCCCATTAGGCATGCACTGTTTTAAGGCACTGTTTCGATGTAATGCTGCTTTAGATCTTCTCCGAGTTGCCACTGAAACTTTAGAGTCTTTGGAAGATTCTTTCCTTGCTGATGCCAATCGTCGACAGAATAAATCTTCTTGTTTCCGTTCATGTTTAGAACCAACTACATTTCCTGATCCAGATATTTACCAGAAGTTTGCACACATGAGAGCAAATCTGTTGGAAACAAGGGCAAAACTTATGCTTGGAGGCAACTTACATGACATCGGGGAGAGACTTTGTAGGAGAGCAGTCAGCATCAAAGAAGTTATTTATGGCTGTGAGCATCAAGAAACTATTTCTAGTCACGAGACCTTAGAGAGATTCCTGAGGTTTCAATCAGTTTGAAATTAGTCCATTTTCATTGTATACAGTATTGTCATGTGCCTTTAATTAGAAATATGTCAGTTTTACATAATGTGCCAAACTTGTTAGTGTTACTATTTTCTAAAGAATAGTGTGCTTGTTAACATAAGTACTTTCTTTTCATTTGACAGTAATTATTTCTAATTGTATTGTGTAGATAATAGCTTATCAAGTTAGTATATAATGTGGGATTTTGACGTTGTAAGGACGTGATGCTGTAGTTAGAAAGTATGCATTCTTTAATGTTGGTGCTGTACTAATGTATCCTCAAGCTAGTAGGATTGTCTTGTAAGCAGGCTTGCACATCTGTGGTTGGATGAGACATAAGAGGGATGACAGGCCAAGGACAAGAAGTGTACCTAAATGCGATCATGTTCTACTAGCACTTACTGTTTTAGTTGGTTGATGTTTTTTGTATTCTTAAATTGCAGAAGTAAAACTTGGATCAAAACAGACTGGAAATGATGGAACTGCTCCTACTGAAAGCTCAAAACAAATACTGTCCTTGTAGATCTCCTAAAAGAAGATGATTTTGATGTAATTAGTTTATGTCAGGCTCTTCAGCTGGTTCTGAAGGAGTACAAGCCGAAGGCGAAGGTCGTTGATATTTGCAAGAAAGGTGACGCCTTGTCAGAAAGTGAGTTGAAAATCCTATTATTCTCATTCCTACATGTATAGTAATATTCTTGGGATTGTCTCAATGATATGTTGCAGCGACACAAATACAATATGAAACAGACATGAACACAATATTGATTTTAGTGCTTTTAGTGTATTGGAGTTTTTGTGGCGCGACCAATGCATGTGCGGCATAATGGACTTTGACACATCTTGTAAAAGCACCTGCTCATGTTAGGTCATTATGAAAGTAGTAAAGTTTTCATTTCGTGCATTATTCTCATTATTATTATGCATAGGAAGGACCAGAAGTCATTGCTTGTAGCAACGACTTGTCACAATTGGTTCATATAGAATCCATGTTAAAAGGTCTATCAAAAAACATTATTTTCGTTACGTGTATTAGTATATATAGTAAATAGAAAAAAATGGTCTGAATAAATGCACAAAATCTCATTCATGGCGGGGCAAAAATACTCTCTAATAAAGAAACTTCTTTCCCGGTGCTTAAATGCAACAATAATGGAACACACGTGCGTATATAGTAAATAGAAAAAATTTGTCCGAATTAATGCACAAAATCTCATTCATGGCGGGGACGCAAATGCTTTGTATTAAAGAGACTTCTTTCCCAGTGCTTAAATGTAACAATAATGGAACACATAAACCGGACATAACTACGCGTGGAAGATGGTCAATTTTACTGAATTGTACAAAGGTTTTCCTATAGGAGCAGTGTTATAGATTTCGCTAGGCAGAATCGGTGCGGCGGAGGGCCGTCTAGCGTCTAGGCAGCCTAGGCGGTCGCACATGATTTTTTTTTGAAAGTTTCTGACTTTTTTTTTTATTTTTTTTGAATATTTTGAATATTTTTTGAAATATGAACATTTTCCTGAAATTGAATTTTTTTTTTTTTTTTGATTTTTCGCCTAGCCGAATAGGGCTGCCTAGGCACCGAACTGGCCCATAGGAGCGCCGACTAGGGGGTTTCCGGTGCGGCGGTAGGCCGAATAGCCGCCGATTTTTAGAACACTGATAGGAGTTTGAAATGCACCAAAAAGTAGTTAGGTGCAGGGAATAAGATATTCGCTCTGACAGTTTTAGGACGAGACAACTTTATTAATGATACCATTCGATTTCAGCGTGTATGTGCTTGCTAGTTGATGTTACATTCAAATTCAAAGGAAATTGAGGACTATACAAAACGCTATAGATGGCGACACTGGTCACAAATTAGGAGAATACTATTTATTTATAATTATATCAACTAAAGGAACTTCAAAGTAATTAATGTAAGAGAATAAAAATTATGTTTCTGCTTCTTGTTGTATAAACATGGTAAATTTCTTCATAGTTGCATAATTATCACGTTGCAATAAAGACCTTTTCCCCTTCTTTAAAAAAAAGGGTTTGTATGCTTGTCATATTGATGCATGGTATAGTGTTCGATCCATGCAAGCTGGAAGCACGTCCACAAATGTGAAGAAGAAGATTGAAACGTATGTCGCCTTTCCAACATGTTTCTATCAACAATACTGTGGGCCATCACTGACCACTTGGGACTTAGGAGACTGACATAGAAGAGGATGATATTGTGATGATGTGGGAATTGTTAGTTGGGTTGTAGTTAGGTTGGAGTAAAATGAAGAGTTGAATGTGTCTTCTTTCTTGCTATCTTCTTTGTTTTACAGCAATATAGGGTGTATCGTAGGTGGGTTACTTTATTGTGGTTGCGGCACATACTCATGCACTTCAAGAAGGGCCAGTTACTGGGAGACCAGCTGATGTCATTGCTCTTGCCAATACTGCAGCAGTGGTCTCACTGATGCTAGTGAGGCCTGGGAGAAGGTATGTATCACAATCTTCTACATAAAAACATAAATTTCTTTGAGTTGCTTATTTGGAAGTTATATATTCAGTTGTCGCCGGTATTGAAGTTTGCACTAATAGTAAATAAATACATCATATGTTACAATGGTTTTACTATCAGTATCAGTTGATAATGTTAACCTTGATATTATGTCAGGATCCAATTTAGTCAACCTTCTCCAACATAACATTGAAGTTGTGGAGAAAAGTGCATAATTTGGTTTTCTATGAAGCTAAGTGTTCTAATGCATAGTTCGAAAACATGAATCAACTATTCCCTTCAAATTCAAATGCAAAATAAACATTGGCATGAGAAAAATAGCAGCAACAAAAGATCAGTGTCAATCAACAAATAATGCCATCATAGAACATTGTAGGATTTCATCGTAAAACATTATGGGTTTCAGCAAGATTCTTTAAGTGATGAATCTGTGTCTTTGACTAGTTCAATATTGAAGTGAAGCTGTTGTAACTTGTCATAGTTACTCTGATAGATCCTAAAATCTCTTTACAACTTTACAAGTTTTCATATGGATATTTTGATCGTTTTCGTAATATTAAGGTTTCTAGGTTTTATTGGCATGTATGATGTGTGATCTACTGATTCTACTTTCTAATTGTTTTTTCCAACTGCTTTGTGATGCACTGTGGGAGATCCCAAGTTCAGTTTAGTGACTGGTTTTGCTAATCATTTTAGTTATATGGCATTGGTTTTGGATTTGACAAGATCATGGAAACAGTGACTTTTTGTCTATGGCTTGGAGTAATATCCAGGTGAGGCTGTTGCCATAGTTATTCTGATAGAGACCAGTTTTTTTATTCTTTCTAAATCTTTTTTGGAGAAGCTTTTGCATGGGAATGTTTTATTTATTTTTGGTACTCACAAAGTCTATGCTGCACAAATACGAAGTAATACGGGCACGGTGACCAGAATTCGACACTGATGTCTTAGGAGTGTCCATATTGTGTCCCAGACATATCTGACACTGAGTATATGTGCTTCGTTGCTCAAAGTTGAAGGATTTTTCATGCTGATTGTTAGACAGCAGTGGATCCATTTTTAACTCTTTTTATTCATGATGCACGGAGATTAAGAACTCCAAATTTACTGGCACCAACTCTGGGTGTGTTCTGCTTCCTTGTATCTTTTTTCCAGTGAAGTCCTTATATTAAAATTGCTTTTTTAAGTTGGTGCCTGTAGCTGTAATATTCATATTCATTCTTTTGCAGATTATATTTGTAGTTGATTCAGATATGGAATTGGCAGTGGTCTATGGGAGCATGAATTTTATTGGGACAGTATTGACATGATTTCTTGTAATGCTTTATCTAGTTTTTTTGTTTTTGTTTTACATGCACCTCTTCAAAAATTTGAAGTTGCTTTATACGTTCTGTCTGTTCAGAGTGTTGAGTTATAATCTTCTACTAAAGACTCGTACACTTTTTTTGAGGAAAAAAAATATACAAATGTTTCTTCCCGTTGGAAAAAGAAACTATAAAGTATCAATTACTGGTATAATTTTCCCATTCCGGAAACAATATGTTTCCTCTTTTGTTGTTTCACATAAGTTCATCTTTTGTTACTTGTTCTTAGATTGAAGATTATGTCCCTAGACGAGGAATACATTTTTTTTGGAATCTATGGATTTTAATAGTTACTCTGATAGTTTTCTGGCCTGTTGCAAGTCACCTGACCTTTTCTACTTAATCTCACTGCTATAAGTACAATGTTCATGTACAAATTCTGCCAAGGTTTCTTTCCTTCTGTATTAATTGACAATATAATTATTCATCTTTCCAAAAATTACATGTCAGGTTGTTTCACGTTTTTTTCCTTCTCTTTTGATTATTTTGTCTTTTATTACCTGCCGCAAGTCGCCTGACCTTTCTGACAGTCTCATTGTTATAAGTGCAATGCTCATGCAAAAAGTTGTTACCAAATGTTGGTTTCTTTCCTTCAGTTTTAATTGGCGACATAATTATTCCTCTTTCTGAAAAATGTGTCCTTTTGTTTCACATTTTTGTCCTTTTGAGTACTTTTGTTCTTTGATTGAAGATGAGGTCTATGAAGGTTATGAATTTTATTGTCCAAGTGATACTTTTGTCAAACTACTGGGACAGGCATCAGCTTAATACAGTTCACAGGAGTGGTGGTCCCTGAGAAACAAAAAATAGGGGGAGACAAAACAATTTATAAACATAATGTGTTCCAAGATTGCTACTTTGCCTATAATCTTTCTTGACATGATACAACATTTTCTTTATAGACAAGGTATCTTGTGTTTGTATAATGTCAGGATTCATTTTCAAATGTGAAAAATATTTTTGTGGCAGTAAAAATTTGGATTCTGGTGGACCCAAATGTGCTACAAATAACCATTTAAATTCTAATTTATGTTTCTTAACTATTGTATGGACCATGTCACAGTACACGCCTTTTTGATCATACATATATGATTGTGTATTTCTATGTTTGACTATGCCAAATATATGATTGGTTTCTTCTCTATTTTAGACCTTGATGATAGTTTGCTGGCCTGTTTAATGGGCAAATTAGCTATTGCTACCAAAGGGGACAATGAGACAGCAGAGCTGTTAGTCGATTCAACCTTTTTAATTGGCAAACTAGTTCTCTTTAATTAATAACTTGTCATGCGGAAGCAATTTGGAACTAGGAAATGAAGTGTGGCTTGTCACCAACCAATTCATCAGTTAGGAGTAGCTTTCCAGCAGGTTAATTTAGGAATCCAGAAAAAAAAATGGTGAAACTCAAAGACAGAATTGATTATTGGCTTGCATATTCTGATGCAAAAGAACACTGGCATGAGAAAAGTAGCAACAACAGATCAGTGTCAATCAATAAATAATTTCATTATAAAACATTGTAGTAGCAACAGAAATCAGCGTCGAAAAAGAACACCGGAATGAGAAAAGTATTTCATATAAAACATTTTGGGTTTCAACAATATTCTCTAAATGATGAAATTTTGTCTTTGGCTATGATCCATGTCCAAGTGAAGTTGTTGTCATAGTGACTCTGGTAGAGAATTTTGTTGTTTATTCTTCAAAATTTTCATATGGAAAATTTTGATTTCTTGTTGCGTAGTAATAAAAACTTCTATGTTTATTGGCGCATGTGATGTGTGATTCGCTTTTTTAATTGGTTTTCCAATTGTTCCATGATGCAATGGGGTAATGCCCAAGTTTGGTAACTACTTTTGCTAATTACTTATATTCTATAGTAATGGTTATGGATTTTGACATGTTATTTTATTTCTCTGTTCATCAATATCCAAATGATGTGTTATCGTAGTTTCCCCTGATACAGAATTGTGATTTTGTTCTCTCTTTTCTTTTCCTGCAGAAGCATTTATATGGATGTCTTATCTAATTTTGGCCATCTCAAAGTATGTTCCCTGATTCAGACATGTCGTCACGGATACGAAACTGATTATTTTGGAGTCTCTGTGTAGTGTGCTATGCGTATCTGACCTGGAGTATTTGTGCTTCTTGCTCAAAGTTGAAGGTGTTTCTACTTTTTATCTTGATTGTAGGCAGGACTTGTTCCAGTTTTATTTATTTTGTGTTATCAATGCACATTGGATAAGAACCTTTTTTTTGCATATACCTCTTCCAACTCTGAAGTTATTTTATGCTTTGGCCGTTCAGTGTGTTGAGTTAATCTTCTGTTAAAAGACTAATGCTGTTCCTTTTAAAAATGTTGCAAATGTTTCTTCCCCTTGGAAAGAACAGTGACAGTATTAGTTATATTTTGTGATCTTGTTGCAAGTTGCTGAGCTTTCTGATTTTTCTCGCTATTGTAGGCAACTGCTGCTTCATTTGAAAACTTACTGGCAATGAAGAAAATGTTGACCTGTGTGCAACTGAAATCTTCGTTGTAGTTACTTGTTCATGGTAAATCTTCCTGAACGAAGGCGACGTCTCCTCGATCAGATCTCCTCTTCCTTCTATCTTGGATGACAAGCCATAAGAGCAAAATATGGACTCTCTTAAATCTCCTGTGGACAAGTACTCTGAATCTCCACTTCGTGCTCTATTATTGTGCCTCCACCCTCAACCAATATATATAGTTGAGAAATCCTAGTTTAGGTATTAGTAATTCCTAAATAGAAAACCCTAAAATAGGAAACTCATTACCTAAAATAGTCAGCACCAATAATGGACGTCCAAATTTGGTCAAATTAAATATTTGATACAGATTTGTAAATCTAATCAAATTAATGTAGATTTTCAAATCGCATCAAATCAAATCATTGTCATACTTGGGCTCCAAAATTTGTTGTTACCAAATCCAGACTGGACCCAAAAGTGCCTTGGTCTTTTTTATGTGTGTGTTTCTACCGAACTTTTATGTCTTTTTACCAGAGCTTTGGAGGAAAAGCGGACTCTGCTTGGACTGGTTGAATGTGTGAACCGTGATCTCTTGCAACCGTATCCTGTTCTCCATGAGAAACCTGGTAGCATTTACTCTCCTAGTAGTATGTACATATTTCAAGATTAGGTATCGTGAATAATGATTGCAGCAAGATATTCAAGTCTTTGATACATGGTGCAATTTCATTGTATGACATTCGGTGTTTCACAATTTTCGAAAAGTTAGTGCTTCTATTTTCCTTTTCTTTTGTTTTGTTTCTTTCCTTTTAGGAGGTTGAACTTGTAACTATTTTGAGTTTCTTTAGTTTGGTTCTTCCTTCAAGGATTCACAAATTCCTACATGATATTCCCTTCTCTCTTATGAAATGCTTGAAAAGTTTTATGCTCTCTGTAGGCATACTTGCCCTGATCATCATCATATTCAAAAAGATTTGATGCATATGACTAGTATATTTGTTTACTGTTGGCGAGTGGTGAGGTGGGGGATTTGGGACTCCTTTCTTCCCAGAATGCAGTGCTGTTTGTACTAATACTCTGGGAAGGAAAAGAACTTGCCCCTGCCGATACCCTTACCAAGTCAAAATATATATGCCTTGTCCGTATCTTTTCAAATTTTTGGTAGTCATCTTTTCTCTACTGCAATGCAAAATTTGTCTGTAGCCGAATCAGCTTCCAAAACATTTTTGGTGGGGTGTGTAATCTTTAGGTTGGAGACCCATGTAGGATTTAACTAAGCAGTCAAAAACGGTTATATATCGGTTATATAACCGATATATAATGGTATCGGTCTTGGACCGATATTTTTTTGCAGAAATATCGGTAAAATATCGGAACCGATATTATCGGCCGATATGGCCGATATTTTTCGAAATATCGGTTTACAAAAAAATCGATTTCTCACGGTTTTGGTTTTGCTACAGAAAAACCGATATTGAATGATATGACATTCTGGTTTTGCTACAGAAAAATCGATATTGAATGATATGACATTCACATCAATGGAGAATGGAGATTACATCTTCTGCCATCAAAATCTCCATGCATCAAACTTATTCAGAGATGTAGTTCCTCAAGTGATCTCGTTTATTTTGGATCTCTTGGATTTCTCGACGATATGTATACTTTCTGCATATTTTATAATAGAAAACTATTAAGTGTATTGTTCATATATAAAAATTGTGTCAAAAATACAAACCAATATTTACCGTTATAAAACCGATATATCGGTGATATATTTATAACTCTACTGGACCGTTATCATGATAAAACCGTTATTAACTGCATAGGGATTTAATGTGATTGAAAATGCAATGAACTTTGAGTTTCAATTTACTTCTATATAACGATAGAAGCTGGTGTGTATTAACTTCTTCTCTTGTGGCAGGTGATCTTGTTGCTCACGTGCCAAATGGGTCGGACAGGATTACATCTCACACTTTGCAACAGTTGCAGCCCACCAAGACTATTGATGATGATCCTGAAATCAAGGCATGGTTAGCTCTGGGGACAAAGACGAAGAAGAAAGGTGGTGGGAAGAAGAAGGGTCAGTATATTTTACCTTGAATCTCAACTTTTTTGCAAAAGCTATCATGCTCATACCCAATAACCTCCTCATTGCAAGTCATTTTATTTTGGTCTTGCATCAATTCTTGTTGATCGTGAATGAATAAACATGTGCTGCTGGTCATCGTCCATAACGAATAACAGATAGTACAGATGAAAATACATGTTAGAATCATTAACGAGATCAAGCTTTCTATTGTTTAGTATCTACACGTCCAGGCAACATTGTGTCCTTTAGTACATCTTTATGGTATTTTAAGCCTTGACCGCATGTTCATCTACTACACAGGCTACTATGCTTGGAGTTATCATCTACTTTGCCACGAGATCATATTAACAATGACTTAAGAAGGAAACCAAGTTATGGGAGAAAAATCATCACCAAAAACGCAAATAGACCCAGAAATTTAGTGCTATTAACTGTCTGCAGCTGTTGACAGCATAGTTGAGCTTTGCATTTGCAGTTTTATTTGTCTAGTTACCGCGATCCGCAATCTCTGCTGCCAAAATATTGTGCTGAACCCTGTTGCTTCTGTTTTTTTGGTTAGTATAGCTTGCAGGTATTAGATGTTTAGTTTCTTGGAGAAAGTACATAAGCTGTTCTTTTAACTTTTTCTAGCTCTTTAGAGGAAATAATTGTACTGTCACTCTGCTGGTTCTACATATTTTAGCCCATCACTTTGTGTTTGTCAATTGATTTTTCATACATCTTGGATGATATGTTTCAGTTGATGGAAATTTGAAATGAAGATTTATTTTCTGCGAGTCTACATAAACGTGAGCTGTACAACTAAGTACCTTCTATTTTACTTCCATTTTAATTGGTTATAAACTGTTTATGCTGTAAAATTCGTAGTAGCTTGGGAATTTTAGGAATGAAATACTAATCTTTCTATGCTTAAATTATACTTAAATAAAATAATATAAAATTGGTACAGTTAGTAGTTCTTTTCCTATGGAGTCTTTCTAATTTTAGTCAAGCTTGTAACACATTTTTCAAAACTCTGAAAGTTTTGATCTTTGTCATTCTTTAGCTGCGGAGCTGCTGTGGAGCTAGGTTTGAACTGTGTTGGTGATTAGGCAATCTAGTCAACCAACTCACTCCAATCTGAACCCAACTTAACCTTCCTTTTGTCTGGGAATTGTGGGACTAAAACATATAGTATATGCTCGTGTGTTGTACCTATTTTATACTACTTGAAAAGTACAAACAATATTCTTTTAATTTTTTACTACTTGAGAAGAGCGCAGTCTTTTAATTTTTTACTACTATTCCTATTTTTTTCTTTACGTAATTATCTAGGTACCTATGTTAAATTTAATGAACAATTTTAATTAATAAATATTGTTGGCGTTTTGTTTTGGACTAGTGAAAGATAGTCTCACATTGGCTACATCATCAAGTGGATATCTCAATATAATATTTTGTATGTGTTGAGGTGTGCACATGGGGTGTGGTGGGACATGTGGGTGTCATGTGGGGGTGTTTTGTAGAATATTTTGGAGTTCTATTTTTTTATTAATAATCTCTTGGCTATATATATATATATATATATATATATATATATATATATATATATATAGCTTTACAACCCTCCATCTTACATAAAACTCTTCAATACATTCTAATATACCAACACTCCTCAAGATGGGCGGAATATATTCACTAAGCACATCTTGTCACATCCTCTAATCATATCTACAGAGTTAAGTCTCTTGGTCAGATTGTCTGCTATCTGATCCTTGGTTGGAACGTGGCCTAGCTCCAGTAGTCCACTGTCCAACTTTTCCTTGATGAAGAACATATCGATCTCGATGTGTTTGGTTCTGTCATGCTGCACTGGATTGTTGGCGATACTGATGGCTGACTGGTTGTCACACCACAGCTTCATCTTGGCTCCTTGATCCAGCTTTAGCTCCACCAACATACTCTTCAGCCATAACAGCTTTGCAACTCCCAAGGCCATACCTTGTACTCCGCTTCAACTGTCGATTTGGCCACCACTGACTGCTTCTTACTCCTCCTAGAGACCAAGTTGCCTCCTACAAATATGCAATAGTCCGAGGTAGACCTCCTGTCATCAGCACAGCTAGTCCAGTCAGAGTTACCGTAACCCTCGATGCTCACGTGATCATTCTTTCTGAATATCAGTCCCTTTTCGGGGGCACCCTTCAAGTATATCAGAATCTGGTACACTACGTCCATATGACCTTTCCTTGGGTCATGCATGTAGCGGCTCACCACACTCAATGCAAAGCAGATATCAGGACGTGCGTGGCTCAAATAGATCAGCTTGCCCACCAGTTTCTGGTATCTGTCCCGGTCAACTGGTTCTCCAGCCTTAGCATCCAGCTTGAACCTCTGATTGATCGACGTCGCTACAGGTTTGCATCCCAACATCCCTATCTCTGTGAGAAGGTCCATCGCATACTTTCTCTGAGAAAGAATAATTCTCTCTGCTTCTCGAGCAATCTCAATCCCAAAGAAGTACCGAAGAAGGCCAATGTCCTTCACCTCGAACTCCTTGCCAAGCTTCCCCTTGAGGCGGGCAATCTCCTATTCATCATCTCCTGTGATAATCATATCGTCCACATACATCGCAAGCATGGCGATGTGGCCTCCACTCCGACGAAAAAATACAGTGTGATCAGCGTTGGTCTACTGATATCCAATCCCTATCATCGTCCTCCTGAATCTGTCAAACCACGCTCGAGGAGACTGCTTCAGTCCATAGAGGGACTTCTTCAACCTGCAGACCTTGCCTACTGTCTTATCAGTACATAATCCTGGTGGTATCTTCATGTACACCTCCTCAACTAGATCCCCATGAAGAAGCGCATTCTTCATATCCAGTTGGTGTAGCTTCCATCCACCATTCGCTGCAAAGAAATCAGGGTCCTGACAGTACTCATCTTCGCCACTGGTGCAAAAGTTTCGTCGTAGTCAATGCCGTACGCCTGACTGTATTCTTTTGCCACCAGTCGAGCATTGTAGCGCTCAACCTGTCCATCTGGGCTCTGCTTCACAGTAAAGATCCACTTGCATCCGACTGCCCTCTTCCTCTCTGGCAGTTTTAACAGTTCCCAAGTGTGGTTCTTCTCAAGAGTCCCGAACTCTTCGTGCATCGCCGCTTTCCACTTTGGATTGTTCTTGGCAACATGCCAATTGTTAGGTACAGTAATACTATCCAAAGACGCAATGAATGCTCTATGAGAAGAAGTGATGTTATCATATGAAACAAACTGAGCAAGGTTCCAACCATATCTATCAGGAGAATTTTTCGCATTGCTGTGAGTGATCCTCCGTACTGATAATGGTGTGGGAGGGGTAGGAAGAATGATATCACCTGAAGGAAAATCTGGTAGTGGTGGTGTAGGTGTCTCAGGAGTCGAGATGGACGCAGGCAAAGGACTTGGCACTGGCACTATAAGTACTGGCCCTGCAGTTTGCATCCCTTTCCTGCTGTAGGTAAGTAACTCCCCCTGAGCCGTGGGCCTAATACCTCTCATATTCTTCCCTTATTCCTCTTCACTCTTCTCCTCAACCGTCCCTCCATGCCATACTCCTAAATCGGTCACCAAACTCTCACCAATCTCCCTCTCTCGCCTCATACTCTCAGTGTCAGATGAGTTGTCCATGGATGAGGTTCCCTCCTGACGGTAGTATGGCTCAAGCTCCCTGAAGTGAGCATCCATGCTCACAAACCTCTTCTTCTCTACTGGGCTCCAGCACACGTACCCCTTTCCAGTCCGTCGAATAGCCCACGAAGACACTTGACTTCTCTAGGGTCAAGTTTTCCAACATACGGTCTGTTGTCCTTCACAAAACATACGCAACCAAACACCTTCAGCGGGAGTATCCCACTATTATTTTCTTGCAATATCTCACATGGAGACTTTTATCCCAGTACTTTCGAGGACATCATGTTGATCAGTTGAGCTGCTGTCAACACTGCATGTCCCCACAGACTCTGTGGGACATTCATAGTGATCATCATGCTCCTTGCCACCTCCAGAAGGTGTCTGTTCTTCCTTTCTGCCACTCCATTCTGTGCTGGTATGTATGCACAGGTGGTCTGATGCTGTATCCCTTGGGCTGCCAGGTATTCCTCAAGTGCTTTGTTGGTATACTCTGTCCCATTGTCAGACCTCAGTACCTTCACCACTGCTCTGTACTGAGTCTGGACATGTTTATGAAAGTCCCGGAAACAGGCAAAGACATCACTCTTATTCTTCATCAAATACAGTCAGGTGACACGAGAGGAATAATCAATAAAAGAAACGAAATACTTGTAACCATTCATGTAGTTGTGGCGCACGGCCCCCAAACATCAGAATGTATAATCTCAAAAAACAGAAGAGCTCCTATGGCCTGCACTAACATATGAGCCAAAGTAAGTTTGCCTAAATCACATGCATTACATACTAGTTTTTTCTTATTTGCTTTCTCATAAATAGATGGATACAACCTCCTCAAAATACCAAAAGAGGAGTGCCCCAACCGCTTGTGGTGGAGTATCAGTGTATCCTCGGCACTCATCTTTGGTCCTTCCATTCCCGCCCTCTCTGCCACAGACACCAATGCCGAATCTAACCCTTCCCAATCTAGGTACCACAGTCTATCATGCCAAGTGCCAGTCCCAAGTCTTCGTCCTGTCTCCTTCTTCTGGAAGATCACTTTAGGAAAATCAAAAAAGACAATGCATTTTAGTTGGAGGATTATAGAACTAATGGACAAAGACTGACTGAAAAAGAAGGAGCATGCAAAATATTGGATAATTTTACTGAACCTGTATAATCGACAGTACCCTTACCGACCACTGGCTGGAAAGTACCATCGACTGTTTGAATGCTGTCCGCCGATGCTAGGTGTGTAGGAAGAGAGCTCACTAGCATTCCCTGTCACGTGTCGAGACGCACCCGTATCGACAATCCAGTCTGACGATCTAAGGGAAGACAGATGCAAGGACGAGTGAGTCGTCAGTACCTTCTGATGGATGATCATACATGACAGCGTTGCCTCTGGCGAAGACTGAGGTGGACGCCTCCTCAGTCCCACTCCTCCTGTCTCTATTGTTTGACGCTCTCTGCTTTCTCCTGAGTACCTCCAGCATGCCCAGCAATGCCTGATCCTCCTTAGTATAGGCACTATCAGTTCCCTCATCGCCTTCTGCTACCAGTAGGTTCGCCCGATAACCTCCTCGACCACCCCGTCGACCCCCACGACCACGTCCTCCAAACTATCCACGTCCACCGCCTGAATCTCCCTCCTTGGGTGGTTTGGTGCAAGCATACCTCAGATGGCCCACATCTCCGCAGTTGTAGCACTGTCGGGGGTCTCCCTTAGGTCCTGTGCCGCCTGAATTGTTAACCGCCAGTGCTGACTTCACTTCAGGAGAACCACCTGTCCCTGCCTACAACTTGATGCGAGTCTCTTCCTGGATCATGGTCGAGATAGTCTCCTCAAGTGTAGGGATCTTCGGTTGGGTTAGAAGTAGTGCTGTCCTCTGAGCAAACACTGCGACCAGCCCCTTAAGAAACTTCATCGTCCTCTCCTGCAGACATACATGTCTCTTCTTACACTTCGGGTCCTCGCAGCTCGCCCGATCTGAGAAGTGATTGTAATCCAACCACAGACGCTCCAACTCCATGGCATACTCCTGCACCGTCTTCTCCCTGTACGGTGTCGTTGATCTCCCCCTTGATCTGGAAAATCCTCAAGTTATTCCCTACACTATCGTAGGTCCTCCTCAACTTCTCCCACACGTCCATTACCATCTCAAGGCCATCCACTGTGGCGGCGATCGACTGGACTAAAGAATTGAGGAGCTAAATGTATATCACCATATGAGTGGACGTCGCGTCTTGTCGAGCCCTCATTTGACTCTGCCTTCTCTCCTGACAAGAAACCCTCTAGGTTCTTCCCTGCGAGGGTTCTCCTCACCCGTCGTAACCAACTCAGGTAGGTGGCCGGTCCATCAAGCTTCAGATCGATGGAGGGAAGCTCCAACTTCGTCGATGTTCGTATCGCGCTCTTACCAGCCGACAGTTTCATCAGCTTCATTAACGTTGTGACCTTCGCAAGGTCCAACTTCTTGATGATCTCCTTCATCGATCATTCTCTTCTCCGATCACCTCATACCCGTCCCACGATTCATATTCCTTTTCGTCCTCTCCTATACCCGATCATGCCCCTCCCCCATCGAATCTAGGCATTCGATGTCAACGTCCAGAATGATCCGCGGGAGACGTTAGGAACCACGGCAGAAGACTCCTGTGGACTCCGCATGAGTCGCGGCTTCGCGGTGGTGGCGAAAGTATGATGACGGCGGCGACGACGGTGATGGTGGGCGACGGTGGTGGTGGCGCGACAGCGGTGTCGACGACTAGGGTTTGGCAGCTAGGGTTTTGTGGCGGCTAGGGTTTGTGTTCCGATACCATGTAGAATATTTTGGAGTTCTATTTTTTTATTAATAATCTCTTGGCTATATATATATATATATATATATATATAGTCTTACAACCCTCCATCTTACATAAATTTTTTTAATACATTCTAATATACCAACAGTTTTCCTAGGAGAAAAAAGAAATAACTCCTCAAAGGAAAGCATTTATGTTTTTTGTCACTCTATTGAGAAAATTTTCTTAGGAGCTAAGTGCCAATGATGCTTAGCAACTCCGACTCCGACTTGGTCTCGGACTCGGGCAATGCAGGTTGCATGCATGGTTGTTGTGTATGCACGATATGCACGGTTATGCACTGTTATGCTCATATACGTGCATGCGCGGCATATGCAGCTATGCGCAGCTACATGTCTGCGAGTCTACGCACATGTGCTGTTGTGTTGTTACGCGCATGCGCGGGCTGTGTTGTTGCGCGTGACTCCGTTGATGGCGGGATTTAGAATATCAATCCTTATTTTGGGAATTGTTATTTTAGTCTCACATCGGCTAGGAGCGGTAATGAGTTTCCACCCTTCTCTATTAATAGTCTTGAGGCCTCCTTTTGGAAACACACCAAATATTGATACCATGATCCGAACAGGCGATGAAATAGCTAAGTCACAGAGTTGCACAGATAGTCCGTATGCAGCGGAATAAGAACCGAACGGTGATTGGTAACAAGTTCACAGAGTCGTCATAGCGGAAGCAGTGAATAACACAAGTATGAAACAAAATAAGCTCTTTATTGATAATCAAGAAATATTACAAGCGACGCTAGGCCGAGATTACAAATCGCTCAAGCGCTCTCTTTCTCTAAACAATAAAAGCGTGCCAAGTGGCTCATAACATGGAATGATACATAGGCCTTTATACTAGCGCGAGTCTAAATGGTTAGTGCGAGTATTGAAACCGTGCGATGACATATAGAGCGGCATCATGTCCTGTTGGGAACGGTCGTTCCGTGGGAGCGCTATCGCGGTGATTCGCGTCTAGCGGGGACGGCCGATCGTGCGGGAGATCGGGTCACACACAGAGGTGACTACGAGTGTTCTAGAAGTTCTCTTGTGAACTTGCTGGCTCCTGAGAGCAGATCGTCGATATAGGATGAATCTTGCTTTGAGCAACAATGGTCTTCACCTCCCAGCAAGAATAATTTTTTATTCTATCTTCTTCTCTCTTCTTCTTGTTGTAAATGTTCTGTCCTAATTGCAACTGCGTTCGTGGTTTGATTCTTGAGCTCTATGATCTAGATTGAGTTGTAATCTGGTTTTGTAGTTGTAATCGATAATTGTCAGAGAGGGAACCCTGTGGGTGAACCCTTGATCTCGCCTTCATCTTCAAGAATTATAGAGGCGATAACCTCTGTTCCTGTTCATCCATCTTTGGTTAAGCCTCGGGACTAACAATCTCAAAACAAGATCCGAGTAAGATGGAGAACAACCGTGCAAGTCTTCTCGGCACAAGTTTTAACAAACTCGAGAAGTTTGACGGGGAGCATTACAACATCTGAAAGAGAAATGTCAGCCTTAATCTTCAATTCGTAAACGTGGATTACATGTTGACAGATCCTTAGCCTGTTATTCCGGAGGGTGATGATGCTACTGTTCGGACGATTGCTACTACAACTACTGCGCGGAATAAGTGGAGGAGAGACAACCTCTGCAAGTTGTTGATTCTGAATTCCATGAAAGATACTCTGGCGGAGTCATACAGCAAGACGGACCATGCAAAGGTCTTCTGGGAGTCACTGGAAAAGCATTACAAGGCGGATGAGAAACACAACAAGATTCATTTGACCAAAAAGGTCTAGAAGATGTGGTTTGAGGACGAAAATACGATGTTGCCTCAAGTTAAGAAAATTTTCAAGTTACGTCAAAAACTTGAGGACGATGGCATGTCCATGGTCGATGCTTTTTAAGTTTCGTGGGGGGTATTGTCGCAAAGCTCCCGCCTGATTGGAGCAACTTTATCTTGGACATGCACCGGAAGATGTATGTCAATCTTGATCTCCTACTGCATTAAATCCACGTTGAAGATGAGTTGAGGGCTTAAAACAACATTCTTGAATGAAAATTTAATCGAAGATATTTACATACAACAACCAAAAGGATTTGTCGTCAAAGGACTTGAAGATAGTCTGCAAGTTGGTGAAATCATTATACGGTCTGAAGCAAGCTCCCAAGATGTGGCATGAGAAGTTTGATAAAGTCATAAGATTAAACTGCTACAGGATCAGCGAGACGGACAAGTGTGTTTACACAAAGTTCGCTGACGGGAGATGAGTTATCGTTTTGCCTGTACGTGGATGACATGCTAATCCTGGGTATGGATTTAGAATGTGTCATAAGGACAAAGAAATTTCTCTCATCCAAGTTTAGTATGAAGGACTTGGGGGAAGCTGATGTTATCCTGGGGATAAAAATTATCTGGACGGACACTAAAGTGACGTTGTCGCAGTCTCATTATATTGAGAAGATGCTCACGCACTATGTATATCAGGATCTTTCAGGGATCGTGTCATAGTTATTTTTAAAATTTATTATTATTATTATTATTATTATTATTATTATTATTATTATTATTATTTATATGGAAATACAAGTTTTACGAGAAAATAACTTTGCGAGATTTTTATTATTATTTTAATAATATAATTTTTTGGGTTTCCAAAAATTTAATATAATAATATTATTTAGTTTACGTAAATCTTTTATATTTTATTTGAAGTATTAAGTTTTGTGCCTAGTCATTATGGATTATGGTTTGATTTAGTGTAAAGGATTGAGTTTGATTTGAGTTAATTATAACTCTAATTAATTAAACCTAGAAAATGATCGAAATATCCCTTACCAACTAAACATTTAGCTTCCTAAAGAAGCCAACATGTGGCCGACTATGGGAGGGGGTTGGTTTCCTTACATTTCACTTGAACTCTTAACTAAAATATCTTGTATATATATATATATATATATATATATATATAACTCTTTTACTTTCATCCCTTCCATCAAAACCCTCCTAACCACTTCTAAATACCCCTCTCCATCCCTACAAAAATTCTAAACCTAGAAGAACTAAGACAAGTCCTTCCCTTTACACAAATCTCTTTTTTTTGTATTTTTTTTCATATTGTTCTTGGTTTAATTCTATTATTCAAAATAAACTTTATATTTTAGATTAATGTTGAGTTAAAAATATGTTGTTTAGAACATGATTCTAGGAATTATTTGTTATGTGACACACCTATAGGAGGATTGGACATGAAATAGAATTATGTTTATACGTGCTGAATTCGTTCCCACTGCGCAGTAAATTTGTGAGATACTTTTGATCTATTAAACCATGTCGAAACCAAAATATGTATAAACAATTTTTATAGGAAATTCGATAAGATTTCCAACCATATATGATATGATGTTATTTGGGTATATATATTAGAAGATATTGGCCGTACAACAGAGGTGTAGAATTCTGGAATGAAATTTTGAATCCATTACACAGTTTTCTAGTAGGACAGATTTGACCTACTAAACTTTGCCAAAAGTAAAATATGTCTAAACGTGCTTCGTTGGAAATTCTATAAGCTTTCCAACCATATATGATATGATAGTATTTGGGTATATACGTTAGGAGTTATTGGCCGTGGAACACAAAGATGTAATTCTTTTTTTTGAAATATGGAACATTATACATATTAGTTTGTATGACAGTTTTGACCTATTAAACATTGTCAAAATTTAATTATGTCTAAACAGAAAACGTAGAGGATTCAATAAGCTTTCCAACCATATATAATATAATGGTATTTTGATTTATATGATGAGAGCTATGCTCTGTGCAACGTAGGTATACGGCAAAAATTTGTGCAACTTAGTTTTGTACTTTTATACATTTTATATCTATCATATTAATTGCGTGTAACCGGTGTAGAGTTCTTCCATCGAACCGGCTTTAACTTAAGTCAATTCTACGGAGAGTTGCTCCAGATTGTATTATATTGCTGTGTTTGGAGCTCGAAATACAAATAAAACTATGTCCGAAATTTTATTAATTTTGGAAGATAGCCTAATTTCGAATCTTTAATGTTATGGTGTCGTACAGAACCCTAAACCCAGATAATTGTATATCGACTAGAGACAGACTTACGATAACTCCAGAAATACTTAGAGCTCAACTGTCTAAGTCTTGAACTCATAAGGACATGGACATGTAAATACGTAAGCGATCTAATTATCAAATCTAGTTTTCTTGGTTCTAGAATATCATGTTGACTATATTCTCGTATTACGTGATATTAACATGTATAGAGAATTAATTGATGTTATTCCAATAGTTGGAAGCATTTCTGCTAAGTGATATATGTATTCCAGAAATACAAATCAAGATGTATACTTGAGCCGGAAAACATAGTTTTAATTATTGGAATGGACTTATGATTGATTGTGATTGTAGAATAGAGCATTGGGCGGGGGAGAATAGTTTGGGTCAGATCGTATGAAATCTTGACAATATAATTAACAAAAACTGATCAGTACCTGTAGCTCCTTCGCAAGGCCTTGCGTTGAGAGTGGGTGAATGCTTAGATCACCTACCTACCTGAATCTCGTGAATCTGTAAATATTTACCCTAATTCGCTAAAAATGTGAATTTGGTTTAATTGGTGTTTATAATTTTGCTTCCGAAGAGGAGTGACCGGACTACTAAGCACCGTACCTACCCGTCACCACATAATTCCTGGAACATGATTATTGCCTAGATAGTGCTCGTGACACTGCTCGAATGTGAGATCCGTAAACATGTTCTCTAACTTGCATCATCATATAGAAAAAAATGTATTGTGATGTGTTGGTAATTTTTAGGACTTAAGGAATAGTTTGGATACAATTATTTTCTTACATTTAGATCACTTTAGAAATTATTTCAAAGTCATATTATGGTATGTAACTAGAGTTATTCAGTTAGATTTCCATTTTACCTGATCTTCAGTATCATATTATTTCATTTATTTCATCTTTCTTGAATCGAGAACTTGCATGTCTTTGATGACTTAGTTTTGTTCACTAATTGAAGGCCATGCTGAAGACGAGATACTTTCCTTATATAATGTGTACGAGTATGAAGAGTAAAAGATGCTGCGAGTAGACACACAACTTTAGTTTGTGTTCATGTACAATTATATGTATATTAATCTTTATGAGAGAGAGAGACATGTGGTTGTATAATAAGTGAGTAGTTTGTATACTATGTTTTGAAGACAAAACTCAGACTTGTGAGATGTGAATGTAAAATGTTGATATTGTGAATACACTTAGTTTTTACTTAGTTTTTACCTTGTTGATGATTTAGTATTACCTTATATTTCTAGAACTTACATGCAACAACCATGGTTACGGATATATGTTTATTCGTAAAACACGTAGCCTGGGGATTCTGGTTACGTACTCGACTCACCGTATATTGGGAGCGGGACGTGACACGTCTTTTAGTGGTGGCCCATGCAGATCTGCATTATAGATATGCAGTAGTCTACATAATATGTAGCAGATCTGTTAATTATATCTATAAGACCCTAAGATTGATTTTTAGGAAAAGTACAAGAACCTTAATATATGAGTACTGGGTATTATACGGTTAAGGGAATTAAGTTCAGTATACTATTTCTTATTTTCATAGCATGTATTTATATTCTAAGGAAACATGGTTTATGATTATTTACTCTTAATTACCTATAGTTGTGTTTAAGTTTCTAATTCTAAGTATTGATTAGTTTTTCTTTATGTGTGTGTATGATGGTTCGGCGGTTCTTACCTTATTTATGCTGGGACGGGAGTTCCAGAACGCTATATGGACAATGTTAGGCGCCTGCTGAAAATGAAGAGAAAGCAAGTCATAATTGTGTATGGCATCCTCTATGGTGTCATGAAACCTATTGTACAAGATGTAGAGGATGAGGCTGTGGTAATATTTTAAAAAAGAACATTTTCAGGTCATCCGAGCTAAGCAATCACAGGACTTAAAACCATCGCATAGATGGCTATGACGATACATTACAAGAGGGGAGGGATATGCACCCTTATGTGGAGATCATAGACAGTAGGATGAGGTGGATACAAATCTGATCTAGGGAGGATATAGGGTGTTTATGTAAATAAGACTACTATGTAGGAATGGTGTATTTATATAAGACTAGTTTGTGTGTAATATAGATATAAAGATGTTTTTCTGTTTGCTGGAGTTCATTTTTGTATAACACAGATGTAAATAGTGGTTGTGTATCTTTGTAGCTTTATATCGTATATTGTTTCTGTAAATAAAATATGCAATTTTCTTATTTATTTTGTTCTACTTTTATATAACTTTTCTCTTGATTTTATTCATTGTTAATAATGGTGTTATAGCTACTTGAGTTAGTCTATTAAAAAATATTCTACATTTCTTGTCTCCAGTTAGAGAATGGGCGATTCTGAATTCCAGTCTCCTCATAACAACCAAGCTGAGACGAGTGTCGCATATATACTCCAAAATTTTCAACAACTATTACAAATGAATAATCAACATGCTAATGCTGCACAAGCTATCTCAGCAGTTGTACTAGAACAACTTAGGGCACCTTCCCAATAGAAAGCTAGAACCATTGCGAACTTTAGAAAACTAATTCCAATTTTTTTTTGTGGAACTGAAAGTCCATTGGAAGCAGAACAATGATTGAGGACTACTGAATGATTACTTAAAGGAGCAAAGATTGTACCAGAAGATATGGTAGCAATAATTAGAATCCAATTAGAAGATGTAGCGGAGAGTTGGTGGAGTACGGAGCACCCATAGGAGTCTGATAGAGTGGTGACATGGAAGGAATTAAAAAAAAAAATTCGAAGAGAGATTTTTTCCAGAGTCGGCTCAAATAGAATTAGAAAGGAGATTTATCCAACTAAAACAGGATAAATATATTGTGGATGAATATGCTGCAAAATTTACCAGACTAAGTAGATTTGCTCCTTACATGGTAGCTACGAAAAAAGCTGTCAATAGCACATTTCTAGAATAGGATTATTTTGCCATTTTATATTATTCATATTGTGCATGATATTTTTTTATATACATAAAATTATTATTTATTTTGTGTATGAACTAGACTTGACATGACAACTTGGACCCATAGTTGGACTAGTCACATTAGACTCGAATTAAGTTAACCCTTTTCATTAGTTAGAAATTAGATTGAATCCACATTAGGATTAGAAGCCTCCTCACTAATTAATTCTTTATGACAACCCAATAGGGGTATTAGGACATTCCACATTGCTTGAGGAAGGAGGAAGAGGGGACCGACCCTAGTTTTTAGGGAGAGAATTGTAACGACCCGCTCCGCTCAACCCGGAGGGCCGATTCAAACGGCATAAGTGTAGCTATTCAACCCGCCTTGCTCAGCGAGATGGCTCGTTCGATGCAAAGGCTTTCATGCTGGGATCTTCAATGGAGTCAGACTTAGGCTATCAGAGGCGCGTCCGGAGTCTCGCTCGACCGATGCGATACATCGCTAAGGTGGGTGGCCCCGGTGAACCTGTCTCTACTTAGCTGCACACTAAGAAAATGATTATCACATGCTAGTTTATGGGCGATAACCTTTGCATGCTAATAAAAGAGATGAACGCACATAGCTAAGGGGATAACCCCGCCTTATCATCGTATAGAACATGGAGATTTTACTTGCTATTTGCATAGTCGAGATTGCTGGGTTGGAATGTAGTAATTTCTTCATATATGCTGTAAAGTAGTGTGAGTTCATACTGAGGCGTGGCACCGCACGGAACATGACACGGGACGGAGTAAAATCATGTTGCATGCATTGACGAGGAAGGCTATCAAGTAGTCGTTCCAAGTCAGGAGATGGAAGGAAAGGAATGTACTCGGGATATGCAGATCGCCGAGGCAGTCTCTAATCAGAGAGCTGCGTAAAGAAGAAAAGATCCGAGTGTAGTCCTCGGCAAGGATTGATCCGAGTGTAGTCCTCGGCAAGGATTGGAAGTTGGAGGAGTAGTTGCATGGTTACGGACAACTGGTTGCGCACCAGGTAGAGATAGTCCTCGACACGATTGCTGAGGCATCCGAATCGTGTCGGCCCGGGAGGACGGAGTGCCAGTGTAGTCCTGGCGATACGCTAGCTGATGACTAGCGGGCGAGAGCGAGGCATCCAGCAAGGCTTGCTACCGACCTGGATGGGCGTCGACTCGTTAGACGGCTTGGAGGCCCAGCAAGGCTAGCAACCGAGCTGGGGAGGCAGCCGTCCATCGCAGATATTGTCCAACATGGCTAACAGAGCCAGTGACCTTCATATAGATAAGTCATGTTTGCATAGCGGCTATCCGCACTAAGAAAAGGAGAAACGGGGAGGAGTGTGTTTGCACGACATTATGCATAACTAGAATGGATGCATGGTATCACACATAGTTCTAGTAAAGTGGGTCTTATGATTGCAGAGGCATGGCATAACACATGGGTTTTATAGTAGCTTCTTGTTATTTCGTAGATAATTGTTTATATTGCTGCATATGACAGGGAAGGTCGAATGGTAAGAAATGGTAAGGTGAACTCAATTGTTCATAAATATGACACTCTTGAGCTGACACGGAGATTACTTTCTTTATATTGCCATGTAACTGATCCTAAGGCAAAAGAATAGAAAGACAACGGAACTAGTCGGTGCACATAACTAATGAACGTGCTTGTTTTGTGGCGTGGGCGAGAGGCCTCCCCACCAGTGCATTCAATGTACTGATACCCAACCAGTCTGCATGCAGGGTGCAGGGGGAACTCGTACGGATTCGGAGATCGCTATCGCAATGAGGCGCCGGACCGCACTTGGCGTCTTGGAGCGTGGCGCACGGACCTGGAGCTCGCATATACGGGACATAATGTATGGGAACATCATCATCCAGATCGTTTGTATTGGTTCCAAGCCTAAGGGCATATTCAATGTAAGAGAGAGAGAGAGAGCATGAGCGATTTGTAATCTCGGCTTAGCGCCGCTTGTAATCTTTACTTCATATCAATAAAGAGCTTAATTTGGATTCAATACTTGTGTTCATTTTATGTTTCCGCTATGACGACTCTGTGAACTAGTTATCAACGGCCGTTTCGGTATTTGCCTTGCGCGGGCGCAACCCTAGGCTCGCGCGGCATCGCGTCTCGATGGAAACGTACGTCCCGCGGGAGTGCTGGCGCGGTGATTCGTGCCTAGCGGGGACGGCCGATTCCTGCGGGAGATCGGGGCGTGACATATTGGTATCAGAGCACGGCTTTACGTCCTTGGAATTCGTTTCGATTCTCTCAGTTTTGAACTTGTGTATTGAAGAAGTGGTAGATGCTCTCTCTCTCGATGCTTCGATGGATGTCCCATACAATAAGTCTAAATATTTGCGAAAAGCGCGTGTAAATTGTACGGTCGCTTGAACGGGATTATGATGCGAGGGCTTTTGTCCCAACCTGTGAAAGATGTTGTGAAAGTAGGCTCGTGTTATAATCGGCAAGTTATATGTCGATATGAAAACACCAAGCGAGTAGAGTGCGAGACGGTATATCGTTCAGACAGTGGTCTTTGCACATGGCCTTTTGGCCAAGCTGTGTTGAGTATCATGCACCAAGACCCTTGGTGCTAGCGAGTTGCAGCGAGATTTGGGTGTTGTTCGGATAAGAATAAAGTTGACTCGGGAGGAAAATCGATAGAGACGTTATCGGAGTGCCGCTAAGGCGAGTAATGGGAATCGTGTATGGAATTTTCAGATATAGTCTAGACGGTTATCCGTAACGATAAGCTATGATTTGGGTATAGTCCGTATGGAGGACTATAAATAGAGGTGTGTACGAGTCTAAGATCGCTAAGGCGATAATTAGGGACTGTGTTAAAGTTCTAAGGAACGAATTGGGAATACGAGTGAAGGATGCGAACGCGAATCAGGAGTTATTAGGATAACTCGATTCCTGAGTGGTGTATACGATAGTCCCCTGTTCGATTATGCGAAGTGTGGATATAATAAGTTGTAAAGATTCAGGGAGTATAACTCGAACCCTGAGTGGTGTATTGGTCGGCTTAGAAATGCTCGAGCAGAGTCGTAGATTCGAAGTTAAGCGAGTCTAGCGGCGAACGACGAGATTGGGTAAAGCCTTAGTATAAATAAACAATGCCTAGCAAGTAAGCGAACTCGGAGAAAGCAGGCAATGTTTGGTTCGAACGAGTTACAATGAGTTGAATAAGAAATAAGGCATACATCGAATAGGAATTCAGGACAATTGAAATTGATATCGTGGTCGGGAAAACTAAGAGGATTGTACGAGCGATTTGAGTTGAAACAAGCGAATTTAAAACTTGAGTCGAGATTGAATAATCTGAGATGTGATCGAGTAAGTGCAATTGGAAATAATGGAGTGAATGAATGATAGCGTGCATGGAGAATTTGGATTTGAGTAGGAAATCGCTCGATAGAATTCGGTTTGAGTATGAATGCGATGATTTCAAATTTTGGGAGATTTAGACCATAACAATGGTTTGGAAGAACGATCTTGAAATCAAGTTCGGAGAGATAACATCCGAAATCTGTCCCAGTGAGAACGATCATTCTGCGGGAGCGCCAACGTGGTGATTTCACGTTCGGCAGGGATAATCGAACTCAAGGGAACATGTTCGGTGATTTTTCCAAACGAACACGATGAATGGATACGTGTCAAATGGGATAGACTTTGAGTTTGGGATCTGAACTTAGTTGCTTGAGGAATGCTAAGAGTAGACAAAGAAATGTTCAAAAGGGTAATATTGAAGTTGGATATTTTGGCTTAGCGAATTTTGATTGCAGTAAGAACGGTAGTTGGAAGAACATGACTTGAGGGATCAATGTGCAACTTGGGATAAACGAAAATTGATGATGAAGTGTCTGTTCGTTCGGGGATAACCATAACGATTGACCTTCTTGTCTTGTGCGGGTATAACTTCTTATTCGCACATGCGTCACGTCTGGATAGGACGATCATTCCGCGGGAGCGTTGGCGTGGTGATATCACGTCCGACGGGGATGATTGAACTTGCGGGAGACTGGAACGTGACAATCAAAGGATCATTTTGACTTGTGGTTCGATACGAAAAGACAAGTTTCAGGATAAAAATGAGTCTAGGATTTTCTTGAGGAGTTAGTCTAGAAGCGTGAAGTAAGAGATGTTGGATGTTTTCATGAACGGATACGTAGATTGGCTGGACGACTTAGAGTTCATGATATACATCGATGATTTATAATGAAATTGTGGCTTAGTGATACAAGCGTAGAAAATGATGGATTGGTGAATTCTATCAACGTGATGGAAGAGATAGTGTGTGCGAATCGATAGGTTAACCCTGAAACATGGGCGTATCATGGGTTCGGTTGAACGAGCGTATGGTGTGATAGGATGAACTGTGCTCGATGTTTAGAAATCTGAGTGAAACGAGCTTGGGTAGAATACCCGTGTAAAGGAACAATGGTTTGACCTTAGGGTGTTTGGGGCGAGCGTTGTGCAACACGGTTGCGCGATGAGTCACAAACTTGAGTTGTACCTATGACTGTGTGAGCTGACCTAGTGGCTAGGCAGACGACCTTGTGCCTTGAGTTAAACTGGAGTGGCTGACTTCAGAGTATCGTTCGGGAAGAACGACAGAACTGAGGCAACGAGACTTAGAGTTAGAATTTGGAATTGGGAATATACACTAGCAACGTTCGCGTTGAAACAAACGTAATGCAAGATAGGACTCGGGTGATAATTAATTTGGTTGGATAGGTTACGCGACGGTAAAGGATAAGGCGATAGCTGGATCGAACAAGAGTTCGGTCATTCATATAGCATGACGATCCGCGTTTCGAAAGATTTTTACGAGTAGCTTGTCAGACTTAGCTGTCACTGAGCTTGGTTGAAATACACATATTTGGGGGACGCCTTGAATATGGGTACGATCCAGACTTAGCGATATGCATAACTCGGATGCAGCTGCAAAGGAAAATGTTCGGATTCGCATGGATGAGTATGGCAACTGAAATGATTTAGCCTCAACCTAAATTTTCATAGAGGAAAGATTATATCATTCCTCGTGCTACCGGGATGGTTCTGCGCTAAGGCGCAGTACGAGACTGAGTTTAGGGATGCAATAGTTGAACGAATAGATCATTCGGATAAAATGATTAAGCACTCTGGCGAACGGAACGAGTAAAACGAATAGAAAGTTAAGTTCGATTGAGCCAAAGGTGCGAAGGACTTGAGCGTACCCCAGGTGGGCAATTTAGCTCTGCGCTAAGGCGCAATATAAACTGAGTCAGAAAACGTAGGTGATTGGGTGCGATTTACTTAGCGAGATTGGACGGTGACTCAAAGAGAGTGATGCAAACGAGATTGGAAAATTAGCCCAAATTCAAACCTTTGGTTTGGGCGTAACGATGGGTTTCGATAGGCAACGTCAAGTAAACTGTCGAATGTGTTCGGATGCATTTGGTTCCTATGAGAGGTAATATAACAAGTTGGACGAGTCCACCCAATTATGAGTTGTAAGTGCCCATTAAGTTATAGAATACCATGTGCTTGGGTATTATAGCCCTGCGCCAGGTGCAGTAGATTCTGAGTCGGGAGTGCGACGAGTGAGTTGAGTATAACTCGATAGCATTGAGCGATAGAGTCGTTCGATGAGAATTGGCTAACGTTGGCGTAACGCATGGTGAGAAAGTAAATGATTGTGGTATTAAGACAGTCCTTGAAGTTAGGCAAGGTGTATAGAGTTGGGTTTAGAAGATGTGCGATAGTACGAGTTGCGCTCAGGAAGTCTCGAGGACGAGACTTATTCTGAGTGGTGTATGATGTAACGACCCGCTCCGCTCAACCCGGAGGGCCGATTCAAACGGCATAAGTGTAGCTATTCAACCCGCCTTGCTCAGCGAGATGGCTCGTTCGATGCAAAGGCTTTCATGCTGGGATCTTCAATGGAGTCAGACTTAGGCTATCAGAGGCGCGTCCGGAGTCTCGCTCGACCGATGCGATACATCGCTAAGGTGGGTGGCCCCGGTGAACCTGTCTCTACTTAGCTGCACACTAAGAAAATGATTATCACATGCTAGTTTATGGGCGATAACCTTTGCATGCTAATAAAAGAGATGAACGCACATAGCTAAGGGGATAACCCCGCCTTATCATCATATAGAACATGGAGATTTTACTTGCTATTTGCATAGTCGAGATTGCTGGGTTGGAATGTAGTAATTTCTTCATATATGCTGTAAAGTAGTGTGAGTTCATACTGAGGCGTGGCACCGCACGGAACATGACACGGGACGGAGTAAAATCATGTTGCATGCATTGACGAGGAAGGCTACCAAGTAGTCGTTCCAAGTCAGGAGATGGAAGGAAAGGAATGTACTCGGGATATGCAGATCGCCGAGGCAGTCTCTAATCAGAGAGCTGCGTAAAGAAGAAAAGATCCGAGTGTAGTCCTCGGCAAGGATAGATCCGAGTGTAGTCCTCGGCAAGGATTGATCCGAGTGTAGTCCTCGGCTAGGATTGGAAGTTGGAGGAGTAGTTGCATGGTCACGGACAACTGGTTGCGCACCAGGTAGAGATAGTCCTCGACACGATTGCTGAGGCATCCGAATCGTGTCGGCCCGGGAGGACGGAGTGCCAGTGTAGTCCTGGCGATACGCTAGCTGATGACTAGCGGGCGAGAGCGAGGCATCCAGCAAGGCTTGCTACCGACCTGGATGGGCGTCGACTCGTTAGACGGCTTGGAGGCCCAGCAAGGCTAGCAACCGAGCTGGGGAGGCAGCCGTCCATCGCAGATATTGTCCAACATGGCTAACAGAGCCAGTGACCTTCATATAGATAAGTCATGTTTGCATAGCGGCTATCCGCACTAAGAAAAGGAGAAACGGGGAGGAGTGTGTTTGCACGACATTATGCATAACTAGAATGGATGCATGGTATCACACATAGTTCTAGTAAAGTGGGTCTTATGATTGCAGAGGCATGGCATAACACATGGGTTTTATAGTAGCTTCTTGTTATTTCGTAGATAATTGTTTATATTGCTGCATATGACAGGGAAGGTCGAATGGTAAGAAATGGTAAGGTGAACTCAATTGTTCATAAATATGACACTCTTGAGCTGACACGGAGATTACTTTCTTTATATTGCCATGTAACTGATCCTAAGGCAAAAGAATAGAAAGACAACGGAACTAGTCGGTGCACATAACTAATGAACGTGCTTGTTTTGTGGCGTGGGCAAGAGGCCTCCCCACCAGTGCATTCAATGTACTGATACCCAACCAGTCTGCATGCAGGGTGCAGGGGGAACTCGTACGGATTCGGAGATCGCTATCGCAATGAGGCGCCGGACCGCACTTGGCGTCTTGGAGCGTGGCGCACGGACCTGGAGCTCGCATATACGGGACATAATGTATGGGAACATCATCATCCAGATCGTTTGTATTGGTTCCAAGCCTAAGGGCATATTCAATGTAAGAGAGAGAGAGAGAGCATGAGCGATTTGTAATCTCGGCTTAGCGCCGCTTGTAATCTTTACTTCATATCAATAAAGAGCTTAATTTGGATTCAATACTTGTGTTCATTTTATGTTTCCGCTATGACGACTCTGTGAACTAGTTATCAACGGCCGTTTCGGTATTTGCCTTGCGCGGGCGCAACCCTAGGCTCGCGCGGCATCGCGTCTCGATGGAAACGTACGTCCCGCGGGAATGCTGGCGCGGTGATTCGTGCCTAGCGGGGACGGCCGATTCCTGCGGGAGATCGGGGCGTGACAAGAATTCTCTCTCCTCTCATTCTTCATTCCCGAATAATTCCTAATTAGTGCTTCCCCAATAGTTCACCCCTCCATCAATTCTACCCCAAATTTCTCTCAAATTCCTTCATCCTCACCATATAAGGAGATTATAAGCTAGTGGGTGAAAGGAGATTTGGAAAAGGAGTTAGGCTTGGTGCTCGTGTCCAAATCGTGTCCTCTTAGCTTTTCATTGAAAAACCATCTTCCAATAGGTAAATTCTGAAATTTGTCTTTCTAATTAGTTCCATTTAATATTTTAGAGCATATAGAATGTACCCATGCGTTGGCTACCCATAGGGAGAAGTTTGAACTTCTATTGACCCTTATTGATATTTCTACATTGGATTTGGTGTCCATTTTGGGAAAAAATTCGAAAATGAGCACAAAGTATTTGTCATTAGATTTAGTAAACCTAATTAGGGTTAGATTGGTTGTGTGAGAGTAGTTTCGTGTCCACAAATGGATACAAGTATGACGTATCATGATATGGTATGATACGTTGTGTTACGAGAATTTTTGGAATTTTGTTCATGTGGAGCTAATTCTTTATTATTTACTTTATAATTAGTTAGTATAATCATTTAGATAATATAATTTATATGTATGGGATGATTCATGATTATTAGAGGGGTGTATCTTAACGTATCATCAAATTTGGGTGCATGGACAAGGAGCATGCATGCCAAGTGTTTGACAATTGACTTCTATTGGAAATGTGTCCATTATATATATATATATATATATATATATATATATATATATATATATATATATATATATATATATATTGGTGAATACATATATGGGTGTATATGTGTTTTGTGGAATACTTGGTATTGTGACACTGTCATAGTGTGAGGTCGGGCAGTGACTGTCCTAGTAAACAGCAGCACATACTGGGTTGGAGGCAACTGAACCTCAGGTTCAGATTTGCGAGAGGGGAGAAGCTCTGGAATTGATACATGAAGTATCAACTGCACATATGTGCAAGGGGGGAAGTAGCAGTTTTGAGTGTGGAGGTATCAGTGATACTTGTAGAGTAGTATCAATGGAGTAGATGAGTGCTTGATTGGGAGATAGCAGTACACGATAGTGCAAGTGCCAAGAGCAGCAGTGGGCTTGAGCAGTGGTCGGGCTTGAATCATGGAGCAACTGATACACTAGTATCAGTTGCAAGTGGTGCATTGAGTTGAGGGGGGGGGGGAATTTAGTACCAGTGCACTGATACGCTGATGTATCAGCAGCTAATGGGTGTTCCTGGAGAAGTGCACAGCAAGTAAGCTGTGTGCATTGGAGATTTGCCAGTAAGACTTGATGTGCAGGTGATTGGGGTTGCTCGAGTATAAGCAACTGCTACTAATGTGGATATTGGGATAATGCACACAGTGGCAGTCGATGTTAGGAAGAGGGTGTGGGTTCATTCTTCTTATAGGTGTCCTTAGTTATATATATGTAGCGTCCCGTTCTCCCGGTGCGGAGAGCGCGGCTAAGAAACACAAGACGATATCGTTCGATCGGGATAGATTGAATTAAGAACTCGTCCTCGTTATGGATTTGTTTCTTCGGAATCGATTTCCATATTCAGTGGATCGCGCCCCAAGGATCGGCTTAGCGGCAGAGTCAGGAGGGACCTCTCCGCTGTTATCTTTTATTGCCTCGGTTTTCGATGTCGCTTGTTGCTTTCGTGCTTTGAGTTGGTTTTGGGATTTGCTTGTTTTCCTTGAACGGTTTCGATGGTTTTCATTGTTTTTGTTCATTGACTTGCACTTCTATTCCGAGATTGGAAAGAGAGGAAGAAGTATTAATCGAGCTGTTCGTGTGCAGGTGAACGAGCAGTAGGCGGCTTACGAGCGGAGTCGTGAAGCGCCTCTTTCCTTCTCCCTTCCAACAATCCAAGTGAGTGGCTACCATCCCGATTAGCTAGCCCTGCTTCCAAGTCTTCACACAAAAACTCTTGCATTCTTGTTGCCCCGATCAAGCGATACCAAGTAATAATAAAAGAAACCAAGATAAAATAGATTAGACTTGGATAATATTGCTTGTCAATCAAACTTGGGAACGGTTACTTACCTGCATGCTTGTTCGTTTGGGACATTTATCATATACACAAAATACAAGTTAGAATGTTTGTTCTTCTTTAAAATTGTGCTATGAAATATACTGAATCAAGAGGCTATGCAACTGAATCATAATACTGCTTGTCCTGAACTGGCATTGCCTCAACTGCATGAACTGTTAGCTTTATGTCACGACCCGATTCCGTAGAATCGTTGGGGCGTCCCCCGAATCGTGATGCCGTGCGGGCCTGGGGTTGTGCCCGCACAAGGCTAAAGTATTTTGCATAGCAAGCACATATTCAGAGTACGCAGATAAATTGTAACACAGATTTGAAACATGGAAAAGTTCTCTTTATTGATAATGAACATCTATTACAAACTCCTGAACGGCTTACAAAAGTGTTGACTCAAAATGAGATAGCAGTCCTGTACATTATATCCCTTTACTAAACTTCAAAAGATATAGACCTCCAGGCTGGAGGATAGCTTTGCCACGGAGCTGCATTTGTGTATGAAGAGTTGCAGGCTCCTGTCTTCAAAATGCTTCAAAGGGCGCGGTGAAGATGCGCCAACAGCTGGACTGGATCGGGAAGACGACTTCGGCTCCTCGCTCGGTTCGCCTTGGTGCGGAGAACCTGTTTCAACGAGGGTCAGCATGTCGAAACATACTGGTGAAGGCGAGCTAACCGAACTAAACCAATCAACACGTTGTTTTAATGAAGCATGCATATTTGTGGGTTTCTATCTTGCCTTAGTTCATTTACAGTAAGCAACATATAGAAATTTACTGAAATGAACGTGCCACCGTTCGGTGGATTTTACCTGACCGTCTGAATCACCTGCACAATACTTACCATGCCTTCCCTGCCACGAAGACACAAGTTAGTTTGCAACAGGTTTAAATATACAGTGGATCACTGGCTAGGATGCCATAATGGACCGTTTAGTCTTGAACGAGGATGGAATGCAGCAAAGATTCAGTAGTGGCTACGAACCATCCCGTTCAGATGCAGTAGACTACAGTGAGTTCCGTCCGGATCGGATCGGTGCCAGTGCCCCAGCGACCGTCCGCAGGAACCAGTGACCTTGTGCACAAGTTGTCCGTGATCGAATCGGTATTGTTTTATTAAGCTAACAGTTCATGCAGTTGGGGCAATGCCAGTTCAGGACAAGCAGTATTATGATTCAGTTGCATAGCCTCTTGATTCAGTATATTTCATAGCACAATTTTAAAGAAGAACAAACATTCTAACTTGTATTTATGCATATGATAAATGTCCCAAACGAACAAGCATGCAGGTAAGTAACCGTTCCCAAGTTTGATTGACAAGCAGTATTATCCAAGTCTAATCTCTTTTATCTTGGTTTCTTTTATTATTACTTGGTATCGTTTGATCGGGGCAACAAGAATGCAAGAGTTTTTGTGTGAAGACTTGGAAGCAGGGCTAGCTAATCGGGATGGTAGCCACTCACTTGGATTGTTGGAAGGGAGAAGGAAAGAGGCGCTTCACGACTCAGCTCGTAAGCCGCCTACTGCTCGTTCACCTGCACACGAACAGCTCGATTAATACTTCTTCCTCTCTTTCCAATCTCGGAATAGAAGTGCAAGTCAATGAACGAAAACAATAAAAACCATCGAAACCGTTCAAGGAAAACAAGCAAATCCCAAAACCAACTCAAAGCACGAAAGCAACAAGCGACATCGAAAACCGAGGCAATAAAAGATAACAGCGGAGAGGTCCCTCCTGACTCTGCCGCTAAGCCGATCCTTGGGGCGCGATCCACTGAATATGGGAATCGATTCCGAAGAAACAAATCCATAACGAGGACGAGTTCTTAATTCAATCTATCCCGATCGAACGATACCGTCTTGTGTTTCTTAGCCGCGCTCTCCGCACCGGGAGAATGGGACGCTACATCCTACCCAACAAATTGGAAGTTTCGTCCCGAAACTTAGGAATAAAGCCTACCGTTAGGGATTATTGAGGCGGCTCAGTGGGCAGGCAGGAACGGTATGATCTGGATCACCATAAATGAGGCATTGCCCAAGTTTCTTGTGGCACTTTTCAACTGTGTGCCGTGGTTTCTTACAATAAGCAGAAGGTTGCCCTGGGTTTCCTCTCCGTGGACCGCCGTGGTTAGGGCACTTTGCAGCGGTGTTTCCTCTATCGTTGCCTTGGCGTTTGTGATTGTAGGTATGCACAGCGCCGGTGGAAACGTGAGGATACTGCGGTTCAAGTGATAGGGCGTGATTCATGACTTCACGCATTGTCCCATACTGATTGCTGACCACGTGCGCATGGATGGCAGGGCGTAGTCCACCTTCAAACCTTCTAGCTCGACTCGTTGCATCAGGTAAATAGGCCCTAGCGAATTTAGAGAGTCGGTTGAATTCGGCGGAGTATTGCTTCACTGTCATACTGCCCTGCCGCAGCTGCACGAAATCATTTTCCATTTGACGTTGTACTGGAGGGGGTATAAACTCCTCTTCAAACGCGGCACGAAAAGTCGTCCACGAGATCGCCTCCTCTCCGTGATCAAATTGGAGAGATCGTCGATGCACGTTCCACCAATCGTGCGCGTTGAGGCGGAGCTGAAGTTGCGCGCAGGCGACGCGCTTCTCTTCGGGGACCTCTAGCAGAGCGAAGTGATCTTCAAGCTCGGCTAGCCAATCTAGAGCTACCACTGGGTCCTCAGTCCCGTTGAATGGGGTATTGCAGACTTTCTTGAAATGGCCCAAGTTGAAGGCAGTCACGTCCCTCGGCCTTGGGATTTGAGGCGTCTCCACTTCAAGCACGGGCTGTTCCACCGGAGTCGTTGTTGTTGCGGCGGAATGGTTGGCAGCCAAAGTCTGAACTATCTGTTGCAGGGTATCTACCTGCTTCTGTTGGACTGACAATCGGGTCTCTAAATTGCTTTCGAACTTGGCTTGGCGAGCATCATCTCTTTGTCGTTGCGATTCTAACATTTGCATCACCCGTTCTAGCAGGTCGACTTGAGATATGCCACGCTGGCTCCGAGAGCTTCCCGAAGTGCCCGAACTACTCTCTTGTGTTTCGTTCGGTGCTTGCGCTGCAGATTGCGCTAGTGCCATTCCTTCAAAAGAAGGTAAATTACATTAGAATCATAATGTATTATGGACTTATTGCATGAACGTATCTCATTTTGGCCTAGCGAGTTCAAGAGTTCGCACAGGAATTTGATCGTTAAAGGAACTTTTCCAGCATGAAGTCTAAGGAACTTTGAATCTGTGCTCTGATACCATTATGTCACGACCCAATTCCGTAGAATTATTGGGGCGTCCCCCGAATCGTGATGCCGTGCGGGCCTGGGGTTGCGCCCGCACAAGGCTAAAGTATTTTGCATAGCAAGCACATATTCAGAGTACGCAGATAAATTGAAACACAGATTTAAAACATGGAAAAGTTTTCTTTATTGATAATGAACATCTATTACAAACTCCTGAACGAGTCAGCTAATATGCCGAACGGCTTACAAAAGTGTTGACTCAAAAGATAGACCTATATCTTTTGAAGTTTAGTAAAGGGATATAATGTACATGACTGCTATCTCTCTATATCTTTTGAAGTTTAGTAAAGGGATATAATGTACAGGACTGCTATCTCATTTTGAGTCAACACTTTTGTAAGCCGTTCGGCATATTAGCTGACTCGTTCAGGAGTTTGTAATAGATGTTCATTATCAATAAAGAGAACTTTTCCATGTTTCAAATCTGTGTTTTAATTTATCTGCGTACTCTGAATATGTGCTTGCTATGCAAAATACTTTAACCTTGTGCGGGCGCAACCCCAGGCCCGCACGGCATCACGATTCGGGGGACGCCCCAACGATTCTACGGAATCGGATCGTGACAATATATAGTTATGTATATATATGTTATTGTGTATTAGTTGATGTGTGTATCAGGTTTGTTATCTAGCAAGGTGTGGGATCAGGCTTGGATGCATTAGTTGAGGGTTGCAAGTGACTAACAGAGGAAGGATTGCCTCGTATAATACCTGATGAGGGGTGTTATGTGCAGTCCAAGTTGGACCCTGGCATGGCCAGGATGAGTGTGATATGGGGGTGAGGTAGGTATCAGTGGGTGGTTAGTTGTGAGAGTTAAGTTAGTATTGGTTAAGTTGATTGCTAAGTTAGTATTAGTCATGTGTCAAGTTCAGTATCAGTAACTAGGGGCAGTGAGTAGGTAATATGGAAATAAGTAAGGTAAGGGAATTTATGGTGGTTAAGTGTATGTTCAGTTAAGATATTGTTCAGGTATTGGGTTAAAGGTGTTGTCAGTATTAAGTGCAGATATTAATCTAGAACACTAGGTATTAGTTAGTAGTACTTGATATCATCAGTTAGCATGTGCATATAACAGTCAGTAATGTGTTGTATATGTGTTAGTATCAGCTAGAATGTTAGTGAGTTAGTGTTAGTTTGAGTATCATTAGTAGTAAGTATTATAATTATTTAATATATCTATTAATGACTAGTGTTAGTAGATATTGTCTATTATAGACTTTTATGATATAGAAATTGACTAGTGGACCTAGTTAACCTATTTTGGACTTAGACATGGCCTAGAAACCTCATTTTTTGTTAGTTAATCATGCTCATCCTTTATTTCACCATTTAACATTAATATTTGATATTAGATTTGTGACTCCATTTTGGGCATCGATCCTCACACTATGCTCAGGACCTCAGGCGACTACATTATCTGACAGTTTTCTTATTTTGACGAATACTATGATTCTAGTATGTAGTGTTATGCTTGATTTTCGACACAGTGCATACACGGTTAGTATCATTGATATCGGTCACGAGGAGTCATGATTTGATCCATTGTACTAGCCGGGGACGGAAAATTATTAGTTGATTATGTGATCAAACGCCACCTACTTGTGCATAACTCACCCTCACTACACGAGGGTGTAGCCTGATCTTATTACTTGTGCATAACTTCCCATATATGATTGGTCTGATCCCCTTATCCATACTTGTGCATAGTCAATCATACTTGATTGACCTGACCCCTTACTGTACTTGTGCATAGCCAATCATATATGGTTGAGCCTGATCCGTCCCAAGCCGATCACATAATAACTGATATTTCAAGGCACTTAGTGGTTGTTCATATCTCTATTCCAGTTTACACCTGCTGATACAATTATTCCTTGTTTATTTACATTTCATTATTTACCTGTGAGTTGATTATCTGCGTACCAGTTTTTTTATTGTCCAGTATTTCTTCCATCTTGTATTTTCATTGCTTACTGTTTTATAGTCTTGGTTAAATTAATGGAACTGCTGTTAGTTTATGTGCTTCGCTCCAATCCTGACTGGATAACATTTTTCAGAGGATCTCGATGCTTTCTACCCCACTTATTATGGACCCGGAGTAAACGCGGATTACACCCCGGAGCTTCAGGAGGATCATATTCCAGTAGTGGATTCATTAGTAGAGGCTTAGAGTCTAGCATTCATTTTGTAATTGGATTATTAGACTTGAGATACTCTGAGTTGTATATTTTATTTGGAGACTTATGTTGTTATTGAGATAGTTAGACTCTAGACTTGTTGATGTGGTGATGTATATATTTTTAGACTTCTCTTTTCCTTTATATCATTATCATGTCATTCCTCTTCCTTATAGAATTATGTGATTGAGTATTGATGTTGTCATCATATTTATTTTCATCTTGTCCTCTTTATGGAGTTGATATCATCGACATGTTATATATTATTGTGAGCTGTGATAGATAGTATTGTGACCTAGACAGCGTTCTACAGCCGATGCTGCGGTGTAGGATGGACGTACCCACGATTCATGTCCAAATTTTGGGTACGGGTCATGACAAAAGCTAAAGTATTCAGGTTCAGAGAAGGGGTATAAAGTAAACTTAAGGACAATGTTACACCTTATAAATGCCAAATATATTCTGAATAACTGAAGCTGCCCGAGATCAAAAAATGATACAAAAGGATAAATAAGTAACAAATGTTGGAGGTTAGAAAAGAAATTTTGAATCATGAGCATCTTCTTCAAAGAACCAATGGAAAGGTCAGGCCAAGCGACTACAGATGAAAACATCAAAATGTGTGCCCATATGCAATTTTTGTAGGAAGCCATGCCATTTGAGGAATTTATGTAGAAAAAAATAATGGATGGTGTTTAAGATGTGGAGCAGCTGATCATCAAATTACTCAGTATCCTAGATGTCTACGATAAGGCCTATGGCACCAAATAAATAATTTGTACCAAGGCCTATGAATACATGGTTTAACCCAAGTCAGGTAGTTCAGGGGAGTGTACCAAGGCCGATGTTAAATGCACCAAGGCCAATACATCAGACAACACCAGTAATGCAGACTATGGTACCTGGAGGAAGTCAGTAGAGGCCCTCGTTACCACATCAAATGAAATAATTTCAACAAGCACAAAGACCACAACAAACTTATTTCGGAAACAGGAAGAAGCATGGCCAGGCTTTCTTGATGGATACTAATGAGGCAGAATTGCCTGAAGAAGTTGTGACATGTACTATATTAGTTTCATATTATCCAGCAACAATGTTATTTAATTCAGGCGCTATGAATTCCTTTATATCTGTTGCATTTATATATTTGCATGAGATTGAAACTGAACTATTACCTAAGAAACTGAGAATTTTAACGGAAAATGGTTGGGTGAAAGTCAATCATATATGTAAAGCATGTCCAATCAGAATTGGAGGTGAATCATTTCGAGTAAGACTTATTTTTTTCAATGATTAATTATGATATAGTCTTCGGAATAGACATGTTGACATTAGCATTAGCTAATATAGATTGTGGTCAAGGAAGAGTTACATTTTAACTTCCAGGAAGAGAAATATTAAATTTGTTCAAGATCATAAAGAAGATCAAACAAAGAATATTGAAGAACTTAGGCTGCAAATTCGAGGAGTATTCCAAAACATTGAAGAAGAACATTTTTCGAGGATAATATCTGAATTTAATGATGTATTTCCTGACGAATTACTGGGATTACCACCAGACAAAATAATAGAGTTTACAATAGATCTGGTTCCTTGAGCAACACCAGTAGCAAAAAAAATGTGTCCTATAAATAAAGAAGAATTAACAGAGTTGAATAAACAAATAAAATAGCTGTTGACTAAAAAATTTATTCAACCAAGTGTTTCACCTTAGGGAGCACTAGTTTTGTTCGTGAAAAAAAAGATAACACATTACGACTGGACGTCATTGATTATAGAGCATTGAATGAGGTAACAATCAAGAACAAATATCCCTTACCAAGAATCGATGTATTATTTGATCAACTTGGAGGAGCGCAAGTGTTTTTAAAAATTGATCTGAGGTCGGGTTATCATCAAGTAAAAGTAAAGAAAGAAGATGTATCAAACTGCTTTTCGAACTCGATATGGACATTACGAATTCTTAGTTATGCCATTTGGATTAACTAACGCTCCTGTAATTTTTATGGATCTTATAAATCGTATATTCTATCAATACTTGGACAAATTTGTCATAGTATTCATCAATGATATTTTGATATATTCCAAGAATGAGAAAGAACATCTACAGATAGTACTTCAAACCTTGAGATAAGAACAATTATACTGGAAGCTTAGTAAATGTGAATTTTGGCTAGACCGTATATCATTTCTTGGCCATATCATCAGTAGTGAAGGAATTTCAGTTGATCCAAGAAAATTAGAACAAGTAAAATCATTGCATATACCAAAATTTGTAACAGAAATCTGAAACTTCCTGGGGTTAGTAGGCTATTACAGGAGATTTGTAGAAAAAATTTTGAGGATTTGTGAACCTATAACCCATTTGACACGGAAGGATAAAAAATTTATCTGGACAGATAAATGCCAGGCAACATTTGAAGAATTGAAAGAAAGACTTATTACATCATATGTTCTAGCTTTACCAAATGGATCTGTAGGTTATAAAATTTATAGCGATGCTTCTAGTAAAGGCCTGGGTTGTGTACTAATGCAACATGAAAGAGTTATATCATATACCTCTCGTCAGTTGAAGCGACATGAAAGAAACTATCCCAACACATGATCTAGAGCTTGCAGCAGTAGTGTTTGCACTTAAATTATGGAGGCACTACCTATATGGTAAAAGAGTTAAAATCTATACTGACCACAAAAGTTTAAAACATATATTCACCCAGAAAGAGTTGAATATGAGACAAAGAAGGTGGTTAGAGCTACTTAAAGACTTTGATATGGAAATAGAATATCATCATGACAAAGCAAACAAAGTAGCAAATGAATTAAGTAGAAGACCTACATCATTTTTTATGAACACACCAAAAGAAATTCTTGATGGTTTAAGAAAAATAGGAATTGAAATTATATATCCAATAGTAGAAGGATCATGGGCCAAGTTGCAGGTTCAGTCATCCTTAGTAGAAAGAATCAAAGCAAATTAACAAGAAGATGTTAAATTACAATAATTATGGAAGAAGACTGAAACATGACTTCAGACTGGGATAAATAAATATTCAGATGAAACATTGAGGTTTGAACATAGATTATGTGTACCAAAAGGAGATCTAAGAATATAAGTTATGTCAGAGCCACATAATTCTCAATATTCTATTCATCCAGGGAGTACGAAAATGTATGAAGATCTCAAACAATTTTTTTGGTAACATGGAATGAAAAGAGAAATTACATAATTTGTGTCAAAATATTTAGTATGCCAGTAAGTAAAAGCAAAGCATCATAGGACTACATGACTTCTTCAACCTTTACCAATACCAGAATGAAAATGTGATCATATTACCATGGATTTTGTATCAGGACTTCCAAGGACTCAGAAGGCCAACAATTCTATTTGGGTTATTGTGGATAGACTTACAAAGTTCGTTCGATTTCTACCATTTTTAGTGGGTCTATCAACCGAAATATTAGCTAATATGTATATGAAACAAATTGTTAGTCAGCATGGAGTACCTGCAAGCATAATTTAAGATATAGACTCTCGATTTACTTCAAATTTTTGGGAAAGCTTACAAGAAAGTCTTGATACAAATTTAAAGTTTAGTTCAGTATATCACCCTCAAACAGATGACCAATCAGAAAAAAAACTATTCAAACTCTAGAAGATATGTTGAGAGCATGTACTCTTGATTTTGGAGGATCATGGGATGATCATCTTCATCTAATTAAATTTTTTTTATAACAATAGTTATCATGCGAGCATTAAAATGGCACCCTTTGAATCTTTGTATAGAAGGAAGTGTCAATCTCCTATATGTTAGAGTGATGTAGGTGAACACCAATTATTGTAACGACCCGCTCCACGTCAGTGCAGAGAGACTATTCAAACGACGCAAGTGCGATGAACCGTCCCGTCTTGCTCGGCGAGAAGTCTCACTTAAGGCAACGTAATTCAAACTTGGCCCTTCAGAAGTTCAAACTTAGACTTTCAAGGCGCGCTCGAAGTATCGCTTGACCGATGCGAATAATCGCTAAGGTGGGTGGCTATGATGAACCTGTCTTTGCTTAGCCAGCACACATAAAATATGGATGATACATGCTAGTTGCTAGGTGAATCACCCCTTGCATGCTAATAAAAAAAGTCCATGCACCTAGCTAAGGGAATTATCTCATTTTGTATTGCTTGTGTAGAACATGAAAATAAAACTTGGATTATATATGGTTCCTCGCACTGCCACTTAGACCGTATTAGTGTAACGACTTATGTTTCTAGTAGAGTAGGTCGCAATCTTTTCTTATAATGCTTATGTTTCATACTGATGCAATGCTTGCTTGCTTTACATGCTAACTAGTACTCGCTCGTCTCATTTTAATTCGTGTTACATAATTTTTACATGTCTTTCATCATCTAGTTTAGACAGGAAGACTATCAAAATAGTCGTTTCTGAGGCAGGCAATGGAAACATGGAAAGGCTTCGGGACCATAAGGTCGCCAAGGCAGTTTTTTGTACCGAAAACTGCATAATGAAAGATTGGAAGAAATGATAAGAAAGTAATGGAAGTATCAAGTAAATGAACTAAACTGCACTGATAAGTAAAGAAGAACAAGAATCGCTCGAGATGGCTTGTAGCGGGCTCGTGTTGCCTTACCACCATCGTCGTTCGGGTTGGCTCGTAGCGGGCTCGTGTCGCGCTACCACCATCGCCGCTTAAGAACAAAAAGTGAAAAGATAAGTGAACAAGAACAAATAAAAGAGACTTGTATCACAAATTGTGCACAAGATTTATGGTTTTTCGTTCCTACGAATAGTGTGCCGGGGCATCGGGACCGTGTCGACCTAGGCTGAAACCCGGGTAGTCAGCTAGCAACATTAGCACGGGGGAGCGGGGCGCTTGTAGCAGGGCTTGCTACCCGCGCTGCAACGACCGTCGTCCGCCCGGACTACTGTCCACAATGGCTTGTAGGCCAGCGACTTATGTTCATATAGATTAAGTTAAGCTCGATTGCCGCAATCCGTGTGCAAGTCATCGTATTAAAACAAGTAATCTGAATATAACACACTTGAACGACCTGGGTATCATGTAATTGAACAATCGAAGTAATAAAGTAACCTGAGTATCACATATCTGAGTATATCGTTCACCTGAATCAGAAATACGCTCGAGACACTTGTATTTCCTTATAAAATTTTTGAGTCATTATATATATATTCGTGCTTGGTTAACTTGGTTTATACTTGGACAGGGAAGGACGTATGGTAAGTTGATGTGTTTTGCCGTGTTACCCTTATATCGGATGGCGTACTGCCACACGAGTTAGGATTTACATTATGCCATAAACTGATCCAAAGGCAAGACTAGAAAGATAACTTAATAGATGGTGCATGGAACCTATATAACGTGTTTGGATTCATAGAGCGGGCTAGAAGCCTCCCCACAAGTGTATTCAATGTACTGATAACCCACCAGATTGCTTGCAGAGTGCGAAAGAATCTCGTTCGGTGCGAAAACCCCTTTCGTGCGTGCTAATGCATGGAGCTAACTATGGAGCCTTAAAGTGTTGTATCCGGAACTGAAGCACATATACAGGACAATGTTGGAACATCGCCTATGTATCATTCCATGTTGTAAGCCATTTGGCATGCTTTTATTGTTGAGAGAGAGAGAGAGAGAGAGAGAGCTTGAGCGACTTGTAATCTCGGCCTAGTGCCGCTTATAATACTTATTCAATATCAATTAAGTGCTTGTTTTACATTCATACTTGTGTTATTTAATGCTTCCGCTATGACGACTCTGTGAAATTGTTACTAATCGCCTGTTCGGTTCTTATTTTACTGCATTCAGACTATCTGTGCGACTATGTGGCTTTGCTATTTCATTGCCTGTTCGGATTATGGCCTTGCACGGGCGCAGCTTATCCTCGCACGACATCACGTCCTGATAGGAACTATCGTCTTGCGGGAGTACTGACGCTGTAATTCACACCTAGCAGGGACGATCGATCCTGCGGGAGATTGAGGCGTGACAATTATTGGGTCCAGAAATGGTGATACAAACTGTAGACAAGATTAAAGCCATAAGGAGTCATCTTCAGGCAGCTCAAGACAAGCAAAAGATGTGGACAGATAAACATAGAAGATCTTTAGAATTTTAACCTGGCAATCATGTATTCTTGAAAATTTCATCATCTCAAGGAACCATCAAATTTGGAACTCGAGAAAAATTAACCAAAGTTATATTGGACCCTTCGATATAATTGAAAGAATTGGAGAGGTATCATACAGATTGGCCTTACATCCAACACTTGAAGGAATTCATGATGTATTTCATATATTATAACTCCGTAGATATGCACCATATCCAAATCATATACTGGGCCATTCAGAGATAACAATGGGCCCGACACTCCGAATAGAACAACTAGTAAAAATCCTGGATAAAAGAAAATATACCCAAGAACAAAATTATCTCTCTAGTATGAGTGACATGGTATAAAGATTCTTCAGGTGAATCTACCTGGGAACGGAAAGTAGCTATATGGAAACAATATCCATATCTATTTGGCACTCAAGGTTTGTTTTAAGCCTAATTAACTTTTGATATATTCCTATTAGTATAATTTGAATTCCGAGGACGAAATTTTGTTAAGAAGAGTATAGTGTCATAGTTGTTTTCCAAAAAAAAATTATTTTATTATTATTTATAAAGAAATACAAGTTTTACGAGAAAATAGCTTTATGAATTTTTATTATTATTTTAATAATATAATTTCTCGGGTTCCCAAAATTTGTAATATAATATTATTATTTATTTATGTAAATATTTTATATTTTATTTGAAGTATTAAGTTTTGTTCCTTTTCATTATAGATTAGGGTTTGATTTAGTGTAAATGATTGAGTTTGATTTGGGAGATGATTTGAGTTAATTAGAATCCTAATTAATTAAACCTAGAAATGATCGAAATACCCCTTACCAACTAAACATTTAGCTTCCTAAAGCAGCCAACATGTGGCCGAAAGGGGGGGGGGATGTTTCATTTCATTTCATTTGACCTCTTAACTAAAATATCTCCTAAAGATGAGAAGGTTAATAGGTTATATATATATATATATACCTTCTCCTACGTGATTAATTACGGGATCAGAAAACCTACGTATGTTTCTCCTCAAAAAAAATTTCATTAAAAATTTTAAATCTCTCCTTTTTGAAACAAATCTATCTCTATCTTTAAAAATAAATCTTATTTATCTATTTATTTTTTGAAACTAAAATAGATTTAAAAAAATACAAATAGATTTAATTTTTTTAAAGTAGAGATAGATTTTTTAGAACAAATCTAAAAAATAATTCATCTTTCAAAATAAATCTAAAAAATAATCTACCTTTAAAAATAAATATACCATTAAAAATATATTTTAATTTTTAATTTTTAATTTAATTTTAGTTTTAATTTTAATTTTAATTTTAATTTTAATTTTAATTTTAATTTTAATTTTAATTTTACTTTTAATTTTAGTTTTAGTTTTAGTTTTAATTCTAATTCTAATTCCAATTCTAATTCTAATTCTAATTTTAGTTTTAATTTTAATTTTAATTTTTTTTTGTGTTAGTGTTAGTGTTACTGTTAATCTTATTATTTTTAGTTTTAATTTTAATTTTAGTTTTAATTTTAATTTAATTTAATTTTTAATTTTAATTTTAATTTTAATTTTAATTTTAATTTTAATTTTAATTTTAATTTTAATTTTAATTTTAATTTTAATTTTAATTTTAGTTTTAGTTTTAGTTTTAGTTTTAGTTTTAGTTTTAGTTTTAGTTTTAATTTTAGTTTTCGTTTTAGTTTTAATTTTATTTTTAATTTTAATTTTAGTTTTAATTTTAATTTTATTTTTAATTTTAATTTTTAATTTTATTTTAATTTTATTGTTGATTTTAGTTTTAAAATTAACATTAAAATTAAATATTAATATTAGAATGAAAAATTAACATTAAAATTAAAATCAAGACTAATATTAAAATTAACATTAGAATTAATATTAATATTAATATTAAAAAAATTAACATTAACATTCATATTAAAAGTAAAATAAATATTAACATTAATATTAAATTTAAGATAGACATTTTTTAAATATAGATATATTTGTTTTTAAAAAAAAGATGTTTAAATTTTAAGATAGAAATAAATTTATTTACTAAAAAGAGAGATTAATTTTTTTTTTTAAAATTGAGAACCTGTTTTCTTTGCGAAAGAGATCATCCCGTAAGTTATTCCCGTATAAGAAGTTGCCTGTATATATATATATATGTGTGTGTGTGTGTGTGTGTGTGTGTGTGTGTGTGTTCTTACATCCTTATATAACTTCTAACTTTTTGGCTTTCACCCCTTCCTTCAAAACCCTCCTAACCACTTCTAAATACCCCTCTCTATCACTACTAAAATTCTAAACCTAGAAGAACTAAGGCAAGTCATTCTTCCCTTTACACAAATCTCATTTTTGTGTATTTGTTTCATATTTTTCTTGGTTTAATTTTATTGTTCAAAATAAAGTTTATATTTTACATTAATGTTTAGTTAAATATATGTTGTTTAGAACATGATTCTAGAAATTATTTGTGAAGGTGACACGCCTATAGGGGGATTGGACATGAAATATAATTAGATTTATATGTGCTGAATTCGTTCCCACTACGCATCAAATTTTTGAGCTAGTTTTGATCTATTAAACCATGTCAAAACCAAACTATGTATAAACGAGTTTCGTAGAAAATTCGATAAGCGTTCCAACCTTATATGATATAATGGTATTTGGTTGTATATATTAGGAGTTATTGGTCGTGCAACAGAGGTACATAATTCTGGAATTAAATATGGAATCCATAACACAGTTTTCTTGTATTGCAGATTTGACCTATTAAACTTTGCCAAAAGTAAAATATGTCTAAACGGGTTTCGTTGAAAATTCGATAAGTTTTCTAACCATATATGATTGATAGTATTTGGGTGTATACGTTAGGATTTATTGATTGTGGAACACACATGTGTAATTCTAGAATTAAAATCTGGGACATTATACACATTATTTTGTAGGCCAGTTTTGACCTATTAAACATTGTCATATTTAATTATGTCTAAATAGAAAAAGTATAGGATTCGATAAACTTTCCAACCATATATAATATGATGGCATTTGGATTTATATGATGAGAGCTATGCTCTGTGCAATATAGGGTATACTAGTTAAAATTTGTGCAACTTAGTTTTGTACTTTTATACATTTTATATCTATCATGTTAATTGTGTGTGACCGGTGTAGAGTTCTTCCACCGAAGCAGCTTTGACTTAAGTCAATTCTACGGAGAGTTGTTCCAAATACCAAGGGAAAGTGTCAGGCAGCCGGAGTATTCAAGCTTCATCGGGAGGTTTATGTATGCTACAATTGCCACATAGCCTGACATAGCTTTCTCCGTAGATGCTGAGTCGGTTCACGAGCAATCTAGGTGTTGAGCACTGGAAAGCTGTGAAGAGAGTGATGAGATATATCAAGAGGACTCAGAAGTATGCACTGCACTACAACGGTTATCCGACAGTAGTGGAAGGATTCAGTGATGTAAGCTGGTGTTCAGAAGTAGAGAGCAAAATATCCATAGGAGGATACGTCTTCTCCATGGGTGGAGTTGTTATATCGTAGAAGTCAAAGAAACAGAGAATGTTCTCTCATTCCTCGATGGAATCTGAGTTCTACGTACTGGTGGATACAGCAGATGAAGTAAAATGGCTTCGAGAGCTCATATATGATCATCCAGTGGTTGGTACACAGATTTCGACATTACCTATTTACTGCGACAACTAGGCGACTGTAGCGGTGGCATCAAATTATCTCTTCAATGGTAAGAAAAGAACTACGTGACTGAGGCACAAGACAGTGAATGATCTTATCAAGACTGGAGTCATATTCGTGGTTGATGTTTGGAGACAGGAGAATCTGGTGGATCGTTCACCAAGGGTCTCAAGCGCCAGCTGGTCGAGGACATAGCAGTCAAAATGGGCTTGAAGGCATTCTGATATTGTCTTTTTGCAATCCTACCATAAAGTTTTATGCTATTAGTTCAAAGAAAAATCTACTAGGCATCTAGCTTTTGGTTCAAGAGAGGACCATTGACTGGAAGAATATCAGGAACAATGGATAGTCCTTTGAGATATTGAGGGGTTACCGACCCAGACCCGTTGTCTACTATTTGTTCTTTGTATAGAACAAGTCCTATGGGAGGATGGCTTAGACGCCTTAATGATTTCTCAGGCATTTTGAATATCAGGCGTGCTTTACAGGAAGCACGGGTAGCACAACACTACAAAGGAGCATAGTACTCCATGCTACAATGGGGTGACGCCACAAGAGGTACCTCGAGAGGGTAAAGCCTCGGCTTCGGGCCATGTCACGGCTGCGTAGCACCGCACATAGGCGGTAGCTTAATATTATAGAATGACGAGTGGTAGACAACATTATTAAGAGGTTCACCCACAGGGTTCCCTCTCTGACAATTATCGATTACAACTACAAAACCATATTACAACTCCTTCTAGATCACAAAGCTCAAGAATAAAACCATGTTCTTTCTTGCAAACGCAGTTACAATTGGGACAAAATGTTTACAACTAGAAGAAGAGAGAAGAAGATATAATAAAAAATTATTCTTGCTGGGGTGGTGAAGACCATCGTTGCTCAAAGCAAGTTTTACCCTCTATCGACGATCTACTTCTAGGAGCCAACAAGTTCACAAGAGAACTTCTGGAACGCTCGTAGTCACGTCTATGTGTGACTCGAACGGACTCCCTGGACTCCTCTTATATCAATTTTTGGTGTCTCCAAAAGGAGGCATAGGGACTCTATTTATAGAGAAGGGGGAAACTCATCTCCATTCCTAGCCAATATGGGACTAAAATACCAACTCCTAAAATAATGATTGATATTCTAAATATCGCCCTTAACAGAGTCACGTGCAATCAACGCAACCCGCGTATGCGTGCAACAACACAGCAGTACATGCGCGTAGACTCGTAAACATGCAGCAGTACATAGCCGCATATCTCGTGCATGCACGGATATGCGCATAACAGTGCATAACCGTGCATATCGTGCATACGCAGCAACCATGCATGCAACCTGCATAGCCCGAGTTCGAGTCGCTAAGCACCATTGAGACTTAGCTCCTAAGAATTTTTTTTCAAGAGAGTGACAACAAACATAAATGCTTTCTTTGAGGAGTTATTTCTTTTTTCTCCTAGGAAAATACCCCCACATGTGCCCCACCATACCCTATGTGCACACCTCAACACATATAGAGTATTATATTAAGATACCCACTTGGTGGTGTAGCCAATGTCACGCCCCGGTTCCAAAGATAAGGAACTGAGTCACGTGGCAATGACCAGCAGCACACTTCGGTGGCATCCCAATCTAATGGGCCCGTCGGAGTGCACCTAAGCTGTAAAGTACAATGAGTAACCCAACACATAACACATAAATAGTGAATCTAAATCTCATCCACAGGCAACAGATATAAGAGCACATAGAGGTAATCACAAACTACTAATGTGCAGAAAGGAAATGTCACGAGAAAATGTATCATAGTACAAATACTAGAGTAGTCACACGGGAACAAACCCGCTAGTACAAATGCTGGAATGAAAGTAAGCAATGAGATAACTTAGAACGGCATCAGATAGCTAGATAGTAATACCGTCCCAAGGATAAAGTCACTACCAGTGATCAGGCAAAGTCCTCGGGGATAACCTCGTCCTCGACAATGGGTCCTGCTGCTGGATACGTACCCGGACCGTACTCCTCTTGGTAATCCTCCTCGCATAAACCTGGAAGGGAACCAGGTCCTCAGAGGGATGTAACAAGGTACAAAAATACAGCATGCCAAGTATAACAGAAAGTACAAGTGCAACGACCGGGTAATCTAGCATAATCTCCTAAGTGTGACACAGTTTAAAGACAATGTCCGACGCGTGGGCTGTCCAAAATAAAAGCGTAGCTCCGAACACAGAGACACACGGGGCGTACCGTAGCTCCGAGCATAGAGTCACACGGGTGATACTACTACTCCGGATATAGGAACACTACATCAACATGACATACATATATAAAGTGCGTGTAGAGGAGCCCAAACGTCTAGTAGCTGTCTTCCCCTTCCCAAGCGGTCAACGATTGTGCGGTGAACCTGAACCTCTATCTAGCAGTCTCTTCGCACAGAAGTAACTATCAACAAATGCGACCCTAAGGTTGTCATGCCCCAGTCCCAAAATACGTAGGACTAGGAATATGTAACACGCCCAGCCGTATGTATACGAACTCCAATATATGGAAATCATATACACACGTACGCTGTAAATGAATATGCAATCCACCAGTGGTAATATACTGTCACAACAAGTCATACACAATCTATATCTCATCCATATCACAAATAATAAGTAGAAATAAAGAGCTGAATAATAACTGGATATCCAAGATAAGTATCAAGTCTGATAGTCGGATGGAAACAAATCCACTACAAAACAACTATATTGAAGTAGTAACAAAATCTCAAAATAGTGGAAATAAATCACAGATACTCTGAGGGTAAGATCTCCTCATCCTGGTAAGTAGAGTCAGGTCCAGGTCCATACTCCTGGGGATACTCCTGTTCGTCCATATCTGGAAAGGGACCATGTCCTCAGAGGGACGTAACAAGATACATAATAACATGCCAATAAAGTACTGAAAAGTAAACATCCAATGGGTCGCCTAACCATCTATGTGAATGCAATTTGAGAACAACTTTCCAATATGTGGGCTATCTGGCCATAAATGGGATTGGCATGATTCTCTCGGAGAATCAGAGGCCTATAAAACATGTCGTCTTTTGAACGACAGAGGCCACCAAGTAGTATAGGGGTCATCTCGCGTATCTCCGGTGGAGCGTATGGGTTACATATAAGGAGAGTACAAAGGAGCCCAAATGTCTTACTTGTTGTTCTCCCCATCCCATGCTCTAAGCATACCACGTCCATGACACGATAAAACCTCTAAATAACTGCCAGGTCTACTAGCATACAAAGTTTCTATCAGCAGTCATCCCTTAACGCACGACTCATACGTACATGAGGCCAGACCTGTCACGCAATCCGTGATCTATATGAGACTCACAACTCATGTAACAACTGTGTCACAGCCAGTGAAACATATAATGCCTCATAATAATGGGGTGGTCTCATAAAGTAGGTCCAAAATCTGCATAAATGAACATATGATACAACGACATCGTCGTTGCACCCAAGTTTCCTTGGACGCACAATTTATATAGCAATAATTGAACTAACTAAACAGAAATAAAACATGCATGCATCATATGGAATGTAAATTCAGTTTAATGGCAAGGTATACTTGCTGAGCAAAAGTTCTGTATAGCACGTCCAAATAGTGTTAAGTTTGTTGTAAGAAGAAGAATTGTAGTTAGGGTTTGGAAGAGTTGTAATAATATATATATAAAGAGATAAGAGGTGATGGGGGTTACTTAATGGTTAAGAAACTACTGCTGCTGTTGTTTTTCTTTCATTGGTGTTGATTGCGTTTGAGGAGTGTTTAGTAATAACAGGTAAAAAGAGGCGGTGGTGTTGCGGATGATATTTTTTCCACACGTGTGGAGAAGAGAATTAAGCGGCGGAGTTCTGTTTTACGCGCGGAGCGAAATTTTAGGTGGTGGTAGAGTTTACGCTTGGTTTTGATTTATGCGTGGGTTGTTTTATGTGTAGAGAAAGGATAAAGGTGGGTGGGGTTCTTACGCGCAGATAAAACAAGAAGCGGTGGAGAGAGTTTACATGCGGAATTGCTTTACGCGCGGAGAAGGAAATAGCAAAGTTGGTTTGCTACTACTACTGTTGATATTTTCTACGCGGGTTTTGGGTGCAAGCGGGTAGTGGGTTTTAGGAGTTGCGATTTGGGTTTGATCCAATAGGAACTCTCTATATATATACACTTAGAAATTTCTAGAATTTATATTGGTGCATATGCAACTGTCTAAAGGGTCTCCTACATGGAATAAATTAGGAAAATTTATAATGACTCCATAAATTCCCTAAATGCACAAATTTCTTAAAAAAAAAAAAAATCAAATAAAAATCTATTTCCTTTATTTAGCTACGGTTTATAAAATTAGGGGTCTTACAAAGGTCGTCCCATTCTCCAGTCATGATGTCAGTATCAGGATACAGGAAATCTGGCACGATAACAGTGTATGAATGTGTCCTAGGGTGACGATATACACAGGTACATACATCGAGGTGTTACGAACATCTAGCATTCATTACAAGATGTTACGATGAACGTCTGCGCCCGATTGTGATCCGGACGTGAAGTAATAATCTCAATCAAACACGCGCACAATGTATATAATGAAACAATAAATATCTGGTAACTGAAATACAGGGTGGCAAGGTACACTTGCCTGCGTCCGGCTGCTGATGACGGGGATCCGGTACCACGTCCAAGTCCGCAGGCCCCGTAGTACCTAGAGTCGAGATACAAGCTCAATCAATAAACTATCATAAAGATGAAATATGATGCGACACATATCTATCATATGTTCAACCTTAGTTACAATTTACATGGTCATGAAGCTAGAGGGTTGACTAAGGTAGACTAAGGGTGTGTTACATCTGATCCAATTAAACATCTGTACTATATCATCAAACAAATCCTCCATCCTACTATACTCATCACGGTGTTCATCAGTATTTCATGTATGATCATTCCTCAGATTTTACCTCGGTGTGCTCCGACATTAACATGTACATTTACTGTCATCCTCGAAATAATTTATTTATTTATTTATTAAACTCTCAATTATATACAATCGTCTATCATTCTCCTTAAAACTATTCCTCGATCAAATTCATTACTATTTCTCAGTCTTCAATCACTGCCTAATGGTTCGATATATCACACTATTACACAATCCATCACCTGTTCCTCCATTGTTAATCATTGTTTCAAAATCACAGTATCATTTCACAACAATTTTAAAATTGTCCATCAACAATATTCAAAATGTATATTTTAATTAGGACAACACCCTAAAATCTCATATGGAAATTAAATCCTAACTTCATTATATATGTCACATTTCCATCCATCACGTGTATATATTCTATGTCCTCAATCAATTCATTTTTAAACCTTAAATATTTAATTTAGCATTTCACCATCAATGTATAATATGACCTATTTATTTCAACCTAAAATAATTCCACATGCATATAATCTAACCCTAAAACTATCTTAACTAATAACAATATATAAAACACTAAAATGAACATAGGTAAGGGGGAGGGGTTTACCTCGGCGATGCGGTGGTTGCTGGCCAGAGGGGTCGACAGCGAGGTGGGGGAGGTGGTGATGATGATGATGATGATCGAAATAGGGGATGATGATGGTGATGAGAGGCAGGGTGGCTGGAGTAAGGTGCTGCGGTGTGGAGTGGTGGTCGGATGGAACAACTGGAGGAGGATGGCCGGAGTAAGGTGGACTGGAGGTAGCTCAGTTGTGTGGTGGTGGTGGCGACAGCCGCTGAGGAGAAGTCGTGGCAGCGGGATCGGTCGACTGGAAGTGCGGGGGGGGGGAGTCATGGTTCGTGACAATGATGATGCTGGTGGTGTGGGATTGGAGAGGCCGGAGATGGTGTTGATGAAGACGATGGTGGTGGGGAAGTTCTGTGGAGTTGGTAGTAATGCCGGATGGCGGTGGCAGTGCTGGCAATGGCAGATGGCGGTGGCAGCCGCAGCTCGCCGGAGAAGAAGAAGCCGCGGGAAGATGTTGTGGAGGTGGCCGGAGGGTGAAGCTCGACCGGGTTTGGCTTGGCTTGGCCGGAGTAGTGAAGTGGGCAGCAGTCGGGGATGGCACGGCGGGTGGCCGGAGGAGAGGTCGTGGAGGGAGGCTCGGGTTTTTTAAATTGTGGAGGTGAAGTGGAGTAGAAGGAGAAGAAGAAGAAGAAGAAAGGAAGAAGAAGAACTTGGCTGTGAGTGTAGGGAGGGAGGAGAGAGAGAGAGAGGGGGTGGGGTTTCCCAAGTTTGGGGATTAGGGTCTGCTTGGGAAAGAGTGTAGGAAGAGGCATTATATAGGGAAAGGTGATGTGAGTGTGTGGTGGGGATGCTCCAATTTCAAATGAGAGGCTAGGATTGATCATGGAGGATTTTTCATCCAAAAGAGAGGGGTGTTGATTAGTCAAAGAATGGAGGGCTCTCAATTTGGCTTGAACCAATGGGATGTTGCCACCTAGTGCAACTTTTGCAACTAAGCCCCTTAATTTTGGGTATTAGCACAAACACATAAAATAATGGAAAAATTATGGAAGAAATGGTGTTTGATGTTTTGTTGGGTGAGAGGGTGTTGCGTGTTTTGCATGGACTTAATTTCATGGGGCATTGGGTTAAGTTGGGATTAAAAATGGGATTAGTCAAAGTTGGTATCCCCAATTAAATTAAAATAAAATATCTTGTGCTCTTAAATTAAATGGGGGCACATGGGGTCTCAATTGGGAGTGACACAAAGGTCATGAACGGTATAGGCTTGGTGTCAGTCTTGGACCCTTTAATTGGTCCGGCTCAATGGGTTGAGTTGGTGTCTCAAAATTGATGGCAACGACACAGGTGCGCGACACAGGATTAAATAATAGATTTTGGATAAGGGAAGTTGTGCAATTAAATTAGAGCACAAGGGATTATGATTTTGAGTGACGGGAAAGTCCAGCGCCTAAATTGGCATGTCAAGTCTAGAATGCAACAACTTGTTGGAATTTATGGGCTGATGTTGGGCTCCGAATATTGTAACAACGGTAGGGCGCTCCAAGGGTTTTATTAAAGACTCAGACATCTGCATCCTTAATTCTAAACCTCAAACATCTGCTGCTAAACCAAAATTTTCTAACCTATAACCAGACTATCTATAGAAATAAATAAGAGGGTTTACATTCTTCCCAACTTAGAAAATGAGGGAGTTTACATCACTTGGTGGTGTAGCCAATATGGGACTATCTTTCACTAGTCCAAAGACAAAATACCAACAATCCCCGCATATCTCAATATATGAGTTGAGCGTTCCCCACAGTGACTGTCCATCATGCATTAGGATAGGTGTCGCTGATGACTTGAATCTTCCCACAAGGGTCAAATAACAGTATGATACAAGAATGGTTTAAGCTTTGAATTTTGCACCATAGCTGCAATTCTTTTCACTCACACAATGACATCAACTGTGTTTCTGGTTGCACATTAAAGGCCATGTGCAAGTCTGGTTTCGATGTATATATTTTAGGCGTCTATAAGTTTTTTCTCAAGAGACGGATTGTATCTCTTTCCATACACTCTAGGTGAGTTCTTTTAAAGAGTCATGACATAAAGCCTTGCACTTCCTTGCGGTGCTACGACACTATGACATGGCCCAAAGTCGAGACTACACCTCATCGTGGTGTCATACCACTGTAGCATGAGGTCCCAGCTTCTTTGTAGTGTCATACTACCCAGCATGAAGCATTGCGCTTCCTTATGGCGTTACGCCACTGTGACATGGCTCGCGTAGTCGAGGCTTTACATCTTTACCTCTTAGTCTTGATCTCCCCTTCATCAGAGGGAACATTGTGGGTGAATCCTTGATCTTGCCTTCATCTTCAGGAATTAAAGAGGCGATAACCTTTGTTCCTGTTCATCCATCGTTTCCTAAGCCTCGTGAGTAACAAATATAGATAAAAATTATTTTTGAAAAAAAAACTACCATGAAGCCTCAATTTTTCTTATTACTCATTATATATATATATATATATATATATATATATATATATATATATATAGGCGCAAGCAAGGTTTTGGCCAAAATTTTGGTCCTCGAGAATTACAGTTCTTGAGTTGTCCCTAATTAACATTTAGACTGTGTTTGATTGGACTTTTTTTCATGAAAAATATTTTCATCACAAAATTTCACCAATTGCAGTGTTTGATATCTTATATTTTTCATGAAATCATTTTCCATAAAACTATCATTTTCTATATTTTTCTCCAAAATGGTGGAAAATAAAACTTGTCCAACCGATAGAAAAATATCATTTTCCAAAAAAAAATGATATTTTTCGTGAAAAATAATGGCAATTAAATACCAAATTAAGTTTTCCATGAATTTTTTTTCAAAATTCTATGAAATTTTTTTTCTAAAAAAATAATTCCATAGGATTAATTCTTTTCCACATAATTTTTACCTTGCAATCAAAAGCACCCTTAGTATTTAAGTCCCTAATCCATCGATTCCTAACCTTATTTTATATATTCATGTATTAAAGCTCAGTCAAAAGTAAGGAACAAATGAGAAACATACCATCTCCTTGTCACATAGCCCTGCTAGAGCGACTTAAAAGAAAACTGTTCTTGAACTACAAGATACTGTGGTCTATTGAGAAAATAGCGGTAACTTGAAATTGTCAATGTCTCTTACGTTGATGTTTGCATTAGTATTATGGAATACTGAACATTGCACAACATTGGCTAAATCAATAGTACATGACATGTAGGCCTAATTTTGCACATGCCTACCATCGTAGGATGCATAAGAAAATAAATTGTCGCTGAATTAATTCTATGGACTAATTATTTTTTATTTGGTTTCCTATAATTACAGCAACAACAAAATGTCTCTTTATTCATAATTTTCACTTTTATTTCTAACTTGTGAGGTATTGACATATTTGTAGAAGATAACGGTTACAAAAAAAATGTCAATATCTTATGCAGTGTATTATTGATGCCTTTCTGCATTGTATTGATATAATGTATTAAAAAATATTGACAGTAAGCTTTCTTGTTCCATTCTCTTAGTATCAATAAGTTAGACCGTCGATGAAAAAGAAAGCTCTTCATAAAGGCACTATAAAAATGACTCGGGATAAGTTCAATATTGATGTTAGTTCAGTTAATTTTTTTTTTATTCAGATTAGTCCAAAATTTACTAGGACTATCCACTCTCTTCACCTTTCTCCTCCTGCTCCCCCTCTCGCTCATCCACCGCTCGCCGCCGTCCCCACCACTCACTACAGTCCCCGTGCGCAGCAGCGGCCACGTCATCCACCGCGCGCGCGTCTCCGTTTCCTTTCCTGCCTCCCGCCGCCGTCTCCTCCTCCTCCTCCTCCCCCTTCCGCTCCTCCGCCTCGTCCTCCCTTCCGGCCTCCACGTAGCCCCGTCCTCGTGTCACCTCGCATAGCCCTCCCGTCCGAACTGTCAGTCCTACCAATTGGAAGAACTGTCAAAATTTTAACAGTCATAAAAAATCAACATATATTTTTAGGACTGTCAAAATTTTGATAGTCCTACCAATTGTTAGGGCTGTCAAAATTTGGACAGTCCTTTTAATTGGTAGGACAGTCAAAATTTTGACAGTCCTGATTATAAAAAAAATTAATTAGAAATGGACAGTTCGATAAGTAATTTTTTGGAGTGACAAACTTATAATTATTAATAATAAAAATTTGAACGGTCCTAAGACATTTTTGTAGTGCCTTTATCAAGAGCCAAAAGAAAACGAGATGAGTTTGACACATGACTTGCGACTTACTATCCTACTTAGTGGAGAACATGTGGGCCTAATTTGCCACGGACCTTTGTTTGCATAATAAGAGAATAAATCACTGCTAAGTGAGTTATTTTGACTCTATTTTTTATTTGTTCTCAACTAGTTAGAACCAAAATGTCTCCTAGTCCATAATTTTCCATTTCTATTTCCTCAAGCCGAGGTATTGTGGGCTGGGTGGCCTTAAGACCGCCCAAGGACCGGTCTGATCAAACTGAAGCTAGCTTGGCCTAGGTCATGTCAACGGTCCAGTCCGACCATACCACCAACATCTATGGGTCAGACTGGATTTTACCTCCCCCTCCCTACCCCCAACCCGACCTCGGCTCGGGTCGACTTTTTCCTCTAAACTCGGGTGGACTGGCCTGGCTTGGGTAGGAGCCTGGTGCAGGTTTGGTCGGGACCAACCCTTGTGGGTCTCTAGTTCAAAAAATAATGATTGGGTAGGTGGTTTATGGTTTACCATTTACCCTTCCTAATAACCGTTATTAAAATATTATGTGTAGGATTTTCCCTAATATAAATATTTACCATTTTACTGTTTATGAACGTTAATGTCATGTCCCGCTCCCAGAATACTGGATAAATACGAGGACAGAAGTGACCATCTCCCCCATACAAGGTATAGAACATCGTACGGTGGTCACGGCTGTTAGTCATGTTGGGTATCCTAGTATGTAATATAGTCTATGGCTTATATCTGATCTCATATCCACAAGTAACCATAATGTAACAAGCAACAAGAATGATATCAAGTAGGAATCATGCAAGACCAAATGGTCAAAAGTACTAATGATAATCTGAAAGTCTACAGCGAGAAAGATGTAGACGATAGTACCTTCCCACACAGTTCAAAATATGATATGGAACTAAAGCGCATCCTCCAAGCCAGGTCTGGAAGATCCAAAGGGTCGGTCGCAGGTAATCTAGAAATAATCCAGGGTTGGTCAGGCCAACCGCAGCAAGTACCAGAAAGGAAGGTTCAAGGACGGGCGAAACAACCCAACAAGAAGAAATATAAAACATATAATAACTGCAATAATCAGGGTAAAGGAATCGTGCGGTACCAACGCACGATTACAAAATATAAAGTAGCAATCAACAACTAATGCAGATAAGGAGCCAACAGTCAGTCACAATCATCCTATCATCCAATAATACCTGTATCACCAACTGGAGTCCGTAATATGTCATCGAAACAGTAATCCATCCCTACACCAAACAAGGACAAGGGAATAAATTACTACACCAGGATATGCTACGTACTAGCCGACTAGCAAGCAACACACCGTACAATTATATGAATAAACGGTCACTCAAATACCTACGGGTTGCTAGGTGAAGTCTGGGTTACCCCAGTAATGCAATATAGGAATCCTCAGATCATGCAATCATACAATAGGCTAGCTGAACCAGTAATCGTCGCTTAGCATATAGTATATTCACCAGTCCCTCGTAAGGCCACCATGCTAAGATCACATAGAACACATAGTACATATAGTAATCAGATACTGCACTTTACTAGTGCTTATGATACACAATATCTGTGGGGGCCAGCCGACATCCCCGAGTGTATATTCAAGTGACGTTTGTCATGCACGATCTTGGGATTCTGTTCCCTCCCAATGATTCTACCAAATTTAGTTACCTAATTAACCATATAGTTATATATAATCTCGTGCCGTGGTCACACGATCCTCATCATCCTAGAATATCGTACCACAGTACGAGTATGCTGTGTGCGAATCTACGTTGGTTCTCGTCGGTTCTAACTTAGATTCATCCAGAGCGTAATGCAACAAGCAATACACATCAACCACGCTAGGCTACAATCACTGACCAACTACAATGCCCGTGTTGGAGAAATAATATAATGTCACATGTCGCGTAGTATAGAAAGTATGTAACATGTAGCACGTAGCAAGATATGTCGTACCTCAGTGCACATATAACACATAGCACATAGGAACACATAGCAGGTAGTAAATGTATCAGCACGGATACAAGTAGTCAGGTCAGGATACACGATAAGTCAGTTAGTCAAGTGGAATTCTCTGCTGATATCGTAGCATGTATATTAGGTCAGGAAAAATACGAGCACTAGACACTAATCCAATCTCTATGAATAATACCAGATCCTTTGGCTCACATGAACCTACCGAACCAGTGATCACATGCTATCGGTCGATAAGGCCCATAACATCCGGGGTATAAAATATAGATTCCACCTAACCAGGTCAGCCATCTATAAGTATTAGAATTCACTATGGAAGTAAGTAAATAGAACACAGTATTTTATTTAATTTTATAATATTTATATCACTTAGTGCACCTTACCGTTGCTTCAATAATTGTAGTATTACACTAGCCATTGTCTTTCTATAAATTTCATATCCTTGTCCTAGACGTGCCCGCCTTCTATTCTGACCTTTGTGTAACTTATAATTATGCTCTCTTGTGCTACATTTTAGTCGTACAATATTCGTTACAGACATTATTATTTAATTCTAAATAAATATGACTTTGTTTCTTTGTGTGTTCCAATCGAAATTGGAGACACAATCTTGACCCATTTGTGCAGCCAAACTATTATAATATTCTATTCTGAGTCCTCTACGTCCATAACACTTGTGTCCCACCTAATTTTAGTCCCATGTACTTCTAATTAATTTTAGAATACTATTTATATTAATTTTAATTAATTTAATCTAATTTCTATCTTTGTGCAATTTTTTCAATTGTTGGACGCTTTTATGCAAAAGTGCATTAATGTGTCCACACCATTGGACACAATACATGAAGAAACCATTTTTCTCTTTATTATTCGTTCATGTGAATTTTTCCCATGATCTTTGGAGTATGTACAACACACAACATCACCCCTCATTTAATCCTAGCCCTGCATTTCAAATAATGCAAATCCTAGCCCTCTATAATTCTACATGACTAGCCAAGGCCCACTCCAAGGAGGAGTTGACCAAGCCCAAATTTTCTAGGTCAAATACCCAACCTAAGTTCTACATGTATATAAACAACTTTTCCTTCCATTTTCTTTATTTTCCTAAACCTAAACCCACCTAGTCGATCCCCTCTTCTTTCCTATTCATCACCACCTACATCTACACCACCACCCGCGGACACCACCATCACCGTTGACGACCACCTCTCCGGTGTTCACCCCCGATAACCCGTCGCTGGAGTCCTCGCCAGAGTACCCCAGTCCCTCGGAGCCCAGTCCTTCCTGCTCGAGAACCCGACCTTCTTTCTCCTCCTTCCGAGCCGCCGGAGCAGCTCCCAACCGCCATGGCACCACCGCATCACCATCTCCCTCCTCCTCGACTGAGTCCCTCGCCGGTTCTCCTTTTCCTTCGCCTGAATCAAACCACCACAGCTGGACCCGAGCCTCCTCTCCTTCTTCCTCAACCGCTCACCATCACCTCGTCGTTCCTGGAGTAACCCTTCCTCCGCCAGCAGCATCGTTCCTCCACCTGAGACTCGTCTCGACCACCGCTCACCGCCATCTTGACCTCTTCTTCACCTCCACGTTCTTCTCCCCGCTCGCCTGTACCAGTCTCCCCCGCTGCGACCATCTCCCTCGTCATCTTCTCCGACTCCTTCCATCACCCCGGCCTTCTCCACAACAGCACCCTCGACCCGCTCGACTCCTCCCTCCGTCGAGCAACCCTCCGCCATCTCTGGCCATTCCCCACCGGAACGTCGACCCCTATCTCCAGTCCCTGACCCCGACTGCACCACGACCTCGACTCCTCTTCCACCTCCCTGTCCTCTCCTTCCCTCGACCCGCCTGAGCATCCCCGGCCGTCCCCATCCCTTCCCTGTCCATTCCCCTCCTTGCCTGAAGTCGCCGGACTCCGACAGTATGCCTCCGGCCATCCTCATCATCACCAGTATCATCATCCCTGTTATCATCATCATCACAATCATCCCCATCATCACCATTCATTATCACCGTCATTCCAATCATCATCATCACCCCATCATCATCATCATCATTATCATCATCTCCAATCATTATCATCATCATCACCATCATCCCATCCCTAATCACCATTATCATCATTCCCATCATTATCATCATCATTATCTCCAATCATTATCATCATCATCACCCCATCATCACCATCACCATCATTATCATCATCTCCAATCATTATCATCATTATCATCACCATCATCATCCTCATCATTACCCTCATCATCATCATCTACATCGTCGGTATCGTCGTCCCCGTGAGCGTACCGCGAGGTTCGAACCTGTCCCTCTTCCCCTTTTTATGTGTACTTGTGTGTATGCCAGTAGGACATTAGTATTGCTTTACAACAAGTAGTTGACATCAGACCCTGAGTCGGTGAACCCAACTCGTATACGTATATGTACGCGTATGCATATATTGTCCAATTTGGTATATATATATGTATTGTATAATTAAGTAAATACTAAATAATAATTATGACTATATATGTAATTATATTGTATGACCCTAGGACACCGTAAATTTTGTCCGCATATTTACCTTGACTTTGTAACCTAAATATTAGGGAATTGTCTGCCTTGTGTACACCGACGAACTGGCTAGACAAGTGTTAGTTGACTGTCTGATTATGCACAGTATTTAAAGACGTAACACCCACGTAATTAGACGCGCATTTGACCATGTTAGTTGACCAGTATCACCCCTAGCGTACCCCCTGAGTCCAGTGTAATTAAGGTTGTGTATATGCTAGTGTAATGGCTTATGTGTATTGTGTTATATTATATGTATATAGGACTATTGGATTGATCTACGTGACTTCTGGAGCAGGTTATTGGTACTACACAGCTTTCTTGCCAGGCAAGTATACCTTGCCATTGTACTGTTATTCATATTCCATATGTTGCATGTATTTTTATTTCTGTCATTTAGTTCATATATTTTAACTGCTAAATAAACTGCGCGTCCAAAAAAACTTGGATGCAACGACGATGTCGTCGTAATATATTTTTATTATGTATATGCATTGACCTAGTTTATGAGACCACCCAATTATCATGAAGCATTATTAGATTTTATTAGCCGTGACACAGTTGTTATACGAGTGTGAGTCTCATATAGGACACAGACTCGCATACTGGGTTAGCCTCCTGTATATATGTGCCATGTATTAGGGATAACTGCTGTTAGAAACTTTGTATGCTAGTAGACTTGGCAGTTATTAGAGGTATTATCGTATCATGGATATGACATGCTTAGAGCATGGGGTGGGAAGAACAACAAATAAGGCGTTTGGGCTCCTTTGCACTTTCCTTTTTATGTAACCCGCACGCTCCGCCGAAGATGCGTGATCGTGATGACCCCTATACTACCTGGCGGCCTCTGCCGTTCAAAAAAAGACATGCTTTTTAGGCTCCTGAATCTCCAAGAGAATCATGCCAATCCCATTTTGGCCAGATAGCCCACGTATTGGAAAGTTGTTCTCAAACTGCATTCACATAGATGGTTAGGTGACCCATTGGATGTTTATTTCAGTACTTTATTGGCATGCTTCTATGTATCTTGTTATGTTCTTCTGAGGACCTAGTTCCTTTCCAGGTGTAGATGTTCATGAGTATTCACAGGAGCGCAGATCCATACTGGTTACTTATATTTCGAGGAGGTCTTCTCTTCGAGTCTCAGTGATTGTTAGTTGTTGTACTTATATTGTGTTGCTTCTATATTCTATTTTGGCAGTGGATTTATTTCCATCCGACTATCATCTTGGATACTTCATATTGAGATCTAGTTATATAGGATATTGGTTATTTATTTATTTATGTTTTTCTGTTGATGAGATTTAGATTATGTCTGTTACTTGAGATAGTTTATATCACTTGTGAATTGTTATTCATATTACAGCGTACGCATGGGTTTTGGTTTCCATATATTGGAGTTGCCATATCCATGCGGCTGGCATGCTTACGTGTCCTAGTCCTACATATTTTGGGACTGGGGTGTGACAATAAGGCCCATAACATCCAGGGTATAAAATATAGATTCTACCTAACCAGATCAGCCATCTATAAGTATTAGAATTCACTATAGAAGTATGTAAATCATATATGCTCCTTGATCCACCATGCACATATACACAACTCTTTGATCCACCATACAATTATATATCATCCTTATCAAATAAGGGACAAACCATTAAATATTGCGCTACTCCACCATATAAGATCGCTGAGGTCTACCAATTTGTAGAGATACCAGGTATTGGGCACTAGGAAAGTCGAATAGAATCAAATATTGATAACCTCAATATTTGTCTCGTTCTGCAAAATACTAGTTCAATAATCTAAGTCCAAGAAATCCAATAATAACAATATTATGCCTTTAGCGCAGGCCTATAAAGTCCAATAGAGTGCACAAAAGCTTGCCAAGTCAATATCCCAAAATCATACTTCCAATAAAAAATGATATTTAATCCTCGAATTTATCTAAAGTTCACAATCATGATATAAGGTAACTGCTAGTCCAATCAAGTTAATCTAGAACAACACTTGGAAATAATAATATGGAAACAAGAGTCTAATAATGAATGCCACCGAAAAGTGGCAAGGAAATGCATGAACCACTCTGGAGCAGATCCGCGACCCTTAAACCAAATAAGGACCGGGGTCGCAGACCGTCTCCCGAGTAGAACTATACCCCTTACTCTATCCGATGAACAAGGGTAAATAAATACTACACGTATAATACAAAACCAAATCCTGAGTCAAATCCCCAAATCGAATCCCCGCATCAAATCATAAATCTCCGAATCAAGTTTCCAAATCAAATTCCTAAATCAAATCTCTAAATCAAATTACGAATCCAATCCCGAATCAATGTCTCGAATCAATATCCTGTATCAAATAATCTAATCAAACATCTGAATCTCATATCGAATCTAATTCCTGAATCAAATTCCTAATCCGAGATTTAGGAAAATTTTAGCATAACCTTCCCTATATTTCTAGGGCCGGAACATAACCTACAAAATAAAACAAATAGAATATCCACCCGGCAAAACCCATCGTAGAATTCTAAGTCGAGAATACTAAGTCTCGACCTCCAGTAGTGCCACAATGCGTACTGGGTACCATGCCAACACAATTAACAAGAATCGCCATGCAGGGCGCACAACCACAGAGTCATCTGTCCTCAACCAATCCATAATAAACAAGTCCCATAATATAGTGCCAAACCATAACCCGAATGCGAGTCAGACACGGGGCATATAGGGATGATTCTCATATCCAGGTTGTGCTCGTGTCCTCGGAGGTGTGGATGTCCCGTCCGAGTTGTTCGATAGGGGTGTCGGCCCAATATCGAACCATGTTACACTAATAACAATAATTATCAGTCTAATATCAATTTACAGTTACAAGTACAATAATTTACAATAAATTAAATGCAGGACGAGAAGCGCATAGGTGCAAAACTATCACATGAGCAAAGGGTACTTGCCTAGAAGGCTCGGCTAGATACGCAAGTCTTTGGCAAACCAAGATCCAAGCTGGCACATCCATCGGGGTCCTCAGAACACACAATAAGCAAATATCAGCATCAACCAATAAAATATAAATAAAATCACAAGGGATGGTAGGAGGCTATACCGTGCGGATACCGTAAGTGGTGTAAGGATCTGACACAAAAATTAAGGCACACAGATCGATACGGGCACGTATATCGAGACGCATACGAGATCCAAAGTAGCATGAATACTGAGACGAATGGGAATAGAACATGCATGTAAATCGAGACACAAACAAACTCCTAAAGAATACAAAGTGCATAAATCAATGCAACACGCGAGTCAGTACGTGCACGCAAATCAATATGGCACAGATTCAAAGAAAAGACACAAAGGTCGAGGGACACGAAGATCAAGACGACGTACAAACCGAGATAGCGCAGGGCTCGAGGCATCCTGCTACTCGAGGCAACACACGAATGGTGGCACGAGAAATGAGAGCTGACATGCACACCGAGGTGCAAGTGTCCCAAGGAACGATGGCACGGAGCTCGAGAAGAGGCCCAGATGGAGGAGTGTGTGTGTGTTTGGAATTGATGAGGGTTATAAGTGAGTATCTTATATAACCATTGGAATAAATTTTGATCGTTCGATCGAGATCGAACGGTCTCAATAACAGGCTTGTTGAGTTTCCACTCGGATAATATACTAGACAGTATACCGGGCAGTATACTTGCTGATATACTACTGGCTCGAAAGTTTACCAAAAATCTTGGTTCAGGGTTTCTGATTCTAGTCTAATCCTAGTCCGGGGTCATGGCTTGCTCGCCATGGATTTCCACAAGTTTGAGATGGTCCATAAATAAACTTAGTTACTAGAAAGCTGAGAATCTTAATTAGTGGCATACGTTATTATTCTAATTGAAACTATATATTGCTTGAGTATTTTACTCTGGCAATACCGAGTCATAAAAGCCATAAAAATCTAGAAACTAATCCTAATCTAGAAATATATATCTAGATCATTAAATAAGATCATAACACGAAACCAAATATTGAGCACGAAAATCAAGATACAACCTAAAATATAAAATATGGTATATAACATGCTTTACGAGAAAATAAATTAAATACCAAAGATTCAATAATACAAGATTTGAAAATAGGTCTCAGAAGCCGACAACATTGTGATGATCTACGATTATGAGGATACCCTTGATTGTTAGACCAAGCGTGATGAGCTACAGTTGTGAGTTCTAATATAGACTTAGTAGACCCAGGTTACATGTATGTGTTCTTATCTATTATTTTATGGTAGACTTGTTTTTATGTATCTAGCTATGTCCTTTTAAGAACCTGGTTTCTTTTCAAGCGTAGACGATCAGACTTACATGGAGATCTATAGACCATGATCAAATACAAATTTTGCTTCAACAAAGGATTAAGAGATCTTACCATTAGAGTTTATGTTAACATATATTTAGTTACCTTTGTTATCATGATTATAAATTAAGTCTATTGTAGTGGACTTGTCTCCACCATACTTACATCAGTTGTATCATGTTGGACTCAATAGTTCTATAGTTACATTCCAACATTTTAGCATTCGCTATCCAACATGCCATATAAGAATAATAGTTACAATACACTAGTATTTATTTTGTGGGAATTTTTATTTGGTAATACTAAGTATAAATTATGATGATAATGTGTAACACTAGGGTTTCATATAGCTCATAAAGACTTAAAATTTTGCTGAAAATCATAATTTTACCAATTTAGAATTTCTGGAATTTTTCTATAATTTTTAGATAATTAAAACTTAGGAAAACTATTTTTTTTAGGGCTTTCAGTATTTAATATAGGACCATACATGCATATTTTGCTACCAAACATTTATTTTAGGGTTAAAAGGCTAAATATATTTTCTAGAATTTATTAGATTTTTTTTTTGGATTTATTTAGGATTTATTTGGTTTTTCCTGGAATTATTCAATATTTATCTGAAGTTATTATATGTGTACTTAATATTGGATAGATAATAATTTAGTGTTAATAGATATAAATTATTTGTACTATATTTGATTCTACATAAGATTATAAATTATTTAGACAAATTTAAACTATATTTTAAATTAATCCTAATCCTAAGTCTACTAGAAAAGCAACTTCATCCATATCCTATCCTTAATTGAAATGATCCTAATCTAATCCGAATTAGGTAATTCTAGCCGTATTCAAATTAAGTAGACTCCACCCATTATATATAACTACTAAAATTATGAAATAAACTCATATTTTATCTTTCCCTTTCCTAAACTCCTATCTTTTCATCCTAAAATAGCCCAAATTTGCCGCAAAATCAGTCTTATTTTTCAGCAGCCATAATGAACTTGGAAGGACCATATCTCCTAGCTCTGGACTCCAAACGTGCTTTATTTTTTTTTGTTAGAACCGTATCTAGGTTAGTTTTCTGAATATATAATTATTTTCATAAAATTATGAACCTATTTTTCTGAAAAATTCTTTCAGTGTCAGTTGTCTGAAATTCTAAAGGTTTTGGTGTTTTTAAGATTTTGAGAGATTCCGTACTCATTTTCATAAATCGTTTGAAGTTTTAGATATCTAAAACAAAAATATATGACATATATATTTTCTAGAATTTAATAGATTATTTTATTATTCTTTTTAATTCATTGAACATAGGGGTAACTAATGAACCAACGAAATTATAATATGTATACCATATCGGCAATATATTTTTATTGATTCGAGATTTAATAAAATAGTCGATTCCAACATAAATAGTCGATTCCAACATACTTGTAGTGCTAAAATATACAAGTTTGGATACTCAAATCTAGGTTTTTTGTCGGTTGACTTTTTGGTCAACGGAATGCCTCGATTTGCATGCCACAGATCCCGAATTTGTAAACTTGATTTTCTTTGGCCAAAAATTTAGCTTTAAACTTAAAATAAGAATATAATAGGATTAAAAATGATTTGAGATAATTTTATTTAGAATTAAAATAGATTAAAATAGAAAACTTATTAAACCACTTTTTTAAATCTAACTTGTGTTAATTCATGCGACGGGGTTCGTGGGATGATAGTATGTGTCATGTCCCGCTCCCAGAATACTGGATAAATATGGGGAATGATATGGCCAACCGTACATTGCAAAATTCCAAAGTAAGCCGCAATATGTTAAGGTTGTCTAGAAGACAGATGGGTAAACTCTAACATGTTATGACGTCAGTCATAAGGCCGACAAATCTTATAATCTCAATCCAACAACACAAGTACAAGAGTATATCATACATGAAAGTAAAGAGGCGTCCCAAATTACATGTCACATATGATCATGAAGCTAGTGAATACAAAATACTGCACTTGCAGAGTTTAATAATACATGATCAGATATACCAGTCATGGTCCAATATATACATCATGTTGAACGTAGTCTCAAAAATATAAGGAGCTAACTATGTCCCTTGCTAAATACCACAAAAAAGAAGTAATCAAGACGAGGGGTGAAAGAAGAAAATCTACTTGCGAGCTTCGACTGCAGTCCTACGAGTGCGAGCCATCTTGATGGAAGCGCGGTGGATCTTGGTTCTCTTCGGGGTAACCTGGCCATACAAAGCCAGTGGGGTCAGAACCCTAAGCAACAAGTACCACAAAGGAGCTCGAGGTGATAGACCAACCATAACACACATAAGCATAAAGAGACATATAAGAAATAAATGCAGATCGAGACTCATACGGTACCAACATACTTGTCTCAAGAATAATACTGGAAGAACTGATAATAAGTGCAGAAAAAAAGTAAGTCGACGAGTGGCAAGAGAGCATAGGAACTACTCTGGATCGGGATTACAACCCTTAAACCAAACAAGGACCGGGGTTGCAGACCTTCACTTGAGAAGAACTTAGCACCCTAACCACGCATCGGGAGAAAATAAAACTAGAAGAACGAGCTATAATAAAAGTAACACAATTCATCGAACGACCAAACAACTTTACGGCTTGCTACGATTAATTAGCGAGGGTTGTCACAGGCCTGAATTAATAAATGTATATTTTAAGAATATTATTACCACTGATACTGCAGTTAACCTGGATGGCCAAGGATATGCTTGTCTAGTAAATTTAAATGCACATTCAACCATACAACAACTTAATTATTTCTTGTCACAAACAGAAATTGAACTCAAAAGCATAAACTTGAACTTGAAATCATAAACTTGCTTTACAAATATAAACTTGTATGTAAACTTGTCATGTAAGTGCCGCAGCACGCGTAAACTTGGTCAGTCATGGAGTCCTTGCCTAGCAGGGTTGTCCATGCCGCATGGGGCCCTTGGGGATCGGGGTAGCCGGTAGCGTAATATTCTTCCTCCCAATGTTCTAAGTAAATCTTATCTTGTTTAATCATTCTAAATTATTTCAAGTTTTCGAGTATTTGTGACACACAATACACTGGACAATAATCATACTCGATTACCCGATGCCAAATGCAATAAATTTTTATACACAAACTTTTCTACGGTGTCGTACCAATTTTGAACTTGTACATAAACTTGTCTCATGAACTTATATACAAAACTTGTCTAGTAACATAAACTTGTATTGACATAAGAAAACACACAACAATAATCACTAAAAGAAATTACTAAATGAACATAATTAAAGGGAACACAAAAATGCACACAAAAATTCCTGGCCGCATGCGCCCACTGGCCGTATGGACTCACTTGTCGCATGCACCCACTGGCCGCATGCACCCAATTGCCGCATGGACTCACTTGCCACATGCTCAGTGTTAAAGTCTACTCCTAGGGGCAAGTGCTGAGTGATGGTCAATAAATGAACTGTCAGTGAAGTGACATAAAGTGGTTGATATGACAGGCCAAAAAGTGTGTCAGGGAGAAAAGACAAGAATCATAAAAAGATATGCCAAACAGTTCAGAGTCATGCATTCAAGGAAAATAGTTCATGGTCGCATGAACTGCCTGCCGCATAAATTACTTGTCACATAAATGCCCCTCTTATACTTAGCAAATTTTTATTCGTTCAGAAAGTGAAAACACAAGCAGTTCAAGGATAGCTTCAGAACACTTTGTGTAATGTACAATCATGCATCCAACAAGATGGACGCATGCTGTCAGTATACGACAAGAGTTCAGGCCGCATAACCCTCTCAGGCCGTATAACGCTCTCTGCCGCATAGGTCGCTGGCTGCATAAAGACTTCGTCTTCTCTAACAGCAGGTTCAGCCATGGCCGAAAGCTCCAAAAACCAAAAAAATATTTTCTTCATAAAACTTTATTTTAACTCCAATTCAAGTGAAACAAAATCCAAATTGCACGAAATAAAATGTTCTAACATAAGGAACCACTAGTTTTCAAAAATACTAATTTTTAATAGATCAAAACCAAAGAAAACTCATGGAACACATAAAAAATTCTAAACTTGAAACTCAGATCTATAAAAATATATACATCAAAATCCAAAAATCCAAGAACTAAACATGATCAGTAACTCAAGGAGAACATTTTTCATGAAATACATTTTTTAAAACAACATATATAAAAAATCTGAAAATTTATGACTTCACCATTGAGCAAGATGTACTTGCCTTGGGTGGCTCCGATGTCACGCCCCAATCCTAGAATACGTAGGACTAGGAATACGTAAGCACGTCAGCCGTATGTTTATGGAGACTCCAATGTATGAAAACTATAACACATACGTACGCTGTATTATGAACAATAATTCACAAGTGGTATATAATTATCATAAGTCACATGGCATAACTAAATCTCATCCATAGAAATCTTAAAGAAATAAATGATCATATATGTTAATAAACCAAATATGAACTAGTCGAGAAGAGCTAATAGTTGGATGGAGGCAAATCCACTACCAACTAGAATATAAAAGTAAACTCAATAAGAACATCATCTAATGATCAATGAGGCTCGAAAAGAAGACCTCCTCGAAAGATAAGTAGCAAGTCCTGATCCGTGCTCCTGCAAATAGTCATGATCGTCTACACCTGAAAAGGGACCAGGTCCTCAGAGGGACATAATAAGATACATAGAAGCATGCCAATAAAGTACTGAAAAATAACATCCAATGGGTCACCTAACCATCTATGTCACTACTAGAATAAGCGGGATTAGCAATATTTTTTAGCAACATCAACAAAAATTGTCGCTAATATAATATAAATTAGCGACTCCATGTAAAAATATCGCTAGACTTCGTTAATTAGCGATATTTAGCGACGTTTAGCAACTTTTATTCAGTTTTTAAAAGTTTAGTCACTATAAGTTCAATTAAGGTCGCTAAACGTCGCTAGTATGTTTCATTTAGCAACGTTTAGCGACGTATATCTTTTAGACATTTAGCGACGTCATTAGCGACGTTAAAGACGTCGCTAATTAGCGATGTCATTATTGGCATCGCTAAAATGTCACTAAATTTGTTTTATTTAGGGATGATTTCCCCCATTTTCTTCAATCTTTCCCTCTCCCTCTCCCAAATTTGAAATCTCCTTCCTCCGGCTCCTCCTTTCTACGACTCCCTTCCTCCCTCCGGTGACCCCCCTCCGGCCGCGTCCCCCCCTCCGGCTCTCCTCCTTCCTCCGGCCACGTCCTCCCCCTCCAGCTCTCCTCCTCCCTCCGGCGTCCCCTCCTCCCTCCCGGTGATACCCCTCCGGCCGCGTCCTCCCCCCTCCATCGTCAGCTCCTCCTTCCTCCGGCTCCCCTTCTTCCTCCGGCTCTCCTCCTCGGTGAGCTCCTCTCTCTGTCTTCTTTCTTTATCTCTCTCTTTCTCTCTAACATGACATGACACAACACGACATGACACAACACGACATGACCTGACACACACTAACCCTAACCCTAACTCGAACACACACACACGCACGCGGACACACACTTATCGTAACCCTAACTCTAATACGATACGACACGACCTGACACGACATGACCTACATTTGCTTTTCTTGCTGCTGCAGTTGCTCCCTTTGCTGCTACTGTGAATCCCCTTGTTGCTGCTGCTCTTCACTGTAGTGCACAAGGGTGCACTGCGACTCCCTCTTGGCCTGCACAACACTCCCATATCTCATACTCAAATCCTGGCCTGTCCAACACTCCAATACTGCAGTGCAAAATCTGTGCATACTATGCACTTATACATGGGTAAGATATCATAGGTGATGTAGGAAAACTAGGATTTGGTGCAGGGACATTTGGATTGAGCACGAGTTGCTTAAAATCCTGGAGTTGTACTTTGGTTATGAGAAAATTGGTAATATATTGCAGTTTGGCAAGGGTTTTGATAAAAAAAATATTGTACTGGGGTTGTTTGATTTGTTTGAGAAATGGATTGAGCTACTCCAGTAGGGATCATACCAAATTATGGTAGATTTGGTGCCATTCCAGCTGGATTTATACCAAATTATGGTATATTTGGTATGTTTAGAGGGGATTGAGGTGTTGCCATGGATGGAGCATATGGTGGAAACTCAAACCCTTTTCTCGACATAGCCAATTCCTCTAACAACCTATCAAATTTTTATGGTTCAAGTGATGAATTGTACCTTCCAACGCAAGTATCCTCCCATTTGCACCAGGTAGGTATTGATTCTTTGGAGAGATCCAGCTCTGGAGCCATGGCTGCTCGAGTCGTGCTCTCCACTAGATTCAAGATCATGATCCAAGGGCTCTGATACCAATTGATACCAAATTGATGGGTCCTCTTCCCATTTGGTCAGGAATTGGAGGGGAACAATCACACTTAGCCAAGAAAACTGAATAAATTGTAAAGAAACAAAGAACTAAATTAGGAAAGAACTAGAATTTTTATTCAAACCATATGTACACACACACACACACACAGACACACACACACACACACACACACACACACACATAGGGCATTGTGTATCAAGTTAGAACAGTTCTTACCTTCCTCCAGAGAATCATATTGTATGTTATGATTTATAAGATACATACTGTCATTTTTATAGAAGTATCGAGAAATGGATATAAATTACTATCTGCGTCATCGTTCGTGGATGTACAACCGTCATCCTGATGACATGTGCGTTGTGCGGGATGAATTCATTGAGGGTGTACAGCAGTTCCTGCAGTTCGCCAAGGCGTTTTCTCAGTACATGGACGGTACCAAAATTAAGTGTCCGTATGTGAGATATCGCAACTTGAAATATCATCCAGAAGTGGAAGTCACATATCATTTGTACTCGAAGGGCTTCACACCGAATTACTATCAGTGGACCGCACACGAAAAACTTGTGACTCTAGCATCAGAGTCAGAGCCTTATGTGGAGCCGTATATGGATGTCTATGACCATGCTGCTTACGACGATGGGTGGGTGAACATAGTTTTTGATGCGGCGAGGCATAGTTTTAATTCGGACAATTATGATGCAGTTGAGGAGGCACCGAATGTCAATGTGTAAACCCCCTCACCCAAAATTAGGCCTACTTGGCTTAGATAGAGAAACTAGGGCTAGTTTGAACCCAATTAAAAATAGAACACAACATTTATTTAATTATACAATATTTATATCACTTAGCGTACCTTACCGTTGCTTCAATAATTAGAGCACTACACTAGCCACTGCCTTCCTACAAACTTCACACCCTGTCCTAGACGTGGCCGCCTTCTATTCTGACCCTTGTGTAACTTATAATTATGCTCTCTTGTGCTACATTTTAGTCGCACAACATTCGTCCCAGACGTTTATATTAAATTCTAAATAAATTTTAACTTTGTACCCTTGTGCGTTCCAATCAAAATTGGAGACACAATCTTGACCCGTTTTATGCAACTCAAATTTTGTTAATATTCTACTCTAAGCCCTCTACGTCCATAACACTTGTGTCCCCCTAATTTTATCTCCATGTACTTCTAATTGATTCCAGAATACCTTATACATTAATTTTAATTAATTTAATCCAATTTCTATCTTTATGCGATTTTCTAATTGTTGGGCGCTTTTATGCAAAAATGCATTGAGGTGTCCACACCATTGGATAATGCGTGAAGAAACCTATTTTCTCCTTCATTATTTGGTGACATAAAATTTTCCCATAATTTTTGAAATGTGCAACGCGCAACATCGCCCCTCGTTTAAACCTAACCCCTGTATTTTAAATAATGTAATTATGACCCACCAAACATCCCTATGGTATACCAAGGCCCAACCCCAAGAGTTGACCAAGCCCAAATTTTCCTAGGTCAAACACCCAAACTCAATTTCATGTATAAAATAACTTTTTTCCTCTCCTTTCTTTATTTTCCTTTTTACCTAAAACTAAACACATAGTCGACCTCCCCCATCTACTACTGTTCATCTCCTCTCCCCGAGCCTTCCCAGCAGACCCGATCTCCCTCCGGTAAGTCACCCAGTCGGAGACAGTATGACACCGCTCACCTGGTCGTCCCCGAACGCCTTGCCATCCCCTTCCCTTCAATCTCGCTGACCGGAGCAGCCAGTTCCGTCGGGATCCCCCTCATCTTCATCCTCCAGACCCGAGCGCCAGAGCTGGTCATCCCGAGCCGCTGCACCCCGCTCGACGAACTCCACCACCGCCATTAATGCCACCATCTCTGCCTTACCGGACTTCTCCTATCTCTAGCATCCTTCTCTTTCGGTCGACTGAACGTCGGAGAAGCTCGCTGTCCCCGCCATTGGCAGCAGCCGCGGCCGAGCCTTCCCCGAGCGTTGAGCAGTCCCCTCCGCCGAGCCGCTGACGACTTCCTCCTCGATATCACAACCTCCGCCGTGTCCATCTTCCCCGCTGCACCTTGCCACACCCGAGCCCGCTCTCCCTCGTCGACTTCTTCTTCTCCTTCTCCCATCTCTGGCTAACCTGAGCCGTCGACTCCACCACCTCCATCTTACCTCGACTCGCCTGAAGTCGGATCCCCCTCTCCCCTCTGTCCACCGATCCGTCGGACTTCCCTTCTCTGCTTGAACGTTCACCATTGCCATCCCCGTTCCCTCTTCCTCCTTCTCAGCCTGACCTTCGCTGCTGCTCACCGCCGGCAGCACCCCACACCACCAGCACCACCACTGTACCACACCACCATGAACTCCTCCCTCTCCCTGAGCTCCTTCTCCTCTTCCTTGTCCGTTTCCCTCCTCGCCTGAAGCTGCCGGACTCCGACAGTAAGCCGCCGGCCACCCTCATCATCATCCCTGTCATCATCTTATTACCATCATTATTTCATCAATTATCATAATCATTATCAATTCATTAACATCATCATCATCATCACACCCTTCCTCATCATCACCATTCATTGTCACCATCATCATCCACATCATCATCCTCGTCATCACCATCATCCCAATTATTGTCCTCATCATCATCATCGTCCCTGTCATCATCTCATCACCATTATTATTTTATCAATCATCATAATTATCATCAACTCATTAACATCATCATCATCATCATTATACCCATCTTTATTATCACCATTCATTGTCACCATCATCATCATACCCATCCTTATCATCACCATTCATTGTCACCATCATCATCCACATCATCACCATCATCCCAATCATCATCCTCGTCATCACCATCATCCACATCATCATCCTCGTCATCACCATCATCCACATCATCATCCTCGTCATCACCATCATTCCCATCATTATCCACATCATCACTATCACCCTATCATTATTATTACCATCATGTAATCATCATCATAATCATTATCATGATCATCCTAATCATTGACCTAATTACCACCTTAACCATAATTATCATTATCACCTTAATCCTTATCATCATCATTCTCATTATCTCGTCATCGTGGACCCGTCACCTTTGCCAAAGACAACTTGTAGCAGTCACCCCCCCGATTCCCGTGCCTATGCACGCTGACCCCGAGGATATTGGATTATTATACATAACTTCTGGAGCAGGATATTAGGACTACATAGCCTCTTGCCAGGCAAGTATGCCTTGCCAAATTGTTTACAGTATTTTGCATGCTTGTTTATATTTCTGTATATTCATTGCATGTGTAGTTTCGTTCAGTCATTACTATATATTAGATATGTTGATACACACTTGACACCTAGTATCATGAGAGGACAACCATTAGGCGTATGGGATTTAACCACTCTGGTAAACCGTAGTATCTAGCTCGCACTATGGTCGTGTGTCACGCTGGTCGCTACCCCCGAGGTATATCGATTTCTGATGTTCTAGACGGGTGTGTGAGTTGTGAGATTAGATCGAGTAGCCTATCCCTGCCCATACGTTAAAACGTTGTCCTCATTTTTACATTCATATAGATTGTCTTGTACAACGTACTTATATATTTTCAAATATTATGCATGTTTACTGTATTCAATTGGCTTGCTTCTATGTATCTTATTATGTCCCTCTGAGGACTTGGTCCCTTGCCAGGTATAGACGACCATGAGTATCCGCAGGAGTACAGACTCAGACCTGACGCATTATGTCTTGCCGATGAGACCTTATCCATTGAGCATCATTGATTATCTTTAGCGATGGATCCTTTAGCTGACACTTATATCATCACTTTATTTTATATTAGTGATTTTACTCTCCTTTCTCATTTTAGTTTGGATATAGTCATTGGTAGTGGATTTGTCTCCATCCGACTATCATTGTTGGATTATTCAGAGTCTTTATTCTAGTTTGGTTATTTCCTTTCTGTGACTTATTGTGTAGATGAGATTAGTATTTTTGTGACTTGTGATAATATAGATACCACATGTGAGTTTTATTTATATTACAGTGTACGTGTGTATTATGGTATCCATATATTGGAATTGCCATATACACACGACTGGCATGCTTACGTGTTCCTAGTCCTATATATTTTGGGACCGGGGCATGACATATTTTTGTGGTGGCCCATGCAGGTCGAGAGCATATTATCTCGGTTATGTTATTGTACTGAGCAAGCCTGCAATTAGGACTAGAGTATAGGATCTCATCCACAATGGAATATGACTCATCTTTCTTCCAATCGATTCTATCTAAATAATCATATCCTGCTTGATTCTCGTGCTTTCCTAATAGTTCCTTGAGTATATCCTTTCCCTAGAACATAGGAATTCCTGTTATTAGGATAATAATTAGGGTAACCCACCTACTAAGAATACAACTAGAGTATAGACACATCACTAAGTTTAGAATATCTAAGTGAACCCTAGCATTCCTTATCTATAGATTGGTTTACCATTACCCTTTGATGTATTTATGAAGACTTGAGAGTAGTATAGACACTACTAGAGTTAGTTAAAAATTTGACCATACTATTTGACCCTAGTATTGAGGGGCCACTAGAAATCCAAGGTGGGATATTAGGACTGAACCTAACTTTTATAGTGAGATAGTATTATAGAACTATACATTTAGATTCTTGTCTTGATATTAGCAGTGTCACGCCCCAGTCCCAAAATACCGAGGGACTAGACACGTGGCAATGGCCAGCAGCACGCACCGATGGACAAACCCAATTTAATGGATCCATCAGGGCATACTTAAGCTGTAAAATAAAGTCTACAACATCATGGCACAACTAATCTCATCCATACAAGATAAAATATGATCCATAGATATATGAAATGTAAATCATCCACCAGTCTCAACAAAGTGCTTCGGGGAACAACCCGATAAAATCTAATACAATGGTTCAACAGACCATAATATAAATGACTGAATAAAGTAAAAACTGAGCATGAAATATGGGTGCTCAGGAAAAGTCTTCAGCTAACACCTCGTCCTCGGGTGTCGGTACATCTCCTGTATCTGCTCCTGCTGCGGTCCCGTATACCTCGGGAAAGATCTCTTCTGCAAATCCTGGGGACATAATCCGGATCCAGGTCCTCAGAGGACATAACAAGGTACAGATAATACAAGCCAAAATAAATGCAGTACAGCAAATAATGAAATAAATAGGGTAAGCTATATAACCATCTATGTGAAATGCAAGATAAGAGCATCACGAGTACTCAGGCTGAGCCACTACAAGCTCTGTGTCGGGGAGCCGGTAGCAGTAATAATGAGTAATGGGCCAAGCTCGGGTTTTAGAGTCTTGTGCCTCACAATAATAGGGGATATATATGTAATCAGCCTGTAGCCTGTGTGTCTCTCCCCACCCAATGTAATCACACGTCTCATGTCCATAACGTCTCATGCACATGGCACGCAAGATCATAGCTAATGCAACAAGTCATAGAGTATCTAGGAATATAATGTCAATGTCAGAAATCTGTATCCTATACAGAATCACCATGAATATCTCAGAAGATTCTGTCATGAATAGTGTCAAGTGTCCTGGGTATAATATACTTGATAAGACAAGTACGAGAATGTAAAGGGTTACGAATGTCCATCTCTAGATGACATACACAACATCGCGTACGGTGTTGGCACCCGACTAATAATCGGACGCTAAGTAAGTCACACGGTCCTAGGTTAAGCATGCACAGCAATATAAATAAAGCAAGGAAATATGCAACAAGAACTGCAAAGTTGGCAATGTATACTTGCCCACTGATGTATAACTAAGTCAAGGAAATAAGTAGCAAAGCTGCAGGGTTTGGCAAGGTACACTTGCCTGGGGTTTGAATACCAACAGTTGTCCCTGTATCAGTGGATCCTGTAGGTACTCCTCCAAACGCTGAAATAAACATCACCAACAGTCTCAGAAAATATCAAATAGCTAAAAATGCCTGTCCTTAAGTCCAATTTGGACACAGGGGCAAAATGACATTTTCGGGTCAAAGCGGGGTCCACATGTGGGCCACTTTGCACCGAAAAATGTGTCAAGGTCAAAGGTCTCCAAATTTATCAAACTTAGTGTCAACAAGTCAGGAACGATGGTACGAACCCAACGGAACTTCCAGAATTGGATTCCGATGAGCCGATCACAAAATCGCCCGTCAAGTGGAGCCGGTGGGGCCCACGATACGTGATATTGTCAACGTTCTCAGAATCGAACCAAACTTGGGTCACAGGACCAGCGTATTGCTACGAGTCTGATGGCACAAGTTTCATCTCGATCCGACGTGTGTACACAAAGTTACAGCATATTCCAGAATGGACAGATACGGGGCGTTGTCGGCGGATATGCGTTGATTCCGGTGTGCACGCACATCCAAATCGACTTCTGCGAAATCTTGCACGTCCGTATCAACGGCGCGCACATTTCAGTGAAGACCGCACACGACCAAGTCATCCCGTTTGGCGGGGCGCACTCAGTTCCGGGGTGAAACAGGGCATTGGTTTTCCTGTTTTTGGATCGCGGTGTGCGATCATCACAGGACGCGATGCACCAAGCGAGTTGCACGGGCATCGAGAGGGTTATACAGTCTACGTGACACAACTGACGAAACGAAAAACAAAATAACTAGGAGAGAGAAAATGCTACCTGAACAGGGCTCCGTAAAATCTGAATTTTACGTGTTCGAGGTACTTTTCGTGTGCTGGTCCTGTGTTCGCTGTGTCTCCTTGACACGAACTGAGTCCGGGTCGGGGCGACTGTGCCTAGGGCTGCTGGAGGCTGGCAGTTTTGGTCGGTGAAGCCCGTCGATGGCGAGGGCGGAGAGGGACCAGTCGACGAGGCGGAGGCGGCTCGGCTGGCCGCCGCTGTGGAGGGGAGCGGGGGTCGCTGGGGTCTGCGGTGATGGACGGGAAAGGCGGAGCAGTCGGGGGAGGTCGACGGCAAGTGGTTGAGCGGAGCAATCGGGGGAGATCGACGGCGAGGGGTTGAGCGGAGCAGTCGGGGGCTGTGGAGGCGGTGAAGGGATGGTGATGGTCGACGGTGAGGGGTCGAGCGGGGAGGTCTGCGGGTGGAAGAAGAAGGAGGAGGCGGCGCTGCTTAGGGTTTCGGCGAGGGTCGTCGGCTGCGACGATGAGGAGAGGAGAGAGAGGGTGCGATGGCGGCGAGCACGGATGTCGAGGGGGTTTAAATAGGCGGTGAACAGTGAATCCGGAAGAGGGTTTAGGGTTCGGTCGGGTTTCGAGTTTGGGTCGGGTTTCATGGATCCGACCCGACCCGACCCGTTAAGCTGGGTTGGTCTGGTTCGGTTTAGCAGTTTGGTTCGGTCTATTTTGGTTCAAGTGAACCGGGTTCAGTCAGGTTTAAATCGGTTTAGTTCTACGTTGGTTTTTAGGGCTTTAAAACTGTTTCCGGAGTCCAATAAATTCACAGAAAATTATCCAATGTCTGGTTTTCTATTTTACACCATCAAATATTATTTCTATAATATTTTAATCTCAATTAACATCATTTAAAAATCTTTTAATCACAAATACCTTAGTTTTAATTCCAGAAAATTTATCGAAAAATTAGGAAAAAATATATTAAAAATATTCTGAAAAATCAGGGTGTTTACAATCTACCCCCCTTAAGAGGATTGCGTCCTCACAATCAAAGAATAACTACTAAAGGAAGAACTATGAAAATTACAAGAATGCTTAGGTTATAACTGCATCCGCGAATAAGTGAGGATAACGCTGGCGCATACTATCCTCCCGTTTTCAGGTCGATTCGCCAGGAGAATGATGTTTCCAAGCTACACGAACCAGTCTAATTGTCTGTCCTCGCAATGTCTTCTTACTGATGTCGAGGATGCCAACTGGTTGTTCTTCATATCTCAAGCTTGGGCCCACTGCGATCTCTGAATGATCGACTACGTGACTTGGGTCGGTCACGTACCTTCTCAGCTGTGAGACGTGGAATACGTCATGCACTCCCTCTAAGGATGGAGGTAATGCAAGACGATAAGCCACCTCACCAATGCGCTCTAGAATATCAAATGGCCTGATGTACCTTGGGCTCAACTTGCCTCTGCTCCCAAATCTATTAGCACCTCGAGTGGGCAAAATCCTCAAGAATACGTGCTCTCCTTCTTTGAACTCTAGGGGACGTCAGTGCGTATCAGCCCAATGCTTCTGTCTGTCCTGAGCTGCTCGAAGATGATTCTGAATTTGTTTCACCTTTTTCACTGTCTGCATTACCAATTCTGGACCCAGTATTTGACGTTCACCAACGTCACTCCAACATATTGGTGATCTGCATTTCCTTTCGTATAATGCCTCGAATGGTGCCATCTGAATGCTGGCCTGATAACTGTTGTTGTAGGAGAACTCCACCAAGTGCAAATGATCTTCCCAAGATCCTCCAAAGTCTAGCATACACGATCGTAACATATCCTCCAAGATCTGAATCTTGCGCTCCGATTGACCATCTGTCTGTGGATGGTAAGCTGTACAGAATTTGAGTCTGGTGCCAAGACTCTCTTGAATGCTTCGTCAGAAATGAGATGTAAATCTCGAATCTCGATCCGATACAATACTAACCGATACTCCATCTAATCTGATAATTTATCACATATACATGTCGGCTAGAACCTCTGTGGACTGTCCAACTCTAAATGGCAAGAAGTGTGCCGATTTAGTGAGTCGATCCACGATAACCCATATCGCATCTCTTCCGCTGGGGCTCCTTGGAAATCCTGTGACAAAATCCATCGTGATATATTTCCACTTCCATTCTGGTATAGGAAGCGGCTGTAACATACCTGCAGTCCTTTGATGCTCGGCCTTTACTTGCTGACATACTAAATATTTTGTCACAAATCTTACAATCTCCCTTTTCATTCCATGCCACCAGTAATACTGCCTCAAGTCTCGGTACATCTTGGTTCCTTCTGGGTGAACAGAGTACATAGAGCTATGTGCTTCAGTCATTAACTCCTGTCTCAATTCTCTATTTGGAACGTACATGCGATTCCCAAACCGTAATATCCCGTCTTTATGTATGCGAAGTCCTGTCTGCATGCCTGCTTCTGTCCTCTCTTTGAGTCTTCGAAATCTAGCATCGGTGGGCAATGCCTCTTTAATTCTTTCCACAAGTGACGACTTAACTTCAAGATTAGCCAGCAAGCCACTCTGTCCAGGTAAAACAACCTCTATCTGAAGCTCCTATAGATCTCTCAATAACTCGGGCTGCATCATCAAGAAATAAGTCGTAGGCTTCCTGCTGAGTGCGTCTGCTACGACATTCGCCTTTTCCGGATGATACTGCAGATCTATGTCAAAGTCTACCATCAATTCAAGCCAACGTCTCTGTCTCATGTTGAGCTCCTTCTGAGTATATACATACTTCAGACTCTTGTGATCAGTAAAGATGTCTACCTTCTCCCCATAAAGATAGTGCCTCCAAATCTTCAGTGCAAATATAACTGCTGCTAGCTCCAGATCGTGTGTTGGGTAGTTCTTCTCGTGGACCTTCAACTGTCTAGATGCATAAGCAATAACTTTGCCATGTTGCATCAAAACACATCCTAGTCCACTACTTGATGCATCACTATAAACAACAAAACCTCCTGACCCTGAAGGAAGAATCAAGACAGGTGCTGTTGTCAATCTTCTCTTCAATTCTTCAAAGGCCTTCTGGCAGTCTTCTGTCCATGTAAACTCCTGGTCCTTACGTGTCAACTTCTTCATAGGCTCTGCAATCCATGAGAAATTTTCTTTAAACCTTCGGTAATATCCTGCAAGTCCGAGAAACCTTCTCACTTCTGCAACTGATGTGGGTGTAGGCCAAGTCTCTATTGCAGCAACTTTCTCCGGATAAACTGAAAGTCCTTCTCCTGATATGATATGTCCCAAGAAAGGCACTTTATCCATACAAAACTCACACTTACTGAGTTTGGCATATAACTTCTCCTGTCTCAAGGTCTCTAATACAATTCTGAGATGCTCCTCGTGCTCTTCGTGGCTCTTGGAATATACCAGAATGTCATCAATGAACACAACCACAAATTTATCCAAGAACTGATGAAAGACTCTGTTCATCAAACTCATAAACACTGCTGGCGCGTTAGTTAAACCAAACGGTATTACCAAGAACTCATAATGTCCATACTTGGTCCTGAAAGCTGTCTTCGGTATATCCTCCTTTCTTACTTTAATCTGATGATAGCCGGATCTAAGGTCAATCTTCGAGAATACCCTAGCACCACTCAATTGATCGAATAGATCATCAATGCGTGGTAAGGGATACCTGTTCTTGATGGTCACAGCATTAAGTGCCCTGTAGTCAATGCACAACCTTACTGTTCCATCATTCTTCGGCCCAAATAATATGGGTGCTCCCCAAGGTGAAACACTGGGCCGGATAAAACCCTTCTCCAAAAGATCATCAACTTGTTCTTTTAACTCCACTAACTCCTTAGGTGCTAGCCGATATACTGATAAAGTGATAGGCTCTGCTCCTGGAGTTAAGTCTATTGTGAATTCTATTTCTCGATCAAGCGGTAAACCTGGAAGATCATCAGGAAATACATCCACAAACTCTGATATGACTCTTGGGTAACCTGTCTCCCCTTCTACAGATAGTACCCTAAGAGTAGGCTAAACTCCTTGCTCTACTACTCCTCGAAGAAACTCAAATTCTGGATGTCCAGGCGGTCTAAATATAACCCGTCCAAGTCGACAATCAAGAGTCGCATGGTACTGACTTAACCAGTCCATACCAAGTACAATATCATAATCTGGCATAGAAAAGATCAAAAATTGAGCTCCCATCTCTCTTCCACAGACTACTACAGAGCATGATCTACAGACGTCACTAACTGGGATAATTCTACCTCCCGTAAGAATTCTCTTTATCTTCGGAAGGGGTGCGATAGCTACTCTATGGGTGGCTACAAAGCTAGCTGCTATAAATGAATGCGATGCTCCAGAATCAAATAAAGCTACAGCTGGTAATAAAGCTACTAAAATAGTACCTGCGATAACCTCTCCTGCGGTAGCTTCCTCCTCAACGGCCAATGTAAATGCCTGGCCTCTTCCCTGAGCTTGGCCTCTCTGCTGCTGAGCCTGCTGAAATAGAGCTGCCTGTGGTGCCAGTGGTGGTCTCTGCTGATTTCCTCCTGGAACTGGTGGTCTGACTCCTCCAACTCCTGTCTGCGGTGCTCCTACTGCTGGATAAGCTGGTCGTGGTGCAGGTAAAGCTAGTCTCGGTGCTCCCTCTCTGCGCTCAGTGCAGTCTCTGGTTGAATGCTGGTTGGATCCGCAAGCCAGGCATAGTCCCAACTTGCGTCTGCATTCTCTCTCAATGTGACCTACCTTGCCGCAGTAGTGACAAGTAGGGAGGGATATGGCCCTGTATGCTGTTCTCTCTGGCATACTCCTCTGGGACCATTTTGCAGAATCCTCATGTGATGTCCTGGATGGTACTGATGTGATTGGCCTCTTCAGATTTGACTCCCTTCTAGTGACGCGCTTCATGCGTCATGCTGCTGCAAGAACGTCGGTATATGATGTAGGTGCGACCGATCCAATCAACCTCTGGAGCTCAAACTTTAGTCCGTCAAAGAACTTCTCAGCTTTCTCTTCCTCTGTCGAAATAAAGGTTGGGGCGAAGCGACTTAGACGAATAAATTCTGTGTTGTATTCTTCCACTGACATATTGCCTTGGATAAGGCGGTTGAACTTGTCTCTGAGCTCCGACCGTGCAACTGCTGGAATATACATCTTTCGGAAGAGTCTGGAGAACTCTTCCCAAGTGACTCGGTCCTGTCCGAGCCTCCTCTCTTCTGATAACGACCAATGATGTGCATTTTCAGTCAACTGCATCCTGACTGCAGTCATCCATTTCTCCCTTGGAAGTTCAGCTGCTTCCAACTGGTGCTTCATGTTTGTGAGCCATTCATGAACTTCGGTTGGCCCCTCTTTGCCAGAAAAGGTACGAGGCTTGAGCTGGCGGAAATCAGTGATAGATTCCGTCGCTGATCGCCTCGTTGGTGGGTTTGCCTGCTCCAATGCTGATACTAGGCTGGTTCTCAAATACTCTGCCTCGTGACGCTGAGCCTCTTGCTGAATCTGCTGTTGGGCTTGCATCATGGCATACATCATCTGAAACATCTGTTGCCCGTCTATGGCTTGCCCTAGCGGGAAAACTGGCATATATGGAGTGAACTGTGGCGGAGGTGGGATGTCATCACGTCGGAACCTTGGATTAGGCTGGCCGGTTTGATTGCTTTACGATGTTTGTCCTCCATTCCCTGGTGTCACTCCGTCTACATAAGTAACCACAACATCGTGTGGCGTATCCAAGGGATTCTCATCTCCGTTCCTTGGATCCATTACTCTGCAACCAAAAGATAAACTATAAGAACGCTCAGAGGAATCAACACAGGATGCAAATCAAGTAACAAATTCGAGTTCGATATAGAGTTCAAAAATGATTCAATAATGGATGAGATCCTGTAACTTATCCTATCCTTAGGGAAGGCTTATTCGGTCCCTAAGTTGAAACTGAACGATTTAGTCGTAGACCTGCATGGGCCACCACAAAAACCATGTCACGCCCCAGTCCCAAAATACCGAGGGACTAGACACGTGGCAATGGCCAGCAGCACGCACCGATGGACAAACCCAATTCAATGGATCCATCAGGGCGTACTTAAGTTGTAAAATAATGTCTACGACAACATGGCACAACTAATCTCATCCACACAAGATAAAATATGATCCACAGATATAAGAAATGTAAATCATCCACCAGTCTCAACAAAGTGCTTTGGAGAACAACCCGATAAAATCTAATACAATGGTTCAACAGACCAGAATATAAATGACTGAATAAAGTAAATTCTGAGCATGAAACATGGGTGCTCAGGAAAAGTCTTCAGCTAACACCTCGTCCTCGGGTGTCGGTACAGCTCCTGTATCTGCTCCTGCTGCGGTCCCGTATACCTCGGGAAAGATCTCGTCTACAAATCCTGGGGACATAATCCGGATCCAGGTCCTCAGGGGACATAACAAGGTACAGATAATACAAGCCAAAATAAATGCAGTGCAGCAAATAATGAAATAAATAGGGTAAGCTATATAACCATCTATGTGAAATGCAAGATGAGAGCATCACGAGTACTCAGGCTGAGCCACTACAAGCTCTGTGTCGGGGAGCCGGTAGCAGTAATAATGAGTAATGGGCCAAGCTCGGATTTCAGAGTCTTGTGCCTCACAATAATAGGGGATATATATGTAATCAGCCTGTAGCCTGTGTGTCTCTCCCCACCCAATGTAATCACACGTCTCATGTCCATAACGTCTCATGCACATGGCACGCAAGATCATAGCTAATGCAACAAGTCATAGAGTATCTAGGAATATAATGTCAATGTCAGAAATCTGTATCCTATACAGAATTACCATGAATATCTCAGAAGATCCTGTCATGAGTAGTGTCAAGTGTCCTGGGTATAATGTACTTGATAAGACAAGTACGAGAATGTAAAGGGTCACGAATGTCCATCTCTAGATGACATACACAACATCGCGTACGGTGTTGGCACCCGACTAATAATCGGACGCTAAGTAAGTCACACGGTCCTAGGTTAAGCATGCACAGCAATATAAATAAAGTTAGAAAATATGCAACAAGAACTGTAAAGTTGGCAAGGTATACTTGCCCACTGATGTATAACTAAGTCAAGAAAATAAGTAGCAAAGCTGCAGGGTTTGGCAAGGTACACTTGCTTGGGGTTTGAATACCAACAGTTGTCCCTGTATCAATGGATCCTGTAGGTACTCCTCCAAAAGCTAAAATAAACATCACCAACAGTCTCAGAAAATATCAAATAGCAAGAAACGCCTGTCCTTAAGTCCAATTTGGACACAGGGGCAAAATAATATTTTCGGATCAAAGCGGGGTCCACATGTGGGCCACTTTGCACCGAAAAATATGTCAGGGTCAAAGGTCTCCAAATTCGTCAAACTTAGTGTCAACAAGTCAGGAATGATGGTACGAACCCAACGAAACTTCCAGAATTAGATTCTGATGAGCCGATCACAAAATCGCCCGTCAAGTGGAGCCGGTGGGGCCCACGATACGTGATATTGTCAACGTTCTCAGAATCGAACCAAACTTGGGTCACAGGACCAGCGTATTGCTACGAGTCCGATGGCGCAAGTTTCGTCTCGATCCGACGTGTGTACACAAAGTTATAGCGTATTCCAGAATGGGCAGATACGGGACATTGTCGGCGGATACGCGTTGATTCCGGTGTGCACGCACATCCAAATCAACTTCTGCGAAATTCCGTACGTCCGTATCAACGGCACACACGTTTCGGTAAAGGCCGCACGCGACCAAGTCGTCCCGTTTGGTGGAACGCACTCAGTTTCGGGGTGAAACAGGACGTTGGTTTTCCTGTTTTTGGATCGCGGTGTGCGATCACCACAGGATGCGATGCACCAAGCGAGTTACACGGGCATCGAGAGGGTTATACAGTCTATGCGACACAACTTACGGAACAAAAAACGGAATAACAAAGAGAGAGAAAATGCTACCTGAACAGGGCTCCGTGAAATCTGAATTTCACGTGTCCGAGGTACTGTTCTTGTCCTGGTCCTGTGTCCGCTGTGTCTCCTTGACACGAACTGAGTCCGGGTCGGGGGCGACTGTGCCTAGGGCTACTGGAGGCTGGCCATTCTGGTCTACGGAGCCCATCGATGGCGAGGGCGGAGCGGGGACGAGTCGACGAGGCGGAGGCAGCTCGGCTGGCCGCTGCTGCGGAGGGGAGCGGGGGTCGCTGGGGTCTGCGGAGATGGGTGGGGAAGGCGGAGCAGTCGGGAGAGGTCGACGACGAGGGGTTGAGCGGAGCAGTCGGGGAAGATCGACGACGAGGGGTTGAGCGGAGCAGTCGGGGGCTGTGGAGGCGGTGAAGTGATGGTGATGGTCGACGGCGAGGGGTCGAGCGGGGAGGTCTACGGGTGGAAGAAGAAGGAGGAGGCGGCGTTGCCTAGGGTTTTGGCGAGGGTCGTCGGCTGCGGCGGTGAGGAGAGGAGAGAGAGGGTGCGATGGCGGCGGGCACGGATGTCGAGGGGGTTTAAATAGGCGGTGAACAGTGAATCCGACGGAGGGTTTAGGGTTCGGTCGGGTTTCGGGTTTGGGTCGGGTTTCATGGATCCGACCCGACCCGACCCGTTAAGCTGGGTTGGTCTGGTTCGGTTTAGCGGTTTGGTTCGGTCTATTTTGGTTCAAGTGAACCGGGTTCAATCAGGTTTAAATCGATTTAGTTCTACGTTGGTTTTTAGGGCTTTAAAACTGTTTCCGGAGTCCAATAAATTCACAAAAAATTACCCTATATCCGGTTTTCCATTTTATACCATAAAATATTATTTCCATAATATTTTAATCTTAATTAACAGCATTTAAAAATCTTTTAATCATAAATACCTTAGTTTTAATTCCAGAAAATTTATCGAAAAATTGGGAAAAGATATATTAAAAATATTCTGAAAAATTAGGGTGTTTACAAGCAGACAGTATCCTAGGAAGCCAAGAAGAATAAAGTAACACTTCCCTAGATCATACCTCGAACACAGAGATTAGCAAACCACCTTCCCCTTAGAAAACCATGATATTATCTAGAGTCTTACTATTTAAATTTAAATCTTGTTTCTCTGAAAACTTAGCGCTTGCTATTTGTGCGACGACTAATTATGTTCTTCTTTTCTTTCAACTCGTGCCACCTGACATTTCTGATTGTAGGCCAAGCGATTTTATTTTATGTGGTAGAATTATAGTTGTAATCTGGAACCTTGAAATTATATGCCTTGTAGTTAGAACTTGGTATTTTGAGTTGTTCCTTTAGATTGTAATTTGATTATTTTTAGTTTAAATTACGTAATTTGTACCCTCACCTCGATACAAGTTATGCCTTTTCACTTAAGAGCCAGTAACCCTTCAATTCTTCATATTAACCCTTCTGTTCTATGAGCACTATGATTAAGACTTAATGTCACACCCCAGTCCCAAAATACCGTGGGACTGGACGCGTGATAATGGCCAGCAGCACACACCGATGGACAAACCCAATTTAATGGATCCATCAGGGCGTACTTAAGCTATAATACAACAATAATGGTCTAAATATACTAATCTCATCCACAGAAATGAATACAACAATATCAGAATCATAAAGCAAGATCAATCTCAATATAATATAAACTCGGGGGAATAACCCGATAATGAGTCTGATACATCTGTCAAGATACAAGAATAAAGCTAACCACAGTAAATACTGAGTATGGAAACATTATATACTCAGAAGATACCCTCGGTGATCACTCGTCTACTGGATCTGGTACTGCTCCAGTGCCTGCTCCTGATAATGCTCCTGCTCCGTAAACCTCGGGATAGATCTCGTCAGCTAATCCTGGGGACATAATCTGGATCCAGGTCCTCTGGGGACATAGCAAGGTACAAGAAAGCTCATGCCAAAATAAATGCAGCAATATATGAAACAATGGGGTAAGTATATATAACCAGCTAAGTTACATGCAAGTGAGAGATTTAGTCATACTCGGGCTGAGACTACTACAGGATCAGTGTCGGAGAAACCCATAGCAGTATTCTCTCGAGGGCCAGTACGGTACCAAAGTTCTGTTTCCAGAGACTAAGGCACTTCCATTAAATTAATATATATATATATTCAGCCTTTTGTATGGTAAATCTCTCCCCACCCAATGTAACCACGCATCTCATGTCCATAACGTCTCATGTCCATGCCAAGCGGGATCATAGCTAATGCAACAAGTCATATAATGTCTACGAATATAATGTCTATGTCAATCCTGTATCCTACACAGAATCACCATGAATATCTCAGGAAGATCCTGCCTCTTGAATAGTGTCAAGTGTCCTGGGTCATGATGTGCTTAATAAGGCAAGTACGAGAATATAAAGTGTCACGAATGTCCATCTCTAAATGACAGCACACAACACTGCGTACGGTGTTGGCACCCGACTGATAATCGGACGCTAAGTACGTCACACGGTCCTAGGTTGAGCATGCACAGCAATATAAAGAAACAAGAAAAATATGTAACAATACTGCAGAGTTTGGCAAGGTACACATGCCTGGGGTTCTGATTCCAACTGTAGCTCTGACCTCAGTGGGAACTGCAGGTACTACACCGGTTGCTGAAATAAACATCACCAATAGTCTCAGAAAATATCAAATAGCTAGAAACGCCTGTCCTTGAGTCCAATTTGGACACAGGGGCAAAATGACATTTTCGGGCCAAAGCGGGGTCCATATGTGGGCCACTTTGCACCGAAAAGTGCGTCAGGGTCAAAGGTCTCCAAATTTGCCGAACTTAGTGTCAACAAGTCAGGAACGATGATATGAACCCAACGGAACTTTCAGAATTGGATTCCGATGAGCCGATCACAAAATCGCCCGTCAAGTGGAGCCTGTGGGGCCCACGATACGCGATTTTACCAACGTTCTCAGAATCGAACCAAACTTGGGTCACAGGACCAGCGTATTGCTACGAGTCCGATGGCATAAGTTTCGTCTCGATCCGACGTGTGTACACAAAGTTACAGTATGTTCCAGAATGGACGGATACGGGGCGTTGTCGGCGGATACGCGTTGGTTCCGGTGTGCACGCACATCCGAATCGACTTCTGCGAAATCCCACACGACCGTATCAACGTCGTGCACATTTCGGTAAAGACCGCGTGCGACCAAGTTGTCCCGTTTGGCAGGGCGCACTCAGTTCTGGGGTGAAACAGGGCGTTGGTTTTTCCTGTTTTTGGATCGCGGTGTGCGATCACCACAGGACGCGATGCACCGAGCGAGTTGCATGGGCACCGAGAGGGTTATACAGTCTACGCGTTGCAACTGACGGAATCGAAAACGGAAATACGAGGAGGAAGAAAACGTTACCTGAACATGGCTCCGTGAACGATGATTTCCTGTGTCCGAGGGTCTCCTTCGTGTCCTGGACGTGTCCGGGTCTCTGTGTCCACGGTACTAGGGTTTGAGGTGCTCGTGTCCGCTGTGTCCTGCACTGCCGTGTCCAGGCTAGGATTTGCCGTGTCCGGGGCTAGGTCAGCGGGTCGGGGAGCTGCTGGGCGGAGGAGTCTTGTAGACGGCTCTGGGGTGGTCGAGCGTTAGGGTGAGGGCAGATGAGGGAGTCGGGGAGAACGTCAGGGGGACGGCTAGGCGGAGGTGGAGGGTCTCGAGGCGAGTCATCAGCAGGAGAGGGGAAAGGTGACGAGGCTGCGGGGGTGGAGCTGGTGACCGGAGCGAGGACTGGAGGGAGTTAGGGGCTCGGGGTTGCTCGACAGCGGCGGAGGGGCTGGTCGAAGGTGGAGGAGGGGAAAGGGTGAGCTGGGGAGTTCTCAGCGGCGGGGCGGTGGCTGTCGAAGTCGGAGAGGAAGGGGATGTGGAGAATTAGGGTTCCGGTATGGGGTATTTATCGGGTCCACCGCCTGAACAGTAATCCGGCTAGGAATAGAAATTAGGGTTCGGTTAGGATTGGGTAACGGGTTTGGGTCCGGGTCGGGTCGGGGGATAGGGATCCGACCCGATTCGACCCAATAAAGAATTGGGTTTGGGTTTACTAGACCGGTCGGTCCGGTTTAGTTTAGTTCGGTTTATTTGGAATAAACCCGGTTTATTCTTAGGTTTAAATTGGTTTATTTATTTAATAGTTTTTCGGGCTGAAAATGCGTCTCCAGAGTCCAATAAATTCACAGAAAATTACCCTATGTCCAGTTTTCTATTTTACACCATAAAATATTATTTTTATAATATTTTAATATTATTTAACAGCAATTAAAAATTATTTAATTACCAAAAGCCTAGGTTTTAATTTCAAAAAATTCCTAAAAATTCCAGAAAAATCCAAATTAATAATTACTGAAAATCAGGGGGCTTACAATCTACCCAACTTACAAATATTTCGTCCTCGAAATTAAAATATGGTAGGGTTCTCTCTATCCAATCTCACTTGACTACAGTCTAAAGAATTCTTCCCAAGTGAACATTGCGGTCTCTACCCAACTTAGAATTTATCCATCGATCATCTAAGGCTATACATCTAATAAAGCTATGCCCCAACTTATGTTATTGAATCCTCAAGTCTTTAACCCAAACATATCACCTATGGTATTCCCTTAATCATTTATAAAAGACAGTCACCTAACAATGCAACTGGCCTGCGGGGTATATCTAGTACTGTCTATATATCAACCTATACCAAGCACGGGATTTCATCTTTCCGAAATAAGGGAAGACGGAGATCAATAATAAAGAGTTCAAGGGTGAGGTAATTTAATAGAAGTATCGTGGTCAAGGCGTTTAAAGAATTCAAATAGGAATTGTCAAGCAGTTATGGATTGAAATCTATTCTGGTAATTCTTATTCACATGCTCACATCGGTAGAGTTATGTAGCAGATACGATATACTCAGACATATCTAGAGGGCAAGTACATTCGTCTTCTAATCACTATATATCTCAATCCACGTACGATAGTTATGCGAAGGGGCGAACCAAGCCCACTATGGTTGATCAGACCGTAGTACACTGATTCTAAAATATATCAGTGTGTTAACCCACTTATACATATATCATGATCAAGCTCGATAGAAGAGTAAGCTTGCAAAACTAGGCTATATTAGCAGCATAAGTCAAGGTAGTACAACAAATATAAGTACGCTAGATGATGATGAAAGAAGGTACAAATTAATTCAAGTTCACAAAAACAAAACAAAATAAACAATAATAAAAATAACAGACTCTACAATCTCTACAGTTATCATACAAGCTCCTTGTCTAAGTCGCTAGTCGACCAAATAGGGGCAAGGACCTCTAAATTCTATTGTCTAAATAAACACTATCTTCTTATGCAAGTCTAAAGTTGTGTCATCCTAGTTTACTTCATCACTGGGTCAATAGGGCTAGGTGGTATTATGTTGTGAGGCATACTACCCAACTTAAAATAATAAACTAATACTGCAATCGTCTTAAGGATACCGTGGAAACTCTTGTTAAGGTCTACGAGAAGGGGTCTTGGTACCTATTAGGGTATCCTCCTGTATTACTTAGGTTATGGTCGTCTTCAGCCTTAGTCTTAGTACTTATAGGACAAGTGTCGATAGTGAGGATAGAGGAGTTACCGGCCGTCAAGGGTAAGGGATCTAACTTGTATCGAGGTGGGGGTACTAATTATGCGACTTAAGCTATGGGGTAATCATTAGGTCATAATCTACAATAATAACTTAAACTGTCAAGTTCTAATTACCAATCACATAATAAAAATTTAGAGTAACAACCAAAATAGACAATAAGAGGCGCACAGGAATCAAGGCAGGATGCAAGTCAAGAAATTAATTCGAATCCGATATAGATGTCAAGAACGATTCAAGCAAGTGGATGAGATCCAAAATTTATCCTATTCTTATTGCAGGCTTGCTCGGTCCCTAAGTTGAAACCGAACAATTTAGTCGTTGACCTGCATGGGCCACCACAAAAACCATGTCACGCCCCAGTCCCAAAATATCGTGGGACCGGACGCGTGATAATGGCCAGCAGCACACACCGATGGACAAACCCAATTTAATGGATCCATCGGGGCGTACTTAAGCTGTAATACAACAATAATGGTCTAAATATACTAATCTCATCCACAGAAATGAATACAACAATATCAGAATCATAAAGCAAGATCAATCTCAATATAATATAAACTCGGGGGAATAATCTGATAATGAGTCTGATACATCTGTCAAGATACAAGAATAAAGCTAACCACAGCAAATACTGAGTATGGAAACAGTATATACTCAGAAGATACCCTCGGTGATCACTCGTCTACTGGATCTGGTACTGCTCCATTGCCTGCTCCTGATAATGCTCCTGCTCCGTAAATCTCGGGATAGATCTCGTCAGCTAATCCTGGGGACATAATCCGGATCCAGGTCCTCAGGGGACATAGCAAGGTACAAGAAAGCTCATGCCAAAATAAATGCAGCAATATATAAAATAATAGGGTAAGTATATATAACCAGCTAAGTGACATGCAAGTGAGAGATTTAGTCATACTCGGGCTAAGACTACTACAGGATCAGTGTCGGAGAAACCCATAGCAGTATTCTCTCGAGGGCCAGTACGGTACCAAAGTTCTGTTTCCAGAGACTAAGGCACTTCTATTAAATTAATATATATATATATTCAGCCTTTTGTATGGTAAATCTCTCCCCACCCAATCTAACCACGCATCTCATGTCCATAACGTCTCATGTCCATGCCAAGCGGGATCATAGCTAATGCAACAAGTCATATAATGTCTACGAATATAATGTCTATGTTAATCCTGTATCCTACACAGAATCACCATAAATATCTCAGGAAGATCCTGCCTCATGAATAGTGTCAAGTGTCCTGGGTCATGATGTGCTTAATAAGGCAAGTACGAGAATATAAAGTGTCACGAATGTCCATCTCTAAATGACAGCACACAACACCGCGTACGGTGTTGGCACCCGACTGATAATCGGACGCTAAGTACGTCACACGGTCCTAGGTTGAGCATGCACAGCAATATAAAGAAACAAGAAAAATATGTAACAATACTGCAGAGTTTGGCAAGGTACACATGCCTGGGGTTCTGATTCCAACTGTAGCTCTGACCTCAGTGGGAACTGCAGGTACTACACCAGTTGCTGAAATAAACATCACCAATAGTCTCAAAAAATATCAAATAGCTAGAAACGCCTGTCCTTGAGTCCAATTTGGACACAGGGGCAAAATGACATTTCCGGGCCAAAGCGGGATCCATATGTGGGCCACTTTGCACCGAAAAACGCGTCAGGGTCAAAGGACTCCAAATTCACCAAACTTAGTGTCAATAAGTCAGGAACGATGATATGAACCCAACGGAACTTCCAGAATTGGATTCCGATGAACCGATCACAAAATCGCCCGTCAAGTGGAGCCTGTGGGGCCCACGATACGCGATTTTACCAACGTTCTCAGAATTGAACCAAACTTGGGTCACAGGACCAGCGTATTGCTACGAGTCTGATGGCACAAGTTTCGTCTCGATCCGACGTGTGTACACAAAGTTACAGCATATTCCAGAATGGACGGATACGGGGCGTTGTCGGCGGATACGTGTTGGTTCCGGTGTGCACGCACATCCGAATCGACTTCTGCAAAATCCCACACGACCGTATCAACATCGTGCACATTTTGATAAAGACCGTGTGTGACCAAGTCGTCCCGTTTGGTGGGGCGCACTCAGTTCCGGGGTGAAATTGGGCGTTAGTTTTTCTTGTTTTTGGATCGCGGTGTACGATCACCACAGGACGCGATGCACCGAGCGAGTTACACGGGCACCGAGAGGGTTATACAGTCTACGCGTTGCAACTGACGAAATCAAAAATAGAAATACGAGGAGGAAGAAAACGTTACCTGAACATGGCTCCGTGAACGATGATTTCCTGTGTCCGAGGGTCTCCTTCGTGTCCTGGACGTGTCCGGGTCTCTGTGTCCACGGTACTAGGGTTTGAGGTGCTCGTGTCCGCTGTGTCCTACACTGCCGTGTCCAGGCTAGGGTTTGCCATGTCCGGGGCTAGGTCAGCGGGTCGGGGAGCTGCTGGGTGGAGGAGTCTTGTCGACGGCTCTGGGGTGGTCGAGCGTTGGGGTGAGGGCAGATGAGGGAGTCGAGGAGAACGTCAGGGGCACGGCTAGGCGGAGGGTCTCGAGGCGAGTCGTCAGCGGGAGAGGGGGAAGGTGACGAGGCTGCGGGGGTGGAGCTGGTGACCGAAGCTAGGACTGGAGGGAGTTAGGGGCTCGGGGTTGCTCGACAGCGGCGGAGGGGCTGGTCGAAGGTGGAGGAGGGGAAAGGGTGAGCTGGGGAGTTCTCAGCGGCGGGGCGGTGGCTGTCGAAGTTGGAGAGGAAGGAGATGTGGAGAATTAGGGTTCCGGTATGGGGTATTTATCGGGTCCGCCGCTGGAACAGTAATCCGGCTAGGAATAGAAATTAGGGTTCGGTTAGGATTGGGTAACGGGTTTGGGTCCGGGTCGGGTCGGGGGATAGGGATCCGACCCAATTCGACCCAATAAAGAATTGGGTTTGGGTTTACTAGACCGGTCGGTCTGGTTTAGTTTAGTTCGGTTTATTTGGAATAAACCCGGTTTATTCTTAGGTTTAAATTGGTTTATTTATTTAATAGTTTTTCGGGCTGAAAATGCGTCTTCGGAGTCCAATAAATTCACAGAAAATTACCCTATGTCCAGTTTTCCATTTTACACCATAAAATATTATTTGTATAATATTTTAATATTATTTAACAGTAATTAAAAATCATTTAATTACCAAAAGCCTAGGTTTTAATTTCAGAAAATTCCTAAAAATTCCAGAAAAATCCAAATTAATAATTACTGAAAATCAGGGGGCTTACAATCTACCCAACTTACAAAAATTTCTTCCTCAAAATTAAAATATGGTAGGGTTCTCTCTATCCAATCTCACTTGACTACAGTCTAAAGGATTCTTCCCAAGTGAACATTGCGGTCTCTACCCAACTTAGAATTTATCCATCGATCATCTAAGGCTATACATCTAATAAAGCTATGCCCCAACTTATGTTATTGAATCCTCAAGTCTTTAACCCAAATATATCACCTATGGTATTCCCTTAATCATTTATAAAAGACAGTCACCTAACAATGCGACTGGCCTGCGGGGTATATCTAGTACTGTCTATATATCAACCTATACCAAGCACGAGATTTCATCTTTCCGAAATAAGGGAAGACGGAGATCAATAATAAAGAGTTCAAGGGTGAGGTAATTTAATAGAAGTATCGTCGTCAAGGCATTTAAAGAATTCAAATGGGAATTGTCAAGCAGTTGTGGATTGAAATCTATTCTGGTAATTCTTATTCACATGCTCGCATCGGTAGAGTTATGTAGCAGATACGATATACTCAGACATATCTAGAGGGCAAGTACATTCGTCTACTAATCACTATATATCTCAATCTACGTACGATAGTTATGTAAAGGGGCGAACCAAGCCCACTATGGTTGATCAGACCGTAGTACACTGATTCTGAAATGTATCAGTGTGTTAACCCACTTATACATATATCATGATCAAGATCGATAGAAGAGTAAGCTTGCAAAACTAGGCTATATTAGCAACATAAGTCAAGGTAGTACAACAAATATAAGTACGCTAGATGATGATGAAAGAAGGTACAAATTAATTCAAGTTCACAAAAACAAAACAAAATAAACAATAATAAAAATAACAGACTCTACAATCTCTACAGTTATCATACAAGCTCCTTGTCTAAGTCGCTAGTCGACCAAATAGGGGCAAAGACCTCTAAATTCTATTATCTAAATAAACACTATCTTCTTATGCAAGTCTAAAGTTGTGTCATCCTAGTTTACTTCATCACTGGGTCAATAGGGCTAGGTGGTATTATGTTGTGAGGCATACTACCCAACTTAAAATAATAAACTAATACTGCAATCGTCTTAAGGATACCGTAGAAACTTTTGTTAAGGTCTACGCGAAGGGGTCTTGGTACCTATTAGGGTATCCTCCTGTATTACTTAGGTTATGGTCGTCTTCAGCCTTAGTCTTAGTACTTATAGGACAAGTGTCGATAGTGAGGATAGAGGAGTTACCGGCCGTCAAGGGTAAGGGATCTAACTTGTATCGAGGTGGGGGTACTAATTATGCGACTTAAGCTATGGGGTAATCATTAGGTCATAATATACAATAATAACTTAAACTGTCAAGTTCTAATTACCAATCACATAATAAAAATTTAGAATAACAACCAAAATAGACAATAAGAGGCGCACAGAAATCAAGGCAGGATGCAAGTCAAGAAATTAATTCGAATCCGATATAGATGTCAAGAACGATTCAAGCAAGTAGATGAGATCCAAAATTTATCCTATTCTTATTGCAGGCTTGCTCGGTCCCTAAGTTGAAACCGAACAATTTAGTTGTTGACCTGCATGGGCCACCACAAAAACCATGTCACGCCCCAGTCCCAAAATACCGTGGGACCGGACGCGTGATAATGGCCAACAGCACATACTGATAGACAAATCCAATTTAATGGATCCATCAGGGCGTACTTAAGCTGTAATACAACAATAATGGTCTAAATATACTAATCTCATCCACAGAAATGAATACAACAATATCAGAATCATAAAGCAAGATCAATCTCAATATAATATAAACTCGGGGGAATAACCCGATAATGAGTCTGATACATCTGTCAAGATACAAGAATAAAGCTAACCACAGCAAATACTGAGTATGAAAACAGTATATACTCAGAAGATACCCTCGGTGATCACTCGTCTACTGGATCTGGTACTGCTCCAGTGCCTGCTCCTGATAATGCTCCTGCTCCGTAAACCTCGGGATAGATCTCGTCAGCTAATCCTGGGGACATAATCCGGATCCAGGTCCTCAGGGGACATAGCAAGGTACAAGAAAGCTCATGCCAAAATAAATGCAGCAATATATGAAACAATGGGGTAAGTATATATGACCAGCTAAGTGACATGCAAGTGAGAGATTTAGTCATACTCGGGCTGAGACTACTACAGAATCAGTGTCGGAGAAACCCATAGCAGTATTCTCTCGAGGGCCAGTACGGTACCAAAGTTCTGTTTCCAGAGACTAAGGCACTTCCATTAAATTAATATATATATATATTCAGCCTTTTGTATGGTAAATCTTTCCCCACCCAATGTAACCATGCATCTCATGTCCATAACGTCTCATGTCCATGCCAAGCGGGATCATAGCTAATGCAACAAGTCATATAATGTCTACGAATATAATATCTATGTCAATCCTGTATCCTACACAGAATCACCATGAATATCTCAGGAAGATCCTGCCTCATGAATAGTGTCAAGTGTCCTGGGTCATGATGTGCTTGATAAGGCAAGTACGAGAATATAAAGTGTCACGAATGTCCATCTCTAAATGACAGCACACAACACCGCGTACGGTGTTGGCACCCGACTGATAATCGGACGCTAAGTACGTCACACGGTCCTAGGTTGAGCATGCACAGCAATATAAAGAAACAAGAAAAATATGTAACAATACTGCAGAGTTTGGCAAGGTACACTTGCCTGGGGTTCTGATTCCAACTGTAGCTCTGACCTCAGTGGGAACTGCAGGTACGACACCGGTTGCTGAAATAAACATCACCAATAGTCTCAGAAAATATCAAATAGCTAGAAATGCCTGTCCTTGAGTCCAATTTGGACACAGGGGCAAAATGATATTTCCGGGCCAAAGCGGGGTCCATATATGGGCCACTTTGCACCGAAAAGCGCGTCAGGGTCAAAGGTCTCCAAATTCGCCAAACTTAGTGTCAACAAGTCAGGAATAATGATATGAACCCAACGGAACTTCCAGAATTGGATTCCGATGAGCCGATCACAAAATCGTCCGTCAAGTGGAGCCAGTGGGGCCCACAATACGCGATTTTACCAACGTTCTCAGAATCGAACCAAACTTGGATCACAGGACCAGCGTATTGCTACGAGTCCGATGGTACAAGTTTTGTCTCGATCCGACGTGTACACAAAGTTACAGCATGTTCCAGAATGGATGGATACGGGACGTTGTCGGCGGATACGCGTTGGTTCCGGTGTGCACGCACATCCGAATCGACTTCTGCAAAATCCCACACGACCGTATCAACGTCACGCATATTTCGGTAAAGACCACGTGCGACCAAGTCGTTCCGTTTGGCGGGGCGCACTCAGTTCCGGGGTGAAACAGGGCGTTGGTTTTTCCTGTTTTTGGATCGCGGTGTGCGATCACCACAGGACGCGATGCACCGAGCGAGTTGCACGGGCACCGAGAGGGTTATACAGTCTACGCGTTGCAACTGACGGAATCAAAAAAAATATGAGAAGGAAGAAAACGTTACCTGAACATGGCTCCGTGAACGATGATTTCCTGTGTCCGAGGGTCTCCTTCGTGTCCTGGACGTGTCCGGGTCTCTGTGTCCATGGTACTAGGGTTTGAGGTGCTCGTGTCCGCTGTGTCCTGCACTGCCGTGTCCAGGCTAGGGTTTGCCGTGTTCGGGGCTAGGTCAGCGGGTCGAGGAGCTGCTGGGCGGAGGAGTCTTGTCGACGGCTCTAGGGTGGTCGAGCTTTGGGGTGAGGGCAGATGAGGGAGTCTGGGAGAACGTCAGGGGGACGGCTAGGCGGAGGTGGAGGGTCTCGAGGCGAGTCGTCAGCGGGAGAGGGGGAAGGTGACGAGGCTGCGGGGGTGGAGCTGGTGACCGGAGCGAGGACTGGAGGGAGTTAGGGGCTCGGGGTTGCTCGACAGCGGCGGAGGGGCTGGTCGAAGGTGGAGGAGGAGAAAGGGTGAGCTGGGGAGTTCTCAGCGGCGGGGCGGTGGCTGTCAAAGTCGGAGAGGAAGGGGATGTGGAGAATTAGGGTTCCGGTATGGGGTATTTATCGGGTCCGCCGTCGGAACAGTAATCCGGCTAGGAATAGAAATTAGGGTTCGGTTAGGATTGGGTAACGGGTTTGGGTCCGGGTCGGGTAGGGGGATAGGGATCCGACCCGATTTGACCCAATAAAGAATTGGGTTTGGGTTTACTAGACCGGTCGGTCCGGTTTGGTTTAGTTCGGTTTATTTGGAATAAACCCGGTTTATTCTTAGGTTTAAATTGGTTTATTTATTTAATAGTTTTTCGGGCTGAAAATGCGTCTCCGGAGTCCAATAAATTCACAGAAAATTATCCTATGTCCAGTTTTCCATTTTACACCATAAAATATTATTTTCATAATATTTTAATATTATTTAACAGCAATTAAAAATCATTTAATTACCAAAAGCCTAGGTTTTAATTTCATAAAATTCCTAAAAATTCCAGAAAAATCCAAATTAATAATTATTGAAAATCAGGGGGCTTACACTTAAGATGACCAATACCTTTTTAATGTAATATGATACCCTAATAAGTACCAATATCTTTTCTCGTCTACCCTAACAGAAGTTTTTACTCTATCCTTAAGACAGTACAATATTAGTTAATTCTTTTAAGTTGGGTAGTATGCCTCACAACATAGTATCACATAGCCCTCTTGACCCATTAATAAAGTATAACCGAATGACACTAACTATAGACTTGCATAAGAAGATAATATTTATTCAGACAGTAGAACTTAGAGGCCCATACCCTTATTTGGTTGACTAACAACTTAGACAAGGGGTTAGTATGACAACTGTAGAGACTGTAGAGTCTTATCTTCTTTATGAACTTGAATTATTTTATAATTTCTCTCATCATAAATCTAGCGTTCTTATATTTTCTGTACTACCTTGACTTATGTCGCTATTATAGCCTAGTTTTGTAAGCTTACTCTTTTATCGAGCTTGATCATAATATATATATATTAGTGGGTAACACACTAATATATTTCAGAATCAGTGTATTATAGTATGATCAACCATAGTACGCTTGGTTTTCCCCTCGCATAACTACTTACGTGGATTGAGATAAAATTGACTTAGCTTGTTAGATGAATGTACTTGCCCTCTAGACATGTCTGAGCATATCGTATCGGTTATATAACTGTACTGATACGAGCATGCGAATAAGAAATTACTAAATAGGATTTCAATCCACAACTGCCTTGACAATTCCCATTTTAATTCTTTAAACGCCTTGACCTCCATACTTCTATTCTATTACCTCCCCCTTGAACTCTTTATTATTGTTTTTCGTCTTCCCTTATTTTGGAAAGACAAAACCTCATGCTTGGTATAAGTTGATACACTGATAGTACTAGATATACCCATAAGCTAATCACATGACTTGGTGACTCTCTTTTATAATTGATTAAGGAGATATCATAGGTAATATGTTGGTGTTAAAACTTTTGAGGATTGAATAACATGATTAAATAATTTGAGGAATATTTTCTTAGATGTATAGCCTTAGGTGATAGATGGGTAAAATTCTAAGTTGGGTAGAAATTGCAATGTTAACGTGAGGTGAATTCTTTTAGATTGTGATCAAGTGAGATTAAATAGAGAAACCCTATCCTATTTTAATTTTGAGGGCAAAATTATTTTAATTTGGGTAGATTATAAACCCCCTCACCCAAAATTAGGCCTACTTGGCTTAGATAGAGAAACTAGGGCTAGTTTGAACCCAATTAAAAATAGAACACAATATTTATTTAATTATATAATATTTATATTACTTAGCGCACCTTACCGTTGCTTCGATAATTAGAGCACTACACTAGCCACTGCCTTCCTACAAACTTTATACCCCTGTCCTAGACGTGGCTACCTTCTATTCTGACCCTTGTGTAACTTATAATTATGCTCACTTGTGTTATATTTTAGTCGCATAACATTCGTCGCAGACGTTTATATTAAATTCTAAATAAATTATAACTTTGTACCCTTGTGCGTTCTAATCGAAATTGGAGACACTATCTTGACCCATTTTGTGCAACCCAAAATTTGTTAATATTCTACTCTGAGCCCTCTACGTCCATGACACTTGTGTCCCACCTAATTTTATCTCCATGTACTTCTAATTGATTCCAGAATACCTTGCGCATTAATTTTAATTAATTTAACCCAATTTCCATCTTTATGCGATTTTCTAATTGTTGGGCGCTTTTATGCAAAAACGTATTGAGGTGTCCACACCATTGGACAATGCGTGAAGAAACCTATTTTTTTCTTTCATTATTTGGTCACATGAATTTTTCTTATAATTTTTGGAATGTGCAACACGCAACATCACCCCTCGTTTAAACCGAACCCTTGTATTTTAAATAATACAATTATGGCCCTCCAAACATCCCCATGGCATACCAAGGCCCAACCCCAAGAGTTGACCAAGCCCAAATTCTTCTAGGTCAAACACCCAAACTCAATTTCATGTATAAAATAACTTTTTCCTCTCCTTTCTTTATTTTCCTTTTAACCTAAAACTAAACACATAGCCGACCTTCCCCATCTACTACTGTTCATCTCCTTTCCCCGAGCCTTTCCTGCAGACCCGATCTTCCTCCGGAGAGCCACCCCATCGGAGACAGCATGACATCGCTCACCTAGTTGTCCCCAACCGCCTTGCCATCCCCTTTCCTTCAGTCTCGCTGACCAGAGCAGCCAGTTCTGCCGGGATCCCCCTCATCTTCATCCTCCAGACCCGAGCGCCAGAGCCGGTCATCCGGACTCCTCCCATCCCCACCATCCTTCTCCGCCTCACCGGACTCCTCCTATCCCCACCATCCTTCTCCTTCGATCGACTGAACGCCAGAGAAGCCCGCTGTCCCCGCCATTGCCAGCAGCCGTGGCCGAGCCTTTCCCGAGCGTTAAGCAGTCCCCTCCACCGAGCCGCTGACAACTTCCTCCTCGACACCATGACCTCTGTCGCGGCCATCTTCCCCGCTGCACCTCACCACACCCGAGCCCCCTCTCCCTCTTTGACTTCTTCTTCTCCTCCTCCCATCTTCGGCTAACCCGAGCCGTCGACTCCATCACCTTCATCTTACCTCAACTCGCCTGAAGCCGGATCCTCCTCTCCCCTCTGTCCACTGATCCGTCGGACTTCCCTTCTCTACCTGAAAGTCCACCCTTGCCATCCCCGTTCCCTCTTCCTCCTCCTCAGCCTGACCTCTGCTGCTGCTCACCGCCGGCAGCACCCCACACCACCAGCACCACCATTGCACCACACCACCAGCACCACCACGAACTCCTCCCTCTCCCTGAGCTCCTCCTCCTCTTCCCTGTCCATTCCCTTCTTTGCCTGAAGCTGCCAGACTCCGACAGTAAGCTGCCGGCCACCCTCATCATCATCCCTGTCATCATCTCATCACCATTATTATTTAATCAATCATCATAATCATCATCAACTCATTAACATCATCATCATCATACCCATCCTCATCATCACCATTCATTATCACCATCATCATCTACATCATCATCCTCGTCATCACCATTATCCCAATCATCCTTCTTGTCATCATTATCATCCATGTCATCATCTCATCACCATCATTATTTCATCAATCATCACAATTATCATCAACTCATCATCATCATCATCATCATCATCATCATCATACCCATCCTTATCATCACCATTTATTGTCACCATCATCATCCACATCATCATCACTATCATCCCAATCATCGTCCTCGTCATCACCATCATCCACATCATCATCCTCGTCATCACCATCATCCACATCATCATCCTCGTCATCACCATCATCTACATCATTATCCACATCATCACCATCACCCTATCATCATTATCAACATCATGTAATCATCAATATAATCATCACTATGATTATCCTAATCATTGACCTAATCACTACCTTAACCATAATTATCATTATCACCTTAATCCTTATTATCATCATCCTCATTACCCTCGTCATCGTGGACCCGTCACCTTCGCCGAAGACAACCTGTAGCAGTCACCCCCCCAATTCCTGTGCCTATGCACGTTGATCCCGAGGATATTGGATTATTCTATACGACTTCCGGAGCAGGATATTAGGACTACATAGCCTCTTACCAGGCAAGTATGCCTAGCCAAATTATTTACAGTATTTTGCATGCTTGTTTATATTTTTGTATATTCATTGTATGTGTAGTTTTGTTCAGTCATTACAATATATTATATATGTTAACACACACTTGACACCTAGTATTATGAGAGGACAACCATTAGGCGTATGGGCTTTAACCACTCTGGTAAACTGTAGTATCTAGCTCGCACTACGGTCGTGTATCGTGCTGGTCGCTACCCCCGAGGTATGTCGATTTCTGATGTCGCGCTGGCCGCTACCCCCGAGGTATGTCGATTTCTGATATTCTAGACGGGTGTGTGATTTGTGAGATTAGATCGAGTAGCCTACCTGTAACCCCCTGATTTTTTAAAATTTTTAATTTGGATTTTTTATAATTTTTTGTAATTTTTTGGAATTAAAACTAAGATATTTTATGATTAAAGGATTTTTAAATAATGTTAATTAATATTAAAATATTATGAAAATAATATTTTATGGTGTAAAATGAAAAATTAGACATAAGGTAATTTTCCGGGAATTTATTGGACTCCGAAAATATTTTTAAAGCCCTAAAAAGCAAGTCGTAATTAAACCCTAGAAATAAACCCGGTTCAATTGAACCAAACCAACCAAAACCAACCTAGACCCGGTTCTGCTGAACCAAACCCAGCCTTATCGGGTCGGGTCGATCTAAACCCGACTCGAAACCCGCAGACCCAAACCCGCACCCTAGCCTTAGCGGATCGGGCCGGATCCGCCGCCCGACCCGCTGACCCGACCCGGACCCGTAACCCAAATCCTATTCTGAACCCTAACCAGAATTTGACCCTATTCCGACCGGCGGCGACACCTATTTAACCCCTCTCCTCCGCCTTCCTCCGGCAGCAGCACAGGAACCCTAGCACCCTAAACTCTCCGCCTTTCCTCCTCCTTCCTCCGCCACTAGCCCCGACCCCGACCCACAACCCGACCGCCTTCCCTCCTCTACCCTAGCCACCGTCGCCACCCCACAGCCCCTTCGTCCCCGACGACTCCCCCCTGTCCTCCGCCTTTCCCCGACCCGCAGCGCCCCCGCCTCGAACCTCCATCGTCGAAACCCCCTCGATGCCCAGCTCCACCTTTCCCCGTCCACCCTCGACCTCCTCCTCCGCCTGACCCTCTTCCCCTCACCCCGCAGAACTGCCTCACCGCCCTAGCCGCCTTCCCTCACCACCATCCCTCCCGACGGACCCCCACAGCCTCAACCACCACTCGCCGTCCTCCTCCCGTCCCTGACCCACAGCCCGACCGTCTACGCCTTCCCTTCTCCTTCCTCCGCCCCAGCCGACGAACCCCCAAACCCTAATCCCCTCGCCGCCCCGCTCGACCTAGACCCCTAGCCGCCGTGCCCGCCCTAACATCCCTCGACGATGACCCCCTCGGCTTCGTCCCCGCCTCCTCGACGAACCAAAGCTCCGCCACGCCTTCCCACTAGCAGCATCGCCCCTCTTCGGTCGCCCCGCTGACCGGCGACCCCGACTCGAACAGAAACCCTAACCATGGCACAGTACCGGACACGGTGCAGTACTTGACACAACACTCGGACACAGAACCCGTACACGAGAAACCCGTTCCACGGAGCCCTGTTCAGGTAACCCGTTCTCTCTCCTCGTTGACCCATTTTCGGTTCCGTCAGTTGTGACACGTAGGCTGTGTGATCCCCTCGATGCCCATGTAACCCGTTCGGTGCGTCGCGTCCTGTGGCGATCGTGAACCGTGATCCAAAAATAGGAAAATCAACGCCCTGTTTTACCCCAGAACTGAGTACGCCCCGCTAAACGGGACGACTTGGTCGCACGCGATCTTCACCGAAACGTGCGTGCCGTCGATACGGACGTGCGAAATATCGCAGAAGTTGATTTGGATGTGCGTGCACACCGGAATCAACGCGTATCCGCAGACAACGCTGCGTATTCGCCTGTTCTGGAATATGTCGTAACTTCGTATACACACGTCGGATCGAAACAAAACTTACGCCATCGGACTCATAGCAATACGCTGGTCTTGTGACCCAAGTTTGGTATGATTCTGAGAACGTTGACAAAATCGCGTATCGTGGGTCCCGCGGCTCCACTTGACGGGCGATTTTACGATCGGCTCATCGGAATCCAGTTCTGGAAGTTCCGTTGTGTTCGTATCATCGTTCCTGAATTGTTGACACTAAGTTTGACGAATTTGGAGACCTTTGACCCTGACACATTTTTTGGTGCGAAGCGGCCCACATGTGGACCCCGCTTTGACCAAAAACTATTAATTTTGCCCCTGTGTCCAAATTGGACTTAAGGACAGGCGTTTCTAGCTATTTGATATTTTATGAGACTGTTGGTGATGTTTATTTCAGCAACCAGAGGAGTACTTGTAAATCATACTGAGACCAGAGCTACAATTGGAGCCAGAACCACAGGCAAGTGTACATTGCCAACATTGCAGTTCTTGTTACATATTTTCTTGATTTATTTATATGTTGTACATGCTTGATCTAGGACCGTGTGACTTACTTAGCATCCAATTGTTAGTCGGGTGCCAACACTGTACGCAGAGTTGTGTAACGTCCCCTAGAGATGGACATTTGTGACCCTTTACATTCTCGTACTTGTCTTATCAAGTACATTATAACCCAGGACACTTGACACTATTCATAAGACATGATCTTCCTGAGATATTCATGGTGATTCTGTATAGGATACAAGTTTTATGACATAGACATTATATTCATTGACATTATATGACTTGCTGCATTAGTTTTGATCCTGCGTGTCATGGACATGAAACGTCAGATTACATTGGGTGGAGAGAGATTTACTATACAAAAGGCTGATTATATATATATATATAATAATTTAATGCACTACTAGAATAAGCGGGATTAGCGACGTTTTTAGCGACTCCAGGTAAAAATATCGCTAATTTAGCGACTCCATGTAAAACGTCGGTAGACGTCGCTAATTAGCGACATTTAACGACGTTTAGCGACTTATATTCAGTTTTTATAAGATTAGTCGCTATAAGTTCAATTTTGGTCGCTAAACGTCGCTAATATATCTAAGTTAGCGACGTTTAGCGACGCAAATAGCGACGTTTATATTAGAAATATTTAGCAACGTGTTTAGCGACGACCTTAACGTCGCTATAATTTAATTTAGCGACGTCCTTATTTGACGTCGCTAAACGTCGCTAAAATTTGGTTAATTAGGGCTCGGTTTCATTTTTCCCCATCTGTTGAAATTTTGAAACGAAAAAAATTTCCCCCGCCCCCCCCGCTCCGTCGACCGCCTGCTCCGTCGACCTCCCCCGCGGCTACTCCGGCATCCCCCTCCTCTTCCTCGAGCTCTAGATAAAGCCTAACTCTCTCTCTCTCTCTCTCTCTCTCAGAACACATGTGATACTGACACAGACACGACACACACACACAGATGGTGACACAGACACGATACGACACACACACACACTGACACAGACACTGATAAGGACCTAGGGTTAGGATTAAGTTTTTTGACATGGACACAGACACTAATATCACATGGACACAGACAGTGACACAGACACTAAGCTCGAGATATGAGGGATTGTGACAGTTGTAGTAGGGTTATTACCTGCAAGTGATACACTTTAGAAGTGTTAGTATGTAGAGTCATCAGTTAGTATATTATCTGTTGTTAGTATTGGTACATGGAGGAGACCAAATGAAGTTTGGTTACAGACTTGGGGCTCTGGCATGGGGCACTGCAGCAGTGCACCCAAATGGTGCCTGTCAGTTAGGCTTGGGGGCAGTCCCTAGGCACTGCAGAGGCATGCCTTAGTGCATCTCAGTTTCAGTTTGGTATCAGTCATCAGTACTTATACACTGATACGTATCAGGGACTGTGTGAGGTATCACTACAGGCAATTATAGGAGTTGATGCAGGCAAGGTATAAAGTCAAGTGTTAATAGGGTATATATAGATATGTAGGTTAGTGATGTTTAGAGATGTTAGATAGGAGTGTACTAAGATGGTATCTAGAATAAGCGGGATGGCATGCTCGAGCCTTGTAGTGGGCAGTGAAAAGGAGGTCTGCAACAGTGAGCAGGCAACCGAAGAGGAAAACCATCAGCACTGTGTCATTTCAGCAACCATGTATCAGTAAGTATCAACAAGTCCCACTGTATTAGTATCCGTTTTCAGTTGCATTTAGTGAGCTATGTATACTAGTTTTAGTTAGCTTAGTGTCCAGGTATTGGTTAGTTGGTTTAAGATGGGTTAGCATGAGTTATTGGGTAGAAGTTAAGGGTATCAGTTTAGTATTAAATTAGTACATAGTTAGTATAGTTAAATAGTTACTTACTGATATACTTGATTTTGTTAGTAGTTAGCTAAGTAACTATATGTCCTAGTAAGCATTGTATACAGTAAAGAACCCAAGCTTTTACCAATAGTATAAAATATTAAAAAACTAAGAGACTTGGCCTATTTTTAGTTGTTTTGAATATTGCTTATTTTAGACTTTGATAAATGAAAGTATGTATTATATCAGATATGATTTTTATAGTACGGTTAAGTTATGAAGCTAGGTGATAAACCACTGTATGTAATAATTTATATGATACATACTGTCATTTTTGCAGAAGTATCTAGAAATGGATATGAATTACTATCTGCGTCATCGTTCGTGGATGTACAACCGTCATCCTGATGACATGTGCGGTATGCGGGATAAATTTATTGAGGGTGTACAGCAGTTCCTGCAGTTCGCCAAGGCGTTCCCTCAGTACATGGACGGTACCAAAATTAAGTGTCCGTGTGTGAGATATCGCAACAGGAAATATCATCCAGAAGTGGAAGTTACGTATCATTTATACTCGAAGGGCTTTACGTCGAATTACTATCAGTGGATCGCGCACGGAGAACTTGTATCTCTAGCATCGGAGTCGGAGCCCTATGTGGAGCCGTATATGGATGTCCAAGACCACGATGCTTACGACGACGGGTTAGTGAACATGGTTTATGATGCGGCGGAGCCTAGTTTCAATCCTGACAATTATGATGCGGCGGGACCAAGTTTCAATCCGGACAATTATGATGCAGCTGAGGAGGCACCGAATGCCGATGCTGCAAAGTTTATGGAGTTGCTTGAGAATGCAAGGACTCCACTATATCCTGGTTGTTGGGATCATTCACCGTTGGAGGTGGTTACAAGATTATTGAGCATCAAGTCCGATTTTAACATATCGCAAGAATGCTATAATCGACTGCTCGATTTGATTATAGAGATCTTGCCCGAGGGTGCAAAGTTGCCTAAAGACTTCTATCGATCTAAGAGGATGGTGAGATCGCTTTGGATGGGATACGAGAAAATCGATGCATGTCGCAACGGGTGCATGTTGTACTATAAAGACGACAAGGATGAAGATGCGTGCAGATTCTGTAGTGCTGATCGCTACAAGGCCACTGTTAGAGGAAAGTCTGTCGGTGCAAGGAAGCCTACCGATTCGATGCACTACTTGCCTTTGACGCCGCGGTTGCAGCGGTTGTTTATGGTTAAGGAGACTGCAGAAAATATGAGTTGGCACAGGCAAAAACAGATCGAAGGAGTATTGGATCATCCATCCGATGGAGAAGCATGGAAGCACTTTGATCGAGAGTATCCACATTTTGCCGAGGAAGCACGTAATATCAGATTGGGGCTCTGCTCTGACGGTTTTATCCCATTCGGACTTTCGGGCTCCCAGTATTCGTGTTGGCCTGTGATCGTCACTCCGTACAATCTACCGCCTTGGATGTGCATGAAGACTCCGTATATGTTCCTAACCGTTATTATCCCGGGTCCGAACAATCCGAAGAGGAACATCGATGTGTATTTACAGCCTTTGATAGATGAGTTGAATCAGCTGTGGGAAGTAGGTGCCAACACGTACGATGTTTCTAGGAAGCAGAATTTTCAGATGAGGGCAGCACTTATGTGGACCATCAACGACTTTCTGGCCTATGGAATATTATCGGGATGGAGCACCCATGGTCGTCTCTCATGTCCGTATTGCATGGACCGTTCTCAGGCTTTCCGTTTGAAACACGGAGGCAAACCGTGCTTCTTCGATTGTCATCGACAATTTTTGCCGAAGGATCATCCGTACCGGAGGAATCGGAATGCTTTTCGTGCGGGAGTTGTGGAGAAGGCCAATCCACCGCCAAGGTGGCCCGGATGCACGATATGGGAAGAGGTAAAAGATTTACCAAGTGCTATCGAAGAGCCTGCTAAGGGGTACAAGTGTGACGGATTTGGTCGCACCCATAACTGGACGAAGAGGAGTATATTATGGGATCTGCCATATTGGAGCACCAATCTGATCAGACATAACCTTGATGTCATGCATATCGAGAAGAATGTGTTTGATAACATAATTAATACTGTAATGGATGTAAAGGGGAAGACGAAAGATAATCCGAAGGCCAGGTTGGACTTAGAAGACATATGTAGACGTCCTGCATTGCATTTGATAGAGGAGGGGAATGGAAAGTTAAAGCAACCAAAGTCAGTATTCTCACTGGATAAAGAGGATAAAGGTAGACTTTGTAGGTGGATTCAGGGTCTAAAGTTTTCAGACGGGTACGTATCGAACTTGCGAAGATGCGTCGACCTCAAGGAGAACAAACTAGTAGGTATGAAGAGCCACGATTGTCACGTATTCATGGAGAGGTTAATTCCGATTGCATTTCGGGAATTCTTACCGCAGGTCGTTTGGGACCCATTGACAGAGCTGAGCATATTCTGAAGAGGAAGAGCAGGACGACGAAGGCGAACAAGATGAATTTTCTGAAGATGATTGAAATTAAAAAATATTGCATGTAGAATGTAACTATATTATGACTGTAGAATATAGATCAATGTTGGAAAATTGACAAAGTAGATGTACCCATTAACGAATATATGTATTATATTTTGACTGTATAATGCTTTGAGATATGTATCACATTTCGACTGTAGAATGTAGTATATATGTGTGTTTCTTTATATTCATCATATGTTGTTATCAGATATGACAGGACGACGCGGAGGATTCGGCAGGTCCCAAGGTAGACCGAGTACCACTTCGGTACTGCCTACTGTTGGTTCTGGATCATCATCGCCCAGTACTCCAGTATATCGATCAGTCACATCTCCGACTGTTTGGACGAGTAGTTCCTGGCGTGATAGTACCCCCTCGTCCAGCGTTCCTCCTGCTGACGGAACCATGGGGACAGATGAGCATGTCGAGGAGGTCGTGCCCACGTTGTCCCAGCATCAGCAAGATCCTCCATGTGCACCTCCGGAGGAGACGAGGACAGAGATTTGGGCCGACGGTACAAAGTAAGTCAATTAGATTTGTGTTTCTCTTTATTCATCGTATATTGACCGGCTCAGTAATCTAAATTATTATCTCTGTATAGATATCGTCCATCGTCGGTTCAGAGATGCCTGGGCTAATTTCTGAGGAACAACTACGGTGGCCCTTGGATCAACTACTCTGAGGCTCCGGAGGAGAGGAAGGCGTTCTGGTTTGCGCACTTCCAGGTAAAGTATATTAAATAAATCCTTTAATTTATGCATATTATATAACTTATTCGTGCTGCTAACTTAATGAATTATTTATTGTAGCAAACGTATTTTTATCCTCCGCACCGGGCCGAGTTGATCGAGCGGCTCTTTCCTACCGTTGCCGCCAAGCTTATCCGAGATGCTCTGGATGACCAGAAGGCTCATGATCGTGCTGGAAAACCGATCCAAGGTTGGATCACGCCTGAGCAGTGGACTGCGATGAGGGCTAGATTCGACGATCCGAGCTACAAGGAAAGGTCTAAGAAGGCCAAGGCGGCTAGGCAGAATGCTGCCAAGTGGTGTGGTGGCTCGATTCCGATGACGGAACATTTTCGTCGTTTGGTATGTTTCTTTTAAAATATATTATTTTAATACAAGTACCATAAAATGGTTATTGGAAAAAATATTTAAGTTTAGTAATAAATAATATATTTTTAACAGGTACAGAGGGGTGAGGATGCAAACACGGTGACCGTCTTCTTGGCCACCCATCGCAAGGACGAAAATCTCATTGATGAGAGGGCCTCACAGACCTACGTAAGTATTACTTTACTTTGTGTTTATTTTAATATAACTTAGGCAATTATCGAATTTCTAAACCATTTCTAGGCCGAGTATCTTAGGCTGCGTGAGCGGGCGACTGCTAGTGCACCTACACCTGGAGAGGCTGGTACTTCGTCGCAGCCCGCTCCATCTCCGTCGGCGGACGACCTGTGGGTGACCGCAGCTGGTGGTCTCCAGAGGGGTACATACTACGGTACAGGCTCCTATGGCGCCCTGGTTGCGACGCAGTCATCTAGGGCCTCCCAGACAGCTGCGCATTCCACACACCCCTCGCAGTCGCAGCCCTCGCAGTCGTCGGCCCGAGTCCAGGAGGCCGTCCAGGAGGCCGTCCAGGAGGCCGTTAACCGTCAGATTGCGTCTCTCCGTGACGACTTGCTGCGAAGTATGGAGGAGCAGCCCCGGTCCCAGCCGCAGGCGGACGATCCGATGCTCATCGCACGATTGGATATGCTCGACCGCAGCATGACGGAGCTACGGGACGTGACAAATGATATTAGAGCCTCCAATGACCGCAACATCATGGAGCTGCAGGCGTCACAGCTATCGATGGGCGAGAAGCTGACGAGGATGCAGGATTCAATGGGTGATAGCAGTACGAGGCTGTTATCTACCCTGGATTCTTACAACCAGCGACTCGCAGACTTGGAGCGGGCACGGCTTCCACCGACGTCACTGCCTTATCCATCGACATCGGTGTCGATTCCACGGGACGAGTATGAGGAGTTCCTATCCTTCAAGCGCGCCGGTGGTCAGCCTCCTGCAGATCCGCAGTAGTATAGTTATTTTTATTATTATTTATGATGCGATTGTATATTATGAATTATTGATACTTCAACAATAGGCATGATGTCTGATATTTCTTGTGGTATTTATTTTTTTAGTTAATTTAATTGGATTGATACTTCAACGTTGAATGCTTCTTGTGGTCTTTAATTTAATTGGATTATATAGTGGATTTAATTGGATTATATAGTGGAGATGGAGGAGGAGTCAAAGAAGGGTGGTTCTTGTGGTGTCAAGAAGAGGAGATGGAGGAGGAGGAGGAGGAGGAGGACTAGAACTGCAGGGAATCACCAAGCTGGATAATATTTTTTTTAATTTTTTTTAAAAATTAGCGACGCTTTTAGCGACGTTTAGCGACGTTTAGCGATGTTATTTGAAGTCGCTAAATGCGTCGCTAATTAGCGATGCCGTCACACGTCGCTAAATACGTCGCTAATGACGTCGCTAATCACGTCGCTATACGTCGCCAAATGCTGACATGGCAATATAGCCAGGTTGTCGCTATAGACGTCGCTAATGACGTCGCTAATAACGTCGCCAACTGCTGACACGGCAGTATTGCCAGGTCATTAAAGACGTCGGTGTAACGTCTCTATATAAGTCGCTAATTAGCGACGTTTAGCGACTTTACATAACTTCGCTAAATAGTGACTCTGCGTCGCTGAACGTCGCAAACGTTTGTGACACATTAACGTCGCTAAAAAACGTCGGTATAGCGACGTTTAGCGACGTTTTTTTTTGTGACTTGATTTTTTCCGACAACTGTCTAACGTCGCTAATTACGTCGTTAAACTACTTTAGCGACGTTTTTTGCTTATTTTGCGACGTTTTTAGGCGTCGCTAATTTGACTTATTCTGGTAGTGATGGAAGTGCCTTAGACTCTGGCAACAGAGCTTTGGTACCTTACTGGCCCTTCGAGAGAATACTGCTATGGGTTTCTCCTGCACTGATCCTGTAGTAGTCTCAGCCCGAGTATGACTAAAACTCTCACTTGCATATCACTTAGCTGGTTATATATTATTTCATTTATTGCTGCACTGTATTTATTTTGGCTTGAGTTATTTTGTACCTTGCTATGTCCCCTGAGGACCTGGATCCGAATTATGTCCCCAGGGTTAGCAGACGAGATCGACCCAGAGGTATACAGTACAGGAGCAGGAGCAGGAGCAGAAGCAGACACTAGAGCAGTACCAGACCCAGTAGACGAGTGACCCCCGAGGGTATCTTCTGAGTATAGGCTTTATCCATACACAGTATTTGCTGTGGTTATCTTTATTCTTGTATGTTGACAGATGTATCAGACTCATTATCGGATTATTTCTCGAGTTTATTTTATATTGAGATTGATCTTGCTGTATAATTCTGGCATTGTTGTATTCATTTCTGTGGATAGGATTAGTATATCTAGACCCTTATTGTTGTATTACAGCTTAAGTACGCCCTGATGGATCTATTAAATTGGGTTTGTCCATCAGTGTGTGCTGCTGGCCATTGCCACGTGTCTAGTCCCTCGGTATTTTTGGGACTGGGGCGTGACATAGTTTTTTTGGTGGCCCATGCAGGTCAACGACTAAATTATTTTGGTTTTAACTTAGGGACCGAGCAAGCCCGCAATAAGAATAGGATAAGTTTTTAGGATCTCATCCACTTGCTTGAAACGTTCTTGACATCTATATCGGATTCGAATTAATTTCTTGACTTGCATCCTGCCTTGATTTCTGTGTGCCTCTTATTATTTATTTTGGTTGTTACTCTAAATTTTGAATTATGTGATTGATAATTAGAACTTAACAATTTAAGTTATGTCACGACCCGCACCCGATATAGGGGTACGAGAGCGTGGGTACGTCCAGCCTACGCCGCAGCATCGGTGGTAGAACGCTGTCTAGGTCATGTAACTATCTAATCAATCTCACCTGAATATCCAACTCCATAAGGAGACGTGGATATCACAAAATAATGCTGGAAATACTCAATCACATAAACTAAAGCACGATGAGATATCAAGGCAAGCAAAGAAATACAAGACAAGTCTAACGACAAAATAGCCATACCTGCAATCAGTAACATCCAATCCCCAAGTGTCAGAAACAAGTCCACTAAGGTCACAGTTTGGAAAATAGTTTTCCAGTCAGGAAGGAGCAAAGTACATTTCTAAATAGCAGTTCTATATCAATGATATAAACTATTTAGCAGTATATAGATGGAAATATACAAGATGCATGTATATGTACGAGAAACATACAATAAAGGATATACTGGAAATACTGTAAGTAAATGCAGGAAAAGAAATAATATGTCAATGAGCAAGAATCCTATGACTAAGTGTGTGAGTACTAGCTTTAACATGTGATCGGCTTAGGACTGGTAAACTCATTACATTGGTTAGCGATCATCCTTGAGGTCAGGCTAATCCGTAGGAATAGCTATGATGCGAGTAATAGTCAGGCTAACCATATGTAACAGTGATGAGGCATGTAATGGTAAGGCTGTACCGACGTGAGGCGTGGGTGAGCTATGATGCATGTAGAGTTGGGTATGATCACATATCTACACTAAAAATACTCCCCACCCCCGACTGGTATAGTAGATCCAATCATGGTACGCTATGGCACGGGATTCCCTAGGGAGGTAGCAAATCTCCCCGAAAATCAGTGTCTGTACATATATAAGATATCAATGAGGCAAGACTTGTACAAGCTACACCATGAACAAGGAATAACATCTCATGACGAGATCCGTATACACCAATCCGTGTAACCAGCGTGTCGAAATATGGATATTTACACTAGATACAATGAACATAGGAGATATCATAAATTAGAAGCTAATCAGAGAATATACTCGCATTGGGTCCTTAGCTGGTAATGTCAATATCCGGTTCCAGAGTATCGTCTAGAGGATCCAACAGTCCTCCTATTAAATTGTTCACCATATGCTTCTAACATTGGTGCAATTTCTGATCCAGCCTTTGCATGACGATGAGCAACTTTTGCATGTTTTCAGTCAATTCCTGGTCACCCATATTAGTTGCGGCAAGAGTCTGAGCTGGGCGGCCTTTGGTTCTCCGTTGCTGTGCAAGTCATAGCTGATTAAATAGATCACATACTATTTCCTTCTGATGCATGAGTTCTACTAGCCCTGCCTTGTGGCTTCGACTACGAATTAGTGCATTAAACTCATCTTCCATTTCTCTGCAAATCAATGCTGTCCGCCACCTTAGATGAACCTTGGATTGGCTTACATCAGTAAAAATGTGGTCACCAACATATAAGATCTCATCTCCATGAATACCTAAAGACTTTTCTACCATTTGAGCACTTCCCCCAGAGTATAAGCCTCCTAAGTGTGCCTTGAAGCACGGACGCATTAACCCGTCATTTGTGACAACCTCGTATAGTGGGTGTGACATTTAAAAATTTCTGGCTTCCTTGCGGAAACTATAACCATGTCAATTAGATCACGCCATCCCATATCATTAGGAAGAACTATTGAAGGCATGTTGCATCATTTTATTCTTGTTTACTCGAAAGCAGGCTGCAAGCCAGAACCCTCTATCCAATCAACAAAACCCCTGTGCTTCCCATGGTTACAAGCATAAATGCTACTGCTGGAATAGGACCTGATGTTACTGCCCTAATGATGATTCCTAGCGGTATTCCGACTGCCCAAGACTTCACGGCCGTAATAATAGTATGATGAGTGCCACTCAGTCCCTTAGCATCATCCCCCATAAGCTCTGAGGAAGTATGCAGATAAGAACCATCCAGCAATGAAAGGGTCAGCAGTACGAAGGGTCTCAAAGTCAAGAACAGGGAATCCATGGTTGAACCTCCCAATTGCTGAGAACACAAGAAGGCCCAAAACATCTCCTCCTGCTAGAACACCCACCTGCGCCCAGGAGATGAGCTTGGAGCTGGCTGTTCCAGCTGGCTTGTCGAACTAGATGACGCCTTCGAGAGGGACTCGGGATGAGCAGAGGGAGTTCGATTCGAGGTGCTCCGGTGGGAGAAGCTCGGGCTCGCCGGGGTCGGCTCGACTCGGATGGCCGAACTACGGGGCTGTCCGAAGAAGATGGAATAGGAGGAGGAGGAGCTCGAGAGCTTGGCCGGTGCACAGTGGAGTAGGGTTGGATACTTCGCCGGGGTCGGGGTCAGGGCTTGGCCGGCCGGACTTGAGTTGGAGTTGGGTGGTGAACATTGTGGCAGGGTATTTTCCCCCTTCGCTTTAAGTTTTGAAAAAGAAGGAAGAAGGAGAAGAAGAAGAAGAAGGAAGAAAGAAAATTAAAGAAGTGGAGAAATTGAGGAATGGATGAGGCTACGGGTGGAGACTTGTGAGGAGGTGGGCTTCCCTAGATTTTTGGGGATTAGGGCTTGGTGATAGGACATTAAATAGGGAGATGTGAGAGGGAATGAATGGTGGTGATTGCATCCATCTATAATGGGTGGCCATGACTTGTCATGAAGAAAATTTTCTACATGTGAGGATGGGGTGTTGACTAGTCAAAATTGGGCTTCTCCATTTGGTTGAACCAATGGGACACCAAATACAAATTTGCAAATTAGCCCCCTTAAATTTGGATATTTGCACAGATGCATAGAATGATAAAAATTTGGCGGGCGATTCGGTGTTTGACATTTTGTAGGGTGAGTGGGCATTGTGTGCTTGGTATGGGCTCAATTAGCAGGGTACTGAAATTAAACCGAGATTAACGGGATTAACGGGATCAGACAAAAATGTTATCCTCAATTTAATTAGAAATAAATGCAAGCTGTGTTCTAAAATTAATTAGGAGTACATGGGACCAAAATCAGGTCGGGTCATCAATAGCATTCATGAAGAAGACTCAGAACAGAATATTTTCCTAATTTGGGTCGCACGAAAAATAGGTCAAGATTGCCTCCAATTTTGATTGGAACGCACAACGATACAAATTTGGAATTTATTTTAGAAATTAAATAAACGTCCGCGATGATTTTTGTGCGGCTAAAAATAAGGTACAGAGAGCATAATTATGAGTTACAAAAATAGCAGAATGGAAGGCGGGCATGTCTAGGGCAATGTTGTGAAATTTGTTGGAAGACAAAAGTTAGGGTAGCGCTCCAAATATCGAAGCAAAGACAATGCGCAATAATTAAATAAATTACGGTAATTAAATACAACCTCCAATAAATGAATTCTAAAATAAAATAATTAAATACAAAACCCCATAATTCGGACAGGTGTTCATCTACTGGGCTTCTAGGTCAAGTCTACCAGCTCAAACATAAATGAACACTGTATATAATAATATATTTAATTACACATCTCACAAAATTATTTAATTTAAATACACGAAATATTAAATACAGAAAAAGTCAAAATTACCTCTGTTTTCAGAATGTGGTAGTGACAAGTTATTATTGTAGATTATGACCTAATGATTACCCCTTAGCTTTAAATCGCGTAATTAGTACCCCCACCTCGATACAAGTTAGATCCCTTACCCTTGACGGCCAGTAACTCTTCTATCCTCACCATCGACACTTGTTCTATAAGCACTACGACTGAGACTTAAGACGACCATGACCTATATAATATAGGAGGATACCCTAATAGGTACCAATACCCCTTCTCGTAGACTTTAACAAGAGTTTCCACGGTATCCTTAAGACAATTTCAGTATTAGTTTATTATTTTAAGTTGGGTAGTATGTCTCACAACATAGTACCACCTAGCCCTATTGACCCATTGATGAAGTGAACTAGGATGACACAACTTTAGACTTGTATAAGAAGATAGTGTTTATTCAGACGATAGAATTTAGAGGTCCATGTCCTACTTGGTCGACTATCAACTTAGACAAGGAGGTTGTATGATAACTGTAGAGATTGTGTAGTCTTTTATTATTATTGCTTATTCTGTTTTGTTTTTGTAAACTTGAATTAATTTGTACCTTCTTTCATCATCATCTAGCGTACTTATATTTGTTGTACTACCTTGACTTATGCTGCTAATATAGCCTAGTTTTGCAAGCTTACTCTTCTATCGAGCTTGATCATTAGTGGGTTAACACACTAATACATTTCAGAATCAGTATACTACGGTCTGTTCAACCATGGTATGCTTGATTCGCCCCTCGTAATACTACTTTACGTGGATTGAGATATGTAGTGATTAGTAGACGAATATACTTGCCCTGGACATGTCTGACATATCGTATCGGTTACATAACTGTACTAATACGAGCATGCGAACGAAGAATTACCAGAATATGACTTCAATCCACAACTGCTTAACAATTCCCATTTGAATTCTTTAAACACCTTGATCCCGATACTCCTATTCTATTATCTCACCCTTGAACTCTTTATTATTGATCTCCGTCTTCCCATATTTCGGAAAGATGAAACCTCGTACTTGGTATAAGTTTGATATATAGACAGTACTAGATATACCCCACAGGTCGGTCGCATTGTTGATGACCCTTTTATAAATAATTAAGGGAATATCATAGGTGATATATTTGGTGTTAAAGACTTGAGGATTCAATAACATGATTAAATAATTTGGGGCATAACTTTCTTAGATATATTGCCTTAGATGATAGATGGGTAAATTCTAAGTTGGGTAGAGACCACAATGTTCACTTGAGAGAAATTCTTTAGCCTGTAACCAAGTGAGATGTGATAGAGAGACCCTACCCTAGTTTAATTTCGAGGACAAAATTTTTTATAAGTTGGGTAGACTGTAACCCCCTGATTTTTCAAAATTTTTAATTTAGATTTTTCATAATTTTCTGTAATTTTCTGGAATTAAAACTAAGGTATTTTATGATTAAATGATTTTTCAATGATGTTAATTAATATTAAAATATTATGAAAATAATATTTTATGGTGTAAAATAAAAACTAGACATAGGGTAATTTTCCGGGAATTTATTGGACTCCAGAAACATTTTTAAAGCCCTAAAAACCAAGTCGTAATTAAACCCTAGAAATAAACCCGGTTCAATTGAACCAAACCAACCCAGACCTGGTTCAGCAGAACCGAACCCTGCCTTATCGGGTCGGGTCGGATCTAAACCCGACCCGAAACCCGCAGACCCAAACCCGCACCCTAGCCTTAGCGGATCGGGCCGGATCCGCCGCCCGACTCGCTGACCCGACCCGGTCCCGTAACCCAAATCCTATTCTGAACCATAATCGAAATCCGACCCTATTCCGACCGGCGGTGATGCCTATTTAACCCCTCTCCTCCGCCTTCCTCTGGCAGCAGCACCGGAACCCTAGCACCCTAAACTCTCCGCCTTCCCTCCTCCTTCCTCCGCAACGAGCCCCGATCCCGACCCACAGCCCGACCACCTTCCATCCTCTACCCTAGCTACCGTCGCCACCCCACAGCCCCTTCGTCCCCGACGACTCCCCCCTGTCCTCCGCCTTTCCCCGACCCGCAGCGTCCTCGCCTCGAACCTCCACCGTCGAAAGCCCCTCGACTCCCAGCTCCACCTTTCCCCGTCCACCCTCTACCTCCTCCTCCGCCTGACCCTCTTCTCCTCACCCCGCAGAACCGCCTTGCCGCCCTAGCCGCCTTCCCTCACCACCATCCCTCCCGACGGACCCCCACAGCCTTGACCACCACTTGCCGTCCTCCTCCCGTCCCCGACCCACAGCCCGACCATCTCCGCCTTCCCTTCTCCTTCCTCTGCCCCAGCCGACGAACCCCCAAACCCTAATCCCCTCGCCGCCCCGCTCGACCCAGACTCCTAGCCGCCGTGGCCGCCCTAACAGCCCTCGATGACAACCCCCTCGGCTTTGTCCCCGCCGCCTCGACTAACCAAAGCTCCGCCACGCCTCCCCACGAGCAGCACCACCCCTCTCCGGCCGCCCCGCTGATCGGCGACCCCGACTAGAGCAGAAACCCTAACCACGGCACAGTACCGGACACGGTGCAGTACTTGACACAGCACTCGGACACAGAACCCGGACACGAGAAACCCGTTCCACGGAGCCCTGTTCAGGTAACCTGTTCTCTCTCCTTGTTGACCCGTTTTTGGTTCCGTCAGTTGTGACGTGTAGGCTGTGTGACCCCCTCGATGCCCGTGCAACCCGTTTGGTGCGTCGTGTCCTGCTGCGATGGCGAACCGCGATCCAAAAAACAGGAAAATCAATGCCCTGTTTCACCCCGGAACTGAGTACGCCCCGCCAAACAGGACGACTTGGTCGCACGCGATCTTCACCGAAACGTGCGCGCCATCGATACGGACGTGCGGGATATCGCAGAAGTTGATTTGGATGTACGTGCACACCGAAATCAACGCGTATTCGCCGACAACGTCCCGTATCTGCCTGTTCTGGAATACGTCGTAACTTTGTGTACACACGCCGGATCGAAACAAAACTTACATCATCGGACTCATAGCAATACGCTGGTCTTGTGACCCAAGTTTGGTATGATTCTGAGAACGTTGACAAAATCGCGTATCGTGGGCCCCGCGGCTCCACTTGACGGGCGATTTTGTGATCGGCTCATCGAAATCTAGTTCTGGAAGTTACGTTGGGTTCGTATCATCGTTCCTGACTTGTTGACACTAAGTTTAACAAATTTGGAGACCTTTAACCCTGACACGTTTTTCGGTGCGAAGTGGCCCACAAGTGGACCCCGTTTTGACCAGAAACTCTCATTTTTGCCCCTGTGTTCAAATTGGACTTAAGGACAGGCGTTTCTAGCTATTTGATATTTTCTGAGACTGTTGGTGATGTTTATTTCAGCAACCGGAGGAGTACCTGCAAATCATACTGAGACCAGAGCTACAATTGGAGCCAGAACCACAGGCAAGTGTACCTTGCCAACATTGCAGTTCTTGTTACATATTTTCTTGATTTATTTATATGTTGTACATGCTTGATCTAGGACCTTGTGACTTATTTAGCGTCCGATTATTAGTCGGGTGCCAACACTGTACGCAGAGTTGTGTAACGTCGCCTAGAGATGGACATTCGTGACCCTTTACATTCTCGTACTTGTCTTATCAAGTACATTATAACCCAGGACACTTGACACTATTTATAAGACAGGATCTTCCTGAGATATTCATGGTGATTCTGTATAGGATACAGGTTTTATGACATAGACATTATATTCATAGACATTATATGACTTGCTGCATTAGTTTTGATCCTGTGTGTCATGGACATGAGACGTGAGATTACATTAGGTGGGGAGAGATTTACCATACAAAAGGCTAATTATATATATATAATAATTTAATGGAAGTGCCTTAGACTCTGGCAACAGAGCTTTGGTACCGTACTGGCCCTTCGAGAGAATACTGCTATGGGTTTCTCCGACACTGATCATGTAGTAGTCTCAGCCCGAGTATGACTAAAACTCTCACTTGCATATCACTTAGCTGGTTATATATTGTTTCATTTATTGTTGTACTGTATTTATTTTGGCTTGAGTTATTTTGTACCTTGCTATGTCCCCTGAGGACCTGGATCCGGATTATGTCCCCAGGGTTAGCAGACGAGATCGACCCAGAGGTATACAGTACAGGAGCAGGAGCAGGAGCAGAAGCAGACACTAGAGCAGTACCAGACCCAGTAGACGAGTGATCCCCGAGGGTATCTTCTGAGTATAGGCTTTATCCATACACAGTATTTGCTGTGGTTATCTTTATTCTTGTATCTTGACAGATGTATCAAAATTATTATCAGGTTATTTCCCGAGTTTATGTTATATTGAGATTGATCTTGCTGTATGATTCTGGCATTGTTGTATTCATTTCTGTGGATGAGATTAGTATATCTAGACCCTTATTATTGTATTACAGCTTAAGTACGCCCTGATGGATCCATTAAATTGGGTTTGTCCATCAGTGTGTGCTGCTGGCCATTGCCACGTGTCTAGTCCCTCGGTATTTTTGGGACTGGGGCGTGACACTACCCTGCCCATACGTCAAAAATTTGTCCTCATTTTTGCATTCATATAGATTATCTTGTACATCATACTTATATATTTTCAAATATTATACATGTTTACTGTATTCAATTGGCTTGCTTCTATGTATCTTGTTATATCCCTCTGAGGACTTAGTCCCTTGTCAGATATAGACGACCATGAGTATCCACAGGAGTACGGACCCGGACCTGACGCATTACGTCTTGCCGATGAGACCTTATCCACTGAGCATCATTGATTATCTCTAGCGATGGATCTTTTAGCTGACACACTTATATCATTACTTTATTTTATATTGGTAATTTTACTCTTCTATCTCATTTTAGTTTGGATATAGTCATTGGTAGTGGATTTGTCTCCACCCGACTATCATTGTTTGATTATTCAGACTCTTTATTCTAGTTTGGTTATTTCCTTTCTGTGACTTGTTGTGTGGATGGAATTAGTATTTTTGTAACTTGTGATAATATAGATACCATATATGAGTTTTATTTATATTATAACATACGTGTGTATTATGGTATATATATATTGGAGTTGCCATATACACACGGTTGGCATGCTTACGTGTTCCTAGTCCTATGTTTTTTGGACTGGGGCGTGACACGATGCTACAAAGTTTATGGAGTTACTGGAGAATGCAAGGACTATAATATTTTTTGGTTGTGAGGATCATTCACCGTTGGAGGTGGTTACAAGATTATTGAGCATCAAGTCCGATTTTAACATATCGCAAGAATGCTATAATCGACTGATCAATTTGATTATAGAGATCTTGCCCAAGGGTACAAAGTTTCCTAAAGACTTCTATCGATCTAAGAGGATGGTGAGATCGCTCTGGATGGGATAAAAGAAAATTGATGCATGTCACAACGGGTGCATGTTGTACTACAAATACGATTAGGATGAAGATACGTGCCGATTCTGTGGTGCTGATCGCTACAAGGCCACTGGTAGAGGAAAGTCTGTCGGTGCAAGGAAGCCTACCGATTCGATGCACTACTTGCCTTTGACGCCGCGGTTGCAGCGGTTGTTTATGGTTAAGGAGACTGCAGAAAATATAAGTTGGCACAGGCAGAAACAGATCGAAGAAGTATTGGATCATCCATCCGATGGAGAAGCATGGAAGCACTTTGATCGAGAGTATCCAGATTTTGCTTTGGATCCGCATAATGTCAGATTGGGGCTCTCCTCTGACGGTTTTACCCCATTCGGACTTTCGGGCTCCCAGTATTCATGTTGGCCTGTGATAGTCACTTCGTACAATCTACCGCCTTGGATGTTTATGAAGACTCCGTATATATTCCTAATCGTTATTATCCTGGGTCCGAACAATCCGAAGAGGAACATCGATGTGTATTTACAGCCTTTGATAGATGAGTTGAATCAGTTGTGGGAAGTGGGTGCCAACACATATGATGTTTCTAGAAAGCAGAATTTTTAGATGAGGGCAGCACTTATGTGGACCATCAACGACTTTCTAGCCTATAGAATATTATCGGGATAGAGCACCAATGGTCGTCTCTCATGTACGTATTGCATGGACTGTACTAAGGCTTTCTGTTTGAAATACGGAGGCAAACCATGCTTCTTCGATTGTCATTGACAATTTTTGCCGAAGGATCATCCGTACCGGAGGAACATGAATGCTTTTCGTGCGGGCATTGTGGAGAAGGCCAATCCACAGCCAAGGTGGCTCGGATACACGATATGAGAAGAGATAAAAGATTTACCAAGTGCTATCGAAGAGCCTGCTAAGGGGTACAAGTGTGACAGATTTGGTAGCACCCATAACTAGATGAAGAGGAGTATATTCTGGGATCTGCCATATTGGAGCACCAATCTGATCAGACATAACCTTGATGTCATACATATCAAGAATAATATATTTGATAACATAATTAATATTGTAATAGAGATAAAATAGAAGACAAAAGATAATCCGAAGGCCAGGTTGGACTTAGAAGAAATATATAGACGTCCTACGTTGCATTTGATAGATGAGGGGAATGGAAAGTTAAAGCAACCTAAGTCAGTTTTCTCACTGGAAAAAGAAGATAAATGGAGACTTTTAAGGTGGATTCAGGGTCTAAAGTTTCCAGACGGGTATGTGTCGAACTTGAGAAGATGTGTCGACCTCAAGGAGAACAAACTGGCGGGTATGAAGAGCCACGATTGTCACGTTTTCATGGAGAGGTTAATTCCGATTGTATTTTGGGAATTCTTACCGTAGGTCATTTGGGATCCATTATCAGAGCTCAGCATATTCTTCAGAGATCTTTGTTCTACTAAGTTGCTCGTCGATCGTCTAGAAAAGTAAGAGAAGGATATTGCGGTAATACTATGTAAGCTCGAGAAGGTATTTCCTCCTGGATTATTCGACTCTATAGATCATTTGCCAATTCATCTTTCCTATGAGGCACGTGTTGGTGGTCTTGTCGGTTATCGGTGGATGTACCCCTTCGATCAGCATCTGAATCACCTAAAGAGAAAGGTAAAAAATAAGGCACAGGTTGAGGGCTCTATTTGTGAAGCTTATGTTCTCGAAGAGATTACAAACTTTTGCTCGACGTATTTTAAACCTCATGTTGCTACTAATAGAACGAAAGCTCCAAAAAACGACGACGGATATCAGGAATCTAATGATGCAATACTCAAAGTATTCAATGCGTCCGAAAAACCTTCGAAGAAAATGAAGAAGAGATATTTGAATGACGACGAGCTAAGGGCTGCTCAGTTATATATATTACTCAATTACGACTAGGATGAAGTGGAGAAGCTAGAGGGGTAAGTAATTAATATGTCCACATTTACATCATCTCAATATAATAGTATAAGCTACTATTATGCGACTAATCAACAGTTACTTTATTGTTTTTTAGCACATATAAGGATGAGTTGAGGTCGGTTAGACCCTACATAACAGACGAAGAAGTAGAACAAAAAATAAGTTACCATTTTCTTTCTTGGTTGAGCGCATATATAAGGTGCTTGGTAATTACTTTTTATTTCTGCACTTGCAAAACAAATAACTTACTATCGCTACTTTGGTATTTAGGTCGATCGTCTAATAACACCTGAGACTGAATCTATTAGAACTCTAGCCAAGGGACCAATTACTGCCATTAAAATATGGCCAAGTTTTTGTGTAAATAGGTTCAGGTTTAAGTCAACAAATGCTCCCATCAGAGACAGCTTTCTGGATCTTGATTCCACAAAAAATAGTTATTTGTGTATCAAATTTTCGAACTACAAAGACATTGATCCAGGCAATAATTTCTTTGACATCTTACGAGAGATTGTGGAGTTGATATATAATTATGGCACATAATCTGCTAATATCGTGCTATTCAAGTATGAATGGTTCGATCCGATTCATGATCATGGTTGAAAAATTGACAAGCATGGCCTTGTGGATATAAACTACAAACGTAGATATCAAGACTACGAATAATTTGTCCTATCAAGTCAGGCTCAGCTTGTGTACTTTATAACTTATCCTAGATGGGGGACGGCAAGATCGGATTGGTGGACAGTATGCAAGACTAAAGCAAGAAATACCTTTGATATTGACGAAATAGCTTATCAGGAGGACGAGCTACCTCTTATAACAAATATTTTAGATGTGGACTCAACGAAAGTTACTCATTACACGAGTAATAATGTAGAAGATATAGAATTATCAAAAGAGGAAGACGAAGACGAAGATGAGGTAGATGAAAGTGAAGACGAGGAGGAGGAAGAGGAAGAGGAGGACGAGGAAGGCGAACAAGATGAATTTGCTGAAGATGATTGAAAATAAAATATTTTGCCTGTAGAATATAACTATATTTTGACTATAGAATGTACTATTTTGACGAATATATATTATATTTTGACTGTAGAATGTACTATCCATTTAGACTTGTGACACCACTGGTTATTTACTGTATAATTCCATGAATGCTGTGAGATATGCATAACATTTTGACTGTAGAATGTACTATATATTTGTGTATTTCTTTATTCATCATATGTTGTTATCAGGTATGACAGGACGATATGGACGGTTCGGCAGGTCCCGAGGTAGACAGAGTGCTCCTCCGGTACTGCCTACTGTTGGTTTTGGATCGTCGTCGCCCAGTACTCCAGTATATCGATCAGTCACATCTCCGACTGCGACGATGTTACGTGGCATCACTCCTGGGACGAGTAGTTCTAGGCCTGATAGTACTCCCTCGTCCAGCGTTCCTCCTGCTGACGAAACCATGGAGGCAGATAAGCATATAGAGAAGGTCGTGCCGACGTTGTTCCAGCATCAGCAAGATCCTCCATGCGCACCTCCGGAGGAGACGAGGACAAAGATTTGGGCCGACGGTACAAAGTAAGTCAATTAGATGGTTTAGCATCATATATATCATGTATTTCTTTATTCATCATATATTAACTTTTTTGATCTAAATAATTATCTTTGTATAGATATCATCCTTCATTGGTTCAGAGACGCCTGGGCCTATTTCTGAGGAACAACTATGGTGGCCCTTGGATCAACTACTCTGAAGCTCCAGAGGAGAGGAAGGCGTTCTGGTTTACGCACTTCTAGGTAAAAGTATATTATATAAATCCTCTAATTTATGCATATTATATAACTTATCCGTGATGCTAACTTATTAAATTATTTATTGTAGCAAACGTATTTCTCTCCTCCGTACCGGGCCGAGTTGATCGAGCGGATGTTTGCTGTCGTTACCTCCAAGCTTATCTGTGATGCTCTGGATGACCAGAAGGCTCATGATCATACTGGAAAATCGATCCAAGGTTGGATCACGCCTGGACAGTGGACTGCGATGAGGGCTAGATTCGACGATCCAAGCTACAAGGAAAGGTCTGAGAAGGCCAAGGCGGCTAGGCGGAATATTGCAAAGTGGTGTGGTGGCTCGATTCCGATAACGAAACATTTTTGTCGTTTGGTATGCTTTTTATTTAAGATATATTATTTTAATATAAGTATGATAAAATGGTAGTAGGAAAAAATATTTAATTTTAATACTAAATAATATATTTTTAACAGGTACAGAGGGGTGAGGATGCAAACATGGTGATCGTCTTCATGGCCACCCATCGTAAGGACGAAAATCTCATTGATGAGAGGGCCTCGCAGACCTATGTAAGTATTACTTTACTTTGTGTTAATTTTAATATAACTTAGGCAAATATCGAGTATCCAAACTTTTCTAGGCCGAGTATCTTAGGCTGCGTGAGCGAGCGACTGCTAGTGCACCTACAGCTGGAGAGACTGGTACTTCCTCGCAGCCCGCTCCAGCTCCGTCGGAGGACGTCCTGTGGGTGACCGTCGCTGGTGGTCTCTAGAGGGGTACGTACTACGGTACGGGATCCTATGGCACCCTGGTTGCGACGCAGTCATCTAGGGCCTCCCCGACAAGTGCGTATTCTCCATAGCCCTCGTAGTCGTTGGCCAGAGTCCAGGAGGTCGTTGACCGTCAGATTGTGTCTCTCCATGACGAGTTGCTGTGAAGGATATAGGAGAAGCCCCGGTCCCAGCCGTAGGCGGACGATCCGATACTCATCGCACGATTCGATATGCTCGACCGTAGCATCACGGAGCTCCGAGATTTGACAAATGATCTTAGAGCCTCGATAGAGCGCAGCGTGACGAAGCTGCAGGTATCACAGCTATCCATGGGCAAGATGCTGAAGATGATACAGGATTCAATGGTTCATAGCAGTACGAGGCTGTTATCTACCATAGATTCTTACAACCAGTGACTCACAGAGTTAGAGCGGATAGGACCTTTGGTGCGCCTACATCAACACAGAATCCACCGACGTCACTGCCTTCTCCATCGACATCGGTGTCGATTTCATGGGAGCAGTATGATCTATTCTTATCCTTCATGCGCGCCGGTGGTCATCCTCCTGCAGATTTACAGTAGTATAGAAATTTGCAGGGATATTTGCTGGATATTTGTATTCTTTGTATTATTTAGGATGAGACTCATTGTATGGATATATATTTCCTGTATTCTTTACGATGATATTTGCTGGATATTTTATTTTCTTCAAATTTTATTATATTATTTATATTAAATATATGTTAATTTATCGGTGTTGAGTGTTCAACCCAAGGGGGTCGACAAACCCAGGAAATTCAAAGGAGGGTTGCTCCGGGTCTATTTGTACAGATTGTGAATTAATAAACTGCAGGAATAATAGTTTGGAAACAATTCAGTATTCATTTATTTTATTTTTTTACTGTACAATTAGCGATATTTTTAGCGACGTTTAGCAACGTTTAGCAACGTTACTACACGTCGCTAAATACGTCGCTAAGTTGCGACGTTACTACCCGTCGCTAATGACGTCGCAAAAAATGTCGCTAAAAATGTCGATGTACGTCGTAACTTGCTGACATGGCAGTATTGCCAAGTCATTAAAGACATCAATGTAACATCGCTACATAAGTCGCTAATTAGCGACGTTAAGCGACAGATGAGCACGTCGCTAATTAGCGACGTTGCGTCGCTAAACGTCGCTAATCTAGCGACACATTTACGTCGCTAAAAATGTCGGTATAGCTACGTTTAGCGGCATTTTTCCTTTCAGCGACTAGCTGAAAGACGACTTCTGTAAAACGTCACTAATTACGTCGCTAAAAGTAATTAGCGACGCTTATTGGTCATTTAGCGACGTTTCCTTACGTCGGTCATTTAACTTTTTCTGGTAGTGTGTGAATGCATTTTGAGTACAACTTTCCAACAAGTGGGCCATCTGGCCAAAATGGGATTGGTATGATTCTCTCGGAGAATTAGGGGCCTACAAAGCATGTCGTCTTTTGAATGCCAGAGGCAGCCAGGTAATATATAGGGGTCATCATGACCTCGTATCTCCGACGGAGCATACGGGTTACATAAGGAAAGTGCAAAGGAGCCCAAACACCTTACTTGTTGTTCTCCCCACCCCATGCTCTAAGCATGTCACATCCATGACACGATAGTACCTCTAAATAACTGCCAGGTCTATGTTTGATAATAAACGAAAGAAATAAGACGAGATTTATACGAAACCCGCTCTTAGGTTCACAAACAAGAAGTACAATTAATCCTATACGAGGATGTCAAGTACAATTTTTAATCTGGGTAAATATTACTATAGGAGTCTGATCTGCAGTCGATCACTTTGTCCCTCAGACCACACGATGATGAAGAAGTGCCGTAGAAGACAGAAAGCAGCTTCGAAGGTTGCTAAAGAGAGTGGATGCTCGATGCCAAAGTCGTCGATCGCTACTCTTTGCCTGAGCTCTGGATTCTTCTCTCTCAAAGACTCTTCGACTCTTACTTCCTTGACCTTCTCTCTTGATCTTGGAATCTTTGACCTTGGTTCTGACTTTTAGTTTTTCGACCGTTTTCTCCCCATTTTACCTCTGTTGATAGAGGTCTCTATTTATAGAGTTTTAGTGACAGTGACCACCCAGTCGGCGTAGAAGCCGAGCAGTGGAAAGTATGGCACTTTTTACTCGATGGTTACAATAACCGTTGCCCATGTATAAATGATCTCCTGGATGAGTGTGTGACGCGTGTCCCATTAAGAGATAACGCGTATAACTGCTGCGAAGATCACGGCATAAAAGCCACGTAGGTAGTTATCCCTCGCGTAGAAAAGGTTGGCGTAGAAGCCAATAACTGTCACCATGGCGTAGAAGCCAAAGAGTTATCAAACCGGTGTAGAGGCCGAGCAGGCGTAGAAGCAGAGCAGGCATAGAAGCCAAGTGGGCATAGAAGCCGAGTGGGCATAGAAGCCGAGTGGGCGTAGAAGCCGAGTGGGCATAGAAGATAGCTGATCCTCCTTCCTTGACTGAGGCTTGAGCAAATTCTGGACCAAATAGCTTTAATACGCACTAGTGCAGATGTAGCCAGAGTTGGCGTATTCCAAGAAGATAGTGTACAGCGTGCTCCCATAGCTGAGAATAGTACGATGGCATAATGCACAAAAGCGATGATGTGGACTTTTTAGCCGAAATTATGGCTTTTGGAGATATAATCAAATCTCTTGCATTAAATGCAGAGATCTGCCCCCATCCTGCGCATTAAATACAGAGGCATGTCTCGAAGATTTGCCATCATTTTGCGCATTAAATGTAGATACGCGCCTCGAAGATCTGCCACCATTCTGCGCATTAAATGCAGAGGCGTGTCTTGAAGATCTGCCATCATTCTACGCATTAAATGAAGAGACGCGCCTCGAGCCCTGTACGAAGAGCATCTTTTAATGTGGCAGCTTGTTTGTCTTCTGTGGAGCGTAAACAGCTCACATCTGCCTGTGTAAAACTAGGCAGCATATTCCCTTGTATGCGTAAAAGCGATTTACGCCAAGGAAATGTCACTAAATGACAGTCTGGGTCGCTGTGCCGCGCCATCATTATAGCCATCGTCTGGGTAGTCGTGCAGTACTCTTTGTCAGGAGTCAGACATCAGGTTCACTGCATGATTTGACAGGTTCATTTCGAGAAATACGAAGCGTTCCTCGTACACTTCAATGCTGTATTAAAAGCGGATAAGATTTACGCCATAAAGGCGATGTAGCACCCTTTTTACGTTGAAGCATCCTGGACTTACTGCATTACGCGGATAGTCCTTGAGCTTATATTTTATGCTGTACTTAGCAGAAAAGCTCTGTTGTGCGCTGATGGCTCTGAAGTCATATTTTACGCTGCCCAGTACTAAAATACTGCGTATAGCTATCCAGCGTATTTTTATGCTTCTACAAGACCCCCTTCAAAGTTTTCAAATTTCTCATAATTTGAAACGCTTTGAATGAAGCATGAAACGGTCAAGTCTGACTCGTTCTTCAAGGCTGATTTTATGGCAGATTATTGAGGATTTGTTGGGATTTGGTGTGTTCTCTTTTGCCTATATAAAGGCTGAGGAGTTTAACCTGTTCTTCCCACATTTTCTTCACCACACAGAGATGATCGCCGGAGTTCGTTGGGTCGACTTGAGGAAGAAGAAGACCATATTCTTCCAGCATGTAAGGAGCCAAAAAAGAAGGCGTCTTCGAGCAAATGTCCTCTGCAATGATGGATCATGGAAGGATATCATAGCTTCCTTTGTTCGGGATAATCAGCAACTTCATATGGCGGTTCGTCTAGGAGAGTGGAAGGATCATATTAGACTACACAGCTTGCAAGCTGTGTTTTCTCCTGTCATTCATGAACGAGAGCAGAAAGACTAGCTCTGTCCTCGAGTATTGAGTTGGGTTAAATATCTCAACTCAATCTGTCATAGCGTATGGAGGATAGGCTCTGAATAATTCAGGCAGGCCTAGTTTTGTATCCTTCCGCCATTAATCATTTTTTTGTTAATCGGTCGTAGAAACCGACTAACTGCTGAAGAAGACGGAAGAAGATCTCCACCAATACAAGAACCTGGCAGAACAGATTCTGGGGGTGGCCTTCCGATGAAGATGAGGAAATCCTTTGTAGACGGGATTTCCCTCATATGTAATCATGAAAATGAAGAAAACCCTTTGTAGAACGGATTTCCCTCATATGTAATCATGATTTAATAAAATTATCTTCTTCTGTGCATATGATTATATTGCCATATATTTTGCTGTGATGAAGTCTGAATATGTGTAGCTTCGAAATATCTGGTAACTTTACGCTGACTCTGATAGAAAGAGTATTAGGTCTCGTCCTGTCTTTTATGCATAACTAAGGATGCGCAGAAAGCCGCTTAGCATTTAAGTCGAGTATTCGAACTGTCCTGCTGTTAGGAATGGGGAGCTGCGTAGAATTCTGAACCGTCGCTTCTGATAAACAGAATTTTTGTTCAGACCATCATCTTCAAGAATGATTTCCCGAAAATCTCTTGAAATAGGGCAAGAAACGGCTGTCAAACTGAGTTGCCATCTTGAACTGTAGAGGAAACATTCAGACTGGATTCTGGATAAACTTCCAATCGACCTAAGAAGAAGAGTCATTTTCAATATTGAACTCTGTATGCTTTGGGTACTTGGGATATTTTGGGGCCAAAAAGGAGTATCTTCTGCGTGAACCCTTGTAATTGACCATCTTGAGAATTGTTCAGATATACGCATATTCTGGCCTGCGTATTCTCAGATATACGGAAAGTCATAGATCTGTAATATAGATGAGCATAAAATCATAAGTTTGTAGCCTCTCGAGCGTAAAAGCTGCTGAGCATGAGAGCATCCGGGCGTAGAAACTGTAGATTTGTAGCCTCTGAAAAAAAAATCTTTCGAACGTGAAGTTTTGGATCTGTTGCCTCTGAGCGTAAAAGCCACCGAGCATGAAATCATAGATTTGTAGCTTGTGAGCATGAAGTCGTTGGTTTGTAGCCTCTCGAGCGTAAAAGCTACCGAGCATAAAATCATCTGGGTATAAAACCATAGACTTATAACCTCTGAGCGTAAAACCGTAGATTTGTAGCTGTCGAGCGTAGAAAGCTCCTTAGCGTAAAACCATGAATCTGCTTTGCACGAAAACTTTTCGAATTCGCTGACTGTCCGCCTTCCCTGAGTAATAGGCTGACGTAGTCCCCAATCATAACCGAATATTAATTATCGAATTTGGTTAGGGATTCGAGGAGTCCATCCGAACTCTATATATATCCCAAGGCTTTTAGAGAAAAACTTTTCATTTGTCTTTTTGCAAAAGAAAGCTTTTGACTCTTCGAGTTCTCTTCTTCGTTTCCTCTTCGAGCATTCAGAGTTTTCAGCAATGGTCCCGAAACCAATCTCCTCCTCTAAGGGAAAGAAGGCTGACTCTTTTTCTCGCTTTTCTGCCCAAGCGAGAGCGACTTCCGTCAGGCAAGGCGAGCTTCATTCTGAACGAAGTGTCCCACCGACGAGCTGTGCACCCGCAGTTAAAGGTAAAGCTTTTGGGACGAAAAGAATGACAAAAATCCTTCGCACACGTTGTACGTGAACACGCTAAGTCGTCTTTTGTGCTGATAGCCTCTTCGAGGAAGATGATGCACATAGATGTTTTATATTTTACGCCCATATTTCTAATGTGTTAGCGAAAAAACTCTATTTTTTCGCAGTCTGGCGTAAAAGCACAGACTGTCGAAACTTGGCGTATACTATAAAATTTGAGTTTTATGCTTCTGGATAAAATTTTTGGCATAATAACTCAAACTTTGGCAGTCTGGCATAAAACACAGATTGTCAGATTTTTTGTGTATACTGCCAGTCTTGAATTTTACGCCTTGGAATAAGATTCTGGCGTAAAAGATCAAGTCTTTACAGTCTTGGCGTAAAGCACAGACTGTTGATTTTTGGCATATGCTGCAAGATTGTAATGTCGAGTATAGAAATTGACGTGTCTTTCTTGCTCTTTGTAGTTAATTTGCATATGTCTCCATTAGCTGAGGTGATGGGTTCTGCTGCCGGGATGCTACATTCCAACTACCTGGAGGATTTGTCCCACGTGATATTTCCTATCTCCGGACCCAGTATCCTGAAGGAAAGGGAATCCTGATATCGTCTCAAGGTGAGCGAACGCTGTTGAACATGATCAACGGAGAGCCCCTGACGTACATAGACGGGGCCCAATATATAAAGCCAGCTTTTCTCTTCGGGGATATGATTGACAAGCAGTCCCAGACGAAGCCCAAGAAAGAACTCTGGATTTTCCCTGCCGGAGGCTTGGTCATGTATCTGCCCAAGATGCCGAGAGACTATCCCATCTCGGCATTCTTCTATGCTACACATCCCAGGAGGATGTCGTGGACGCTGACTCCCGATCTTCACGACCGACCGGGGAAGATATTTTACCAGAAATGATCTGGCCAAGGGTCATTTGTCAGCCGCCCTTCCGGCTCTGTGATGCCGTTCAGGGGATTGTACCCGGGCAGTGTCCCGAGTGAAGACAATTTACTACTCCAGCCGGTCCAATTACCGACTTTCTGCAATGATTTCATGGGGCACAGAGGAGTATACCCCAAGGTTAACCCTCGGACAAGTGGGTGGATCACCCCTACAAACCTTCGATGGGGTCGTTTAGCTGACTGGGCCCTGAAGCATTTTTAGACTGAGCTGGAGAGCATTGGTCTGTTCGCAGCTGTGAATGCCACTAGTGTTGGGTTACCTCTCAACCCCAACCTGTTTTTGGCTTTGATGGAGCGATATATCTCGCTTACCAGAACTTTTGCCACTCCACTGGGGGAGTTGGGATTGGCCCTCCACGAGATGGCAAAGATTTTGAGACTGCCAATGGAGAATACTCCTTATGAAGAGTATGTTCCCATAAACCGGGAGCTGGGGGATTCAGACCCTCGGGTAGTGGCCGTGTACCAGGAGCTGATGTGCCACTACCTTGCTTGCACCGTCTTTTATGATGAGCCCTCAGATTTGGCTCATACCAATAAATGGGTGTCCTACCTCTTCTTTTACCGGGCCAGGGCTGCTAAGCCAAAGAAAGTCTTGGATAGCAAGGATCAGCCTTTGAGCTTTCTGAGCGTGCTTAGTGCTCAGGTAGTCGACGATCTTATGGAGGATGTTGGGGCTCCAGACCAGATTCTCGACGAAGGGATAGGGAAATATCCTGCAGGCACTAAGGCCTACAGTTATTTGAGGCATTTCCACAGGCCTCTGTCCAAGGAAGCTCAACTGGCTGGCTTCCTCTCTATATGGCTGCGCCGACTGGTGGTACCCGGTATTGCATCTGCGGACCGCATTCACCGCAACACGCTATGGCCTGCAGTGTGTCTGGTGTTCGGGGCAAGACTGGGCTTGCTTTCTGCCATGGTGTGCCGCATACAAGCTGGCTTGAGGGCCATTACTGATGGGCTGCTTGCCGATGAAACTCGGCGTGATAGCTTTCCCAGGGTAGAATTACCATACCTGTATTTGATGGGATAGTTAATTCTCCATAACCCCAGGGTGATGTCTCCCGGCTCTGGCAGTAGTTCGGGGAGTAGTTTCTTACTGAATTACAAGAAATCTTCCTGAAACGTGACCACAGTTTTAGACTGTCGGTGGGCGCTGAATTTCAGTCACAGCTAGAAGCTCTTCTGCACTGTTCCCTCTGTACATCTCAATCAACAGGGGAGCAGACTTCAGGACATAGGCGACGGGAAGACCGTTCTTTCTCCTGAGGCTTTTAATTGGTTGGTCTGCATTAGACCTTCCCATTACTATACAGAAGTGAATACCAATGCTTCTTGGAGTCCTACCTGCCTAGTCGGTTTGCCAGGCAGTTTGGGTAAGACCAATTGCATGTCGGCAATGCCGTTACCAGCTTCAGGTCCAGGGGTGGACTCACTGATGGAGCGAGAGGATGGCGATACTTCATCATGGGTTACACTAAAGCAATTTTTACCGTGCCCGTCATTTTACCCTCCACGGAGCTGCGCATCCTCCATTCGTATGCCCAGTTTTATGTGGCAACCAACACCTTCCATCGCAATTTTGATATGTATAGAAGTTTTAGGATGCCCTCCTCCAAGTCCGCGGGAAGAGACGAAATCCCGTCGGTCTCCTCTATCGAGGGTGAAGATTTCGTCAATCCAGATGAGCCTCTGTTGGCGGTACCGAGGGGTGAAATACCTTCGCCGGCAGGGGCTTTGGTCATCTCTGGTAAGCGAAGGGCTCCTGTTCTGAAGGAGACTTCCCCTCGCAAGAAGAAGAAGAAGACGGTTAGTCGTCCTCTCAGGATTCCCAGCCATGAGGATCCTAGAAGTGAACCTGCTGTTTCCTCTGTCGGGGATGATTCTTTGATTGGAGGTTCCTCGCCTTTTAGAGAGGAAACCTCAACAGTTTCGGCTGGCGGTGACGAAGAATCCTTCCTTGAGGCTGCTGTCGCTGCTACCGCTTCAGGTAGTGGTACGAGATCATTTTCGGGGCCGAGCCGAATAAGGATATCTTTATCCAGATCAGCATCGAGAGAAATCCCTACCGTGTCTGTAGGTGCACCCAGCGAGATTCCACCTGGTGAACCTCGATTGGATCTGGGTGAAGATTCAGAAGAATACCTGTCGATGTCAGTTAGCACACCCCCTTCTCCAGGTATGACAGCTCGCTTAGCATCATTAAGAAATAATTTAGCTGTACTGGCCGCAGTCGCGACATATACACCATCGGCCATGGGTAAATGTCGTCTTTATGCCTCTTTTTAGGAAAATTAACATCCTGTTGATATTAACTCTCCTTTGTCTTCTTTTCTGGGGAAGACATCTACGGGGAGGGCAGTATTGACGCGCCTTTTGGCTCTGTTTCAGCTCCTGGCGATGACATGGATGTGTCCGACTTCGAAGAGGAAACATTTTTGGGTGCCGGCTCGCCCGAACTGGTTCCGGTATCTCAAGAGGAGGATGAGCCTGTCATTGTGACATTGCCTCCTTTGAGTACGCCGGCCACTTCGTCCGTTGTTGGTGCATCTTCTTTTGTCGCACCATCCGTTGAGGCGACGGCTGTGGCAACATCGTCTGCGGTCGTTCCTGGAGGGAGGTTCGCCAATATTGCAGCTACTTCCAGCGTTCATTCGGATCTAGCTATGCTGACTGAGCAGTATACTAGTATCTTCTACACCACCTTGAAAACGCTAATATATATGGTGTTGGAGAAGAATCTAAGCTTTGAGGCTCTGAGGAGGTCCTCTCGGTTAGCGATAGTGCCGATCAGAGAATTCAACGACACTGGGGTAGCTGACACACTAGAGAAGATAGTTAATGGTTTTGAGCAATCCATTAACGAATATCTGCAGCTATCTCGAGGCAGCATTGACGGTCTCGTTCAAGCTAGGTATGACTCCCTGATTGCAGAGCTTACTGGGCAACTAGAATCTCTGAATAAATCCGTCCAGGAACAGCAACAGGAGATGGATCATGAGCGTGCCGAACTGGAGTATGTCATTCCTCAACTGACTCAGTACGAAGTCAAATACGAGAAAGAGACAGGGCCCGCAGATTGAGAGATGAGCTCGCTCAATCAGAGGCGAAGGCTCTCACTTTGTCGGCATCTCGAGATGTGCTGAAGCATCGAATAGAGACCGCTCAACAGAACCTGACGCATGTGGGTGTCGTCCACGCAGGTTTTGCACATGCTCGGTCTGAGCTAGTTGCTTTGAACAATGATGCGGCAAGGCTGGAACGGGCTTGCGCCGACATCTTGAACTCCAGGGATGAGAGAATGGCTGCTCTGGCATGGCAGATTCGCGACCTAACCGCTCCCCCCAAATAATATACTTTTTTGCTTTTTCAATGTAATTTTGCTCTTTCTGGGAATAGTGAAGAGGCTTTTATCTGACTTTGTGGACCGATCATTTTGGAATATAAATGACAGGTTTGGGTGAAAGTGATATCAGAGGTAATATGGACGTGATATACTCTCGGTAAGCTTCAGCAGGACATATCTATTCAGAGGTTATACGGACGTGACAGAATATGCTCCGACTAAAATTTGTACACAAAACACTATCAGAGGTAATATGGACGTGATAGGTCTTGAAGCTCCAAAAGTTAAACATATCTATTCAGAGGTTATATGGACATGATAGAATACGATCCAACTAGTTTTGTTTTGGAAGTAGTATTGTCAGAATGAGATCTTCACCATACTCCATTTGAGCAAAGGAGGTTAAGCGTAGTACCTTTTCAGGAATTTGCCGTTGATAGGAGCCATTAACAAGTCTCCATTAGGCTTGGCTAACCTGCAAGTGCCGTTTGAGAATGTCGTCTCGATCACATAAGGGCCTTTCCATTTGGGTTAGAATTTACCCTTACTCCTGTGAGTAATAATCATTGGCCTTCTCACAGCTAAAACTAGCTCGCCAACTTTGAACACTCTTTCCTTTACTTTTTGATTAAAAGCTTTGGAAATACGTGCCTGGTAGAGTGTGATGCGCTGTTGAGCTTGGAGGCATTTCTCGTCTAATCCTTCTAGCTCTTGAATCCTTAATAGGTCATTCTTTTCTTAAGTCAACTCATTAGCCACTGCTATCCTGAGTGACAGAATTTGGACCTCGATGGGGAGAACTGCTTCACTCCCGTAAACCAATGAGAATGGGGTGCAACCTGTCGGTGCTCGTACCGTTGTGCGGTATGCCCAGAGACATTCTCCCAGCTTCTTATTCCAATCTCTCTTGTTCGAAGAGACAAATTTTTTCAAGAGCTTGATAATGGTTTTGTTGAAAGCTTCCGCCAAACCATTAGCAGCAGGATTATATGCCGTAGAGGCCATATTTTGTATCCAATTTTTATCGCAAAATCGATGAAACGCTTGGCTGATGAATTGAGGCCCATTGTCATGAATTATCCTCCGGGGTATCCCAAAGTGATAAATGACATGATGCTTGATGAAGCTGATCATATTAGATGCCTTCACCTCAGCAAGAGGGATCACCTCTGCCCATTTGGAGAAATAATTCGTGATGGCCAGTATGAACCAGTGACCTCTGGAAGAAGACGGGTGAATATGACCAATGATATCCATATCCCATACTTCGAAAGGCCAGGATGCAACCGTAGGATGTAGATGTTCAGAAGGTTGCTGTATAAAGTCTGCATGAACCTGACAGGCTTTGCATTATTTTGCATACCTTATTGCATCTGTGATCATAGTAGGCCAGTAATAGTCCATTCTCTTGATACGATCCTGTAGCTTAGGACCGGGTTGATGCGCTCCGTATACGCCGTCGTGAGCTTCACGGATAATCTGCTGTGCCTCGTCATCGGAGAGACATCTCAATAGCAGTCCATCGTAGGTCCGGCGATATAGACACTGTAAAGACGCATCAAAATAGAAGCGTAATGATCGTCTTTTGACGGATACTTCTTCTTTAGGGTCCTCCGGCAAGATTCCGTATGCCACAAAATCTATAAAGGGACTTCTCCAGTCTCTCTTGGGAGGATCGGTGTTCACAGCGTAGCTGCGTTCTATGTGAAAGTTATTTTTTATACAGAATAAATCTCTGTTAAGAAGGATCACCGAATTCTGCCTTCTTATAGGAGTAGCTAAATCTGCAGCCAGACTGGCTAGGGCATCAGCTTCCAGATTCTGAGATTGAGGTACATGCTCTAGGAAGAACCCTTTGAATGTCATGGCTATCTCGACCGTTGCTCGGTGATAGGGGATGAGGTCTGGATTCCGGACTTCATATATTCCTCTGACTTGATTGACGATCAGCAGAGAATCACCGAAAGCTTCCAGAGATTCGACGCCCAATTCTTTAGCGACTTGGAGCCCGATTAGTAGAGCGTTATACTCTGCCACATTATTAGAACATGGCTCGCTAAGAGAATATGCTTGATAGATGACGAGTTTATCAGGAGTAACCAGGATAATTCCTACTCCTGAAACCACGTTTTCCCTGGGACCAGTCCTGGAGGCACCATCGAAGAATAGTTGTCATGCATCACTTTCCATCGCAGAATTACATTCTTCAACTTCGTCGAGAATGTCCTCGTATAGTTTGGAGGCCTCCGAGATTGGATGAGCAGCTAGGAAATCAGCCAACGCTTGGCCTTTGATGGACTTCTGAGGGACGTACACCATGTCATACGGTGTTAATAACATCACCCAAGTCGCGAGTCAGGAATTAAGAACACTTGGCTTGTTCATCAGTACCCGAAGAGGATTGATCCTGGAGATGATATGAATAGTCTGGCCTGTGACATAGTGTCGCATTTTCTGAATAGCGAACATCAGAGCCAAGCATTCTTTTTCTACTGGACTGTACCGGTATTCAGCTCCGATCATCATCTTGCTTAGATAGTAGATAGCTTATTCATGACCCACATCGTTCTTCTGTGCGAGAAGAGCTCCCAGAGAATGATCCATTGCTCGAACATACAGCAAGAATGGTCTTCCTATGACGGAAGGCACCAGAACTGGCGGATTAGTGAGATAGCGTTTGATATCATTAAACGCTTGCTGACAGGCTTCATCCCATACGAAGGATACACCTTTCTTCATGAGACGAGAAAAAGGCTGACATCTCCCAGAGAGGTTGGATATAAATCTCCGGATATAAGCCAGACGACCTTGAAATCCCCTGAGTTCTCTCAGATTACGGGGCGGTCGTATTTCTAAGATGGCCTTGACTTTATCAGGGTCCACTTGAATGCCTTTAGCGGTAACGACAAATCCCAGGAATTTGCCACTAGATACACCCAGAAAGGGCTTTGTAGGATTCATTTTGAGTTGATGTTGGCGCATCAACTCAAATACTGTCTTCAAGTCTTGGATGTGATTATCCTTGAGGCGGCTTTTGACAGCTACATCATCCACGTAACATTCTACTGTTTTGCGTAAATGCTCATGGAATATGTTACTCATAGCCCGTTGGTACGTAGTCCCGGCATTCTTCAATCTGAAGGGCATGACCGTATAGCAATATACCCCCAATGGTGTCCGGAAGGCAGTATGATTTTCGTCTTCAGGATGCATCTTGATTTGATTGTATCCTGAAAATCTGTCCATGAAAGACATACGTTCAAAACCATATGTATTGTCAATCATGACGTCTGTAATGGGAAGAGGAAACTCATCCTTGGGGCAGGCTGCATTCAGATCTCGGTAATCGATATAGACACGTACTTTCCTATTTTTATTCGTGACCGGGACAACATTGGCGACCCAGTCGGGATGTTGTTCTTTCCGGATGAAACCGTAGGCTATCAACTTCTTGATTTCAGCTTCAATAGCGTCCATCATATCCGGGCAGAACCGGCGTTGGTGCTGCTTCACAGGCTTCAAATCGGGCGATATATTGAGTTTATGAGTAGCCACCTTTGGATCAAGACCTGGCATATCCTCATAATTCTACGCAAAGACGTCGATATATTCTTTTATCAGCTGGATAATTTCTTTCCTTTCTTCTTCGGAAAGATTGTTACTGATAAATATCGGCTTTGGCGAAAGTTCATCCCCAATATCAATCTGGATAACTTCATCTTCGGTGGGAGGCTCTCTCTGCTCGAACCAGAATTCCCATTGTGTATCCATGAAAAGCAAGTGCTAAAATATATATATATAACTGAGTCTGATACAGTACACAACTGGTGAGAATACAAGCCTACTACAAATACTGATAATAGCGCAGAAAAATCAGATAGACTAAGCAATGTCTATCTGATCAAAACATCTCCATCTCCAGGTAGCAGCATCTAGGGTCAAGCCTACTCTGAGGGTATCTCCTCGAGCTCCTCCTCGGTAGCACATCTGGCCTCCTGATCAGGCCCGTATACTGTGGGGTAGAAAGCCTCATCTAGATCTGGCAAGGAACCAGATCCTCAGTGGGACGTAACAAGATACAGAAAAATGACATGCCATGTAATGTAAATACTGAATAAAAAAATAAAATAAATACAGGGTGCTAACCATACTAAGTGAAAATGCAAGTAAAGATCCAGTAGTACGCATGGGAATGTGTGGCTAGACATACGCTGACGTAATTCACCAATCGTGGCGACTGGCTAGTATAGGTGTCGTATGCCCCCGACTCAGGGAACTCTGCAATCGACCATCTCCAAGGAGCATGGTGCGAAGGTATAGAACATTTGTGGAGGGGGTGTCCCATACGTCAACTAGTTATCTTTTCCATCCCAATGAAACTAAATGTCAAGTCGTTCATTTCCTGAGTTATTCTAATCCGTGATGCGGGCCTCACGTACTGGTAGTTAATCAAATACGCAGCTCACATCCATATATGTAATGCAACCATGTTGCGTGTTCCCGTGATAGGGTTTAGGAGAATATATTAGGATATTCTCTCAGCTGTTGGTGAGTCTGTAATATCATGTCAACATAACAGTTGACTGTACCCAAGGCAGTCTCAGGTGGTCATGGTATATGAATTTCAGAACAAAGTATATATCAACAATTTAATTTAAACAATAACTTGGCAAGGTATACTTGCCTACTCCCTAATAGTGTTGAAACCCTGATTTTACAGTCAGTTGTGAAGGTGCTGGTGATAGGGGGTCACTGGCAGTGCTGAAGTTAATTTCTGTTAAAAATAGACAGGGTTCGTGAATATCCAGGCTGTAATACAAAACATATTTATATACATAATATATAGTATAGATATATATATAGTAGGCATAGATATAATATATATAATAGTATATATATATATATAACAGATAAATGCAGGCAATAATATATAGTAGCAGGGTATATCCACTGCGATAAATAATATAGTATTTATCAGGGTGTATCCTCTGATATATATAATATAAATAAATTGAATTGACAGGACAGTAATTAAATACATATATATTATCAGGGTCTATATGTGACCACTGTTAATAATTAATTATATATTTATAGATAGGCTATAATATAAAACATAGTATATAATATGATAAATGACATTTCAAGAATTAAAATATAATATATATAATTAAGCTGTATTATCCAGCTGGTATATAGTATATATAATATATAGATAAAGACATTGCAGAAATATAAATTTACATATTTATAATAAGCTGTATTATCCAGCTGAATAATAATATATATAAATAATATATATATATATATAGATAATATATATAGATAGTGCAGGAATTAAATGCAGAAAAATAAATAAACTAAAATGCATAGTATATCATATAAATATATGTATACACATATATTTATATAATTTAAAAACAGAAAAGTACATATTTTATAACATATACAAATATGTTATATTTATTATAGTATACATATTATATATATATAATATATATATATACAATAGATATATATATATATATATAATATTACATAATATTATATAGTAGATATATATATACATATATATACATATACATATACATATATATACATATACATATATATACATATACATATATATATATAGAATATATAGACATATATATAATATACATACAGTATAATATACTGTAGATAATATAATACATATATATATAATTATACATATAAATACATAGTAATATACATATATATATACATATATATACATATATATACATATACATACATGTATTATAGATTATTTACATATTTATGTATAGTATAGGTATAATATACCTTACAGGTGGCAGGGGGGGTCCCACGTGGTGTCGTCGGCGGAAGGACGACGGCGGAGCTGGCCGGAGGCGGCCGGAGGAGCAGCAACAGTAGCAGTGGCTACTGACAGCAGCAGCAGCAACAGCAACTTGCGGGGGCGCTGGCCGGCGGAGGAGCGGCGGAGGTGGCCGGGAAGGCGGCAGGTTCGGGAGAGGGGAGGGTGGCGGTGAAGTTGGTGGTGGTGGCGGAGGTGCACGGCGGTGGTGGTGGCGGCTAGAGGCGTCGGGGAGAGGAGTAGCAGCAGCTAAGGTTAGGGGGGGTGGCTGCTGCGGGGGCTAGGGCGGCCGGAGGTGGCATCGTGGGGAGGCGAGGTGGTGGTGGTAGGTAGAGGAGGTCGGGGCGAAGGGTTTGGGTAGGGTGGCGGTGGTCGGCGACGGCCGGAGGCGGCGGGGGAAGTGAATGGGAGTGGTGGTGGTGCTGTGAAGGTGGTGGTCGGGATGGTGCTGTGGAGGCTGGCCACGGCGGAGCGGCGGGCCGGAGGTGGGTGGTAGTGGTCGGAGGGAAGGGGAGGGGAGTGGTGACGGGTTCGGCGGCGGTCCGGTGGGCGGAGGGTGGCCGTGGTGGTGGTGGGATGGGTTTGAATGGAGGGAATACTAGGGTTTATATAGGGTTTTGCCTAATGGCATTTTCGTAATTAAGTAGAACTTTAGGGGCATTTTGGTAATTTGATATTTTTGGGATATTTCCAGCAGAATTTTCTGGATTTTATGGTGGGTCCCACCCACCTATGTTCTAGCCAATAGGATTAGGCCACCTAGCATGCAATTTTGCATAAAAACCCTAACTTTTCAATAATTGCATAAATGCATAAAATTTGTATTTTGCGTAATGTCGCAATTTACCAAATTTCAAATACTGATTTTCCGAAATTCTAAATTGTATAAAAATGAGGGGAAATAGCTGGGGGGAAATATTTTGGACAGTGTGGAGTGAGTCTGGGTAGAGGCAGGGTCTGATATTGCAGGTGATACAGTCATCGTATTTATTATTTAATAAATACTGCGTACGGTGTTCACTAATTATTTTGAGGCTGTTAGGGTCATAATTTTTCTACGGTGTCAAAACGATAATTGAAGTATAATTAGAGTAGAATATTATCGTATTTTTGGTTGGGCAATCAGGTGCCTACTGGTCCTCAAATCTCTAAGGGTACAGAGATGGATAAAGAGCAGAAAATTAAATAGGAAATAATTACATACGTTTGTAACGATATTTGTGCGACTAAAACGAAGCATCAAACGAGATTTCTGGAAGTTGCACAAAATACAAAAAAAGTAGTCTAACAAGTCTAGGGCAGGTATGTAAAATTTGTTTAGGGTTAACAGCTAGTGTGATGCCCTAATTAATTGTGTAATAAACAAGTGCACAATCAGCAGAATATATAATAAATAAATTTTTCAAAAAGTTGTCATAATTCTAATTAGTCAAAATTAATCCTAAATTACTGAAATCTGGTCGAGGGAGTTTACAATCTACCCTCCTTAGAATATTTCGTCCTCGAAATAAAAACAACCATATAATGAGAATGAAAAAGGACATAAGATGATTAAGGAAGATTGAATTTGAAATATTGGACATACCCTGGTTTGGAAATAGGTGGGGATAACGCTGACGAATATCCTCTTCTCGTTCCCAGGTGGATTCACCTGGTGTATGATGTCTCCATGCAACACGAACGAGAGGAATAGTCTGGCCTCGCAACACTTTCTCGCTACGGTCCAGAATCTCTACAGGCTCCTCCTGATAAGATAAGCTTGGCCCGATGGTGATCTCTGAGTAGTCTAGCACATGACTCGGGTCTGGAATGTACCTCCTCAGCTGAGATACGTGGAAGACATCATGTACTCCCTCCAAGGTCTGAGGTAGAGCTAGCCTGTAAGCCACTTCTCCGACGCGATCTAGCACATCGAAGGGTCCAATGTACCTTGGACTTAGCTTCCCTCTTCCTCCAAATCTGATAGTTCCTCGAGTAGGTGAGATCTTCAAGAACACATGTTCCCCTACTTGGAACTCTAGAGGTCGGCGATGAATGTTGGCCCAGTGCTTCTGCCTGTCTTGTGCAGCTCGTAGGTGTCCCTGGATCTTCTTTACTTTCTCCACCGTACGAATAATCAGTTCTGGTCCCAAGATCTGTCTCTCGCCAATATCGCTCCAGCATACTGGGGAACGACATTTCCTTCCATACAAAGCTTCAAAGGGAGCCATTTGAATGCTCGCTTGATAGCTGTTGTTGTAGAAAAATTCCACCAGGTGTAGATGATCTTCCCATGATCCGCTGAAATCAAGCATGCAGGCTCTCAGCATATCTTCGAGTGTCTGGATGGTGCGTTCTGATTGGCCATCTGTTTGTAGGTGATACGAGGTGCTGAACTTGAGGCGGGTACCAAGACTTTCTTGCATACTTCGCCAAAAGTAAGATGTAAATCTCGTATCTCTGTCAGATACTATGCTGACTGGTACTCCATGCAGACGCACTATCTCCTTCATGTACATGTCTGCCAAGACTTTTGTAGATTGTCCAACTCTAAAAGGTAGGAAATGAGCAGCCTTTGTGAGTCTATCTACGATTACCCATACAGCATTACGACCACTAGGACTTCTTGGGAAGCCCGTAACAAAGTCCATCGTAATGTGTTCCCATTTCCACTCGGGTATTGGGAGGGGTTGAAGTAGACCGGCAGATCTCTGATGCTCAGCCTTGACCTGCTGACACACCAGGCATTTGGCCACAAAGCGTGCTATCTCCCGCTTCATTCCATGCCACCAGTAATATTGTCGCAGATCTTTGTACATCTTTGTGCCTCCTGGATGTATAGAGTATGTTGAGCTATGAGCTTCTGACATCAGCTCATTACGAAGTTCTCCATTTGGAACATAAAGACGATCACCACATCTTAGAGTCCCATCTTCGTGTATGTGACATCCTGTCTGAATTCCAGCCTCTGTTCTTTGTCGAAGCCTCTGAAATCTTGCATCTGTTGGTAGAGCAGCTTTGATTCTTTCTACCAAAGTTGATTGCAGCTGATAGTTTGATAATTGGCCGTCAAGTCCTGGCAAAATGACCTCTATTCCCAAATTTTCTAGATCTCTCAGAAGACCTGATTGGGTGATCATAAAGAATGCCGAGGGTCTTCTGCTTAGAGCATCTGCCACCATATTAGCTTTCCCTGGATGGTATTGTAGATCAATTTTGAAATCCGCCATCACTTCGAGCCATCGTCTTTGTCTCAGATTTAGGTCCTTCTGGGTGTAGACGTACTTCAAACTTTTATGATCGGTGAATATCTCCACTCTTTCGCCATATAGATAGTGTCTCCATAGCTTCAGGGCGAAGATGACTGCGGCAAGCTCCAGATCGTGAGTGGGGTAATTCTTCTCATGAGTCCTCAACTGTCTTGAGGCATAAGCTACAACCTTCCCATGTTGCATTAAGACACAACCAAATCCTTTTTCGGATGCATCGCTATATATGACGAAACCTCCGGATCCAGATGGTATAGTCAAAATGGGAGCTGTAGTCAGACGCTTCTTCAAGTCATGAAAAGCTGTCTGGCAATCTTCAGTCCATATAAACTCATGCTCCTTGCGAGTAAGACGAGTAATCGGCTCCGCGATTCTTGCAAAGTTTTCTACGAACCTCCGGTAATATCCGACAAGTCCTAGAAAGCTCCTCACCTCTGAGACGTTGGTCGGGGTTGGCCACGTCTCAACAGATGAGATCTTTGCTAGGTCTACCGAGATGCCTTCTCCTGTGATAACGTGTCCAAGAAATGCGACACGGTCCAGGAAGAATTCACACTTGCTCATCTTAGCATAAAGGCTCTCCCTTCTCAGCGTCTCTAATACCAACCTTAAGTGCTCTTCATGCTCCTCGTGGCTTTTTGAATATACCAGAATGTCGTCGATGAAAACTACCATGAACTGGTCCAGATATTGGTGGAAGACTCTGTTCATCAGGTTCATGAATACGGCAGGTGCATTAGTTAGTCCAAAAGGCATCACTAGGAACTCGTAATGACCATAACGAGTCCTGAATGCTGTTTTTAGAATATCTTCCCTCCGTACCTTGACCTGATGATAGCCTGATCTCAAGTCTATCTTCGAGAATACCACGGCTCCTGTTAGTTGATCGAACAGGTCGTCAATTCTCGGCAAGGGGTACTTGTTTTTGATTGTTAGAGCGTTGAGGGCTCTGTAATCAATGCACATGCGATATGTTCCGTCCTTCTTTGGTACAAACAACACTGGTGCTCTCCAGGGTGATGCACTAGGACGAACAAATCCCTTGATCTGTAGTTCCTCTAGTTGAAGCTTCAGCTCGTCAAGCTCCTTCTTTGCCAGTCGGTATACATTGGAGGATACTGGTGCAGCTCCGGGTATCAGCTCAATAATGAACTCCACTTCTCTGTCAGGCGGTAGGCCTGGCAATTCTTCTGGAAATACGTCCTCGAACTCTGCTACAATTGAGGGAAGTGCTGTCTCCATCGCCATGTAAGCTCTAGGAGTCTGGCCTACTCCTTGCTCGATGGTTCCACGGACATATTCGAACTCTGGGTGATCTGGGGGTCTAAAGATAACACTACCCTTTCGGCAGTCTAGGACAGCATTATTCTGGCTTAGCCAGTCCATGCCTAAGACAACATCGAAATTTGGCATTGGAAGTACCAAAAATCGTGCTCTTAGTCCTCTACTACAAACAACTACCGGACAAGTTTCGATAATGTTGGTAACTGGAACAATACCTCCTCCAGTAAGTATTTTCCAACACTTGGGTAGCGGGAAAGTGGATAGCTTGTGCATGGCTACGAAACTACTGGATATGAAAGACAAAGTAGCCCCAGAATCGAATAATACAGTTGCAGGTAATGATGCAACTAAAATGGTACCTGTTATAGTTTCCCCTTCAGGTTCTTCTGCAATAGCAGCTAACGCAAAGGCTTGTCCCTGCCTTTGTCCTCCGGCTTGTTGTCTGGCCTTGAACTGGGTTTCCTGAGTAGGAAGAGGTGCTCCTCTCTGATATCCTCCTGATGTGGAGGGAAGCATCTTCTGAGCTTGTGCTCCTGGCTTCTGCCCTTGTTGAGGTGCTGCATCTCTACGTTGTAGGCAGTCTTTGGCCATATGATTTTTAGCTCCACATAGCAGGCATAATCCCAGCTTCTTTCTACAGTCATTGGCAAAATGCCCCTTCTTGCCACAAAAGTGACAAGTCGGGAGCTCCCTCTTCTGGTAAGGCCCCGTCGTCTGCTGCGTCTGATATTGGGGACGACGTATAGGTCCTCCTGTTCCGTGCTGATTCTTGGCCGGGAAGGTTGGATTTGAGCGTCTGGCTCCTCGGCCAATGGCTTCTTGCTCCCTGGCTTCTGTAAGAACCTCGTTGTAGGAGATTCTCGACTGCGTTGTTGTGTACCTCTGGAGCTCGTGGTTAAGGCCATGGTGGAATCTTTTAGCCTTCTTCAGCTCGTTTGGGATCAGATCAGCACCGAAACGACTTAGTCTGCTAAACTCTGCGTCGTAGGCATCTACCGTCATGTTTCCTTGCTCCAGGTGCAGGAACTGGGAGTATAGGGCATTCTGGACTGTCGCTGGAAAGTACTTGGCGTTGAAATGCTCCAAGAATTGTTGCCAAGTTTGGTCTTTTCCGACACTGCGCTCTATGGATTTCCACCAGTGATGGGCGTTGCCAAGAAGTTGGCCTCTCACAGCGGTCATCCATAGGTCGGGAGTGAGTTGCGATCCTTCTAGCAGCATTTCGGTGTTGGAGATCCAATCGGAGATCTCTTCAGGAGTCTCGTTGCCTTTGAAATCCCTCGGGCTCATTTGACGAAAACCTCGAACTGTGCCCGCTGGTTGGACAGGTACTGGTGTCGGGGTAGTAGTTCTCTCCAAAGCCGTCATCAACGTTTGTCGCAGAGCTTCAGTTTGCTGCCACTGAGACTGTCTCAGGGCCTCAGTTTGTTGCCACTGGTTCTGCAACATAGTCTGGAGAAACTGCAACATTTGAGGTTGACCCTCAAGTTGTGGCATCAGGATAGGCAAGGCTGGAGGTGGAGACAAAGGTGTCTCCGCCTGCGGTGTTGGTGTCGTCTCCTGGCCAGAATTATGGTGATTGGACGGAGTTCCTTGGGCACTTGGCGAAGGGTCTGTTGCTTGGTCAGCCCCATTATTCGCAAGTTTCCCGGGTATGTCCATATTTCTGAGGAAAATAGGATAATTAGAAAACACAAAAGAGATAAATAATGATAATCAAGCAAGATGCAATAATAGAATTTGTAGAGATGGTGTCAGTGTGGATGAGACCTAATATTCCTATCCTATTGCAGGCATTGCTGGGTATGTCATCATACCACTAGCAAATAAAACTTGACCTGCATGGGCCACCACTAAAACCATGTCATGCCCCAGTCCCAAAATGTCAGGAACTAGGCCACGTGTCACTGGCCAGCTGACACGTCACTAAGGGCTTAATCCACTTTGATGGACCCAAAGGGACGTGCTACGCTGTCCTAAAATACTACAAGTATAGAACAGGTAAAACTATCTCATCTACAACAAAATGTCAGAAAAGCAAGTGCTGAAATATATATATATATATATAACTGAGTCTGATACAGTACACAACTGGTGAGAATACAAGCCTACTACAAATACTGATAATAGCGCAGAAAAATCAGATAGACTAAGCAATGTCTATCTGATCAAAACATCTCCATCTCCAGGTAGCAGCATCTAGGGTCAAGCCTACTCTGAGGGTATCTCCTCGAGCTCCTCCTCGGTAGCACATCTGGCCTCCTGATCAGGCCCGTATACTGTGGGGTAGAAAGCCTCATCTAGATCTGGCAAGGAACCAGGTCCTCAGTGGGACGTAACAAGATACAGAAAAATGACATGCCATGTAATGTAAATACTGAATAAAAAAATAAAATAAATACAGGGTGCTAACCATACTAAGTGAAAATGCAAGTAAAGATCCAGTAGTACGCATGGGAATGTGTGGCTAGACATACGCTGACGTAATTCACCAATCGTGGCGACTGGCTAGTATAGGTGTCGTATGCCCCCGACTCAGGGAACTCTGCAATCGACCATCTCCAAGGAGCATTGTGCGAAGGTATAGAACATTTGTGGAGGGGGTGTCCCATACGTCAACTAGTTATCTTTTCCATCCCAATGAAACTAAATGTCAAGTCGTTCATTTCCTGAGTTATTCTAATCCGTGATGCGGGCCTCACGTACTGGTAGTTAATCAAATACGCAGCTCACATCCATATATGTAATGCAACCATGTTGCGTGTTCCCGTGATAGGGTTTAGGAGAATATATTAGGATATTCTCTCAGCTGTTGGTGAGTCTGTAATATCATGTCAACATAACAGTTGACTGTACCCAAGGCAGTCTCAGGTGGTCATGGTATATGAATTTCAGAACAAAGTAGATATCAACAATTTAATTTAAATAATAACTTGACAAGGTATACTTGCCTACTCCCTGATAGTGTTGAAACCCTGATTTTACAGTCAGTTGTGAAGGTGCTGGTGACAGGGGGTCACTGGCAGTGCTGAAGTTGATTTCTGTTAAAAATAGACAGGGTTCGTGAATATCCAGGCTGTAATACAAAACATATTTATATACATAATATATAGTATAGATATATATATAGTAGGCATAGATATAATATATATAATAGTATATATATATAGAACAGATAAATGCAGGCAATAATATATAGTAGCAGGGTATATCCACTGCGATAAATAATATAGTATTTATCAGGGTGTATCCTCTGATATATATAATATAAATAAATTGAATTGACAGGACAGTAATTAAATACATATATATTATCAGGGTCTATATATGACCACTGTTAATAATTAATTATATATTTATAGATAGGCTATAATATAAAACATAGTATATAATATGATAAATGACATTTCAAGAATTAAAATATAATATATATAATTAAGCTGTATTATCCAGCTGGTATATAGTATATATAATATATAGATAAAGACATTGCAGAAATATAAATTTACATATTTATAATAAGCTGTATTATCCAGCTGAATAATAATATATATATATATAGATAATATATATAGATAGTGCAGGAATTAAATGCAGAAAAATAAATAAACTAAAATGCATAGTATATCATATAAATATATGTATACACATATATTTATATAATTTAAAAACAGAAAAGTACATATTTTATAACATATACAAATATGTTATATTTATTATAGTATACATATTATATATATATAATATATATATATACAATAGATATATATATATATATAATATTACATAATATTATATAGTAGATATATATATACATATATATACATATACATATACATATATATACATATACATATATATATATAGAATATATAGACATATATATAATATACATACAGTATAATATACTGTAGATAATATAATACATATATATATATAATTATACATATAAATACATAGTAATATACATATATATATACATATATATATACATATATATACATATACATACATGTATTATAGATTATTTACATATTTATGTATAGTATAGGTATAATATACCTTACAGGTGGCAGGGGGGTCCCACGTGGTGTCGCCGGCGGAAGGACGGCGGCGGAGCTGGCCGGAGGCGGCCGGAGGAGCAGCAACAGTAGCAGTGGCTACTGACAGCAGCAGCAGCAGCAGCAACTTGCGGGGGCGCTGGTCGGCGGAGGAGCGGCGGAGGTGGCCGGGAAGGCGGCGGGTTCGGGAGAGGGGAGGGTGGCGGTGAAGTTGGTGGTGGTGGCGGAGGTGCACGGAGGTGGTGGTGGCGGCTAGAGGCGTCGGGGAGAGGAGTAGCAGCAGCTAAGGTTAGGGGGGGTGGCTGCTGCGGGGGCTAGGGCGGCCGGAGGTGGCGTCGTGGGGAGGCGAGGTGGTGGTGGTAGGTAGAGGAGGTCGGGGCGAAGGGTTTGGGTAGGGTGGCGGTGGTCGGCGACGGCCGGAGGCGGCGGAGAAAGTGAATGGGAGTGGTGGTGGTGCTGTGAAGGTGGTGGTCGGGATGGTGCTGTGGAGGCTGGCCACGGCGGAGCGGCCGGCCGGAGGTGGGTGGTAGTGGTCGGAGGGAAGGGGAGGGGAGTGGCGACGGGTTCGGCGGCGGTCCGGTGGGCGGAGGGTGGCCGTGGTGGTGGTGGGATGGGTTTGAATGGAGGGAATACTAGGGTTTATATAGGGTTTTGCCTAATGGCATTTTCGTAATTAAGTAGAACTTTAGGAGCATTTTGGTAATTTGATATTTTTGGGATATTTCCAGCAGAATTTTCTGGATTTTATGGTGGGTCCCACCCACCTATGGTCTAGCCAATAGGATTAGGCCACCTAGCATGCAATTTTGCATAAAAACCCTAACTTTTTAATAATTGCATAAATGCATAAATTTGTATTTTGCGTAATATCGCAATTTACCAAATTTCAAATACTGATTTTCCGAAATTCTAAATTGTAAAAAAATGAGGGAAAATAGCTGGGGGGAAATATTTTGGACAGTGTGGAGTGAGTCTGGGTAGAGGCAGGGTCTGATATTGCAGGTGATACAGTCATCGTATTTATTATTTAATAAATACTGCGCACGGTGTTCACTAATTATTTTGAGGCTGTTAGGGTCATAATTTTTCTACGGTGTCAAAACGATAATTGAAGTATAATTAGAGTAGAATATTATTGTATTTTTGGTTGGGCAATCAGGTGCCTACTGGTCCTCAAATCTCTAAGGGTACAGAGATGGATAAAGAGCAAAAAATTAAAAAGGAAATAATTACATACGTTTGTAACGATATTTGTGCGACTAAAACGAAGCATCAAACGAGGTTTCTGGAAGTTGCACAAAATATAGAAAAAGTAGTCTAACAAGTCTAGGGCAGGTATGTAAAATTTGTTTAGGGTTAACAGCTAGTGTGATGCCCTAATTAATTGTGTAATAAATAAGTGCACAATCAGCAGAATATATAATAAATAAATTTTTCAAAAAGTTGTCATAATTCTAATTAGTCAAAATTAATCCTAAATTACTGAAATCTGGTCGAGGGAGTTTACACTAGTCGTCCATTGCAACCAGTCGCTTTATATTACGGTCTGATAAGTTATCATAAAATCGAGGAGGCTTATATGCCTGATAGAGTGCTCCGTCAGTTTGGTTACGTACAAACAGTCCCGAAGCGCACATTGAAAATGATAACTGCTTTGCGAGGTACAAAACCGCTAAACTATATTCCTGCGGCATTCAACTGGGTCTCGGACTTCTTCACTGAGTGGCAACGTTACGTCATTAGAGAAACTGAACGACAAACAGCAGTTAATATTGTCACGCCCCAAATCTCCCGCAAGCCCGATAGTCCCCGTTGAACGTGAATCACCACGTTACAGCTCTCCCGCGGGACAATCGTTCTCATCGGGACGTGATGCCGTACAAGCCTAAGATGCGCTTGCACAAGGCCAAAGCTTTGAACAAGGGCAAGTAAGCTATTCAATACTGAAACAGCGGCACACATATTGCAGAAAAGTAAAAAACACAAAGGCACATGAAAATATGCTCTTTTATTGATAATCGAAAGCATTACAAGCGGCGCATGGTCGAGGTTACAATTCGCTCAAGCACTCTTTCTCTCGATTATAATAACAGTATTCCATACATTATGTCCCTCTATACAAAAGCAGCTCAATCTCGATACGGCTCAAGGCATCGACTCCAGATTTCTGGTTCCTTGGGATAAGGCACGGCTATCGCTTCCTCGGACGAACGAGCACCTGAGAACAAGCAAACTGTTGGTGGGTCAGCACTTTATGCAAGTACTGGTGAGATAAAACAACTGAACAGAAGCTACACCCCCTGAAACCCACACTAAGTAATCATGTGGCAAAATATTGCATTACTAGTGATCTTGCTAGTTTTACTTAGGTTCATTTCATGCAGTTCAGAACTATAGTCATATTACATCTTTTGAAAATATAACTTTGAAACAGTTTTGCATATTCAAACTATAAGCATACGATCGGGACAGTGTTCTATCGTGTAGTGCGCAGCATGTATTGTGCATCACAATCTATCTCTTGGGGCAATGTTCTTATAGTGGACTGAAACATATCGAATTAAGGCAACATATCAAGTGGACTATCATAATTAAGGCACACAAAAAGAACTAGCTTATATGAATTCGGTCCCCGAGAAACTCAGGATCGGTAGCGGTAATCCAGCTAACCAATGACTCACATTCTGATACTATTAGCAGCTGTGACCGAGGTTCAGCTCTCCCGCACTAATAGTCATTGTCTGACCGATGCAATGCATGAAGCACTAACAGATAATCTCTACGATGCAGACAAAAATAAACAAGCAGACTTATGTATAAACTCATATTTCTTACCCCATAGCCGAACGGTTATCCCTGCAGCAGACACACAAGTTAGTCATAATTTACATATTCATAACTATGTATCAAACATTTGGTGTCACCAATCGATAGGTATACAAGAAGGTAAACCTAGCATGCGCCCTATCTATATGACGGTCCATGGGTTGCCCCATGATTAGCAGCAGTTGCCCAAGGTTCAGCTCTTCACTAGCACGCGCGGATGTCGGCAGCTGTGAACCAAGGTTCAGCTCTTCACCAACACACCCGAGTACTAGCAGCTGTGATATTATGGGTTCTGCACCACACTAATAGACATATCGCCCCACTAGACCCTTGCGAGCCGTACACCTCAGGGCGATCCAAAAATCTCTTCCGGACCGAGCGATTCCCAGTGCCCTAGGAATCGTTCGAGAGACAAGACCTTGTGCACAAGTTGTTCGAGACCAATGCAATGACATAAACACATAGTGCAAGCAAAATAATGATCAAGCAAAACATATGCGGTCTAGCGAAACACATCTTATCGAAACGAAGCACATCTTTCACATTACTAATAGCACACCCCACTAGACCCTTGCGAGCCGTATCCTCAGGGCGCACTATTAGTCACTGCATTCACATATTTTCACTTATAGCAGTTCGATATAGCAAACAGACAAGCGAAACATATTAAGGCAAGCACGATTGATTTCATATTTAACATGCAATAGCTATCTCTTCTTAGCATATTCAAAGGGACATATTCGAGCCATTCATTTACTTATCTTTCTTAGCATAGCAAATGTTCGTTCGATAGCTGTGTCGGTGTTTCTAAGCATGCAATATTTCTATCTTTCTCTTTAGCATAGCAATGGTTCTATCTCATTTCTGACAAGCATTCATATTCTCTTAGTTAGGCAGCAGATTCGTTTCGATGACAAGCTATGTGAGTTCTCTTATTAGCATACTGAGTCGGTTCTATCATTCTTCTTATGAAACAATCTTCTTAAGCAAACAAGCATTCAAAAACTCAGATTCATTATTAAGTTGTGCAAGAATCAGAGAATGCAGTTCTGCCCACTCACATTGATTAATCGGTCGAAAACTCTCCGAGAAGACTTCTGTTCGAGCAAGCAAGGCGATATCACTTGTACATAGTGCCTACGCGGAGCGGGGCACTACAAATATGACGGAATATAGCGACGACTACCTCGCCTACTACGTTGGTGTCAGACTACCTATGTTGTTCAAACGCGAAGGCGATATTGTGCGTGTACCATCAGATCTCCCCGCCAAATCTGTCTTGTATACTACATTGGTCAAGATGGTGGGGCAACTTCTTCACTTTCAGTTTGATATATATAAATGTTTATAACCTAACAATTTTTTTCATTCTCATGAATAGGCTAGAAAAGTGAAAAAGTTGGGAAGAAGCCTCGTAAGTTGCCAGGGTACGAATTATATGGAAATCAATGACGAGCTACAACAAATCGACAACACTAAAGATTTTCCTTTCTTGAAAAATAGAGAGCAACGTACAAAGAGGCGACATGAAGTTCAGGCCATGTTTCAAGACATGTAAAACTTTGCTGCAAATTGTGTTTTTAGACATGTAAAACTTATAAGTTTGAAAACTTTGATTGGTTATGTTTTGTTGAAATATTTTGAGACTTGTTTAATTTGTAAAACTTTTATAGAATTTGTGTTTGGAAACTTTCATACAGTTGTTAAACTTTCATACAGTTGTTGGTTAAAAACTAGGACATGTTTGAAGAAGAAATTTCATACATTTGTGTTTGGAGACATGTTTCGAGACAACTACTTTTATGTATAAATGTGCAGAGGCAGTGGCTAAAAACTAGGACTGTAAAATTCTGGACAGTCCTGATAGCTATCAGGACTGTCAAAATCCTGACAGTCTTATTTTTATATATAAATTTGCAGAGACAGTGGATTAAAATTAGGACTGTCAAAATTTTGATAGTCCTCATAGCTTGTGGGACTGTCAAAATTCTGACAGTCCTACTTTTATATAAAAATTTCAGTGGGTTATAATTAGGACTGTCAAAATTTTGACAGTCCACATAGCTTGTGGGACTGTCAAAATTTTGACAGTCCTACTTTTATATATAAATGTGCAGACAGTGGGTTAAAACTAGGACTGTCAAAATTTTGACAGTCCACGTAGCTTATTGGACTGTCAAAATTTTGACAGTCCTCATAGCTTGTGGGACTGCCAAAATTTTGACAGTCCTACTTTTATATATAAATGTGCAGACAGTGGGTTAAAACTAGGACTGTCAAAATTTTGACAGTCCACATAGCTTATTGGACTGTCAAAATTTTGACAGTCCTTGTTTCACAGTATATAAATGTACTGACGGTGGGTTAAAACTAGGACTGTCAAAATTTTGACAGTCCAATTAGTCTGTGGAACTGTCAAAAAATTGACAGTCCTGGTATACTGTTGGACTGTCAAAATTTTGACAGTCCTAGTTTTATATAAAAATGTGCAGACAGTGGGTTAAAACTAGGACTGTCATAATTTTGACAGTCATCTTAGCTTGTGGGACTGTCCAGATTTTGACAGTCATAGTTTTATATATATCACAGTGGGTTAAAACTAGGACTGTCAAAATGTTGACAGTCCTGTTTGCTTGTGGGACTGTCCAGATTTTGACAGTCCTAGTTTTATACAGAGAGTGTGTTAAAACTATCTATATAAATGTTGGAAAAGATACCAAAGTTCAACATACATGACCCATTGCACAACATACAGTTCAATATACAGTTCTAATTTTATTTCTTTCATTGCACAACATACAGTTCAATATACAGTTCTAGTTTTATTTCTTTCATTGCACAACATACAGTTTAATATACAGTTCAACATACATGGCTCATTGCACAACATACAAAATGATACAGAAGTATAAGATGTATCAATCGATTAGAATATCAAAGTAGTCATTCGGCAAGATTTTGGGATCCTCCATCTTCACCATCTTCTTATAGCCAGCAATTGCGTCCGTGTAAGGTGTCGTTGCGATCGCTTCCTCCGGTGCGTGTTTATACCAAAGCGTAGAAGGTGGAGGAATAGAAGAATGACCGATCAACCTTGGGATGACAAAGTGTTGTCCGACAAGCCCTATCGAACATAGATTGGATAGTCTGTGTTCGGCTGGGGGAGCGCACATTGGAAAGAAAGTATTGTTAATGCCTTGTGAGATAATTACAATATGTATCTTATACCTATTAGAGAATACGTATGCAGCAGGCGGGACATCCATGTAATGGTCTGGTCCGGTAACTGTTTTCGTACAAGGTATGCTTGCCAACAAATCTCCAACAATTTCTTCGCTGAGTATCTGCCTATAGAAGGGTAGACGAGACTCCAACTCCTCGTACAGCTCTTCCCTAACCTGTCTCCATCCTGCTTCAACTGAATAGCCAAGATGTCTTGTGAGTGCATGATATCCACAATGGCCATCCTTAGGAACATCAACAATAGACCAAATGAAATCCCGTATCTCAGGTAGAAAATTTTGAATGTATAGACTATATGAATCAGAGAAGTTATCTAAACCCTCCGCCGTGACTGCATCGTTCGTTTTATGTTTCTTCCCCCTTCGAATAGTAAGCTTACTCTTTTTCTGCGAAAATACCACACTTTCGATAACCAACTTTGACTCAACTTTCTCTAATTTGCGTTCAGTATGTTCAAATAAGGATGTATCTCTTTTAGTTGACTCCATCTCCTTTTTTTTTGCTCTACTCATTCTTGACTGTGGTCTTCCCTTAGGAGTTCGAACAACATATGGCTCTTGCAATCGAGTTGTTGCCGAGACTGCAATTTCTTGGATTATAACCTCAATGGATCTTCTCTCCGGTTCCGATACGACACACCACCTTGCGTGTAGGAGTTTCACTTGTGGCAAAGAAAAGAAATCATCGTGAACTTCCACCGTCGACATGATCGACAGCTGTCTCCAAAGTTGATCAACAACATCTATTGGAATACGCATAGATTGACGACGATATTTGTTACTCTCATGTGCACAAGGAAGGCCGAGTGAATGTCGATATGAACGACCACAAACCTCGGGATCATAACCAACCAACTTCGACCTACCAATCTCCTCAAACAATAAGCCCAAGGCCTTGTGAGATACTATATGGATTAAACCATCCAAGAGGTGTTCATGCTTGTATTCATGCTTTGCAATATTAAGGCTCATCTCAAATGATGCTACAATCTCGTTCACCGTGGAAATAATCATCAAATGAATCGATTGCCAAACGGAGACAAAATTACCGACCGATGACCGTAGATATCTTTTTAAACTTGAGTGTGATCCTTCGACCCGGTTCGTAGTGATTGTGCCATAATGCTTCACCATGTTCGTCCATGCTAAGACGAATTATTTTTTATGTGGTTCTAACCAAGTATCTTTGATATAAGATATGCATGTCGGGTTACTCGTCTCCCACTTTTGTTTGAACATGTACAATGTTGTGTCGTAGCTGTCTGTAGTACTTGCTCGCCATACAAGACTCCAATTACTGTAGAATTCTTCGAAGCGAAGCATGTCGATTTTACCGGCCACATTTTCAAATTTTCTCTTACATTGAGCTTGGATATTTCGATTTATATGCCAGGTGCATAGTAGTCTATGCACATGAGAAAATACAATATATATAGCATTTATCAGCGCATATTCTCTGTCGGTAACAAAAACAGAGGGCTCTTTGTATCCTGTGTAAAGGGATTGTAGTTTCCTCAACGCCCAAGTGTAATCCTCTACTGTCTCACTCTTCATAAAACAAAAAGCGACTGAAAAATATTTTTCCCGTAGGAGTAAACCCAACAATATGAAAAAAAAGGCATCTTTAACTTGTTGGTCTTATATGTACAATCAAGGGCCAACACGTCTGCGAAGGACCGAGCCAAGTCTGTGCAATCAGGATGAGCCCAAAACAATGAAAGGAGTTCATCATTTTGTGGATGTCTTCTATGGTACTCCACGTAGTGATGCTCCCCAAGCAACTTCAATACTTGCTGCATCGCCATTCTTCCTTTCATACTATTACATTTCGCTCTCGCCAAACTATTATAGATCGTCCTCATGGTTGACTTGTTCCCATCTTCTTTTTGTCGCACGAAGAATAAATTTGTTTGGGTGCAACTCCGGAAAGGAACAGTTCTTCAACCAACTTTCTCTCATCCTCCTTCAACCGTGCCACGTAGGCATGACCTGTAAGTGTCTCTGGAATATGATGATTGTGTATTCCATTCTTAACTTCGATTATCCACTTCACATCTTCTACTTTTACAATCAATACCTTAAATAGACAACCACATTTTTTTGTTCCAACGTTTTTCTTGGGAATTTTTTTTTCAACAACACCATTTTTTTTACGATGCTGCCTGAACACAACTCCTCTTTCGCAGCCCAGCTCTACATATTTTCGGCCCGGCCGAGATTTGATCGATCTTGCAATGACAATGACTATGTTATGTTGTCTTCCAACTTCTCTGCACCAATCTAATGTTTTTTCCTGGGATGCAAATTGAATATCCGTTGAGAATACCTTCTCTACATCAACCTCAATAGCAGGATGTACCACAACATCTGTACGAGGTTGGTCCTATAACCAATATAAAATAATCTAAAAATTAATAACTTCAAATAATTGGCAGTTCAAATTAGGACTGTCATAATATTTACAGACTAATGTATTGAGTAGACTGTAAAAAAATTTACAGTCTTTAAGATTCAGGACTGTCACTATTTTGACAGTCCACTTAGTATATAGGACTGTCGAATTATTGACAGTCCTATAGTTATATAGGACTGTCGAATTTTATACAGTCCTTACACGATGACTGTCGAAATAGGGTTGTCATTTTACGTACCGTACGTGCTTCGGAACAACCGACATGTTCTTCGGAAGAACCGGAGTGCATATTTAATGGATTGCATGATCCGACTTCTTCATCGAAGATAATTTCATGCATCGCTCCTACAATAGTCAAATAAAACTAAATATTTTTGTGACAATCGCAAAACTTATTCATCGTATTTTGTCGAAAACATACCGGAAGAATATTCGTTGGACAATCACCAAATCAAAATTTTCTTTCACTTGGGACCACAACTATCAAATTCCAAAGTTAGGTTTAGATTTTTGGACTTGAGAGAATAAAAAATTTCCTCATGTGAGGGTGAAAAACAAAAAAGAGAAATAATTTTTACTTATATAGATTGGTGTGAGCTAGCTCTAAGTAACTTTGAGGAGTGGCAAACTTGTATTTTTTGAATTTTTTTCAATGGACTAGTCCTTAGTAAATTGTGTATTGCCCTTATCAACAGCCAAAATAAAAATTGAAGCAACATGGCACAATATTTTCCCAGCAGAGAGAAGATCATCAAAATAACAGAAAAATAGAACAGCAAATGCAAGGCTCAGCTATGCTGTCAACAGCTAAAGTCAGTTATTAGCACTAAATTTCTGGGTCTATTTGCGTTTTTGGTGATGAATTTCTCCCTTAAACTTGGTTTCCTTCTCAAGTCATTGATAATATTATCTCGTTGCAAAGTAGATGATAACCCGAGGCAATGAAGTAGATGAATACCATAAAGATGTACTGACGCAATGTTATCTGCTAAAAGAGTGCATGATGGCATACATGAGTTTAATTTCAGATCCACCTTTTGCAATATATTTATCTGCTAAAATTTGATACACCTTCAAATTAGGATCAAACACTACACTATTCAAACACAAGGCAGAAAGCTTCAGCAATTGAAGATTTTTATTCATTCAGCCCGCAGAGCTTCGCCACCTCTTGCCCAGAATAAAAATTTTCCTAAGGAAACTAACACATTTTTATATTTGCTTCCCCAGAGAAGCAATATCCGTGAAAAGGCTGCAGAGGGAGCACAAACTACAAATGCTGCAGAAGATAAGGCAGTGGCAAAATTGTGACATCTAATTCTTAGACAGGTGCCCCATTTGATGCCTCATCCATTGGCTCAGTTTCAGCAACCTCTCCCCTTTTACCTGCACGAAAAGAATTGAATATAAGGTCCCAACAGCATATGATAACAATATCAATGATGCAATACACAGATGACATCCCTAGAATAACCAAAATGGAGCTTGCAGAGGAAGGGGCCTTGAGATAATTTTGAGGCGATAAGAATTGAACATATGGAGCAAATCATCAAAAAATCCAAAAATTCATCAAATCCCTATCATGCAAGATATAATTAATATTACCATATTAAAAAAACATAGTGTTCTTGTGTGCATGTGCCATATTATCCGTGTATATGCAGCACATGCATGAGACTATCTCCATCAACAAATTCTATGATGAAATGCACTGAACTGTAGGTAGGCTAGCCATAGTATGTGCTATAAGAGTTTGCAGATGAAACAATCTTGAAAAACATTTCGAGGGCACAAGAACTGGAACATAGGAATGATTTTGATCATGCAGTCTCTTATCTGACAATGACGAATAATGATTTTAATTCTTTGGTAGAAGATGATTGTCCTTACATGCATATGCAGTGAATGCACCTGATTCGGAAAATGAACAGGGTGGTTTTAACAGCTAGATGTCTTGATTTTGTGCTGAAAAAGTTGCCTGGACGTGTATATTCATACTACATAATAGAAAGCTCGATCTCATCAAAGATTCTAAAATGTATTTTCTTCTTTACATCTGTTTTACGTTATGGACGATGACCAACAGAACATGTTTATTCATTCATGAACAACATGAATTGAAGCAAGACCAAAAGAATGACTTGCAATGAGGAGGTTATTGGGTATGAGAATGATAGGTTTTGTAAAAGATATGAGATTCCAGGTAAAATATACTGACCCTTCTTCTTCTTCCCACCACCCTTCTTCTTCGTCTTTGTCCCCAAAGCTAACCATGCCTTGATTTCAGGATCATCATCAATAGACTTGGTGGGCTGCAACTGTTGCAAAGTGTGAGATGTAATCCTGTCCGATCCATTTGGCATCAAGAGTACAGTGAACTTGATGTGAGCAACAAGATCACCTGCCACAAGATAAAAGAACAAGCTAATACACAGCAGCTGCTATTAAATCGTTATATAGAAGAAGCAAATTGAAACTCAAAGTTCATTGCATTTTCAATCACATTATTCCTATAAGGGTCTCCCACCCAAAGGTTACACAACCCATCCAAAATGTTTTGGAAGCTGATTTGGCTACAGACAAATTTTGCATTGCAGTAGAGAGAAGATGACTACCCAAAATTTGAAAAGATAAGGACAAGGCATATATTTTGACTTAGTAAGTGTATAGGCAGGGGCAAGTTCTTTTCCTTTCCAGAGTATAACCAAGGTACACCTAAGTACAAACAGCACTGCATCCTGGGAAGAATGGAGTCCCAAATCCCCCACCTCACCACTCGCCAATAGGAAAAATAACAACATTAAAAAAACAATGTACTAGTCATATGCATCAAATCTTTTTGAATATGAAGATGATCAGGGCGAATAAGCCTACAGAGGCATAAAACTTTTCAAGCATTTCATAAGATATAAGGGAATATCTTGTAGGAATTTGTGAATCCTGAAGGAACAACCAAACTAAAGAAACATAAAATACTTATAAGTTCAAACTCCTAAAAAGGAAAGGAAGGAAACAAAAGAAAAAGAACATAGAAGTAATCTTTCAAAAGTTGTGAAACACCGGATGTCATACAATGAAATTGCACCATGTATCAAAGACGTAAATATCTTGCTCCAATCATTATTCATGATACCTAATCTAGAAATATGTACATACTACATACGAGAGTAAATGTTACCAGGTTTCTCATGGAGAACAGGATACGGTTGCAAGAGATCATGGTTCACACATTCGACCAGCCCAAGCCGAGCCCGCTTCTCCTCCAAAGCTCTGGTAGAAGGACAAAGTTCAGTAGAAACACACATAAAAAAGACCAAGGCACAGGATAAGGAGTGCAAACCTTGCAGTGAAAGGCATGATTGGAAACCTCTGGCTTATCTCACTAAAGATGAACCTTGATGCCTTCATTTTCAGGTGATAATTTTTGTCCACGGCTCTTTTGTATATCGTTGTTTGCCTCTCGTCCAACAACTTTGGCTAGAGTTTTACAATTATTCAGTATCAGGAATCAAAGTTTGGAATAAAAAAGAGTATAAATATCTGATGATATTGTTGTCTATGATGACTTAAAAAAGCAGTCATGCTACCTTGCCTTCACCGGTACTGGTGACAATATCTACAGCATATACTTCATTTTCCTCAAATTCAGCATCATCAACTCTGGTATCAAGATTTGCTACGCTAAGTATGACCTTGTTCCCATCAATGACAAACTGCTTAAGCTGATGACTGAGAACCCCTTCCACAATCTTGCAATCATATGCAGCAGCCACCTTCTGAAGTGCTTCTGTAACATCCTTGTTCTGTTGCATCAAAAGCATGATGGGAATTGAAAAACTGTTCAGGATAACAGACTGAATCTCAAGGCATGTTGAACAGCTCTAGACTATGAATATCAAGAAAGAAAAGGATGAACAGATCAGATTTCAATAAACTACTTCTTTAAGAAACTACTGCTGAGTACTGACAATGTTTCCGCATCAAACATTCTTTGCCCAACAATTAGATTTTTTTTTAACAATTCGACATGTTACAGTACCTTCTCTTGTGCAAACAAGAAGTCATGTCTTCTGTTTGGTTTAGTGCTAATGCTCCATCAAATAAAAACACCGTTTTGCAAAAGAGGTTACTAAAATGGAGTATGAAATCAATGTTGCAAAAGAAAAACCGATCAACATAGAAGGAAATTAGTAGAACTATCAGCACTATGATACAAGACAGGAACCTCAACATTCAATACAATCAAATTATACTGTTGAATGGTAGGCGAAAATCTGGATACACTTGAAATTGATAGCAGAATATAAAGTTTACCATGAACAAGTAATTATAACAAAGATTTCAGTTGCACACAGGTCAACATTTTCATTGCCAGAAACAGTTTAAAATTAAGCAGCAGCTGCCTACAATAGCGAGAAAAATCAGAAAGCTCAGCAACTTGTAACATTATCACAAAAGATGCCCTATCAGAGTAACTATGACAAAAGTTTCACTTGGATAAATATCCATAGCTTTCATAAGGTATTCCTCATTAGGGACATCATCTTCAATCAAAGAACAAAAGTAATCAAAAGAGAATTGTGGAACTTAACAATACATATTTACATGATGCCATATATTCTGAAAAGAGAAAAAATACTATCGTAATTAATACTAATAGCAGCAAGTTAAGTCCGAAAGGTCAGAGACAACAGATCAGAAATTGATGCACCACCTTAGTAACTAAGACCAATGGTTCACTTGAATAAAAAGCACATAGCTTCACTTGCACAAAAGTCAATAGTTATATCACAATGTTAAAATGGTGCAACAGTTGCAAACAGCAGTGATACAAATCAGAAAGATCATTAGCTTGCAACAGATCACAAAAAGATGCCCTGTCAGAGTAACTATGACAAAAGCCTCACTTGGATGAATATCCATAGCTTTCAAAAGGTATTCCTCATTAGGGACGCCATCTTCAATCAAAGAACATATGTAATCCACACAGAAAAGTGTTGAATAAGAGGACAAATTTTTGAAGAGGGAAAATTACATAGCCAATTAATAGTGAAGGGGAGAAACATTTAGCAGCATTTTACAAAAGAATTTGCAAGTAGAAATTGCACTCATAGCAACGAGATTAAGTCAGAATGGTCAGGTGACTCAACATTGTAGGATCGGATGTCCTATCGGAGTAACTATGACAAGCTTCATTTGGATAAAAACCCACAACTCCCATGAAAGGTATTCCTCATTTAGGGACATCATCTTCAATCAATGAAAAAGAGGCAACCAATATGAGATTGATGTGGGGGGGAATCTCTTACAGAAATTTCTAGAAGAGAAGGAATTTCTTCAATATATATATACACTGTCACAAGGGGAAGAAACATTTGCAACATTTTCAAAAGGGAATTGCATTAGTCTTTTAACAGAAGATTAACTCAACGCAATGAACAGCCAGAACATAAAAATAAATTCAGAGTTGGAAGAGGTACATGCAAAAAACGAAGTTCAGTGTAACTTGGAAAATAATGCATCTGCATATTGACCTTCAGCAGGGCACCTACTTCAAATAACAAATTGCACCGTAAGGACGCTTATAGAGAGGAAGCAAAATACAAACAGGTAAGTTGCTGCCAGTAAATTTGAAGTTCTTACCCAATGTGCATCAATAATACAAAATAAATTAAAAAATAGATCAAGTCCTGCCTACAATCAAAATAAAAGGTAGAAACACCTTCAACTTTGAGCAACAAGCACATATACTCCAGGTCAGATACGCATAGGGCACTACACAGAGACTCCAAAAAATCAGTTTCGTATCCGTGACAACATGTCGGATAAGGACAACATACTTGGAGATGGCCAAAAATAGATAAGGCTTTCCATATAAATGCTTCTCTAGGAAAACAAAAAGAGAGACAAAATCACAATTCTCTATCAGGAGAAACTTCGATAACACCTCATTTGGATATTGATGAACAGAGAGATAAAATAATATGCCAAAATCCATAACCATTACCATATAATATAAGTAATTAGCAAAAGTAGTTACTAAACTTGGAGTTTACCCCATTGCATCATGGAACAATTGGAAAAACAATTAAAAAAAAAGTGAATCACACGCGTCAAGAAACATAGAAGTTTTTATTATTACACAGAAAGAAACCAAAAATATTCCATATGAAAATTTTGAAGAATAAACAAAATTTTCTATCAGAGTAACTATGAGAAATACTTCACATGGACATGGATCCATAGTCAAAGACAAAATTTCATCATTTAGAGAATACTGTTAAAACCAAAATGTTTTATATGAAATACTTCTCTCATGCCAGTGTTCTTTTTCGCTAAAGCTGATTTCTGTTGCTACTACAATATTTTATAATGAAATTATGTAGTGATTGACACTGATATGTTGCTGCTACTTTTCTCATGCCACTGTTCTTTTACATCAGATTATGCAAGGCAATAATCAATTCTCTTATCTTTGGAGTTCCACCATATTTTTTCCCGGATTCCTAAATTAACCTGCTGGAAAGCTACACCTAACTGATGAATTGGTTGGTGACCCACACTTCATTTCCTAGTTCCAAATTGCTTCTGCATGGAAAATTATTTATTAGAGAGAACTAGTTTGCCAATTAAAAAGGTTGAATCGACCAACAGCTCTGCTGTCTCTGTCCCCTTAGGTAGCAATAGCTAATTTGCCATTAAACAGGCCAGGAACATATCATCATGGTCTAAAATAGAGAAGAAACCAATCATATATTTGTCATAGTCGAACATAGCAATACACTATAATGAATGTATGATCAAAAAGGCGTGTACTATGACATGGAACATAAAATCGTTAAGAAAAATAAATTAGAATGTATATGGTCATTTGTAGCACATTTTGGTCCACAGGAATCCAAATTTTTACTGCCACAAAAATATTTTTCACATTTGAAAATGAATCCTTGACATTATACAAACACAGAAATACCTTGTCTATAAACAAAATGATGTATGATGTCAAGAAAGATTATAGGCAAAGTAGCATTCAAAGCAACTTTAAAAAAACCTAAATCAATAGATCATATGTTTCACATAATCAGCTTAATACAGTTCACAGGAGTGGTGGTCCCTGAGAAACAAATAGGGAGAAACAAAACAATTTATAAACATAATGTGTTTCAAGAATGAAATCAAAGCCAACAATCAAAAAGGAAGAAGCACATTGGCATATAGATCGCCAATACGAACAATAAATTTTTAGTATCAATCCCATAACATATATGAAGGAATTGTTGGGCAGCGACAAACCTTATAAACCACAAACCACACAAAACAATGAATACAATAAGAAAATATATAATGCACTAAAACAAAGGAATTAACACAAATTCAAAAAAATCAACCCTAAGAGCTGTATGGTGCCATATAAAAGATTGTGTCAGATACCTTCTTCCCAGGCCTCACTAGCCTCAATGCGACCTCTGCTGCAGTATTGGCAGCAGCAATAACATCAGCTGCTCTCCCAGTAACTGGCCCTTCTTGAAGTACATGAGTATGTGCCACAATTGCAATAAACCCATCTATGTGACACCCCATATCACTGCAACACAAACAAATCATTAGAAAGAAGAAATATGCAACTGTTCCTTTGTCCTCCAAGCTAGGTACAGGATCAACGGACAAGAATGGCATTTCTTACATCTTCACGATATCATTCTCTTCCAGAAAGATCTCCTCACCCCCAAGTGGCGAGTAATGGCACAATATATTGTTAACGGAAACACACGTCGGAAAGGCAACACCCCTCTCGATCTTCTTCTTCACATTTTTGTACATGTTTCCAGCATGCCTGGATCAAAAGTCATAATAATGCATCAAGATAAACTTACCTCGGACAATACGAATAAAAAGCTCTCTAAGAAAATAAATCAGATAATAAAGACAGCTAAAATTTCACACGCCATCAATTTTGGCATGTCCAAGTGTCTTCTGAAGTGTCACTGTTGTCTCCAATACGTGTCTCGTCGGGCATGGCCCCAAATTTTATGTGTACTTCCAAGAGTATCAAAAGATTCAAAACATTTTATAAATCTTCAATTACATGACAACTTAAATGTCACATGACTCGCATCAACTAGGAAGCATGGACACCACCAGAGCACCAATCCCTACCAGTGTCATGCTGTGGTTCACATGCTGAACAGGATAGGCACTCCCAGTACAACATACTAAAATCAATATTGTTTCACTCCCAGTACAACTAACTCAACTGTCTGATAAGGCACTAGCCCTGACGCAACCCAGGAATGGCGCCAAAACAATTTCAATTACGTGACGACTTAAATGTCACATCAGCTAGGAAGCATGGACACTACGAACCAATGCCCTATCAGCGTCACGATGTGCCTCACACATACGGAACACAATAGGCACTACAAAATACAATATGACATGCCAAAGTCGATGTCTCCATGGTGTATTCGTGTCAGTGCAACATAGCATCACTATTAGCTATAATGAATGACAAAAATAGGATTTCTAACTCAACCCATTGATGAAGGCACCACCTTTCTTAAAAATAGACACAGAAGTATGGACCCTCCATATCTGGAGTATATAGTGTCGTCCAAGATCCATGTCTGCAGCCACATGACACCTAAATATTTAGGAATGTGCTTCCCAGAGTATCAAATCTATGATGTTTTATGAATTACTCAATTGAGTGACAAGTGTCACATCAACTAGGAATCATAGACACCACAAAAACCAGTGCCTTATCAGTGCCATGTCGTGCCCCACAAGTACCGAATAGAACAAGCACTCCAAACTACACTATAACATGCTAAAAACAATGGACCTCTGTTTCCACTGTGTCAATGACGCTGCAACATAGCATCAAAACGAATGATGTGTGCCAGCATCGCTGTGTCCATTTTGTGCCATATTCGTGTCAGTGCAACATAGCATCAAGACAATCCAAAAAATGCAACACTATACGTCACGAAGGAGAAATATGAGTTTTTTTTTTACTCACTCTCTGATAAAGGCGTCGCCTTTCTCACAAATGTCGACGACCTTAGCCTTCGGCTTGCACTCCTTCAGGACCAGCTGAAGCGCCTCTGTCAACCCCCACAAAAACCAAGCAATTACAACAGAGGAGCGGTAGTCTTTAAAACCCTAACGTATAGTAAAATGTGGGGAAGGAGAGAAATTTCTCACTATTGACGATCTCCGCCGCGCTCTTGTACTTGGTCACGACGTCTGGGGAGGAGAGATCCAACTCCTTCTCCTCGTGTGCTTCGTCGTCCAACATCGCTTCCTCAAAACCCTACTTTTTGCCAAAAATAGAAAAAACAGAGTAGAAATTTGGGGATTAGGGGGGGGGGGGGGGGGGGGGGGGGGGGGGGGGGAACCCTAAAAATTGATCAATACCGATAATTTTGGAGTTTCTAAAGTACGCTTTGAGAAGAGTGTGGAGAGAGCAAAAAACTAGGGCATCGCTATTTACTTGTTGCATTATATAGGGTGGGAGAGGACAGAGATCATCCCCAATTTTTTTTTATTAATGTCCGGCGATACCGACGAGACTTTACGTACGTTGCGTTACATATCATTTGGGCCCACTGTCTTCGCACCTCCTCTGCGATTTGATCCTGAAATTTTCGTCCAGCCAAGGAGGTTATACCTCTTCTAACTGACCATAAGAGCCAGATGAGTTCGGTTGAGCATCCTCAATCCTATTATGACTTTGGAAAAGATTGTTGCCACGTAGGAATGATAAATTTTTATTAAAAAAAAATCCGATGTAATTGTCAAATAAATTATGAAACTTAGATGACATAGACAATATCTTCACCTCAATGTTAATTAGAAATAAAAATTACTTAAAAAGGAAGAAAAGGAGAAGATGTCCTAAAATTGGAGAGAAAAAAAGCATCAATACTTTTGCATTGGAAAAAAAAAATCTACTTTATTATATTTTGTCAATATAATCTTACCACCTAGAACAGACATTGCCTTGTGCCTCTTGGCACATAGGAATCACAACGCATCACAAGACAATAGGGTTGGAGATGCTCTGATAAGAAAAGAGGAACTCGGGCTGGTCTGACACGTGAGCTGGACAAAATTTCTTAAGGATATTTTCATGAATTATTTCAGTGACTCAAATTTGCATCTTCATAATACAAACAACAATTCTTATATATATATATATATATATATATATATATATATATATATATATATATATATATATTAGGTAAACGAAATATGAGCCACAATGTTCATATTTCTACATGAATCATGCACATGTGAACTAATAGGAAGAGTGTACTAGTGCACATGAACGCACATGGGATATGAAAGTCTATTCTGTAGAAGCATGAAAATTTTGAAGCCAAGCAGGCCGCATAGAGCCTATGCACCCTCAAAACGAAAGCAGGTCGCAGATAAGCCACCCATGCTGCCTAGACAGCCAAAGGGATGAAGAGCCGCAGATGACCTCTGACACAACATTAATTACCTAACGTAAAGTTCTGACATGTCTTCGAGATTCGTGAAAGAGGTGGCACATAAAAAGACAGAAAGTCACATCAAAATATTAATGACCCTGTCAGACGTGCAGCGCCACGTGGTCACTCGTAAGCGGCCTCGAGTCTATGCAGCCTTGATTCTATGTGGCATCGCTTCTATGCAGCCAAAGTATCCATCATACCCAGGCCAAATGATAGCACGTATGCGGCCACGACTCTATGCGTCCACGACACCATGCGGCCTTCAGCTTGCAAGATCTTTCCGTTACAACCGAAAAGATCTTCATACAATCAGTGTTGACTATGTGTCCAGCTGACCAAGTCACGCACCCAACGGAGTTGAAAACAATCCCAAAATATTATCAACAGCGTATCCCAACTGAGGCCACATGGCAACATGCCCATGGTATGCGTCTATAGTTACAACAGTATTATGTTGAAGGAGCCTCATGCGGCCACCAAACAGAGGCATATGCGGCACCTATAGTCCGTCAGCATGATGGCTATAAATAGTCGGATAGCATATCCCACAAAGGGCGAGCTACGTACGTGCACACAAGCTCAAGAGAGAGAAAAGATAAGAGAGCATCCTCATTCCCTAGCCGGACCGTCAATGGAGTAAAGGAGTCGCTGTAGTACTCGATCTCCATCGTCACACTCCCCAGATCAAAAATATTGTACTTAGATTTTTTGTCTAGGATTTCTTTGTACTTTTTGTTTGTTGTTAAACAAAAGTTTCCCAAACTTACCTTAATGGCGAACAAGATGGCGACTCTGCTGGGGACAAACTTCTCCTCCAACAAGAAGTTAGTGACGTGGTCCGACGCGTCGAAGCTGGGTTCGACCCAGAAGATACTGGTTGTACACTTCAACCAGCAAGCCTTCGAGAAAATGCTCTCTGAGGGCATCGCTTCGATGAGGCTAGCAGAGCCTAAGAAGACCTGCAGGACATGGGTGGTCAAGGCCGCTGCGTCCCGCCCAACTACGAAGCATGCGCTCCCTCTCTCTCTCTCTCTCTCTCTCTCTCTCTCTCTCTGCCGTAAGAGACGCACATCATGCGTCCACACAGGCTGTCTCCACTCATGCGGCAACCTCTTCTGACAAGGAAAGTGCTCAGCACTTGAGCTATGGCAGAGGAAAATACTACGATGTCGGAAGTTCGAGTACTGAGGCACGTTCCATGCGGCCACGACAAATGCCGCATAAAAAATCCTATGCGGCACCAGACTCCAGTCGCAGGCAGAAGGCGTATACGGCCCCGACAGTAACAGAAGTTTAGTCTTCGATCGAATCTCATGCGACATTTATTCCATGCGCCATGCTGAGAAAGAAAAAGATTTAAACTTGGACTCTTCATACTATGCACCAGTGTGTGCTAGAACGAGGAAGTCTAGGGTAGTGCGAGCTTGCCAAGCTCAAGCAACTGCTCATCCGACTGGCCGTCAACAGGTACCACTAACTTTTATACATGCCCCTGACAGAAAGTTGTACAAAATTGATCCATACGTCCAGCCTGCAGGGGCAAGTGGACAGGGCCGGTCTCAAAAGTCTTCTAGTAACAAACTAGGAAAAGTTTTTGTACGAACCCCAGGTCAGGGAGCAATGACAACGCCTACACACCCATGTGTTCGGTCTACCCGTGCTCATAAGGAGGGTGTAAAGGTGAATCACCTCCCGATTGACTTGCGCAACGTGATCAATCACAAGCGCAAAGTGAGAGAAATAACTACGGCATGTGAGGTGTGCTCTCCAGGGTATCACTGTGCTAACATCGTCATCAACTGCTGTTGTTCCAAAGTAGCAGTACCTGCAGATAGGCAGTCGGCATTCCAACGACTACAACCAAGAGCACCCATTTGGCAGCATCCCGGAGAGCAGGTGAAAATACCAGAGGAGGAGGAGCTGCCCTTCGCCTTATGTTACTCTGCTTGGAGATCTCCCTCTGCGAGGGGAGGTCGGAAGTCTACCACCTCCAATCCTTCACTCTCAACCAGCGTGTCAAGGAACCAGAGGCAAGAAACAATGCCCACATAAAAAGATAGAAAGTCACATCAAAATATTAATGACCCTGTCAGACGTGCAGCGCCACGTGGTCACTCGTAAGCGGCCTCAAGTCTATGCAGCCTTGATTCTATGCAGCATCGCTTCTATGCGGCCAAAGTATCCATCATACCCAGGCCAAACGATAGCACGTATGCGGCCACGACTCTATGTGTCCACGACACCATGCGGCCTTCAGCTTGCAAGATCTTTCCGTTACAACTGAAAAGATCTTCATACAATCAGTGTTGACTATGTGTCCAGCTGACCAAGTCACGCACCCAACGGAGTTAAAAACAACCCCAAAATATTATCAACAGCATATCCCAACTGAGGCCACATGGCAACATGCCCATGGTATGCGTCTACAGTTACAACCGTATTATGTTGAAGGAGCCACATGCGGCCACCAAACGGAGGCATATACGGCACCTATAGCCCGTCAGCATGATGGCTATAAATAGTCGGATAGCATATCCCACAAAGGGCGAGCTACGTACGTGCACACAAGCTCAAGAGAGAGAAGAGAGCATCCTCATTCCCTAGCCGGACCGTCAATGGAGTAAAGGAGTCGTTGTAGTACTCGATCTCCATCGTCACACTCCCCAGATCAAAAATATTGTACTTAAATTTTTTGTCTAGGATTTTTTTGTACTTTTTGTTTGTTGTTAAACAAAAGTTTCCCAAACTTACCTTAATGGCGAACAAGATGGCGACTCTGCTGGGGACAAACTTCTCCTCCAACAAGAAGTTAGTGACGCGGTCCGACGCGTCGAAGCTGGGTTCGACCCAGAAGATACTGGTTGTACACTTCAACCAGGAAGCCTTCGAGAAAATGCTCTCTGAGGGCATCGCTTCGCCGAGGCTGGCAGAGCCTAAGAAGACCTGCAGGACATGGGTGGTCAAGGCCGCTGCGTCCCGCCCAACTATGAAACATGCGCTCCCTCTCTCTCTCTCTCTCTCTGCCGCAAGAGACGCACATCATGCGTCCACACAGGCTGTCTTCACTCATGCGGCAACCTCTTCTGACAAGAAAAGTGCTCAGCACTTGAGCTATGGCAGAGGAAAACACTACGATGCCGGAAGTTCGAGTACTGAGGCACGTTCCATGCGGCCACGACAAATGCCGCATAAAAAATCCTATGCGGCACCAGACTCCAGTCGCAGGCAGAAGGCGTATACGGCCCCGACAGTAACAGAAGTTTAGTCTTCGATCGAATCTCATGCGACATTTATTCCATGCGCCATGCTGAGAAAGAAAAGGATTTAAACTTGGACTCTTAATACTATGCACCAGCGTGTGCTAGAACGAGGAAGTCTTGGGTAGTGCGAGCTTGCCAAGCTCAAGCAACTGCTCATCCGACTGGCCGTCAACAGGTACCACTAACTGTTATATATGCCCCTGACAGAAAGTTGTACAAAATTGATCCATACGTCCAGCCTGCAGGGGCAAGTAGACAGGGCCGGTCTCAAAAGTCTTCCAGTAACGACCTAGGAAAAGTTTTTGTACGAACCCCAGGTCAGGGAGCAATGACAACGCCTACACACCCATGTGTTCGGTCTACCCGTGCTCATAAGGAGGGTGTAAAGGTGAATCACCCCCCGATTGACTTGTGCAACGTGATCAATCACAAGCGCAAAGTGAGAGAAATAACTACGGCATGTGAGGTGTCCTCTCCAGGGTATCACTGTGCTAACATCGTCATCAACTGATGTTGTTCCAAAGTAGCAGTACCTGCAGATAGGCAGTCGGCATTCCAACGACTACAACCAAGAGCACCCATTTGGCAGCATCCCGAAGAGCAGGTGAAAATACCAGAGGAGGAGGAGCTGCCCTTCGCCTTATGTTACTCTGCTTGGAGATCTCCCTCTGCGAGGGGAGGTCGGAAGTCTACCACCTCCAATCCTTCACTCTCAACTAGCATGTCAAGGAACCAGAGGCAAGCAACAATGCCCACAGAAGGAGTGTTCCTGGATACGTGCTCAAAAAAGAAATTATCAGCTGCTGGGGTGGCCCTTCCTCGAGACTCCAGATGGCTCTGCAAGCTAGGGTTAGTGATCCCTCAGAACTCTACAACAACCCGATGTTCCAAGGAGGCGGTGATTCCCAATGAATCAACACTGAGATTCCTAGGGGTAGTCACCCTCATCAAAAGACGCAGCTTCCTACGGTAGAGGTAGTGTTCCCTCCGGGTCAGAAGATGATACAACACTGCCAACTTTCCCTAAGGACTATTCACTACAAGAGTCCGAGGATAAAAATACGACGTCCACTGTCCCATCCATCTCTCCCCACGTAAGAACATTATACATGGCTGTCACGACCCACACCCGGTTTAGGGGCACGAGTGTGCGGGTACGTCTAGCCTACGCCGCAGTATCGGCGGTAGAACGCTGTCTAGGTCATGATACTAACTAAGCAATCTCACACGAGCATCCAATCTCCATAAGGAGGCACGGATGACAATATAAAGAACAACACATACTCAATCACATAACCACAGCACGATAAGGAATTGAAGAAATAAAAAGAAATACAACACATGTCTAATGTAAAAATCTAACTCAACAACAAATCCAAGTCTCAACAAAATGCCGGAGACAAATCCGGTACCAAATAAACTACTGAAGGAAACTAACTAGATATCTAGTGATTCCGGCTAGACCTCCCGGAATCACGACTACACTACTAAAACCAAGTCTGTAGCTACTCACCCTGTGGTCCATCTGTGTCAGATACCAGTCCTCTAGGCATAGTCTGGAAAATGTTTTCCCAGTCAGGAAGGAGCAAAGTACATTTCTAAATAGCAGTTCTATATCAATGATATAAACTATGTAGCAGTAAATAGATGGAAATATACAAGATGCATGTATAGGTACGAGAAACATACAATAAAGGATACACTGGAAATACTGTAAGTAAATGCAGGAAAGAAAATAATATGTCAATGAGCAAGAGTACTATGACTAAGTGTGTGAGTACTAGCTTTAACATATGATCGGCTTAGGACTAGTAAACTCATTACATTGGTTAGCGATCATCCTTGAGGTCAGGCTAATCCGTAAGAATAGCTATGATGCGAGTAATAGTCAGGCTAACCATATGTAACAGTGATGAGGCATGTAAAGGTAAGGCTGCACCGACGTGAGGCGTGGGTGAGCTATAATGCATGTAAAGTTGGGTATGATTACATATCTACACTAAAATACTCCCCACCCCGACTGGTGTAGTAGATCCAATCATGGTACGCTATGGCACGAGATTCCCTAGGAAGGTAGCAAATCTCCCCGGAAATCAGTGTCTGTACATGCACAAGATAACAAGGAAACAAGTCTTGTACAAGCTATACCATGAACAAGGAATAACATCTCATGACGAGATCCGTATACACTAATCCGTGTAACCAGCGTGTCAAAATATGGATATTTACACTAGATACAATGAACATAGGAGATATCATAAATTAGAAGCTAATCAGAGAATGTACTCGCCTTGGGTCCTTAGCTGGTAATACCAATGTCCTGTCCCAGAGTATCGTCTGGAGGATCCAACAGTCCTATAACATATAATAAATAATACAACGTTTGCATCAGATGCTATACTAAACACACAATCAAATACCTAACTCAGGGGCTATGCCTGGCATGATACTGGTCAACTAGGGTCGTCTAGTAGATAGATATATATAAGACACATTATACCTATTTTTAACTACATTAGTACTTACAATATATATACATGCACCAATTTATATACATTTACAATATATATATATATATATATGTACCAATTTATATACATATCTAATTTATACTAGTTGAACAATATATATGTATACTCATACATATGCTAAAAATACATTAAAAAAAATATATGTATATATATATATATATATATATATATATATATATATATATATATATATATATATATATATATATATATATATATATATATATATATATATATATATATATTGTCAATGTTATTATTAAAATATATACTAATACTAATACATCACATTAAATACATATACAATATATATATATATACCATTTAATTTCATGTATAATATATATATTAGTTAAACAATATATGTGTACCATATATATCAATTTAAAAGTATACTAGGTGTATATACAAATAAATATATACATATACCAATTTTTATATATTGAGAAATATATTAAGTATACCAATAATACATATAGTAGAATACGTATTTATATATATACCAATCATATTATATATATATATATATATATATATATATATATATATATATATATATATATATATATATATATATATATATATATATATACATATACTTGTACATATTAAATATACATGTACAGGTATACCAGATTATATTAAATATATACATATACATATACAATACATTAAATACATATACAAATACATTGCATTAATTATACATATACAATACATTAAATACACACATAGAGAATGAGGAAAGAGGGGAGGAGACTCACTGTGGGTTGGCCGGAGCTCAGGCCGGAGTTGGGGGACAGCAGGGGGAAGAGAGTGCTTGGGAGGAGCTCGATGAAGAAGTCGAGCCGTGCGGGTGGTGGTGCGAGGGGATTGAAGGCCGGAGAGGGAAGCTTGAACGGAGGAAGGAGCAGCGGGGAGTTGGGCTCGGGACTCGGTCGGACTGAGGAGGGTGGAGGAGCTCGGGCTGGAGGAAGACTCGGCGGAGCGTGTCTGCGCCGGAGAACAGTGGTTCGTCGGGTCGAGCTACGCCGGAGTCTGGGTGGCTCGGCTCGGGGAAGAACGAGGTGGTGGAGTGAGGGGGCTCCGGGATCAAAGGAGTGGAGCCGGAGAGGGAAGCTTGAATGGCCGGAGCACTGCTCGGGAAGAGGCCGGACAGCAGCTCGATAAGGGAGACTCGGCTTGGCGGGCCTGAGCGAAAGGAGTTGGCCGCGGGACTGGGTGGCTGCCGAGAAAGGCTGGGTCGAGGTGGTGGTGAGGATGGTACTCGTGGTGGTGGTGGATGGTACTCGTGGTGGTGGTGGATTGGCTCGCCGGGCTTAGCCGGAGTCCAGCAGCGGGGAGCTCGGCGTAGGGAGGAGGGGAAGCTTCACCGGAGTTGGCTCGACTGAGGCGGAGAGAGCTGGGCCGCGCCGGAGTTGCAGACCGGGGGTCGGCTCGGGAACAGTGGCAGTGGCCGGACTGAATTTAATGAACAGTGGGGGTGATTTTCCCTCTCCTTGAGTTTAAAAAAAACACAAGGAAAGAAGAAGAAGAAGAAGAAGAAGAAGAAGAAGAAGAAGGGAAGAAGAAGAGAAGAAGAAGAAAAGAAAAGAAGAAAGGAAGAAGGAATTTTCTTCCTACGTTGGAGAGAGGGAGGAGTGAGGTGAGAGAAAATGGGGGCTTGGTTTGGGGATTAGGGCTTTTCTAGGGAAGAGTGTGGGTGAGGTGACTTTAAATAGGGAGAGAGGGTGTGTGAATGAAGGGTGAGGATTGACCCATTTAATGAATGGCCAAGATTAGACATAAATGAATTCTTCATATAGGAATGAGGGTGTTGACTAGTCAATGTTGGGCTTCTCCATTTAGTTGAACCAATGGGGTGTTGACTCCAAATATAAATTTATAAATTAGCCCCCGTAAATTTGGATATTTGCACAGATGCATAAAATAATAAAAATTTGGCGGGCGATTCGGTGTTCGATATTTTTTTTAGGGTGAGGGGGCACCGTGTGTTTGGTACGGGCTTAATTAGCAGGGTACTGGAATTAAACGGGATTAACGGAATCAGATAAAATAGTTTAATTAGGAATAAATACAAGCTGTGTTCAAAAATTAATTAGGAGTACATGGGGCCAAAATTAGGTCGGGTCATCAATATCATTAATGAAGAAGAATCAGAACAGAATATTATCCTAATTTGGGCCACACGAAAAATAGGTCAAGATTGCCTCCAATTTCGATTGGAACGCACAACGATACAAAATAGGAATTTATTTAGGAATTAAATAAACGCCCGTGATGATTTTTGTGCGGCTAAAAATGAGGTACAGAGAGCATAATTATGAGTTGCAAAAATAGCAGAATGGAAGGCGGGCATGTCTAGGGCAATGTTGTGAAATTATTTGGAAGGCAAAAGCTAGGGTAGCGCTCCAAATATCGAAGCAAGGGCATGGCGCAACAATTAATTAAATTACGGTGATTAATTACTATCTCAATAATTAAATCCTAAATAATGCAATTAACACGTAATCCTATAATTCGGACAGGTGTTCGTCTAATGGCTTCTAGGTCAAGTCTACCAGCTCAACAGTAATGAACACTGTAAATAATAATATATTTAATTACACATCTCACAAATTTATTTAATTTAATTATACACATCATGAAATTATTTAATTGTAACTACCACGATATTAATAATTATAAAAAGTCAAAAATACCCCTGTTTTCGGAATGTGGTAGTGACAAGTCTACCCTCCTTAAAAGAATTTCGTCCTCAAAATTTAAAATCCTCATAGTAGTGTTTATACATTATTTTATTTTCCATCAATAGTTAATTCATCCAACCCACAAAATCCTGAAACAATCCACCTTGTCTTTTCACAAATTTTAAATTTTTTTTTGAGTTTATTGTATTCCTGAAAAATCCTCGAAATAAAATCAGTCTCCATTTTCCTCACAATTTCCTCCAAATTTTAAGTTAATTAAATACTCAAAATTTGATATCTGTTCCTCAACTTTAATTTCAATCAATGTATTGAATCTCGTCCCAAAAAGTTTGAATCCAAACAATAATCCATCAATGATCTGATTCTTCAGTTTTCTTTTTTCCTCAAAATACTCAATAGTGCGACACTTAGTGATCCTTCCAATGCAACGTCCACAATATAAAATTTTAAAAAATTCATAACTTGTGGTCAAATAAATATAATTATAATCTCCTAAATTTTCTCAATTTTTAATCACTAATTCTATCATATCATAACCTTCCTAAAATTAATAAATCCTTAATTCTGCCATGTTAAATTTTAACTCTCCATTCAAGTCAATATTTATCCTCGAGTTTCAATCATCCCCAATCTTCATAAAATTAATGATCCATCAATTCTGTTATATTAACTCCTTAACTCTTTATTTAAATGAATGCTTATCCTTAAATTTTTAATCATATTGTCCCTTTTGTCAAGTCATAACCTCTTCATAGATCTTTGTTATGGTCAAAACCCCAATGATCATGGTCTAAGAAAATTTTTACCTACAGTCATACAACATACAACTTAGAGGAAACATGCATGGTTATGGTCTATCTTATCATGGTATTGCATTCTTTGTCAGGGTGTACTACTAACTATATCCTAACAAGAAAAATCAAGTATACGAACTACAGTACTAGGGAAAAAATCAGTCAATCGATCAACAAAAAGGAACAGAAGGAAGGAAAGAACAAAACATACTAACACGTTACCTGCAGTATCGGTCTCCTCGACCGTCGTCGCAAATGCACCGCCCTGCTGGGGTGGTTCCCTACGCGGGTGCTGAGCAATATACGGTTCCACAGGTAGCCTAACTGGATCTCTATAATTTGGAGCTGCGCGCTGAACTAGAGGGCAATCCCTCATTCGGTGTCCTGCATCGCCACAGCGCAAACAAAGTCCTAGCCTCGCTCTACAGCTCTTCCTAAGATGACCTGGCTTCTTACAGTAAAGACAAGTCTGATCCTGCTGAACACGAACTGGTGCCTGGTACTATTGTTGATACTGAAATGCCCTCGGCTGCCGCTGGCCAGGATACTGCTGGGCAACTCTCTCAACTGCCTGTAGTGCCATCTGGTGAGCGTTCTCCATGCTCTCTCTTATTAGTTCAGTCTGCGCCTGTTGCGCTTCTGCTTGCACCCTCAGAGCCTCAGCTTGAACTCGCTGAGCATCTGCCATCACTTTCTGGGCATCTACCATGCCCTGGATCAAGGTAAACATATGTGCCCCGTCAATGGGCACACCTCCGGAAATCAGAGTCGGTAAAGTAGGCTGGTTGTCCGCCACAGCTGCGGCTATCCTCTGAACAGGTGGGGAAGGAAGACCCCCGGAAAGTGCAGATACTCCCACATGCATCGGAGATGTAGGAGGAACTACGGCTGTCTGTCCATCAGGTGGAGAGGTGGCAGACCCCTCTAAAGCTGGTGCTCCCACTCTCATAGATCGTGTCCTCGACGACATCCTGAAGACAGATCCAAAAGAATCAATTAAGGCAATAAATACGATATCATCAAGGAAGGACAGTAAAGTTCTAAAGAAGCAACATTCAAGATAATTAGATGGGAATATTCCTAGTTGTGATTGCACAGGTCAACGATGCATCCAAGGTTTGATACCTCTATCCCTTTAGGTACCACAGTTCTACTACAAGCACACTCACTGCTAGCTTCCTTACCTACTAAAATTGTTCATACTAGTTGTTCTTGTCGCTCAAGTGCACGCCAAGTGCAACACACCATACTAAGTACTGTTCTCCCTAATACTGTCAATCCCCCGATCCCGTGGAATCGTTAGTCGTCCCCCGGGCATGACCGCCGTGCGGGCCTAGGTTGCCGCGCCGCACAAGGCTAAGTATTTCTGTTTCGTATAGCGAGCACATATTCAGAGTACGCAGATAATTGAAACACATATTGAAACATGGAAAAGTTCTCTTTTATTGATAATATGAACATCTATTACAAACTCCTTGAACTGAGTCTTAAGGATTGCCTCTCTGGGCTTACAAAAGTGTGGACACAAAATGAGATAGCAGTCCTGTACATTACATCCTTACTAAACTCAAAATATAAGACCTTGCGTCGGAACGACTGCTTTGCCACGAAGTTGCATGGTTGCTTGGTGGCTAGCTTCTAACTTCAAAATGCTTCTTCTTCTTCTTCAAAATGCTTCAAAGGTAGCACGATCGAGGCGTGCCTACAGCTGGACTGGATTGGGGGTTTGTCTCCTGCTCCTCGCTCGGCTCTCCTTAGCGCGGGGAACCTATTTCAACGAGGGTCAGTACATCGAAACGTACTGGTGAAGGCAAGCTATCCCAACTATACCAATCAACACGTTGTTTTAATGAAGCATGCATATTTGTGGGTTTCTATCTTGCCTTAGTTTATTTTACAGCAAGACATATATATAGAATCATTGAAATAACTCGCCACCGTTCGGTGACATTTACCTGCCCGTCTGAACCACCTGCATAATACTTACCTTGCCTTCCCTGCCAAGAAGACACAAGTTAGTAGCAACAGGTTTAAATATACAAGGGGGATCACTGGCACGTTGCCATAATGGACGGGCTAGTCTCAGTACGGAGTGCCGTGCGACGCATAGATCAGGATGTCCCAAGGCATTCCGTCCTATAGCAGGCGACTATCATGAGTAACGTTCGGATCGGATCGGTGCCGGTGCCCCAGCTACCGTCCGCAGGAACTAAGACCTTGTGCACAAGTTGTCCGTGATCAACGCAGTATACTAAGTTAGCAATCGAGGCAAATCAGGGCATATCAGGAGCATGGCAGTACAGGGCAAGATTTACTTTTGCATAGCCTATTTATTCAGTTTATGGCATTGAAAATGAGTTCTATACATAGCACAGTTCTAAGAAGAAATATACATTCTAACTTATATTTATGCATATGATGAACATTCCAAACGAGCAAGCATATAAGTAACCGTTCACCGGTTTCATCGACAAGCAATATTTTCCAAGTCTATTCCCTTATTATCTTGATATCTTTTAGTTATTTACTTGGTATCGTTTGATCGGGCAAAGCACGAACACATGATTTAGATGTGAAGACTAGCAAGTAGGGCTAGCTAATCGGGTTGGTAGCCACTCACTTTGGTAGTCGGAAGGAAAAGGAAAGAAGTGCTTTAGGCGTCCGCTCGAGCGACGACTACAGCTGGTTCACCTGTATTGACACGAACAGCTGATCAGTACTTCTTCCTCTCTCTCCCTTATCGGAATTGAAGTGCAGTCCTAAGAACGAAAGCAATGAAATCCATCGAAACCGTTCAAGAAAACCCAAGCAAATCCGAAAAACCAACTCAAGGCACGAAAGCAACAAGCGACAGCGAAAACTAGGCAACAAAGAATGCAGCGGAGAGGTCTCTCCTGACTCTGCCGCTAAGTCGATCCCGGGGGCATGGTCCACTGAATATGGGAATCGATTCCGAAGAGACAAATCCATAACGAGGATGAGTTCTTGATTCAATCTATCCCGATCGAACGATACCGTCTAGTATTTCTTAGCCGCGCTCCCCGAATAGGGGGAACGGGGCACCACAAATACAACTCTAGATAGACACCCAAGTTCGTTTGCAGTGTCATCTCAATCATGCCCAAGTCAACGGATCCTTACGTATGCACTTCATCCACCCATATGTTATTATACATTTCTTACCCACCGAAAAATTAACCCTCAAAATAAGATCATCAAAGTTTTAACTCCTTTAAAATAAAATACATTTACTTCCTCAAAAATCCAATACTCAATATCGAAATAAAATGGTAATCAATTCTAAAATCTTTATAGCCTTGACCATGTTTATTGAATCAAATTTAGTCCTCAAACATTTAAATAACATAAAAAATCTTAACTCCTTAAAATTCAAAAATTTTGCAATTCACTCCCATTCTTCAAACGATAAAAATTGAATCCTCAAGTATACATATAAATACTCACAGTCTCTAATACTCAAGGTGCACACTAATACACTAATTATTTACAACCTCAACTGTGTACGAAAATTGTACTGCCCGAATTATTTGTACTATTACTTCCAAATGATCATCATCACTGATATTCCTTCTCCTCTATCTATAGTGCCAATACTAACTATATTACACCTATCATAGAGCTATTGCTACAAGGCACTACGCTATGGGTTACTTTAGATTAATGCCTACTGCTCACATGTCCAACTAGGAAATACTTACAACTTACTAGCAACACTTAGTCAATACTAATACTCAAGACACAAACATAATTATAAGTCACTAATTATCATACTTAACAAGGAATCCTCAAAGAATAGAAGCTTTAAAGAAATTGGGTTGAGGACTAAAGGTATTTCTACTACTAGCAACCCAAGAAATGATGGAATAAAGTCCTATAATAACAGAAATAGATAAGTGTTGAGATGATACTTTAAGAACCAATTTTTAAGACACAACCTGATAATCATACACGTCGGTCAGAAATTATGACGCTAAGAATCCTCGCCATGCCAGTAAGCATAGGTGCGATAAACGACAGGTTTCGTAACTAAGGTACGCAACCCTATAGTCATGTCATCTAGAATCTTCGCCACGCCAACCGGTACGGCTGCGATAAACTCTAGGTTCCATAACCAAAGCAGACGTTTCACCTTTCTCACTGTTCTCATCAATATATGTCATCAGATGATATCGTAAAATTTAGTCCGTAAAATTCATCTTTGCATGAAATCAAACTCTACAATGAAACCAAGATCCTAATTTAATAACTGATCAACAGGAATCAAACTCAATATCAACGAGTGAGGACGGACGGAAACAAGGCGAAGGATTTAAAATTAGAAATTATAATAATAAGATTCTCAAGGAGTCATCCCAGAAATCTCTCAAGAATTTTGTGATTGAGTATCCTCTCTCATCCTAGTATCCTATGTCCTATATTCTATAGCAGGCACGCAGTAGTACAACGATGACGTCGCACTACCACGACATCGCACAACTTGCGAAGTCTGACCTGCATGGGCCACCACTAAAAATGTGTCACGACCCGCGCCCGGTTTAGGGGCACGAGTGCGCGGGTATGTCTAGCCTACGCCGCAGTATCGGCGGTAGAACGCTGTCTAGGTCATGATACTAACTAAGCAATCTTACACGAGCATCCAATCTCCATAAGGAGGCACGGATGACAATATAAAGAACAACACATACTCAATCACATAACCATAACACGATAAGGAATTGAAGAAATAAAAAGAAATACAACACATGTGTAATGTAAAAATCTAACTCAACAACAAATCCAAGTCTCAACAAAATGCCGGAGACAAATCCGGTACCAAATAAACTACTGAAGGAAACTAACTAGATATCTAGTGATTCCGGCTAGACCTCCCGGAATCACGACTACACTACTAAAACCAAGTCTGTAGCTACTCACCCTGTGGTCCATCTGTGTCAGATACCAGTCCTCTAGGCATAGTCTGGAAAATGTTTTCCCAGTCAGGAAGGAGCAAAGTACATTTCTAAATAGCAGTTCTATATCAATGATATAAACTATGTAGCAGTAAATAGATGAAAATATACAAGATGCGTGTATAGGTATGAGAAACATACAATAAAGGATATACTGGAAATACTGTAAGTAAATGCAGGAAAGGAAACAATATGTCAATGAGCAAGAGTACTATGACTAAGTGTGTGAGTACTAGCTTTAACATGTGATCGACTTGGGACTAGTAAACTCATTACATTGGTTAGCGATCATCCTTGAGGTCAGGCTAATCCGTAAGAATAGTTATGATGCGAGTAATAGTCAGGCTAACCATATGTAACAGTGATGAGGCATGTAAAGGTAAGGCTGCACCGACGTGAGGCGTGGGTGAGCTATAATGCATGTAAAGTTGGGTATAATCACATATCTACACTAAAATACTCCCCACCCCCGCCTGGTGTAGTAGATCCAATCATGGTACGCTATGGCACGGGATTCCCTAGGAAGGTAGCAAATCTCCCCGGAAATCAGTGTCTGTACATGCACAAGATAACAAGAAAACAAGTCTTATACAAGCTACACCATGAACAAGGAATAACATCTCATGATGAGATCCGTATACACTAATCCGTGTAACCAGCGTGTCAAAATATGGATATTTACACTAGATACAATGAACATAGAAGATATCATAAATTAGAAGCTAATCAGAGAATGTACTCGCCTTGGGTCCTTAGCTGGTAATACCAATGTCCTGTCCCAGAGTATCGTCTAGAGGATCCAACAGTCCTATAACATATAATAAATAATACAACGTTTGTATCAGATACTATACTAAACACACAATCAAATACCTAACTCAGGGGCTATGCCTGGCATGATACTGGTCAACTAGGGTCGTCTAGTAGATAGATATATATAAGACACATTATACCTATTTTTAACTACATTAGTACTTACAATATATATACATGCACCAATTTATATACATTTACAATATATATATATATATATGTACCAATTTATATACATATCTAATTTATACTAGTTGAACAATATATATGTATACTCATACATATGCTAAAAATACATTTAAAATAAAAATAAATAAATAAATAAATATATATATATATATATATATATATATATATATATATATATATATATATATTGTCAATGTTATTATTAAAATATATACTAATACTAATACATCACATTAAATACATATACAATATATATATACCATTTAATTTCATGTATAATATATATATATTAGTTAAACAATATATGTGTACCATATATATCAATTTAAAAGTATACTAGGTGTATATACAAATAAATATATACATATACCAATTTTTATATATTGAAAAATATATTAAGTATACCAATAATACATATAGTAGAATACGTATTTATATATATACCAATCATATTAAATATATATATATATATATATATACATATACATGTACATATTAAATATATATGTACATGTATACCAGATTATATTAAATATATACATATACATATACATTATTAAATACATATACAAATATATTGCATTAATTATGCATATACAATACATTAAATACATATACAAATACATTGCATTAATTATACATATACAATACATTAAATACACACATAGAGAAGGAGGGAAGAGGGGAGGAGTGTCACGCCCCAGTCCCAAAATATCGAGGGACTATATACGTAGCAAGGCCAGCAGCACACACCGATGGACAAACCCAATTTAATGGATCCATCGGGGCGTACTTAAGCTGTAATACAACAGTCAGGGTATACTATTCTCATCCACAGAAAGAATATATCAATAGCAACAAAAGGAAATAAAAACATCATCATCAAGTCACAAATACATAAATCGGGGAACAAGCCCGATACAAGTCTAATACAACTGTCAAGATACAAAGACAAAGATATCAACAAAAGTACTGAGTATGGAAACAGGATATACTCAGAAAATACCGTAGAAGTCACTCGACTGCTGGATCTAGTACTGCTCCAGTGCCTGCTACTGTTCCTGCTAATGCTCATGTCCTGTATATCTCTGGGTCGAACTCGTCTGCTAATCCTGGGGACATAATCCGGATCCAGGTCCTCAGGGGACATAATAAGGTACAAGAAAGCTCATGCCAAAATAAATACAGTGCAGCAGATAATGAAATAAAATAGGGTAAACTATATAACCATCTAAGTGATATGCAAGATAAGAGCAGCACTAGAACTCAGGCTGAAACTACTACAAGCTCTGTGTCGGGGAGCCGGTTGCAGTGATATCATGTGGTTGTCTAGCTCGTAGTGAGACTAAGACGCCGGCATAATATATAATCAACCTGTAGTTTTGTGTGTCTCTCTCCACCCAAATCATGCATCTCATGTCCACGACGTCTCATGTCCATGCCATACAGGATCATAACTAATGCATCCAGTCATATAATATCTAAACAAAGGAATAAGTCATAAAAACGGTATCCTATACAGAATCACCATGAATATCTCAGGACGATTCTGTATCATAAATAGTGTCAGGTGTCCTGGGTAAAACGTACTGGATAAGGCAAGTACGAGAAGTATAGGGTCTCGGTATCCATCTCTAGATGACGTTACACAACGCCGCGTACTGTGTTGGCACCCGACTGTAATCGGACGCTAAGTAAGTCATACGGTCCTAGGTTTAAGCATGCACAATAATATATATATGTCAAGGAATTAAGTAACAAAAACTGCAGAGATTGGCAAGGTACACTTGCCTGGGGTTCCGGCTCCAATTATAGCTCTGACTTCAGCAGAAATTGCAGGGACTGCTCCGGTTGCTGAAACAAACATCACCATCAGATCCAGAAAATATTAATCAGCTAGAAACGCCTGTCTTTGAGTCCAATTTGGACACAGGGGCAAAAATAACATTTTCAGGTCAAGACAGGGTCCACATGTGGGTCGCTTTGCACCGAAAAACGCGTCAGGGTCAAAGGTCTCCAAATCTGTCCAACTTAGTGTCAACAGGTCAGGAACGACGATACGAACCCAACGAAACTTCCAGAATTGGATTCCGATGAGCCGTTCTCAAAATCTCCCGTCGAGTGGAGCCTGTGGGGCCCACGACACGCAATTTTGTCAACGTTCTCAGAATCGAACCAAACTTGGGTCACAGGACCAGCGTATTGCTACGAGTCCGATGGCGCAAGTTTCGTCTCGATCCGATGTGTGTACACTAAGTTACAGCGAGAACCAGAAAGGGCGGATACGGGACGGTGTCCGCGGATACGCATTGATTCCGGTGTGCACGCACATCCGAATCAACTTCTGTAAAATCTTGCACGTCCGTATCAACGGCGCACACGTATCGGTGAAGACCGCGTGCGACCAAGTCATCCCGTTTGGCAGGGCGACTCAGTTCCGGGGTGAAATAGGACGTTAGTTTTCCTGTTTTTGGATCGCGGTTCGCGATCACCACAGGTCGCGATGCACTGAGCGGGTTGCACGGACACCGAGGGGATCATGCAGGCTACGCGATGCAACTGACCGAAAAGAAATTGGGGTAGCGAGGAGTGAGAACGAGTACCTGAACAGGGCTCCAAAAACCTGAATTCTTCGTGTCCTACACGTGTCCTGTGTCCGAACCGTGTCCGCCCTAGGGTTGGGTTTAGGGCTATGTGACCGGAGCTTGGCGACGCTGTGGCAGGGGAGACCAGCCGGAGGGGCTAGGGCGGCGCCGGCAGCGGGGAGGCTGGACGGCAGCGCGCGGCAGGCGCCGGAGGGAGCTGCTGGGTCGGGGACGGGGTACTGGGAAGAAGGAGGAGGGGAAGATGGCGGCCGGAAGCGGCTGGCGGGGGCAAGGCACGGCGGAGGGGGCGGCGTGCTGGGGCGGCGCGGTTGCGAGTTCGCCATAGGTGACCGAGGGCGGTGCGGCGGGGGTTTTCAGATGGCCGGAGAGGAGGATTCGGGTGCCGGAGAAGAGGGGTTCTAGGGGTTTTATATAGGGGAAGAGGGAGATCGTCGGTCGACGATTCAAGGGGAGAGGAAAGGAGAGAGTCGGGGATGCGAGCGGGCGGCGGCGGCGAACGTTCCGGCGGCGGAAACGGACGGGGAAGAGAAAGGTCGGGGAGGAGAAAGGTCGACTGGGTCGGGTGAGGGTTCGCGGGTGCGGGTTCAGTCGGGCGGACCCGACCCGCTAGGGCGGTCAGTCCGGTCGGGTTCAGCTGGACCGGGTTCAGGTCGGTTCAGCCCGGTTTGAACCCGGTTTAGCCCGATTTATTTTGGGTTTAAAATTATTTTAATTTAAAATAGTTTTTAGGACTTTAAAAATACTTCCGGGGTCCAATAAATTCCCAGAAAATTACCCTATGTCTAGTTTTTTATTTTACACCATAAAATATTATTTTCATAATATTTTAATATTATTTATTATTATTTAAAAATCATTTAATAATTAAAACACCTGAATTTAATTACAGAAAATTCCCAGAAAATTCCAGAAAATTGTGAAAAAATCCAATTTTAAAAATTCTTGAAAATTAGGGGGTTTACAATCTACCCCCTTAAGAGGATTGCGTCCTCGCAATCAAAGAATAACCGGTCAACAGAGATGACACGGTTGCAAACATTGTTCGAAGCACATCAAAATCAAGGAGAATCAAGGTTGAGAGTAACACCTAGGAAAAATTATTTTCCTAAGCATTAAATGTTATAAAAATTTTCAACTTTAGAAAATCTAGAAAATTACAGTTTTAGAAAACCAGTTTTATCCTTTAAAAACTTATCAGGTTATCATTTATAAACATTCTAAGTTATTGGCAAGTTCAAAAATTACTTAGATTAACACTAGGTTATCAATTATTAGCAATTTAAAACTGTCAGGTTAAGTCTAGGGTCACGAACCAGCAGGAACGAACTAAGGCGATACTAGAAACAAAAACTATAAAACTTACGCGCATTAGCTACTCCACGATTCTGCACGTTCTCCAAGGTCATCGTCAGGGCTTGTCCGCGTCCTTGCAGTCGATTCCTCTGCTGCTGTTGAGCCTGCTGGAAGAGTAGTGCCTGGGGTATCAAATGTGGCCTCGGCTGATACCCTCCTGGAGCTGGTGGTAGGACTTCTTGAACTTCCGTTTGTGGTGCTCCCAACGCGGGATAGATTGGGCTCGGTACTGATAACGCTTGTTGGTTTACCGTTGAAGCTCCTTATCTACGCTCAGGACATTCCTTCCCTAAATGCTGACTGGATCCGCAAGCTAAGCATAATCTCCTTTTTCGTCTGCACTCGTTCTCGGTATGGCCTCGCTTGCGACAATATTGACAGACAGGTAGTGTCTGTGGAGATGCTCCCGATGGCTGGTGTATGTGAGGTCTTTTTGCAACTTTTTCTTGTGGTGCTCCGGCTGGTGCTGATGTGGATGGCCGTTTCAGACTGGTCTCTCTTCTGATGATGCGCTCCATGCGTCGTGCTGCAGCAAGGACGTCTGAGTACGAAGTAGGTGCAACAGATCCAATTAGTTTCTGTAGCTCAATGTTTAGTCCGTCGAAAAACTTCTCAGCCTTTTCTTCTTCTATCTGAATCAAAGTAGGGGCAAAACGACTCAGACGAATGAACTCCGCGTTGTATTCTTCCACTATCAGATTATCCTGGGTGAGGTGATTGAACTTGTCCCGAAGTTCTGATCGAGCGATGGCTGGAATGTACATCTCCAGAAAGAGTCTAGAGAACTCTTCCCAAGTGACTCGGTCTGGTCCGAGCCGTGTCTCCTCAGATAGCCACCAGTGATAAGCATTGTCCGTCAATTGCATTCTGACTGCAGTCATCCAACGTTCTCATGGAATCTCAGCTGCTTCTAATTGATGTTGTATATTGGTGAGCCACTCATGAACTTCTGTGGTCTCCTCCTTGCCTGAGAAGGTACGGGGCTTCAGCTGACAGAAGTCGGAAATAGAGCCCGTCGTTGGCCGTCGTGCTGGTAGATCTGCTTGCTCTAGTATGGTTACTAGGCTGCGACTCAAAGCCTCTTGTTGAGCTTGCATTATTGCATAAATTATTTGAAACATCTGCTGCCCGTCTATGGCCTGCCCTGGTGGAATTACGGGCATTGGTGGAGTAAATTGCGTTGATGTTGGAATATCATTTTGCTGGATTTTTGAGGCATGCTGATTCGCTTGTTGAGCTGATTGTCCTTCATCAACTGGTGTCACTTCATCTTCATTGGTTACTACAATATCTCGTGGTGATACTGCAGGAGTCTCGTCGTTTGCTCGTGAATCCATAACTCTGCAACCAAAATAAACAATAAGAGGCATACATGAATCAAGGCAGGATGCAATTCAAGAAATTGATTCAAATCCGATATAGATATCAAGAACGTTTCAAGCAAGTGGATGAGATCCTAAAACTTATCCTATTTTTTATTGCAGGCCTGTTCGGTCCCTAAGTTGAAACCGAACAATTTTGTCGTTGACCTGCATGGGCCACCACAAAAACCATGTCACGTCCCAGTCCCAAAATATCGAGGGACTAGATACGTAGCAAGGCCAGCAGCACACACCGATGGACAAACCCAATTTAATGGATCCATCGGGGCGTACTTAAGCTATAATACAACAGTCAGGGTATACTATTCTCATCCACAGAAAGAATATATCAATAGCAACAAAAGGAAATAAAAACATCATCATCAAGTCACAAATACATAAATCGGGGAACAAGCCCGATACAAGTCTAATACAACTGTCAAGATACAAAGACAAAGATATCAACAAAAGTACTGAGTATGGAAACAGGATATACTCAGAAAATACCGTAGAAGTCACTCGACTGCTGGATCTAGTACTGCTCCAGTGCCTGCTACTGTTCCTGCTAATGCTCATGTCCTGTATATCTCTGGGTCGAACTCGTCTGCTAATCCTGGGGACATAATCCGGATCCAGGTCCTCAGGGGACATAATAAGGTACAAGAAAGCTCATGCCAAAATAAATACAGTGCAGCAGATAATGAAATAAAATAGGGTAAACTATATAACCATCTAAGTGATATGCAAGATAAGAGCAGCACTAGAACTCAGGCTGAAACTACTACAAGCTCTGTGTCGGGGAGCCGGTTGCAGTGATATCATGTGGTTGTCTAGCTCGTAGTGAGACTAAGACGCCGGCATAATATATAATCAACCTGTAGTTTTGTGTGTCTCTCTCCACCCAAATCATGCATCTCATGTCCACGACGTCTCATGTCCATGCCATACAGGATCATAACTAATGCATCCAGTCATATAATATCTAAACAAAGGAATAAGTCATGAAAACGGTATCCTATACAGAATCACCATGAATATCTCAGGACGATTCTGTATCATGAATAGTGTCAGGTATCCTGGGTAAAACGTACTGGATAAGGCAAGTACGAGAAGTATAGGGTCTCGGTATCCATCTCTAGATGACGTTACACAACGTCGCGTACGGTGTTGGCACCCGACTGTAATCGGACGCTAAGTAAGTCACACGGTCCTAGGTTTAAGCATGCACAATAATATATATATGTCAAGGAATTAAGTAACAAAAACTGCAGAGATTGGCAAGGTATACTTGCCTGGGGTTTCGGCTCCAATTGTAGCTCTGACTTCAGCAAGAATTGCAGGGACTGCTCCGGTTGCTGAAATAAACATCACCATCAGATCCAGAAAATATTAATCAGCTAGAAACGCCTGTCCTTGAGTCCAATTTATGCGCATTAGCTACTCCAAGAGTCTGCGCGTTCTCCACGGTCATCGCGAAAGCTTGTTCGCGTCCTTGAGGTGGTGCCCTCTGCTGTTGCTGGGCCTGCTGGAAGAGTGCTGCTCGAGGTGCCAAGGGTGGCCTTGGTGCTGGTAACGCTCTTTCTCGACGTTCGGGGCATTCCTTTAATAAATGCTGACTGGATCCGCAAGCTAAACATAATTTCCTTTTGCGTCTGCAATTGTCCTCAATATGGCCTTGCCTGCCACAATATGGACAGATAGGTAGTGCCTGTGGAGATGCTTCGGGTGGCTGGTGCATGCGAGGTCTCTTTGTAACTTCTTCCTGTGGTACTCCGGCTGGTGCTGATATGGACGATCGCTTTATACTGGTCTCTCTTCTGGTGACGCGCTCCATGCGTCGGGCTGCAGCAAGGACGTCCGGGTAAGATGTAGGTGCAACGGATCCAATTAGTTTCTGTAGCTCAATGTTTAGTCCGTCGAAGAACTTCTCAGCCTTCTCTTCTTCTGTCGGAATCAAGGTTGGGGCGAAGCGACTTAGACGAATAAATTCCGCGTTGTACTCTTCTACTGTCATACTGTCTTGAGTGAGACGATTAAACTTGTCCCGAAGTTCTGATCGAGCGATAGCCGGAATGTACATCTCCTGGAAGAGTCTAGAAAACTCTTCCCAAGTGACTCGGTCTGGTCCGAGCCGTGTCTCTTCAGATAGCCACCAGTGATGCGTATTATCCGTCAATTGCATTCTAACAGCAGTCATCCAACGTTCTCTGGGAAGCTCAGCTGCTTCCAACTGGTGTTGTATGTTGGTGATCCACTCATGAACTTCTGTGGGCTCCTCCTTGCCTGAGAAGGTGCGGGGCTTCAGCTGGCAAAAATCGGTAATAGAGCCCATCGGTTGCCGTCGAGTTGGTAGATTCGCCTGCTCCAGTACAAGTGCTAGGCTGTGACTCAAAGTCTCTTGTTGAATCTGCTGTTGAGCTTGCATCATTGCGTAGATCATTTGAAACATCTGTTGCCCGTCTATAGCTTGTCCTTGTGGGAATACAGGCATTGGTGGTGTAAACTACGACGGAGGTGGAATGTCGTCTTGCCGATCTCTTGAGGTATCTTGACTGTTTTGTTGTTCTAGTTGACCTCCACCAACTGGGGTCACTTCATCGTCATAGGTGGCATCTGCAACTTGTGGTGTTCTTGCGGGAGTCTCGTCGCGTGCTTGTGAATCCATTGCTCTGCATTAAAATAAACTATAAGAGAAGCACAGGAATCAAGGCAAGATGCAAGTCAAGAAATTAATTCGAATCCGATATAGATATCAAGAACGTTTCAAGCAAGTGGATGAGATCCTAAAAACTTATCCTATTCTTTATTGCAGGCCTGTTCGGTCCCTAAGTTAAAACCGAACAATTTAGTCGTTGACCTGCATGGGCCACCACAAAAATCATGTCACGCCCCAGTCCCAAATACCGAGGGACTAGACACGTGGCAATGGCCAGCAGCACACACCGATGGACAAACCCAAATTAATAGATCCATCGGGGCATGCTTAAGCTGTAATATAACAATAAGTAGGTCCAATGATAAAGGTCAAGTATCTAGATCTCATCCAACAGAATCGTATAAGAACTAAATAGCAAACTGGAATAACTGCTGAAAGTCAAGTTACCGTCGAATATCCAGCAAGAAATAATACTGAGTCGGGTGGAGACAAATCCGCTACCGATAAATGGAAAAACAGAGACAAGGAAATATAACTAAAACATGCTAGAAAATAACTAAGTATAAGTAGGGCCATCAACTGCAATCGTACCCTCGTTTGGTGTCGGTCCATAAAGTTGTGGGTGCTCCTCGTCTGCTAAATCTGGAGAACAAAACCAGGTTCTCAGAGGGACGTAACAAGATACAAAATAATACAAGCCAAAACTGCAGGGTTTGGCAAGGTATACTTGCCTGTGGTTCCGGCTCCAATTGTGGCTCTGACTTTAGCTCGAATTGCAGGCGGTACTCCGGTTGCTGAAATAAATATTACCATCAGATTCAGAAAATATCAATCAGCTAGAAAACGCCCGTCCTTGCGTCCAATTTGGAGACAAGGGCAAAAATGGCAATTTCGGGTCAAAACGGGGTCCACATGTGGGCTCGCTTTGCACCGAAAAACATGTCAGGGACAAAGGTCTCCAAATTTGTCAAGCTTAGTGTCAACAAGTCAGGAACGATGATACGAACCCAACGGAACTTCCAGAATTGGATTCCGATGAGCCGATCACAAAATCGCCCGTCAACTGGAGCCTATGGGGCCCACGACACACGATTTCGTCAACGTTCTCAGAATCGAACCAAACTTGGGTCACAGGACCAGCGTATCGCTACGAGTTCGATGGCGCAAGTTTTGTCTCGATCCGACGTGTGTATACCAAGTTACGACGCGTTCCAGAAAGGGCGGATACATGACGGTGTCCGCGGATACGCGTTGATTCCGGTGTACACGCACACCCGAATCGACTTCTGCGAAATCCCACACGTCCGTATCGACGACACGCACGTATCGGTGAAGACCGCACACGGCCAAGTTGTCCCGTTTGGCGGGGCGTACCCAGTTCTGGGGTGAATCAGGGCATTGTTTTTCCTGTTTTTGGATCGCGGTTCGCGATCGCCACAGGACGCGATGCCCCGAGCGGGTTGCACGGGCACCGAGAGGGTCACGCAGGGTTCGCGACGCAACTGACGGAATCAAAAACAGAGCTACGAGGAGAAGGATACAGGTACCTGAACAGGGCTCAAAAACCGTATTTTCTTCGTGTCCGACACGTGTTTAGGGTTAGGGTTTGGGTTGCTGCGGCGGCCGGAGGCTCGCCGAAGAGAGGCTGGGGGCGGTCGGGGGCTTCGCCGGAGGTGGCTCGCGGAGGCGGCCGGGCTACGCGGGGGCTGAGGCGGCCGGAGCGGCCGGGCTATGCGACGGCTCTGCTAGGGCTGCTGTTGGGTCGGGGGAAGGAGGAGGAAGGAGGGGACCGGGGCGGCGTTGGCGAGGGCGGAGCACGGCGAGGCGGTGGCGGCGTCGCGGCGAGGCGGGAGGCGGTGGCGGCGTGGTGGTCGTGGTGGTGGCGGAGGGAGAGGGCTGGCTGAGGGAGAGAGGGGAGGGGATTTATAGGGCGGAGGCGCCAGGTGAGACGGAGGAGAGGGGGTCGTGGCCCAGGCGAGGCGGAGGAGCGGCGACGTGGCCGGCGAGGCGCGGAGGACGGCGGAAGAAGCAGGCGGCCGCCGGAGAACGCGGGGGAGCGGGTCGTAGGGGAAGGGGTGTTAGCAGGTTCGGGCGAGTCGGGTTCGGTCGGGCGGGCCCGACCCGACCCGCTAAGGCGGTCCGGTTCAGCCGGTTCAGCTGGACCGGGTTCAGGCCGGTTTAGGCCGGTTTGAACCCGGTTCAGCCCGATTTATTTGGGTATTTTATTTTAATTAAATTTTAAAAAATAGTTTTCGGGCCTTTAAAAAATATTTTCGGGGTCCAATAAATTTCCAAAAAATTACTTTAAGTCCAGTTTTTTATTTTACACCCAAAAGTATTATTTTAATAATATTTTAATAGTAATTAACAGCAAATAAAAATCATTTAATTACTAAGAGCCTAGGTTTTAATTACAGAAAAATCCCAAAAAATTCCAGAAAATTGTGAAAAGTCCACATTAATAATTCCTGAAAATCAGGGGGCTTACAACTTCTGCGAAATCTAGCACGTCCGTATCAACGGCGCACACGTATCGGTGAAGACCGCGTGCGACCACGTCGTCCCGTTTGGCGGGGCAACTCAGTTCCGGGGTGAAACAGGGCGTTGGTTTTCCTGTTTTTGGATCACGGTTCGCGATCACCACAGGTCGCAATGCACTGAGCGGGTTGCACGGACACCGAGGGGCTCATGCAGGCTACGCGATGCAACTGACAGAAAAGAAATCGGGGTAGCGAGGAGTTAGATACGAGTACCTGAACAGGGCTCCGAAAACCTGAATTCTTTGTGTCCTACACGTGTCCTGTGTCCGAACCGTGTCCGCCCTAGGGTTGGGTTTAGGGCTCTGTGACTGGAGCTTGGCGGCGCTGTGGCGGGGGAGGCCGGCCGGAGGGGCTAGGGCGGCGCCGGCAGCGGGGAGGCTGGACGGCGGCGCGCGGCAGGCGCCGGAGGGAGCTGCTGGGTCGGGGACGGGGTGCTGGGAAGAAGGAGGAGGGGAAGATGGCGGCCGGAAGCGGCTGGCGGGGGCGAGGCACGGCGGAGGGGGCGGCGTGCTGGGGTGGCGCGGTTGCGAGTTCGTCGGAGGTGACCGAGGACGGTGCGGCGGGGGTTTTCAGGTGGCCGGAGAGGAGGATTCGGGTGCCGGAGAAGAGGGGTTCTTGGGGTTTGATATAAGGGAAGAGGGAGATCGTCGGTCGGCGGTTCAAGGGGAGAGGAAGGGGGAGAGAAAGGTCGGGGAGGAGAAAGGTCGACCGGGTCGGGTGAGGGTTCGCGAGTGCGGGTTCAGTCGGGCAGACCCGACCCGACCCGCTAGGGCGGTCGGTCCGGTCGGGTTCAGCTGGACCGGGTTCAGGCCGGTTCAGCCCGGTTTGAACCAGGTTCAGCCCGGTTTATTTTGGGTTTAAAATTATTTTAATTTAAAATAGTTTTTAGGACTTTAAAAATACTTCCGGGGTCCAATAAATTCCCAAAAAATTATCCTATGTCTAGTTTTTCATTTTACACCATAAAATATTATTTTCATAATATTTTAATATTATTTATTATTATTTAAAAATCATTTAATAATTAAAACACTTGAATTTAATTACAAAAAAATCCTAAAAAATTGTGAAAAAATCTAATTTTAAAATTTTTTGAAAATCAGGGGGTTTACAAGGAGACTCACTGTGGGTTGGCCGGAGCTCAGGCCGGAGTTGGGGGACATTATGGGGAAGAGGGTGCTTGGGAGGAGCTCGATGAAGAAGTCGAGCCGTGCAGGTGGTGGTGTGAGGGGATTGAAGGCCGGAGAGGGAAGCTTGAACAGAGGAAGGAGCAGCGGGGAGTTGGGCTCGGGACTCGGCCGAACTGAGGAGGATGGAGGAGCTCGGGCTGGAGGAAGACTCGGCGGAGCGTGTCTGTGCCGGAGAACAGTGGGTCGTCGGGTCGAGCTACGCCGGAGTCTGGGTGGCTCGGCTCGGGGAAGAACGGGGTGGTGGAGTGAGGGGGCTCCGGGATCAGAGGAGTGGAGCCGGAGAGGGAAGCTTGAATGGCCGGAGCACTGCTCGGGAAGAGGCCGGACAGCAGCTCGATAAGGGAGACTCAGCTTGGCGGGCCTGAGCGAAAGGAGTTGGCCACGGGACTAGTGGCTGCCGGGAAAGGCCGGGTCGAGGTGGTGGTGAGGATGGTACTCGTGGTGGTGGTGGATGGTACTCGTGGTGGTGGTGGTGGATTGGCTGGCCGGGCTTAGCCGGAGTCCAGCAGCGGGGAGCTCGGCGTAGGGAGGAGGGGAAGCTTTGCCGGAGTTGGCTCGACTGAGGCAGAGAGAGCTGGACCGCACCGGAGTTGCAGATCGGGGGTCGGCTCGGGAACAGTGGCAGTGGCCGGACTGAATTTAATGAACAGTGGGGGTGATTTTCCCTCTCCTTGAGTTTAAAAAAAACACAAGGAAAGAAGAAGAAGAAGAAGAAGAAGAAGAAGAAGAAGAAGAAGAAGAAGAAGAAGAAGGGAAGAAGAAGAAGAAGAAAAGAAAAGAAGAAAGGAAGAAGGAATTTTCTTCCTACGTTGGAGAGAGGGAGGAGTGAGGTGAGAGAAAATGGGGGCTTGGTTTGGGGATTAGGGATTTTCTAGGGAAGAGTGTGGGTGAGGTGACTTTAAATAGGGAGAGAGGGTGTGTGAATGAAGGGTGAGGATTGACCCATTTAATGAATGGCCAAGATTAGACATGAATGAATTCTTCATATGGGAATGAGGGTGTTGACTAGTCAATGTTGGGCTTCTCCATTTAGTTGAACCAATGGGGTGTTGACTCCAAATGTAAATTTACAAATTAGCCCCCGTAAATTTGGATATTTGCACAGATGCATAAAATGATAAAAATTTGGCGGGCGATTCGATGTTCGACATTTTTTTTAGGGTGAGGGGGCGCCGTGTGTTTGGTACGGGCTTAATTAGCATGGTACTGGAATTAAACGGGATTAACGGAATCAGATAAAATGGTATCCTCAATTTAATTAGGAATAAATACAAGCTGTGTTCAAAAATTAATTAGGATTACATGGGCCAAAATTAGGTCGGGTCATCAATATCATTAATGAAGAAGACTCAGAACAGAATATTACCCTAATTTGGGTCGCACGAAAAATAGGTCAAGATTGCCTCCAATTTCGATTGGAACGCACAACGATACAAAATAGGAATTTATTTAGGAATTAAATAAACTTCCGTGACGATTTTTGTGCGGCTAAAAATGAGGTACAGAGAGCATAATTATGAGTTGCAAAAATAGCAGAATGGAAGGCGGGCATGTCTAGGGCAATGTTGTGAAATTTGTTGGAAGGCAAAGCCTAGGATAGCGCTCCAAATATCGGAGCAAGGGCAGGACGCAACAATTAATTAAATTACGGTGATTAATTACTATCTCAATAATTAAATCCTAAATAATGTAATTAACACGTAATCCTATAATTCGAACATGTGTTCGTCTAATGGCTTCTAGGTCGAGTCTACCAGCTCAACAGTAATGAATACTGTAAATAATAATATATTTAATTACACATCTCACGAATTTATTTAATTTAATTATACACATCATAAAATTATTTAATTGTAACTACCACGATATTAATAATTATAAAAAGTCAAAAATACTCCTATTTTCGGAATGTGGTAGTGACAATGGCAGTGGACGATCACGAGGGCCCAATCGATCGATAGTGCCTCGAGGCCCTCGAGGCTATGATGCACACCGTGAATGCATCAATGCAAGCCTTGACCCAAACAATGTTAGTGATCAAGGCAAACCTGGCCTCACAGCCACCAAGGGCCTCGGGTCAAGCAAGCCTAGATCCTGGGACCAACGGGGACTCGAACGCCATTGCTCCGCCCGTTGGTGGCAATCACACTCTTCCAAGATCGTCTACTCTTCCTGCAGTAGATGATGCCCAGGAAGCAATAAGGGAGGTTCGAGAACTTTAAGCCCGCCTGGACTCACTGGACAATTGGGACACCCTACGCGAGCTCGGGGTACGACAACCATGCCCCCTCGAGTGAAGAGATGTGTCGTACCCGCCCAAGTACAAGCCCTTCAACATGACTCTATTTGATGGGAAGACATCCCCTCATCAATACATGAGTTACTTCAAGACGGCAATGGGACATCTGCCTTGCAATGACGCTCTCATCATCAAGCTCTTTGTCGGGGCATTGTCGGGAGTAGCCTTTGATTGGTTTCGCAGTCTCCAAGACAATTGTATCTCGTCGTTTGACGACCTCATAATCCTTTTTCTTACTCGATTCTATGACGGAGGGAAATAACGTGACGATGTCCTCTCTGATGGAATTCATGCAAAGAGAAAAAGGGCATAAACGGGAGTACATCGAATGATACAGGCAAGTTGCGCTGAAGTTGTCCCCCCCCCACGATAATCCTGAGTCCATGCTGATGGACACATGCCGGAGGAATCTACTGCCAGCAGTCAGACTCTGGATGGGCAACACTCAGTTCAAAGTCTAGACGACATTCATCATAAATGTTGTCAGCGCTGAGAGGAAGGTAAGGGACGCCCGACTGCTGGGCATACAATTCCCCGTCGCTGATGATAGGGGGAAATGTCCGTAAAAAAATAGCGGTAATAGCATCCATGACGACAAAGGAAAGCAGCCCTTGTTGCAAGTCTATCCAAGAAGTCCGAGTATAAACCTGTAAAGTCTCCAAAACCTAAAGAGACTTACTTTTTCAAAGATGAGAACGTCATGACGATCTTTGATATATTAATGAAGGACAACAAGCTTTGGCTTTCCGATATCAAACGTTCTGAGGAGGCAGACAAGGTCTATGACCCCAAGTACTTCCACTACCACTGGTATGTCCATCATTCAATGAAGGATTACTACACGTTGAAGCGATACATCCATCGTCTGTTCGATTCCAAGACCCTCACCTTGGACTTTGAGGACATGATAGTTACCGTCAACATGATATCTCTCTAATTTGGTGACTTCCCTATAACAGAGGCCCAAGACGGCATGGTCCCGATCCCAAGGCCACAATGGAGGTTGTTAATCTTCCTCCAGCTCATGACCAAGCAGCCGGGTTGGTACCTTTCAGCATACCACGGGGTGAGGTCATGTGGATTCACCAAGATCTTACTCCAGACTTGACGCAATAAGCAACGCCTTCCATTGTCAAGTCCAAGGAAAAAAAGTCCAAATTATGCCACATGGTTTCTCCCACCACCGAGGAAGCCATAGCAGGGGTAACTAGGTCATGCCTTGCCTACTAGCGGGACTATGATGCTCCCGACGATAGTGCACCTCCAATCTCTACACCTGCTATATCTGATCTAGGTTCGTCTCACCCCACCCACCCACCCACAGCGAACAAACTGAAGCAAAAAGAGACTTGCTGTCATGCCCCAGTCCCAAAATACCGAGGGACCAGACACGTGTCAATGGCCAGCAGCACGCACCGATGGACAAATCCAATTTAATGGATCCATCAGGGCATACTTAAGCTGTAAAACAAGTCTACGACAACATGGCACAACTAATCTCATCCACACAAGATATAAAATATGATCCACAGAATAAATAAAGAATATAAATCATCAGCTAGTCTCACAAGTGCTTCGGGGAACAACTCGATAAATATCTGATACATGGTTCAACAGACCATAAATAAATGACTGAAATAAATGAATAAATACTGAGCATGAAACATGGATGCTCAAGAAAAGTCTTCGGCTAACACCTCGTCCTCGGATGGCGGTACAGCTCCTGGATCAGCTCCTGCTGCGGTCCCGTATACCTCGGGATAGATCTCGTCCTCAAATCCTGGGGACATAATCCGGATCCAGGTCCTCAGGGGACATAGCAAGGTACAAGAAAGCTCAAGCCAAATAAATGCAGTACAGAAAATAAATAGAATAAATAGGGTAAAAATGTAACCATCTGTGTGAAATGCAAGAGAGAACATCAATAGTACCCAGGGTAAAACAACTACAAGCTCTGTGTAGGGGAGCCGGTAGCAGTGATATCATGAGGTGGTCTAGCTCAGCGGGAGACTGAGTAGCCGGCATAATATAGTCAACCTGTAGCATGTGGGTCTCTCCAGCAATAGAGGGAACAATAAAGGAATACTAAATAACCAGCTAAGTGATATGCAAGATGAGAGCAGCACTAGAACTCAGGCTGAAGCCACTACAAGCTCTGTGTCGGGGAGCCGGGTAGCAGCAGTAATAATGAGTAATGGGCCAAGCTCGGGCTTCAGAGTCTTGTGCCTCACAATAATAGGGGTGTATATATATGATCAGCCTGTAGCCTGTGTGTCTCTTCCCACCCAATGTAACCACGCATATCATGACCATAACGTCTCATGTCCATGTCAGCGGGATCATAACTAATGCACAAGTCATAAATGTCTAGGAATATAATATCTCTGTCAAGTCCTGTATCCTATACAGAATCACCACGAATATCTCGGGAAGATCCTGTCTCATAAACAGTGTCAAGTGTCCTGGGTCGAAGTGTACTTGGTAAGACAAGTACGAGAAGGTAAAGTGTCACGTATGTCCATCTCTAGATGACAATACACAACACCGCGTACGGTGTTGGCACCCGACTGATAATCGGACGCTAAGTACGTCAAACGGTCCTAGGTTAAGCATGCACAGCAATATAAATAAAGCAAGGAATATATATAACAATACTGCAGAGTTTGGCAAGGTACACTTGCCTGGTGTTTGAATACCAAAAGCTATCCCTGTATCAGTGGATCCGATGGGTACTCCTCCAAAAGCTATAATAAACATCACCAACAGTCTCAGAAGATGTCAAATAGCTAGAAACGTCTGTCCTTACGTCCAATTTGGACACAGGGGCAAAAAGGGCATTTTCGGGCCAAAGCGGATTCTACATGTGGGCCACTTTGCACCGGAAAGCGTGCCAGGGTCAAAGGTCTCCAAATTCCTCAAACTCAGTGTCTACAAGTCAGAAACGATGATACGAACCCAACGAAACTTCCAGAATTAGATTCCGATGAGCCGATCACAAAATTGCCCGTCAAGTGGAGCCTGTGGGGCCCACGATACGCGATTTTGTCAACGTTCTCAGAATCGAACCAAACTTGGGTCACAGGACCAGCGTATTGCTACGAGTCCGATGGCACAAGTTTCGTCTCGATCTGACGTGTGTACACAAAGTTACAGCGCGTTCCAGAAAGGACGGATACGGGGTGTCGTCGACGGATACGCGTTGATTCGGTGTGCACGCACATCCGAATCGACTTCTGCGAAATCTCACACGACCGTATCAACGACGCGCACGTTTCGGTAAAGACCGCCTGCGACCAAGTCGTCCCGTTTGGCAGGGCGCACTCAGTTCTGGGGTAAAATAGGGCGTTGTTTTTCTGTATTTGGATCGCGGTGTGCGATCACCACAGGACGCGATGCACCGAGCGGGTTACACGGGCACCGAGAGGGTTATACAGTCTATGCGTAGCAACTGACGGAAACTAAAACAGAGTTGCAAGGCGAGAGAAAACGATACCTGAACAGGGCTCCGTGAACGCTGAATTCCACGTGTCCGAGAGTCAACTCCGTGTCCTGCATTTTGAGTTGCTGTGTCCAGGCTAGGGTTCGGGGTGCGGCCGGAGAACTGTCGGAGAGTAGCTGCTCTGGTCGACGAGGGGCGGCTCGCCGGGCGGAGCAGAGTCGGCTCGTCGGCCTAAGCGGAGGGGAACGTCGGCCGGTCATGGTGCGGGGTCGACCTGGAGGAGGTTGCACAGTCGACTGTGCTTGGGTCGCTGCACCGAGGGTCGGGGCTTGCGCTGGCCGGAGCGGGGCTCGGTCGGTCGGCGGATAGCGCTGTGTGGGCGGAGCAGCGAGGTCGGCGGGGCTGGGTCGACGACCGCGGGTCGCTGGGTGACAGCGGCGGGAGGCGTAGGGGTCACGGGTGCAGGGGCTGGGCCGACTCGGCGTCGAGCGGGAAGGAAGAGGGAGGCATCGAAGGGTTGCCTAAGGTTCTGGCAACGACGAGTTGGGGGAAGATGACGGTGCGACGGCTAGGGTTTTCTAAGGGATGGGCACGGATGTCGAGGCAAGAATATAAAGGCTAAGCACAGTAAATCCGGCGGAGTCTAGGGTTCCAATTGGGTTTCGGGTCCGGGTTTGGCTCGGATCTGACCCAATAAGCTGGGTTTGGTTCGGTTTAATAAGCCAATAGTTTTTAGGGCTTAAAACGCTACTCCGGAGTCCAATAAATTCACCGAAAAATACCCTGTGTCCGGTTTTTCATTCTACATCATAAAATATTATTTCCATAATATTTTAACACCAATAAACTGTATTTAAAAATCTTTAACTCACAATCACCTTGGTTCTTCTTCCAGAAAATACTAAAAATTCCGGGAAAAATTATATTAAAATTACTCTGAAAATTAGGGTGTTTACAATCTTCCCTCCTTAAAAGGATTGCGTCCTCGCAATCAAAGAATAAGCTATCAAAGGAAGAACTATAAAAATACAAGGTTGCTCAGGTACTAACTGCCTCCGCGAACAAGTGGGGGTAACGCTGGCGCATACTATCTTCTCGTTCCCAGGTCGATTCTCCAGGAGAATGATATTTCCATGCTACACGAAACAATCTGATTGTCTGTCCCCGCAATATCTTCTCACTGACGTCGAGGATGCCAACTGGTTGTTCTTCATATCTCAAGCTTGGGCCCACTGCGATCTCTGAATGATCGACTACATGACTTGGGTCGGTCACGTACCTTCGCAGCTGGGAGACGTGGAATACGTCATGCACTCCCTCTAAGGATGGAGGTAATGCAAGATGATAAGCCACCTCACCAACGCGCTCTAGAATGTCAAATGGCCCAATATACCTTGGGCTCAACTTGCCTCTGCTCCCGAATCTGATAGTACCACGAGTGGGCGAAATCCTCAAGAACACGTACTTTCTTTCTTTAAACTCTAGGGGACGTCTGTGCGTATCTGCCCAATGCTTCTGTCTGTCCTGAGCTGCTCGAAGATGATTCTGAATCTGTTTTACCTTCTCTACTGTTTGCGTTACCAATTCTGGACCCAGTATTTGACGTTCACCAACGTCACTCTAACATATAGGCGATCTGCACTTCCTTCCGTATAATGCCTCGAATGGTGCCATCTGAATGTTGGCCTGATAACTGTTGTTGTAGGAGAACTCCACCAAGTGCAAATGATCTTTCCAAGATCCTTCAAAGTCTAGCATACATGATCGCAACATGTCCTCCAAGATCTGAATGGTACGCTCTGATTGGCCATCTGTCTGTGGGTGGTAAGCGATGCTGAATTTTAGTCTGGTGCCCAGACTCTCTTGCATGCTTCTCCAAAAATGAGACATAAATCTCGAATCTCGATCCGATACAATACTGACCGGCACTTCATGTAATTTGACGATTTGTCGTATATACATGTCGGCTAGTACCTCCGTGGACTGTCCAACTCTAAATGGCAAGAAGTGTGCTGATTTAGTGAGTCTATCCACGATAACCCATACTGCATCTCTTCCGCTGGGGCTCCTTGGAAATCCTGTGACAAAATCTATCGTGATATGCTCCCACTTCCATTCTGGTATAGGAAGCGGCTGTAACATTCCTGCTGTCCTCTGATGCTCGGCCTTTACTTGCTGGCAGACTAAGCATTTGGCCACAAATCTTGCAATCTCCCTTTTCATTCTATGCCACCAATAATACTGTCTCAAGTCTCGGTACATCTTGGTTCCTCCTGGGTGAACAGAGTACATAGAGCTATGTGCTTCCGTCATTAACTCTTGTCTCAATTCTCCATTTGGAACATACAAGTGATTTCCAAACCTCAATGTCCCGTCTTTGTGTATGCGAAGTCCTGTCTGCATGCCTGCTTCCGTCCTCTCCTTCAGTCTTCGAAATCTAGCATCGGTGGGCAATGCCTCTTTAATTCTTTCCATAAGTGACGACTTAATTTTACGATTAGCCAGCAATCCACTCTGTCCTGGTAAAACAACCTCTATCTGAAGCTCCTGTAGATCTCTCAATAACTCGGGCTGCATCGTCAAGAAATAAGTCGTAGGCTTCCTGCTGAGGGCGTCTGCTACGACGTTCGACTTTCCCGGATGATACTGCAGATCTATGTCAAAATCTACCATCAGTTCAAGCCAACGTCTCTGCCTCATGTTAAGCTCCTTCTGAGTATATACATACTTCAGACTCTTGTGATCGATGAAGATTTCTACTTTCTCCCCGTAAAGGTAGTGCCTCTAAATCTTCAATGCAAATATAACTGTAGCTAACTCCAGATCGTGTGTTGGATAGTTCTTCTCGTGGACCTTCAACTGTCTCGACGCATAAGCAATGACTTTGCTATGTTGTATCAAAATACATCCTAGTCCACTACCTGATGCATCACTGTAAACAACAAAACCTCCTGTCCCTGAAGGAAGAGTCAAGACAGATGCTGTTGTTAATCTTCTCTTCAATTCTTCGAAGGCCTTCTGGCAGTCTTCTGTCCATATAAACTCCTGGTCTTTACGTGTCAGCTTCGTCATTGGTTCTGCAATCCTTGAGAAATTTTCTACAAACCTTCGGTAATATCCCGCAAGTTCGAGAAAACTTCTCACCTCTGCAACTGATGTGGGTGTAGGCCAAGTCTCTATTGTCGCAACTTTCTCTGGATCAACCGAGAGTCCTTCTCCTGAGATGATATGTCCCAAGAAAGGTACTTTGTCCATACAAAACTCACACTTACTGAGTTTGGCATATAACTTCTCCTGTCTCAATGTCTCTAACACGATCCTAAGATGCTCCTCGTGCTCTTTATGGCTCTTGAAATATATTAGAATGTCGTCAATGAACACAACCACAAATTTATCCAAGAACTGATGAAAGACTCTGTTCATCAAACTCATAAATACTGCTGGCACGTTGGTTAAACCAAACGGCATCACCAAGAACTCATAATGTCCATACTTGGTCCTGAAAGCTGTCTTCGGTATGTCTTCCTTCCTTACTTTGATCTGATGGAAGCCGGATCTAAGGTCAATCTTCGAGAATACCCTTGCACCACTCAATTGATCAAATAGATCATTAATGCGTGGTAAGGGATACCTGTTCTTGATGGTTACAGCATTCAGTGCCCTGTAGTCAATGCATAACCGTACTGTTCCATCCTTCTTCGGCACAAATAATATAGGTGCTCCCCAAGGTGAAATGCTGGGCCGAATAAAACCCTTCTCCAGAAGATCGTCAACCTGTTCCTTCAACTCCACTAACTCCTTAGGTGCTAGCCGATATACTGATAAAGTGATAGGCTCCGCTCCTGGAGTTAAGTCTATTGTGAATTCTATTTTCCGATCAGGCGGTAAACCTGGAAGATCATCAGGAAACACATCCACAAATTCTGATATGACTCTTGGGTAACCTATCTTCCCTTCTCCAGATAGTACCCTAAGAGTAGGCTGAACTCCTTGCTCTACTGCTCCTCGAAGAAACTCGAATTCTGGATGTCCTGGCGGTCTAAATATAACCCGTCCAAGTCGGCAATCAAGAGTCGTATGGTACTGACTTAACCAGTCCATACCAAGTACAACATCATAATCCGGCATAGAAAAGATCAGAAATTGAGCTCGCATTTCTCTGCCACAAACTACTACAGAACATGATCTACATACGTCACTAATCGAAATAATTCTACCTCTCGTAAGAATTCTCTTCATCTTCGGAAGAGGTGCAGTAGCTACACTATGGGTGGCTACAAAGCTAGCTGCTATAAATGAATACGATGCTCCAGAATCAAATAATGCTACAGCTGGTAATGAAGCTACTAAAATGGTACCTGCGATAACTTCGCCTGCCGTAGCCTCCTCCTCAACAACTAATGTGAATGCCTGGCCTCGTCCCTGAGCTTGGCCTCTCTGCTGCTGAGCCTGCTGAAATAGAGCTGCCTGTGGTGCCAGGGGTGGTCTCTGCTGATTCCCTCCTGGGGCTAGTGGCCTGACGCCTCTAACTCCTGCCTGCTGTGCTCCTACGGCTGGATAAGCGGGTCGTGGTGCAGGTAAAGCTAATCTCGGTGCTCCCTCTCTGCGCTCGGTGCAGTCTCTGGTCTGATGCTGGTTGGACCCGCAAGCCAGGCAGAGTCCCCACTTACGTCTGTATTCTCTCTCAATGTGACCTATCTTGCCGCAGTGGTGGCAAGTAGGGAGAGATATGGCCCTGTGTGCTGTCCTCTCTGGCATACTCGTCTGGATCCGTTTTGCTGAATCCCCATATGCTGTCCTGGATGGTGCTGAGTTGATAGGCCTCTTCAGGTTTGACTCCCTTCTAGTGACGCGCTCCATGCATCGTGCGGCTGTGAGAACGTCGGTATAAGATGTAGGTGCGACCGATCCAATCAATCTCTGGAGCTCGAACTTCAGTCCGTCAAAGAACTTCTCAGCTTTCTCTTCCTCTGTCGCAATCAAGGTTGGGGCAAAGCGACTGAGGCGAATGAATTTTGCGTTGTATTCTTCCACCGTCATATTGCCTTGGATAAGACGGTTGAACTTGTCTCTGAGCTCTGACCGTGCTACTGCGGGAATATACATCTCCCGGAAGAGTCTGGAGAACTCTTCCCAGGTGACTCAGTCCTGTCCGAGCCTCCTCTCCTCTGCTAACCACCAGTGATGTGCATTCTCAGTTAACTGCATTCTGACTGCAGTCATCCACTTCTCCCTCGGAAGTTCAGCGGCTTCCAACTGATGCTGTATGTTTGTGAGCCATTCATGAACTTCTGTTGGCCCCTCTTTACCAGAAAATGTACGAGGTTTGAGCTGACGGAAGTCGGTGATAGATTCCGTCGTCGATCGTCTCGCTGGTGGATTTGCCTGCTCCAATGCGGATACCAGGCTGGTTCTCAGATACTCAGCCTCCTGCCGATGGGCCTATTGCTGAATCTGTTGCTGGGCTTGCATCATAGCATACATCATCTGGAACATCTGTTGCCCGTCCATGGCTTGCCCTGGCGGGAAAACTGATATTTGGGGAGTGAACTATGGTGGAGGTGGAATGTCATCTCTCCGGAACCTTGGATTAGGCTGACCGGTTTGCTCGCTCTGCGATGCTTGCCCTCCATTCCCTGGAGTCACTCCGTCTATATAAGTAACCACAGCGTAGTGTGGTGTATCCAAAGGAATCTCGTCTCCGTTCCTGGGATCCATTTCTCTCTGCAACCAAAAGATAAACTGTAAAAATGCACAGAGGAATCAATACAGGATGCAAATCAAGTAACAATTTCGAGTTCGATATAGAGTTCAACAATGGGTTAAATAATGGATGAGATCCTAAAACTTATCCTATCCTTAGGGCAGGCTGGTTTGGTCCCTAAGTTAAAACCGAACAATTTAGTCGTAGACCTGCATGGGCCACCACAAAAACCATGTCACGCCCCAGTCCCAAAATATCGAGGGACCAGACACGTGTCAATGGCCAGCAGCACGCACCGATGGACAAACCCAATTTAATGGATCCATCAGGGCATACTTAAGCTGTAAAATAAGTCTACGAAAACATGGCACAACTAATCTCATCCATACAAGATATAAAATATGATCCACAGAATAAATAAAGAATGTAAATCATCAGCTAGTCTCACAAGTGCTTCGGGAAACAACCCGATAAATATCTGATACATGGTTCAACAGACCATAAATAAATGACTGGAATAAATGAATAAATACTGAGCATGAAACATGGATGCTCAAGAAAAGTCTTCGGCTAACACCTCGTCCTCGGATGGCGGTACAGCTCTTGGATCAGCTCCTGCTGCGGGATCATAACTAATGCACAAGTCATAAATGTCTAGGAATATAATATCTCTGTCAAGTCCTGTATCCTATACAGAATCACCATGAATATCTTGGGAAGATCCTATCTCATGAACAGTGTCAAGTGTCCTGGGTCGAAGTGTACTTGGTAAGACAAGTACGAGAAGATAAAGTATCACGTATGTCCATCTCTAGATGACAATACACAACACCACGTACGGTGTTGGCACCCGACTGATAATCGGATGCTAAGTACATCAAACGGTCCTAGGTTAAGTATGCACAGCAATATAAATGAAGCAAGGAATATATATAACAATACTGCAGAGTTTGGCAAGGTACACTTGCCTGGTGTTTGAATACCAAAAGCTATCCCTGTATCAGTGGATCCGATGGGTACTCCTCCAAAAGCTGTAATAAACATCACCAACAGTCTCAGAAGATGTCAAATAGCTAAAAACGCCTGTCCTTACGTCCAATTTGGACACAGGAGCAAAAAGGACATTTTCGGGCCAAAGCGGGTTCCACATGTGGGCCACTTTGCACCGGAAAGCGTGCCAGGGTCAAAGGTCTCCAAATTCCTCAAACTCAGTGTCTACAAGTCAGGAACGATGATACGAACCCAACGGAACTTTCAGAATTAGATTCCGATGAGCCGATCACAAAATCGCCCGTCAAGTGGAGCCTGTGGGGCCCACGATACGCGATTTTGTCAACGTTCTCAGAATCGAACCAAACTTGGGTCACAAGACCAACGTATTGCTACGAGTTTGATGGCGCAAGTTTCGTCTCGATCCGACGTGTGTACACAAAGTTACAGCACATTCCAGAAAGGACCGATATGGGGTGTCGTCGGCGGATACGCGTTGATTCTGGTGTGCACGCACATCCGAATCGACTTCTGCGAAATCTCACACGCCGTATCAACGACGTCCATATTTTGGTAAAGACCGCGTACGACCAAGTCGTCCCGTTTGGCGGGGCACACTCAGTTCCGGGGTAAAATAAGGCATTATTTTTCCTGTTTTTGGATCGCGGTGTGCGATCACCACAGGACGCGATGCACCGAGCGGGTTGTACGGGCACCGAGAGGGTTATACAGTCTACGCGTAGCAATTGACAGAAACTAAAACGGAGTTGTGAGGCGAGAGAAAATGATACCTGAACAGGGCTCCGTGAACGCTGAATTCCACGGGTCCGAGAGTCAACTCTGTGTCCTGCGTTTCGAGTTGCTGTGTCCAGGCTAGGGTTCGGGGTGCGGCCGGAGAGCTGTCGGAGAGTAGCTGCTCTGGTCGACGAGGGGTGGCTCACCGGGCGGAGCAGAGTCGGCTCGTCGGCCTGAGCGGAGGGGAACGTCGGCCGGTCGTGGTGCGGGGTCGGCCTGGAGGAGGTTGCACAGCCGACTGTGCTTGGGTCGCTGCACCGAGGGTCGGGGCTTGCGCTGGCCGGAGCGGTGCTCGGTCGGTCGGCGGATAGCGCTGTGTCGGTGGAGCAGCGAGGTCGGCGGGGCTGGGTCGACGACCGCGGGTCGCTGGGTGACAGCGGCGGGAGGCGTCGGGGTCACGGGTGCAGGGGCTGGGCCGACTCGGCGTCGAGCGGGAAGGAAGAGGGAGGCGTCGAAGGGTTTCCTAGGGTTCCAACAACGACGAGTTGGGGGAAGATGACGGCGCGGCGGCTAGGGTTTTCTAAGGGCTGGGCACGGATGTCGAGACAAGAATATAAAGGCTGAGCACAGTAAATCCGGCGGAGTCTAGGGTTCCAATTGGGTTTCGGGTCCGGGTTTGGCTCGGATCCGACCCAATAAGCTGGGTTTGGTTCAGTTTAATAAGCCAATAGTTTTTAGGGCTTAAAACGCTACTCCGGAGTCCAATAAATTCACCGAAAAATACCCTGTGTCCGGTTTTCCATTCTACATCATAAAATATTATTCCTATAATATTTTAACACCAATAAACTACATTTAAAAATCTTTAACTCACAATCACCTTGGTTCTTTTTCCAGAAAATACCAAAAATTCTGGGAAAAATTATATTAAAATTACTCTGAAAATTAGGGTGTTTACACTTGCTTCGACAAGTCGTTGCACAAAAAAATGGCTCAAGGGCTCAAGAAGCCTTACAACTTCGACATCTTGGCACAACTGGCCAATACCCCGGCGAAGTTGTCACTGTTTGAGATTCTCTGACTCTCCAAAGACACTCGGGACGCTCTCAGCGAGGCATTACAGAATGCTGACACCTACCTAGCGCAGGTCAAGCCACCAGCTGAGAATCCTATTGCATGCCCTCATTGCAATAATGTAATGGAGGTGATACACAACATCACGTTCTCGCAGCATGATATGTTGTTAAAGAATAATATGCACTATCACCCTATGTATTACACATGGTATATCGACGCCATCAAGGTGGAACGGATGTACATCGACCCCGGTTCATCCATCAACATCATCCCTCAAAGTATGCTTCAGACCTTGGGTATTACTATGCACTAGCTGGCAGCAACCAATACTGCCATCAGTGGCTTCAACGCTGGAAGAAGCTACCCTCTAGGTAAGATTTGCTTGAAATATCAGATCGACGATTTAAAAATAGAGGTCACTTGCTACGTCATAGACGTAGACGTATCCTACAACGTCTTGTTGAGACGTCCATGGATACACAAGTACATGATCATACTGTAAACTCTGCACCAGTGCCTAATGTCACGCCCTAGTCCCAAAATACGTAGGACTAGGAATACGTAACCTGCCCAGCCGTATGTATATGAACTCCAATATATGGAAATCATATACACACGTACGTTGTTTACGAATATTCAATCCACCAGTGGTAATATACTGTCACAACAAGTCACACATAATCTATATCTCATCCACATCACAAATAATAGGTAGAAATAAAGAGCTGAATAATAACTGAATATCAGGATGAGTATCTAGTCTGATAGTCGGGTGAAAACAAATCCACTACAAAATGACTATACTGAAGTAGCAACAAAATCTCTAAACAGTGGAAATAAATCACAGCTACTCTGAGGGTAAGACCTCCTTAGTAAGGTAAGTATAGTCAGGTCCAGGTCCGTACTCCTGTGGATACTCCTGCTCGTCCATATCTGGAAAGGGACCAGGTCCTCAGAGGGACGTAACAAGATACATAATAATATGCCAATAAGTACTGAAATATAAACATCCAATGGGTCGCCTAACCGTCTAAGTGAATGCAGTTTGAGGACAACTTTAAGCGTAGGAAAAGTGTAGGCTAGACATATGCTGACGTAATTCACCAATCGTGACAACTGGCAAGTATATGCCACATATGCCCCCCAATACATGGGTGCATGTATATGAATATCGTTCTACCACTCCGAAGAATGGAGAATCTGCATAGTATATAATGTCCATACCACTCCGTCGAGTGTGGAATCTGCATAGAGGAAGTGGGTGTCCCATCAGTAGGTTTTTAGGGAGTTTCTAAAAACGTCGCTAAATAACCAAAAATCGTCGCTAATTTGGTTTAGCGACGTTATAAAGTTGTCGAAAAAAACCAAGTCGCAAAAAAAAAAACGTCGCTAAATGTCGCTATGCCGACATTTTTTTGCGACTTTAATGTGTCACAAAATTTAGCGACGTTTAGCGACGCCGAGTCACTAAATAGCGATGTTTATTAACGTCGCTAAACATCGCTGATTAGCGACTTATATAGCGACGTTACACCGACGTCTTTAATGACCTGGCTATATGTAAACTCCCTCACCAAAAATAGGTGTTTTGTGTATATTTTATATTATTATATTTATTATAGATGTTGAATTTATTTAGAGTATTCTCTTAGTTAATTAGAAAATAATTTTTTTAGTATATTTACTTATATAAATATTTATTTAGAATTATTTTTAGGCTATTTTAGATTATTGGGATTTTTCCATAATTTTTAGTTAATTAAAAACTAGTAACACTAATTTTCTAGGACTTTAAAGAATTTATTTTATGTTCAAACTTAATTAAAAATATCCCAAAATTTTATTTTAGGTTCTAAATAGTCAAATATATTTTCTAGAATTTTATGGGAATTTTCTGAATATTTTAGTATTTATTGGGAGTTATTTAGGCTAATAACTAATTTTTAGGACTTGTAGAATTTATTGTGCAATCCCAGGAATATAGAATGGACCCACGTTATTTTCTAGGGTTTATAATATTATTATATATTTTCTGGAATTATTTCAAAAATTTTGGAATAATTTTAGTATTTATTTTTAGTTATATGGGTAAAACTAATGTTTAGAGCTTCTCCTAATTATAGTAGGAAATCTATGAATATAAAATTATCCCAAATATTTTTTTAGAATTTTTAAATTCAAAATATATTTTTTTGTAATTTTTCCAGATTTTTATGATTATTTTTAATATTTATTTTGAGTTATTTAGATTTAAAATGACTTAAATAATGTTTTGATAAACTCAAATCAAAAACAAATAATATAACAAAAACCATCCAATCAGATTCTGACATGTGTCAGCCTATAAATATCCTTTCAGCCGCAGGTACATCCCTATATATATATATTATTATAACCCTAATTATCCTATTATTTTAGAGAGAGAGATTTTGGAGAATTGCCATCTAGGGTTCCTTCATCTTCCACAAGCCATTGCGCATAGCTCCGGACTCCAAACGAGGTCTAGTTTCTTGCGTTAGAAAGATATTGAGGTTAAATTTCGGATTATATAAATTGTTTTACGAAATTATGAGTATTAAATTCTGGAAAATTCGTATAGCACAGCATGTCCAAAAATAGACGTATTTTAATGTTTTTGCGAGTTCGGGAGAACCAGGAATCAGAATCATGAACCGTTTAAAGTTTCTGAAAGCTAATGTCTAGATAATTAACATATGTTTTTCCCAGAATTTAATTCGAAGTATTTATATACTGTTAATTCTGTAGAACTTCTAGGTTAGAATTTAACCATCGGTGCACAATACAAAAATTTGTATGTGCCATAATTTCCAAACGAATTTGAATTCGAACGAGCCGTAAATTCTAGCATATTTTTGACACTGAAACTTACAGGAAATCATGCATGAAAGTTGAGTTTGTGTCGGTTGACTTTTCGGGCAACAGATCGCCTCGATTTGCGTGCCATGAGTCTCGAGTTGATAAAATTCAGTTTCTTTGGACAAAATTTAGGAATTAACATAAAAATTAGAATAATAAGATTAAAATAGGATTTTAGAGTAATTATTCCAGAATTAAATAAATTAAAATAAATTATCTTTTGACGTGATAAATTTGTAATACATAGGCTATTTGGACTGTGTCTTGGACTCTGATTCATACCAGCAGCAGGACCCCAGGCAAGATATCTTGTCAAATTATTTACAGTATTTTACATGCTTAGTATATTTCTGTATATTTATTGCATTTTTGTTTATTTATGGCATATGTAGTTCCTTTTCAGTCATTACTATATATTAGATATGTTGACACACACTTGACACTTAGTATCATAGACGATAATCATTAGGCGTATGGGCTTTTAACCACTCTGGTAAACCATAGTCACTAGCACGCACTATGGTGGTCGTGTCCGATGGTCGCTACCCTAGAGGTATGTCGATTGATGGAGTCCGAGGGTCACTACCCCAGAGGTATGTCGGCTGATGATGTCCACTGACGAGCGTGAGGTTGTGAGGATTAGATCGAGTAGCCTACCCTTGCCCATACGTTAAAAAGTTGTCCTCATTTGCATTCATATAGATTGTCCTGTACAGCGTACTTATCTATTTTTAAATATGATGCATGTTTACTGTATTCAAATTGGCTCGTATTTTCTGTATCTTGTTACGTCCCTCTGAGGACCTGGTCCTCTGCCAGGTATATCTGTTCTTGAGTATTTGCAGGAGCGTAGATTTGGATGGATATATAGGTTTCGGGGATGTCTTCTCTTCGAGCCGTGATTGATAGCTGGTATTCTTATATAGTGTTTATTGTGTTGTACTCATATTGTAGTTGCTCTTATATTCGAGTTGGTAGTGGATTTGTTTCCATCCAACTATCATCCTTAGATATTTCTTATTGAGATCTAGTTATATAGATGCTGGTTATTCATTTATATTGATTTTCGTGGATGAGATTTAGATCGTACCCTGTGACTTGTGATACATTTTATACCATTCATGGATTATATATTCATATTACAGCGTACGTATGGATTTGGTTTCCATACATTGGAGTTGCCATATCCATGCGGCTGGCATGCTTACGTGTTCCTAGTCCTATGTATTTTGGGACTGGGGCGTGACATGTTTTTGTGGTGGCCCATGCAGGTCGAGAGCATATTGTCTCGGTTACGTTACTGTACCGAACAAGCCTGCACCTAGGACTAGAGTATTGGATCGCATCCACAATTGACTATGACTCATCTTTTTTCTAATCTGTTCTATTTGAATAATTGCATCCTGCTTGATTCCTGTACTCCCATAATAGTTCCTTTACTACAGTCTCTCCTAGAATATAGAAGTTTCTGTTGTTAGATGATAAGTAGGGTAACCTTCCTATTAAGAGTACAACTAGAGTGCTGACACACCACTAAGTTTAGGATGTCTAGTGAACCCTAAAATTCCTTATCTCTAGAATTGGTTTACCATTATCCCCTGATGTGTTATGAGGACTTGAGAGTAGTATAGACACTACTAGAGTTAGTTAGAAGTTTACCATTATGGTTGCCCCTAGCATTAAGAAACCAATAGAAAACCAAAGTGAATATTAGGACTGAACCTAACCCATGCCGTTAGATGAGTATTGGAGAACCATAAATTTAGATTCTTGTCTTGAGATAAGCAGACAGTACCTTAGAAATCCAAGAGCAATGCATAGAATATTTTCCTAATCATACCTCAAACACAGAGACTAGCATACCCCTTTCCCTTGGAAAACCATGATGCTATCTAGAGCCCCTGTATTTTCATATATTGTTCCCCTGTGACCATAGCGCTCGCTAGTGTGCGACGACTGATTACGTTTCTTCTCTTCATCTTTCAACTTGTGCCATCTGACACTTCTGATTATAGGCCAGGTGATTTTATTTTGTGTTAAGGACATATAGTTACTAGGATTATAGTTGTTAATGTTAAATTTTAAAGTTGTGTGCTTAGTAGTTAGAACTTGATAGTTTAAGTTATTTTGTAGACTGTGACCCGATGATTAACCCTTAGTTTTTAAATCGCATAATTTGTACCCTCACCTCGATACGAGTTATATTCCCTTCCTTTGAGACTAGTAACCTTTCTATTCTTGCTATTGACACTTGTTCTATAAGCACTATGACTAAGGCTTAAGACGACCATGACTTATGTAATGAAAGCAGATACCCTAATAGGTACTAAGACCCATTTTCGTAAACCTTAATAGGAGCTTCTACGGTATCCTTAAGACAATTACAAATAGTAGTTCAATTGTTATAAGTTATGTAGTATACCTCACACCCTAGTATCACATAGTCTTCTGACCCATTATTGAAGTATAATTGGATGACATTAATTGTATATTAGCAAAAGACGACAGTGTTTATTCAGACAATAGAATTTAGAGGTCCTTGCCCCTATTTGGTCGACTAGCGACTTAGACAAGGAGGTTGTATGATAACTGTAGAGATTGTAGAGTCTTTTATTATTGTTGCTTAGTTGTTTTGGTTTTGTGAACTTGAATTATTATGTACCTTCTTTTATCATAATCCAGCGTATTTATATTTGCTGTACTACCTTGACTTATGCTGCTATTATAGCCTAGCTTTTGCAAGCTTATTCCTTATCGAGCTTGTTCATGATATGTATTATTGGAGCGCTACAATAATATATTTCAGAATCAGAGTACTACGGTCTGATCAACCATAGTGCGCTTGATTCGCCCTTCGCAATACTACCTTACGTGGATTGAGATATATAGTTGACTAATAAACACCTGTACCTTCCCCTAGATATGTCTGAGCGGATCGTATCGGTTACATAACTGTACTAATACGAGCATGCAAACAAAGAATTACCAAAATAGGATTTCAATCCACAACTGCTTTGACAATTTCCATTTGAATTCCTTAAACTCCTTGATCCCGATACTTCTATTCTATTACCTCACCCTTGAACTCTTTATTATTGGTCTCCGTCTTCCCTTATTTCGGAAAGACGAAACGTCGTGCTTGGTATAAGTTTAATACACAGAGAGTACTAGATATACCCCGTAGGCCGATCACATACTTGAGGATTATTCTTTTGTAATTAAGGACATATCATATATGATATAATCGGCGTTGAAGTTTTGAGGATTGAATGACATGAGTAAATAAATTAAGGAACATATTTCTTAAAGTATATAGCCTTCTGTGATAGATGGGTAAATTCTAAGTTGGGTAGCAGTGCATTGTCAACTTGAGAGGAATTTCTTTTAGATTGTGATCAAGTAAGATTAGATTGGGAGATTCAAGTCATTTTAGTTTTAAAATTTTTTAAAAGAATGATTAAGATAATGAGGATTTAATAAATTTTTAAATCTTGATATTGTGGACCAAATATTTATACTTTGAGCACATGATTTAAATTTTGAATATTGAAGGATGAATCATCGATTTAAATTTTGAGGATAAATATAGAATTTTAGACTTGAACAATTGGTGAATTAGATTTAAATTTTATAATTTGATGATTTGAATTAAAAGTTCAATTTTGATTGTTGGGTCACCTATTTAAAATATTGAGGATGTAAATTGAGTTTAAATATTTGAAGAGTACAAAATTCTTAATTTGAGAATAGGAATAAGATTTGATTAGAATTGTTTATTGTTCAAAGTCTAGAGAAGATTATGATAGTTGGAAATGGTGATATAAATTTTGATGTGGGATGTCATATAGACTTGAGTTAGATTTGGATGTTGATTATTTAAAAAATCGAGAAGAGATTACGACAGGTTGAATTTTGATTTAAACAGTGATTATCTTAATTTTGAAGTGATCGCGATAGATTTGAATAGATTTTGTTATTTAAATTTTTGGAAGAGATTGCGATTGACGTACCTTATGTACGAATGTGAAGGATTTAACAAATTATGCCTTATTTTAATTTCGAGGACGAAATTATTTTAAGTTGGGTAGATTGTAAACTCCCTCACCAAAAATAGGTATTTTGTGTATATTTTATATTATTATATTTATTATAGATGTTGAATTTATTTAGAGTATTCTCTTAGTTAATTAGACAATAATTTTTTTAGTATATTTACTTATATAAATATTTATTTAGAATTATTTTTAGGCTATTTTAGATTATTGGGATTTTTCCATAATTTTTAGTTAATTAAAAAATAGTAACACTAATTTTTTAGGACTTTGAAGAATTTATTTTATGTTCAAACTTAATTAAAAATATCCCAAAATTTTATTTTAGGTTCTAAATAGTCAAATATATTTTCTAGAATTTTATGGGAATTTTCTGAATATTTTAGTATTTATTGGGAGTTATTTAGGCTAATAACTAATTTTTAGGACTTGTAGAATTTATTGTGCAATCCCAGGAATATAGAATGGACCCACATTATTTTCTAGGATTTATAATATTATTATATATTTTCTGGAATTATTTCAGAATTTTTGGAATAATTTTAGTATTTATTTTTAGTTATATGGATAAAACTAATGTTTAGAGCTTCTCCTAATTATAGTAGGAAATCTATGAATATAAAATTATCCCAAATATTTTTCTAGAGTTTTTAAATTCAAAAAATATTTTTTTGTAATTTTTCCAGATTTTTATGATTATTTTTAATATTTATTTTGAGCTATTTAGATTTAAAATGACTTAAATAATATTTTGATAAACTCAAATCAAAAACAAATAATATAACAAAAACCATCCAATCAGATTCTGACATGTGTCAGCCTATAAATATCCTTTCAGCCGCAGGTACATCCCTATATATATATATTATTATAACCCTAATTATCCCATTATTTTAGAGAGAGAGATTTTGGAGAATTGCCATCTAGGGTTCCTTTATCTTCCACAAGCCATTGCGCATAGCTCCGGACTCCAAACGAGGCCTAGTTTCTTGCGTTAGAAAGATATTGAGGTTAGCTTTCGGATTATATAAATTGTTTTACGAAATTATGAGTATTAAATTCTGGAAAATTCGTAGAGCACAGCATGTCCGAAAATAGACGTATTTCAATGTTTTTGCGATTTCGGGAGAACCAGGAATCAGAATCATGAACCGTTTAAAGTTTCGGAAAGCTAATGTCTAGATAATTAACATATGTTTTTCCCAGAATTTAATTCGAAGTATTTATATACTGTTAATTCTGTAGAACTTCTAGGTTAGAATTTAACCATCGGTGCACAATACAAAAATTTGTATGTGCCATAATTCCCAAATGAATTTGAATTCGGACGAGCCGTAAATTTCAGTATGTTTTTGACGCTGAAACTTATAGGAAATCATGCATGAAAGTTGAGTTTGTGTCGATTGACTTTTCGGGCAACAGATCACCTCGATTTGTGTGCCATGAGTCTCGAGTTGATAAAATTCAGTTTCTTTGGACAAAATTTAGGAATTAACATAAAAATCAGAATAATAAGATTAAAATAAGATTTTAGAGTAATTATTCCAGAATTAAATAAATTAAAATAAATTATCTTTTGACGTGATAAATTTGTAATACATAGGCTATTTGGACTGTGACTTGGACTCTGATTCATACCAGCAGCAGGACCCCAGACAAGATACCTTGCCAAATTATTTACAGTATTTTACATGCTTAGTATATTTCTGTATATTTATTGCATTTCTGTTTATTTATTGCATGTGTAGTTCCTTTTCAGTCATTACTATATATTAGATATATTGACACACACTTGACACTTAGTATCATAGAGGACAATCATTAGGCGTATGGGCTTTTAACCACTCTGGTAAACCATAGTCACTAGCACGCACTATGGTGGTCGTGTCCGATGGTCGCTACCCCAGAGGTATGTCGATTGATGGAGTCCGAGGGTCGCTACCCCAGAGGTATGTCGGCTGATGATGTCCACTGACGAGCGTGAGGTTGTGAGGATTAGATCGAGTAGCCTACCCTTGCCCATACGTCGAAAAGTTGTCCTCATTTGCATTCATATAGATTGTCCTGTACAACGTACTTATCTATTTTTAAATATGATGCATGTTTACTGTATTCAAATTGGCTCATATTTTTTGTATCTTGTTACGTCCCTCTGAGGACCTGGTCCTCTGCCAGGTATATCTGTTCTTGAGTATTTGCAGGAGCGTAGATTTGGATGGATACATAGGTTTCGAGGATGTCTTCTCTTCGAGCCGTGATTGATAGCTGGTATTCTTATATAGTGTTTATTGTGTTATACTCATATTGTAGTTGCTCTTATATTCGAGTTGGTAGTGGATTTGTTTCCATCCAACTATCATCCTTAGATATTTCTTATTGAGATCTAGTTATATAGATGCTGGTTATTCATTTATATTGATTTTCGTGGATGAGATTTAGATCGTACCCTGTGACTTGTGATACATTTTATACCATTCGTGGATTATATATTCATATTACAGCGTACGTATGGATTTGGTTTCCATACATTGGAGTTGCCATATCCATGCGGCTGGCATGCTTACGTGTTCCTAGTCCTATGTATTTTGTGACTGGGGCGTGACACTATACTGCCATGTCAGCAATTTACGACGTATAGCGACGTTTTAGCGACGTCATTAGCGACGTATTTAGCGACTTGTTACAGCATCGCTAATTAGCGACGTATTTAGCGACGTAAGTGAACGTCGCTAAACGTCGCTAAACGTCGCTAAAAATGTCGCTAATTTTCAAAAAAAATAAAAAAAAATATTGCCTTTCTGGGTTTACCAACCCCCTTGGGTTCATTATCAGGTATATGATGGTAGTAGAAAAAATTGAATAAGAATACAGTAGCAGCACCAAGGGAAAAATTTCTAGTGCACTGGGTAAATACAGGCCAAGTATCAGTCATCAGTTGTAAACCAAAATATGAATAATATAATAAAATTTGAAGAAAAGAAAGCATCCAGCAAATCTCATCGTAAATGTAAAGAATATGGCAAATTTATATCCATACAGTCGCATCCTAAATAATAAAAAAATATAAATATCCAGTAATTAACTATACTACTGCGGATCTGCAGGAGGCTGACCACCGGCGCGCTTGAAGAATAAGAACTCCTCATACTCGTCCCGTGGAATCGACACCGATGTCGATGGAGAAGGCAGTAACGTCGGTGGAGTCTGTGTCGATGTAGGCGCACCAGGAGGCCATGCCCGCTCCAAGTCTGCGAGTCGCTGGTTGTAAGAATCCAGGGTAGATAACAGCCTCATACTGCTATGAACCATTGAATCCTGCATCATCGTCAGCCTCTCGCCCATTGATACCTGTGACGCCTGCAGCTCCATGATGTTGCGGTCATTGGAGGCTCTAATATCATTTGTCAATTCCCGGAGCTCCGTCATGCTGCGGTCGAGCATATCGAATCGTGTGATGAGCATCGGATCGTCCGCTTGCGGCTGGGACCGGGGCTGCTCCTCCATCCTTCGCAGCAACTCATCACGGAGAGATATAATCTGATGGTCAACGGCCTCCTGGACTCTGGCCGACGACTGCGAGGGCTGCGACTGCGAGCGCTGTGTGGAATGCGCAGCTGTCGGGGAGGCCCTAGATGACTGCGTCGCAACCAGGACGCCATAGGAGCCCGTACCGTAGTACGTACCCCTCTGGAGACCACCAGCTGCGGTCACCCACAGGTCGTCCACCGATGGAACTGGAGCGGGCTGCGACGAAGTACCAGCCTCTCCAGGTGTAGGTGCACTAGCAGTCGCCCGCTCACGCAGCCTAAGATACTCGGCCTAGAAAGGTTTGGAAACTCGATAATTGTCTAAGTTATATTAAAATTAACACAAAGTAAAGTAATACTTACATAGGTCTGCCAGGCCCTCTCATCAATGAGATTTCCGTCCTTGCGATGGGTGGCCAAGAAGACGGTCACCATGTTGGCATCCTCACCCCTCTACACCTGTTAAAAATATATTATTTAATACTAAACTTAAACATTTTTTCCTACTATAATTTTATGGTACTTATATTAAAATAATATAATTTAAAAGAAAAAACATACCAAACGACGAAAATGTTCCAACATCGGAATCGAGCCACCATACCACTTGGCAGCATTCCGCCTAGCCGCCTTGGCCTTCTCAGACCTTTCCTTGTAGCTCGGATCGTCGAATCTAGCCCTCATCGCAGTCCACTGCTCAGGCGTGATCTAACCTTGGATCGGTTTTCCAGCACGATCACGAGCCTTCTGGTCATCCAGAGCATCTCGGATAAGCTTGGCGGCAACGGTAGGAAAGAGCCGCTCGATCAACTCGGCCCGGTGCGGAGGATAAAAATACGTTTGCTACAATAAATAATTTAGTAAGTTAACATCACGAATAAGTTATATAATATGCATAAATTAGAGGATTTATTTAATATACTTTTACCTGGAAGTGCGCAAACCAGAACGCCTTCCTCTCCTCCGGAGCCTCAGAGTAGTTGATCCAAGGGCCACCGTAGTTGTTCCTCAGAAATTGGTCCAGGCGTCTCTGAACCGACGATGGACGATATCTATACAGAGATAATAATTTAGATTACTGAAAAAGTCAATATACGATGAATAAAGAGAAACACAAATATATACTAAACCATCTAATTGACTTACTTTGTACCGTCGGCCCAAATCTCTGTCCTCGTCTCCTCCGGAGGTGCGCATGGAGGATCTTCCTGATGCTGGGACAACATGGGCACGACCTCCTCGACATGCTCATCTGTCCCCATGGTTCCGTCAGTAGGAGGAACGTTGGACGAGGGTGTACTATCATGCCAGGAACTACTCGTCCCAACAGTCGGAGATATGAGTGATCGATATACTGGAGTACTGGGCGACGATGATCCGGAACCAACAGTAGGCAGTACCGGAGTGGCACTCTGTCTACCTCGGGACCTGCCGAATCCTCCGTATCGTCCTGTCATATCTGATAACAACATACGATGAATATAGAGAAACACAAATATATAGTACATTCTACAGTCGAAATATGATGCATATCTCAAAGCATTCTACAGTCAAAATATAATACATATATTCGTTAATAGATACATCTACTTCGTCAATTTTTCAACCTTGATCTATATTCTACAGTCAAAATATAGTTACATTCTACATGCAATATATTTTATTTTCAATCATCTTCAGAAAATTCATCTTGTTCGCCTTCCTCGTCCTCCTCTTCCTCTTCCTCGTCTTCACTTTCATTTACTTTATCGTCCTCTTCAGATAATTCTACATCTTCTACATTATTACTCGTGTAATGAGTAACTTCCGTTAAGTCCACATCTATAAAATTTGTTACAAGAGGTAGATCGTCCTCCTGATAAGCTATTTCGTCAATGTCAAAGGTATTTCTAGCTTTAGTCTTGCATACTGTCCACCAATCCGACCTCGCTGTCCCCCGTCTAGGATAAGTTATGAAGTACACGAGGTGAGCCTGACTTGATAGGACAAATGGTTCGTAGCCTTAATATCTACGCTTGTAGTTTATATCCACAAGGCCATGCTTGTCAATTTTCCAACCTTGATCTTGAATCGGATCGAACCATTCACACCTGAATAGCACGATATTAGCAGGTTCTGTGCCATAATTATATGTCAACTCCACAATCTCTCGTAAGATACCAAAAAAATCATTGCTCGGATTGACGTCTTTGTAGTTCAAAGATTTGATACACAAACAACTGTTTTTCGTGGAATCAAGATCCAGAAAGCTGTCTCTGATAGGAGTATTTGTTGACTTGAACCTGAACCCATTCACACAGAAACTTGGCCATATATTTTACGGCAGTAATTGGTCCCTTGGCTAGAGTTCTAATAGATTCAGTCTCGGGTGATATTAGACGATCGACCTAAATACCAAAGTAGCAATAGTAAGTTATTTGTTTTGCAAGTACAGAAATAAAAAGTAATTACCAAGCATCTTAGATATGCGCTCAACCAAGAAGGAAAATGGCATCTCATATCTTGTTCTACTTCTTCGTCTGTTATGTAAGGTCTAACCGACCTCAACTCATCATTATATGTGCTGAAAAATAATGAAGCAACTGCTGATTAGTAGCATAATAGTATCTTATACTATTATATTGAGATGATGTAAATGTGGACGTATTAATTACTTACCCCTCTAGCTTCTCCACTTCATCCTCGTCGCAATTGAGTAATATATACAATTGAGCAGCCCTTAGCTCATTGTCATTCAAATATCTCTTCTTTATTTTTCTCGAAGACTTTCCGGACGCATTGAATACTTTGAGTATTGCATCATTAGATTCCTGATATGCATCGTCGTTTCTCGGAGCTTTCGTCCTATTAGTAGCAACATGCGGTTTGAAATATGTCGAGCAAAAGTTTGTAATCTCCTCAAGAACATAAGCTTCACAAATAGAGCCTTCAACCCGTGCCTTGTTTTTTACCTTTCTCTTTAGGTGATTCAGATGCCGCTCGAAGGGGTACATCCACTGATAACCGACATGACCACCAACACGTGCCTCATAGGAAAGATGAATTGGCAAATGCTACATAGAGTCAAAGAATCCAGGAGGAAACACCTTCTCGAGCTTACATAGTGTTACCGCAATATCCCTATCTTTTGCTCTTCTAGACGATCGACGAGCAACTTAGTACAACAAAGATCTCTGAAGAATATGCTCAGCTCTGTCAATGGGTCCCAAACGACCTGCGGTAAGAATTCCCGAAATGCAATCGGAATTAACCTCTCCATGAATACGTGACAATCGTGGCTCTTCATACCCACCAGTTTGTTCTCCTTGAGGTCGACGCATCTTCTCAAGTTCGATACGTACCCGTCTGGAAACTTTAGACCCTGAATCCACCTACAAAGTCTACCTTTATCCTCTTTTTCCAGTGAGAAAACTGACTTAGGTTGCTTTAACTTTCCATTCTCCTCTTCTATCAAATGCAATACAGGACGTCTACATATTTCTTCTAAGTCCAACCTAGCCTTCGGATTATCTTTCGTCTTCCCCTTTACCTCCATTACAGTATTAATTATGTTATCATACACATTCTTCTCGATATGCATGACATCAAGGTTATGTCTGATCAGATTGGTGCTCCAATATGGCAGATCCCAGAATATACTCCTCTTCGTCCAGTTATGGGTGCGACCAAATCTGTCACACTTGTACCCCTTAGCAAGCTCTTCGATAGCACTTAGTAAATCTTTTACCTCTTCCCATATCGTGCATCCGGGCCACCTTGGCGGTGGATTGGCCTTCTCCACAACTCCCGCACAAAAAGCATTCTGATTCCTCCGGTACGGATGACCCTTCGGCAAAAATTGTCGATGACAATCGAAGAAGCATGGTTTGCCTCCGTGTTTCAAACGGAAAGCCTGAGTATGATCCATGCAATACGGACATGAGAGACGACCATGGGTGCTCCATCCCGATAACATTCCATAGGCCGGAAAGTCGTTGATGGTCCACATAAGTGCTGCCCTCATCTGAAAATTCTGCTTTCTAGAAACATTGTACGTGTTGGCACCTACTTCCCACAGCTGATTCAACTCATCTATCAAAGGCTGTAAATACACATCGATGTTCCTCTTCGGATTGTTCGGACCCGGGATAATAACAGTTAGGAACATATACGGAGTCTTTATGCACATCCAAGGCGGTAGATTGTACGGAGTGACGATCACAGGCCAACACGAATACTGGGAGCCCGAAAGTCCGAATAGGGTAAAACCGTCAGAGGAGAGCCCTAATCTGACATTACGCGCTTCCTCGGCAAAATGTGGATACTCTCGATCAAAGTGCTTCCATGCTTCTCCATCGGATGGATGATCCAATACTCCTTCGATCTGTTTTCGCCTGTGCCAACTCATATTTTCTGCAGTCTCCTTAACCATAAACAACCGCTGCAACCGCGGCGTCAAAGGCAAGTAGTGCATCGAATCGGTAGGCTTCCTTGCACCGACAGACTTTCCTCTAACAGTGGCCTTGTAACGATCAGCACCACAAAATCTGCACACATCTTCATCCTTGTCGTCTTTGTAGTACAACATGCACCCGTTACGACATGCATCAATTTTCTCGTATCCCATCCAAAGCGATCTCACCATCCTCTTAGATCGATAGAAGTCTTTAGGGAACTTTGCACTCTCGGGCAAGATCTCTATAATCAAATTGAGCAGTCGATTATAGCATTCTTGCGACATGTTAAAATCGGACTTGATGCTCAATAATCTTGTAACCACCTCCAACGGTGAATGATCCTCATAACCAGGATATAGTAGATTCATTGCATTCTCCAGCAACTCCATAAACTTTGCAGTATCGGCATTCGGTGCCTCCTCAGCTGTATCATAATTGTCCGGATTGAAACTAGGTCCCGCCGCATCATAATTGTCCGGATTGAAACTAGGCCTCGCCTCATCATAAACCATGTTCACCAACCCGTCGTCGTAAGCATCGTGGTCGTGGACATCCATATACGGCTCCACATAGGGCTCCGACTCCGATGCTAGAGATACAAGTTCTCCGTGCGCGGTCCACTGATAGTAATTCGGCGTGAAGCCCTTCGAGTATAAATGATATGTAACTTCCACTTCTGGATGATATTTCCTGTTGTAACATCTCACACACGGACACTTAATTTTGGTACCGTCCATGTACTGAGGGAAAGCCTTGGCGAACTGCAGGAACTGCTGTACACCCTCAATGAATTTATCCTGCACACCGCACATGTCATCAGGATGACGGTTGTACATCCATGAACGATGACGCATATAGTAATTCATATCCATTTCTAGATACTTCTACAAAAATGACAGTATGTATCATATAAATTATTACATATAGTGGTTTATCACCTAACTTTATAACTTAACCGTACTATAAAAATCATAACTGATATAATACATACTTTCATTTATCAAAGTCTAAAATAAGCAATATTCAAAACAACTGACCATTTATCAAAGTCTAAAATAAGGAATACTTTTATTTCATAACTGATATAATACATACTTTCATTTATCAAAGTCCAATAGCCCTTAAAATGATAAACAGGGTTAACTAGTTCATGGTGATATTTCTAAGCCACTTCTAGATCCATACTAGTTTATACTAGTCAATACTAGGTTGATACCTTGCTACACTATGTCTTCTAGGTCATACTAGGATATTCTGATTTGAAATTAAGTACTCTACTATGCACACTGAGAGCCTATAGTCGCCTTGGCCTAGCACCTTGCACTTCATCTTTATACTTGCTCACTGGACTACAACCCAGTTAAGGGTTGTATTGGCATGCAACAAGTGCTTGTTGCTGCCTTGCCATTGCTCAAGCATGCATGTGTTTGATGCTGCTCAAGTGTGCACCAACACTCTCCCACTGCAGAAGATGACAGGAACCAATCCCCTCCTCACAGTGCCAACCCGACACCACTGCAACACATTGCCAGCTTGCCTAATGCACTAGGCCAAACTGAATTGAGTTCTGTTCCTGAAGCCTCATAGTTCAGTAGTGACACCCACACACAACTGGACTCTTCTATCCTCTCCCACATCAAGCACAACTAGAAGACACTATGAACACCAACACAGATAACAGTAGCTATATACCTATCTATATATATATATATATATATCGAGATACACCTATATATGCATACACTCTCTCATATGCAAATAGATAATACACCAATTTACATATACATATCATATGATACTCTAAGGCATAAATAGACACACACACACAACCACTAGTCCAATTTAGAAATATTTGGTGTGCAACACCAAGATACTCTAGGATACATCCTCCATACACCACACCACCATGATACCAACCCTCAATTCACATGGACACATCCAATAGATCAAATATTGTGTGTGTAAGTGTGTGTGTGTGTGTGTGTGTGTCGTGCCTGTGGCAGTGTCAGTGTCAGTATGACTGTGTGTGTGTGTGTGTGTGTGTGTGTGTGTCTGCGTCTGTGTGTGTGTGTCGTGTGTGTCTGTCAGTGTCTGTGTGCGTGTGTCATGTCTGTGTGCATGTGTCGTGTTTGTCAAGTGTGTCTTGTGTCAGTGTCACATGAGAGAGGGAGAGGGAGAGAGAGAGAAAGAGAGAGAGAGAGATTACCTAGAGCTCGAGGAGGAGGAGGGGGATGTCGGAGTAGCCGCAGCCGTGGAGAGCCGGTCGCCGGAGAGGGGGGGCGGGGGAAATCGAAAAGTTTCAAAATTTTCGACAGATGGGAAAAAAAACTGAACCCTAATTAACCAAAATTTAGCGACGTTTAGCGACATCAAATAAAAACGTCGCTAAAATAAAATTTAGCGACGTCAAAGAAGTCGCTAAATACGTTGCTAAATATTTTCGATAGATACGTCGCTAATTACGATGCTAAACGTCGCTAAATCAGATATTTTAGCGACGTTTAGCGACCTTAATTGAACTTATAGCGACTAATCTTTTAAAATCTTAATAAAAGTCGCTAAACGTCGCTAAATATCGCCATTTAGTGACGTCTAGCGACGATTTTTACGGAGTCGCTAATTTAGCGACGTTTTTAATTGGAGTCGCTAAAATACGTCGCTAACCCCGCTTTTTCTAGTAGTGGGTGGTCTCATAAAGTAGGTCCAAAACCTACATAAATAAACATCTATATAAGCAAAATTAAACATGCATGTGTTGGCTGGAATCTAAATAATAGTACAATGGCAAGGTATACTTGCCGAGCAAAAGTTCTTTAGAGTGCAACGTCCAATATTGTGTTTAAGTTGGTGTAAGAAGAGAATTATAGTTAGGTTTTGGAAAGTTGTAATATATATAGAGATGAGAGGCGGTGGGAATATTTATTGGTCTCAAAAGCCACTGCTGCTGTTTCTTTCTTTCTTTGGCTTGGTTGCGGTTGGGGAGATTTTTGTAATACTAGAGCTAAGAAGCGGTGGAATGAGGCGGTGGTGTTGCTGCTGATATTTCTCTTCTTTACGCGCGGAGAAGGAAAAAGCAAAGTAGGTTTTGCTACTGCTTGCTGCTGATATTTTCTATGCGGGTTCGGGTGCAAGCGGGTAGTGGGTTTAGGAGTTAACGATTTTGGATAGAGATCCAATAGGAATTATATATATACACACATATCTATTCACGGAAAATTCTAAAAATTATATTGGTGCATACGGTTGAGCTAGCAACTGTCCAAAGGGTCTCCTACATGGAATAAATTAGGAAAAATTTATAATGGCTCCATAAATCCCCTAGATGCACAAATATCTCAATTAAAAATTAAATAAAATTTATTCCCTTTATTTAGCTCAGAACTAAATTAAATAATTAATAATAGAGAAATACGGTTTTCAGGATTAGGGGTTTTATATTCTATCCAACTTATAAAAATTTCGTCCTCGAAATTAAAATAAGGTAGGGTCTCTCTATCTAATCTCCCTTGATCACAATTTAAAAGAATTCACCTCATGTTTAATAATGCAATGTCTACCCAACTTAGAATTTACCCATCTGTCACAATAGGCTATACATCTAAGAAAATTATTCCTCAAATCATTTAATCATGTTATTCAATCCTCAAAGATTACACAAAATATATCGCCTATGATGTACCCTTCATTACGGGGAGTAATCATCAGATAATGTGATTGGCCTTTGGGGTATATCTAGTACTATCTGTATATCAAACTTATACCAAGAATGAGGTTTCGTCTTTCCGAAGTAAGGGAAGGCGGAGAGCAATAATAAAGAATTCCAGGTGAAGGTGATAGAATACAAGTACGAGGTTCAAGGAGTTTGAAAGACTTCAATTGGGAATCGTCAAGGCGGTTGTGGGTTAAAATCATGTTTTGGAAATTCCTATTCACATGCTCGTATCAGTACCGTTATGTAATCGATGCGATATACCAGACATGTCTAGGGGCAAGTATATTTATTTATTAGTCAACTATGTATTTCAATCCACGTAAAGTAGTATTGCGAAGGGCGAACCAAGCGCACTATGTCTAGCTAGACCATAATACACTGATTCTGATTAGACAATTTATATTAGTGTGGTTGATCAGGCCCCAATAACACATATGTCATGAACAAGCTCGATAAAAGATTAAGTTTGCAAAACTAGGCTGTAACAGCATCATAAGTCAAGGTAGTTCAGAAAATAGGAATACACTAGATTATGATGAGAGATGTTACAAAATAGTTCAAGTTTATAAAGAAGATAAGACTTATTCAATCTTTACAGTTGTCATACCAACTCCTATAACGACATGCCCAAGAAATGAAACTCTGTCCAAGAAGAACTCATATTTACTGAGCTATTTTTGGTGCTGGAAGTGCTAGCCTCTGTGCTGGCGGTGAAAGTGTCGATGCTTGTTGCATAGGACAGTCTTTCATCATATGCTATCCAGAACCACATCTCATACATTATCCTAAGCGAGTTTGACAGTCCCTCCTAATATGTCCGTGTTTCCCACAATGATGGCAGTAGGACTTCTCTGGGATCTGGTATGGTCCTGCTCGATGCTGGTACTGCTGTTGATGAGCTAAATGATGTCTGGTAGGTCCTCCTTGTTGTGTCCTCAGCTGACCTCCCTTTCCTTTGCTGATGGTTTCTTGCAATCTGGCTTCTGTCAGTAATTCGGCGTAAGAGATTCGGGACTGGGAGCTAGTGTAGTATTGTAGCTCCTGAGTTAGTCCACGATGAAACCTCTTAGCCTTAGCCAAGTCATCTGGTATCAAGGCAGCACCATATTTACTGAGGCGACTAAACTCAGCATCATACTCATCCACTGTTCTTTTCTCCTGATCCAGGTGGAGAAACTGATCGTACAATGTATCTCTGACGGTGTCCGGGAAGTACTTTCTTTCAAAGCACTCCAGGAACTGCTCCCAAGTCTGGTATGTACCCAACTGGCGCTCCATGGATTCCCACCAGTGATGAGCATTACCATCTAGAAGCGTCCTTACACCTATCATCCATAGGTCTGTAGGTAGCTGTGATGCTTCTAATAATTTTCGAGTGTGAGTGATCCAGTTGGTAGTTTTCTCTGGGCTCTCAATGCCTTTGTACGGCTTCGGACCCATCTGTATAAAGTCTTTTACTGAACCAACTTTAGCTCGAGGTACTGGAGCTAGTGCTTGAGCTGGTACAGTAGTCTTTGCAGCCATCCTTTCAATTACTATCAAAAATTATTGCCTTTGCTCGGCTGCCTGCTGCCTCTGTTCCTGTATCATCATCTGGAAGAATTAGAACAATTGTGCCTGGCCATCCTGCGGTGTCGATGATACTGGAAGGTTCCCATTAGGTGGAATGGGAAGATCAGATGGAACTGGATTATGAATCTGTCCATCTAATCCCGGAAGTCTAGGAATTATTGAGGTCTCTCCTTGAGTCTGACCATTGACTCCAGGAGTTGTGTCACCATCTGTGACAGTACATCCCTTCTGCATATCCATCTCTCTGCAGGTAATGTACACAACGTTTAGAAGAAGTACATGAATCAAACAAGATACAAGCTTTAGATAAAATATAGAAGCATGAAATACGCTAGGGAATTGCCCGCATATTTTTTAGTCAAAAACCCCCAACATACATGAAGTCCTTTCCTGTGTAAAATAGGGACTCAAGGTAGTTGGCGTAAAACAGATTGATAAGCTTCCTGCGTAAAGCAGAGCTTGCAAGATAGTTTGGCGTAAAGTAGAGATCCAAAGTTGTCAGCGTAAAACAAAGATTAAAGGAAGTTTGGCGTAAAGTAAAGCTTCAGAACTGTCCGCGTAAAATAGAGATTCAAGACTGTCGGCGTAAAACACAGTTTTAAGCTGTCTGGCGTAAAGCAGAGGTTCAACTATCTGGCGTAAAGTAGAGATTCGAAGCTATCCGCGTAAAATAGAGATTTAAAATTGTCGGCGTAAAATATGGCTTCAAAGCTAACCGCGTAAAGTCTGCTATACTTCCTGCATAAAGTCTACGTAAAAATCTGCGCGTAAAATCTGCCTGTAAAAGATCTGTGCATAAAATATATGCTGCGTAAAGTCTGCATGTGTCAAGTCTGCGTAAACAGTCTGCATAAAGCTCGCGTAAAAGGTCTGCCCGTAGAGGGTCGCTGCGCGTAAAATCTGCATAAAAATTTTGTCTGCATAAAGTTTGTGTAAAAGGGTGCTGTGTAAAGTCTAAGTAAAAGTCTGTCTGCATAAAGTTTGTAAAAAGTTCCGTGCGTAAAAGATCTGCTGCGTAAATTCTACCCACGTAAAATCTGTGCGAAAAAGGTTTGTGCGTAAAATCTGAAATACGTTGCAGCGTAAAGTCTGTCTTTGTAAAATCTACGTAAAGGTTTCCTGTGTAAGGTCTGCGTAAAAAGTCTCCTCTGTAAAGTCTAAAATATAATTTTTTTGCAGCGTAAAGTCTGTACGAGGAACTCTTTGTATTTCCTCGGATGAATTTGTCAGACAAATCAGTGATCCTGACATCTGACAAAGGTACTACACGATGATCGAGAGGACGACTGTGATAATGAATTTTGCACAGAGACCCAAGTTGTCGCTTAGTGGCATATTGGATACAAGTCGTTTTTACGCATCCAAAAGGAAGAAAGTGGAGTCTTCTGAATATGATGTCTATTCTACATGGATAGAAATGAGCCTTTACGCTCAAGTCCGAAATAAGTTTTTACGCTCAAGACATAAATGAGTTTTTACGCTCAAGATAAGGACAAATTCAGACGCCACGTCAAAAAGATGTTTCTTGCACAGGGCTCGAGGGATATCTCTATATTTAATGCACGAGATTTGGTTATGGCTGGGGAAAGCTAAGGCTGTAACAAATACGCTCATATCACCATTCTTATATTTTATGCCTAATCGGGCTACTTTATGCTGGTTATCTATTTATTCAGGAATCATCAAGTTTACGCAGGGGTAGTTACCTACGTGACTTGTATGACGTATCATACGTAAATTTAGAAGACTAAGGAAACGTGGTTAGCAGTTGTCATAACCACAGCGTAAAGGAGGCAATCTTCTTCATAGTTGGTTTTTTTTTACGCCAACAACAGTCGTTTGGCTTTTACGCCAACAAGGGTAAAGGGTCTGGTCACGAGATAAAGGGTTTCTTGGCGTAAACTTTGTTTATCCAAACACAAGATAGTTGAAAGGAAGAAGGAGTTTTTAGTCAAGTGTGGATGAGATCCTTATACTCTATTCCTATACGCAGGCTTGTTCGGTACAGTTACGTAACCGAGACAATATATTCTCGACCTGCATGGGCCACCACTAAAAACATGTCACGCCCCAGTCCCAAAATACGTAGGACTAGGAATACGTAACCTGCCAAGCCGTATGTATATGAACTCCAATATATAGAAACCATATACACACGTACGCTGTTTATGAATATTCAATCCACCAGTGGTAATATACTGTCACAACAAGTCACACAGAATTTATATCTCATCCACAACACAAATAATAGGTAGAAATAAAGAGCTGAATAATAACTGAATATCATGATGAGTATCTAGTCTGATAGTCGGGTGAAAACAAATCCACTACAAAACGACTATACTGAAGTAGCAACAAAATTTCTAAACAGTGAAAATAAAATCACAGCTACTCTGAGGGTAAGACCTCCACAGTCAGGTAAGTAGAGTCAGGTCCAGGTCCGTACTCCTGTGGATACTCCTGCTCGTCCATATCTGGAAAGGGATCAGGTCCTCAGAGGGACGTAACAAGATACATAATAACATGCCAATAAGTACTGAAATATAAACATCTAATGGGTCGCCTAACTGTCTAAGTGAATGCAGTTTGAGGACAACTTTGAGCGTAGGGAATGTGTAGGCTAGACATATGCTGACGTAATTTACCAATCGTGACAACTGGCTAGTATATGCCATATATGCCCCCCAATACAGGGGCGCATGTATATGAATATCGTCCTACCGCTCCGAAGAACGGGGAATCTGCATAGTATATAACGTCCATACCACTCCGTCGAGTGTGGAATCTGCATAGAGGAAGTGGGTATCCCATACGCCTACTAGTAGTCCTCCCCGCCCAATGCTCTAAGCATGTTACATCCATGATACGATAAAACCTCTAAATAACTGTCAGGTCTACTAGCATACAAAGTTTCTATCAGCAGTCATCCCTAACGGACGACCCATACGTACAGGAGGCCAACCCAGTACGTAGTCCGGGATCTATATGAGACTCACAACTTGTGTAACAACTGTGTCACGGCCAATGAACCTACTGATGCTACATGATACTGGGGTGGTCTCATAAAGTAGGTCCAAAATCTACATAAATAAACATCTATATAAGCTGAATTAAACATGCATGTGTTGGCTAGAATGTAAATAATAGTACAATGGAAAGGTATACTTGCCGAACAAAAGTTCTGTAGAGTGCAACGTCCAATATTGTATTTAAGTTGGTGTAAGAAGAGAATTGTAGTTAGGTTTTGGAAAGTTGTAATATATATATAGATGAGAGGCGGTAGGAATATTTATTGGTCTCAAAAGCCACTGTTGCTGCTGTTTCTTTATTTCTTTGGCTTGGTTTCGGTTGGGGAGATTTTTGTAATACTAGAGCTAAGAAGCGGTGGAATGAGGCGGTGGTGTTGCTGCTGATATTTCTCTTCTTTACGCGCGGAGAAGGAAAAAGCAAAGTAGGTTTTGCTACTGTTTGTTAATGATATTTTCTATGCGGGTTCGGGTGCAAGCGGGTAGTGGGTTTAGGAGTTAACGGTTTTGGGTAGAGATCCAATAGGAATTATATATATATATACACATATCTATTCACAGAAAAATCCTAAGAATTATATTGGTGCATACGGTCGAGCTAGCAACTGTCCAAAGGGTCTCCTACATGGAATAAATTAGAAAAAATTTATAATGGCTCCATAAATTCCCTAGATGCACAAACACCTCAAATAAAAATTAAATAAAATATATTCCCTTTATTTAGCTCAGAACTAAATTAAATAATTAATAATAGAGAAATACGGTTTTCAGGATTAGGGGTTTTACATACACTAAATTTCTGCAATAAATTATCCAGGGTTTGCTCTATTCAGGTCAATTGTTGAACCATAACTTGGACAAACACATTCGTATAATTATTCTGCCTTAAGGCTTTTTATAATTCTTTGATAGTCTCTTCTTTACTATCAATAATCTTAATAAAAGAGACATCATCAATTTTTTCTTTCAATTTTTTGACAGTAAGCTTAATTGGCTCATTTGGTGGATACATCGATCTTGTAATATTACAAACTTTTCGAGGGGAGAGTACAATTTATTAGTCCAATTTGAGATCCCATACATATTCAAATGGACAATTAAATGTGAATAAAATCACAATAACTTTCCTATTTTGGCTAGAATTTTTTTGATCAAATGGTGTAATCGAATTGATGAGAAAGAAAAAGTACAAATTATACAAAAAAAATATCAAGAAAAATGAGATCCTTGTAGAAGATAAGCTACAAAGAAAAATGGTAAAAGATAGCCCTCTCAAAATATTAACAGATTCTATTAGAAGGAGGAATCCTAGAATTACTGAGGATGAGATAAAAATAAAATGCTCCCAATATATAAAATCTTAATTTGAATCAATATTTGAGACAGATAATCGTTTTGTCAGTTCTACTGGATCCAGAATGGTAGAAGACACTGTTGAAGAAGACTCTGATATTTTCTTCAAAAGACTTCATTATCGAGTAATTACTCAAGAATATGATGAAGAGAACGACGATGACCTACAATATTCATCACTGTCTGCCCGAATACACGTGGCAGAGAATTTTTACTTTTAAAAAAGCAAATGCTTTACTTTTGGGAAAGAGGAATCTCTTTAATAAAATGGCTCACAATGGTGAACCTCACACAGACAACTTTCGGCACAGATGATCCACTCTCAAGAAAAGGCGAACAAAGTAAAGATGATGGAGACGGACACTTACTACTGTCCGTGACCTGAAGATAAGAGAGTATCTTTCTGACCGACACATGCCAGTCACCCAGTCAGCCAATGCAGACGAGATATATTATAAATAAAGGCATAGTCTCTTTGTTATGGTAGACTTTTTGGGAAGATTATTGTGTGTTATTGTGTGCTTTCTTCGAGTGTACTATGTAATTTTCTATTATCAATAAAAGTTTGAAGTTTTCGCAATTTCGTTTAAGCCTACTGCCTCTCATCTTCGATCCTTTCTTTCTTTGCTCCATTGTAATGATTCTGAATTATCGTATCATTTTCTTTGAATAATACATCAGCAAGAGTGAGTCTTTTATAATAGTATTTTATCAGTTTAAATTCAGATTGTCGAAAAGGACAGATATAAAACTGCTTTTACTATTCCTTTCGGACACTATGAATGGAATATAATGCCATTTGGACTGAAGAATGCTCCTTCACTTAAAGTCATTAGTCTCAGTTTTGACGGCATTTAATATTTTTTGCCGTTGGGCTTCACTCATACAGTTAGACCACCGGCCCCGAAGAATGCCAGTAAAATCACAAGTAATAATGTCACGCCCCAGTCCCAAAATACGTAGGACTAGGAATACGTAACACGCCAGCCGTATATATACGAACTCCAATATATGGAAACCATATACACACGTACGCTGTACATGAATATCCAATCCACAGTGGTAATATATGTCACAACAAGTCACACGCAGTTCTATATCTCATCCACAGCACAAGTAATAGATAAATGGAAATCAATAACTGAATATCAAAGAAGCAGTCTCAAATAGTAATCTCAAAGTGTGATAGTCGGATGGAAACAAATTCACTGCAAATCGACTATAATAAACTACTAAAGAGAGAAGAGAATAAACTCTAATATAAGAATAAATGTCTCGAAAAGAATAACAACTAAAATCTCTAAATAGCTGCAATGAATCACATATAATCAGAAGGTAAGATCGTCTCAGACTGATAGGTAGCATCAGGTCCAGGTCCATACTCCTGCGGGTACTCCTGCTCATCTATATCTGGAAAGGGACCAGGTCCTCAGAGGGACGTAACAAGATACAAAAAGCACATGCCAATAAAGTACTGAAAATAAACATCCATTGGGGTCGCCTAACCGTCTAAGTGAATGCAGTTAAGAACACCTTTCCCCACAAGTGAGCTATCTGGCTGAAAAACTGGGATTTAGCATGGTTCTCTATTGGAGATCCAGGGGCCTAAAAAGGTACGACGACTTTCGAACGCCGGAGGCCCGCCTGATAATAATATAATATATAGTGGTCATCACCACCCGTATCTCCGGCGAAGAATCCGGGCGCACAATAGATAAAAGTGCAAAGGAGCTCAAATGCGGTACTTGTTGTTCTCCCCACCCAATGCTCTAAGCATGTCATGTCCATGACACGATAAACCTCTAATAACCGCCAGGTCTACTAGCATACAAAGTTTCTATTGGCAGTTATCCCTATCCGTCGTACGACCTATACGTACCAGTGGCCAGCCGAGTACGCAAGTCCGTGTCCTACATGTGACTCACACTCGTGTAAGAATAGTGTCATGGCCAATGGAACATAAATGCCTCATGAAAAATGGGGTAGTCTCATAAAGTAGGTCCAATGCATATACATAAATAAAAATATAGTACGACGACACCGTCGTTGTACCCAAGTTTCCTTGTACGCGCAGTTTATATAGCAGTTAAAATAAATGAACTAAATAAACAAAAAATAAACATGCATGCCTCATATGTAATGTAAAAATAGTACAATGGCAAGGTATACTTGCCTGGCAAGAAATCTGTAAAGTGTACGCTCCCAAATATCAAGGACACGGAACCTGGAACTAAGGACTCCGAACAAACGTCTCCGGATGCTGAAATAAACATCACCAACGTTTCCGGAATGAGCAAAATAGCTAAAAAGCACATCCCTTTCGTCCAATTTGGATACAGGGGCAAAATGGTAATTTCGGGCAAAAGTGGGGTCCACGTATGGCCCACTTTGCACCGAAAAGCGTGCCAAGGGTAACAGTCTCTAAAGGGAATAAACTATAGGTCAAACAATTCTAAATGTCAATACGAACCCAACGGTATGTCCAAATGTGGATTTCGATGAGCCGAACACGATTTGTCCAAAAAGTCAACTGTGGGGCCCGCCAATTGGCGATTTGGTCAACCGTCTCAGAATTGCATAAAAATTGGGTCACAGGACCAGCGCGTTACCACGAGTCCAGTGGCGCAAGTTTCGTCGCAATCTGACAAGCGTGCACAAAATACATATGAGTTCCACAAAAGTTGCGACACGGGGTGTGTCCGCGGATACGGCCTGATTCCGGCGCGCACACGCGTCCGAATCAGTCTCCACGAATTTTTATGTGTCCGGTTACGCTGCGTGCACCATTCGGTACACTTGGTACACGGCGGGGCGGTCCCGTTTGGCGGGGCGCGCTCCGTTTTGTAACTTTTGGAAATCAGAAAAAAGTGGGTTCGCGCAGTTTTGTGACGAATTAAATTATGTCCACAGCAACTAATAATCTAGGGTTGTTTAACAGAAAATAAACTAGGTCAAGTGTTCTACAGGTATAAAAAAGAATCACCGAATTCGGATCTCTGTGGTGGGAGATATGAACTCGGCAATATGGGTGGTCACCGCAGTTTTCTGCGATCCCAGAATTGGTCTGCTCCGCCCACTTTGGACGCTGTTTTTCACCTAGGGGCACACGTTTTCCGAGGTTGACTATAATACAACTATGGAAGAGGGTTAAGGGGTGAGCGTACCGGTGAAGACGGAACGGAGTTTGGTCGAGCGAGTCGACGAAAAACAATTCCGGAGCGAAGGTGCCTCGTGTAAAAATCTGCAGTCCGCGAGGTCGGAGTCGTCGGGATGGTTTGGATGGCTTGGCGGGGCTTCTCTGGCTGCGGTGACGGCTCTAGATGGGAAGAGGAGGTCTGGAGATTTAGGTTAGGGTTTTTGAAAGATAAATATATATATATATATATATATATATATATATATATATATATATATTATATAATAGGGAGAGAGAGAGGGATGGAGCGGTTTCGGCCGAAGGGGGGGTCGGGTTCACTAGCCGTTGAAGGGGTCGGTCTGGATATATTTGCTAAGTGGGGCGGCACTAGCAGCAAGTTTGCTAGGATGGTCCCTGGCAAGCAAATTCCTAGGAATGGTTACTTAGTAGTTGTAATGTTAGTATTATTATTATTATTATTATTATTATTATTATTATTATTAGTTACTTATTAGTAGTCCTATTTAATTATTTCTTTTACTTTCTTTTCTTTTTCTTTCTAAATATATATATACATATATATATTTGTGTATACATATATATTATATATATACTCATAAGAAAATTCATGGATTAGAATAATGCACACCATTAGGCTAGCAACTGCTCAAGGGGTCTCCTACATGGAATAAATTCCGAAAAATTCCTGATGGTCCCATAAATCCTCTAAGTGCCCGAACACCTAAAATAAAAATTATTAAAAAATATATTTCTCCTATTTAGACCTAATTACTACAATTTAAATTAATAATTAATAAATAAAGGGTATATACGATTTTCTAGGAAGGGGGTTTTACAAATAAATTGAGCGATATCTTTATCATTATTGTCATTAGCCTTAGCAACATTGGTTAACTACAATAGAGTTAGGATCTGTCAAAGCGATGTGTCTTACACCTAGTGGGACGACACCCAAGTCACGTAGCTTTGTTGTGCCGATATGACAGTTTGTGGCGTAAATCGTTGACAGCCGTGCTAGACATTTACTATCGTTAGATATATCCGAATTATCGTATCATTTTCTTCGAATAATACATCAGCAGGAGTGGGTCTTTTATAATAGTATTTCATAAGATTATGGTTGCCATATTAAACAGCCAGAATTTGAGTATTACTATTATTATTATGTTTCATATAAGCAAATAATTTTTGTAAATTATCAATCTGGATTTTCATCAGATCAGGCAAAAGAAAAATTTCAAAATGTAGTTTTCTTGGAATCTCTTGGTTCATAGGAGCCAGTCATGGGTCTAGGAACCCATGGTTGAAATTAGAAGAAATTAAATATGAAGGGTTAAGAAAACCCTGTATAACTACTAATGATAAATTCTGATTATGAAGAGAGTTCATCCAATGATGAATCCAGTGACGTCTCAATTAATGAATGTGGTACTGATTGTGAATACAATGAATGTATTACCGATAAAGACGTTAACTACTATAAATCAATAGTATAAATCAATAGTATAAATTATTGTAATTATGATTAATTAAGATTATAATAAAATATTAATTAATAAAATTTTAAATTTCTTAATTATAAATTAATTATTATAATTAAGATTAATAAAGATATAAGTTATTAATTAAGATTATAATTAATAAATTATTAATTAAGATTATAATAAAATAATAATTATTTTAACTATGATTATAATTATGATTAATAAATTATTAATTAAGCTTATAATAAAATATTATTTAATAAAATCCAACTCCAACCAAATTTTAATATTGGATTTGGTACCCACCTTTCATATCCAAATTCAACTCCAATAAAACATAGGATTCGATGCATTTGACTCCAAATCCATGAAATCCTCAAATCCAACTCCAAATTCGATTTACCAAACAACCTCGTTCACAGATTTTGGGGAGTGAAGTGGCCTAAATCCGGATTTGGGACCACTTCACGTATTTGATTGGAGGATTTGCTGACAAATTTACTGTGAAGTGACATGAATAGTAAATCTTGTCTACTACTAAATCATCATTTTGACATCAGAGTTTGTTCTTCCGAAGTGGAGCATAAAAGTAAAAAAAAAAAAAAAAAAACTCCATTCCTACTTCGCTCCTTTGGTTTGAGGACCACTTCCTCTATACTTTAACACTTTCCAAATAATAATAACTACAAAAGTTATACTTTTCAACTCACTTTAACAACCATTCAAACACTAAATATTATAATTTTTTTACTTCTAACCTCCACTTCTCCAAAGCATCCAAACGAAAGAATTGCAAAAACATGAGTATATACATGACGTGTATACGCAAAATATCGATTTTTGGACTTTATACTTCGTCTCACTTGGCCGACCTAATTTTAACTTGATACTCTCAACTATTCAAGTTTTTTAATTTGATACCCTAAACTTTAATATTACACTGATCACTACCCTCAACTATTGAATATTTTTAAATCGATACCCTCCGCTAGTCAGGGGTTAATTTTTTTTCCTTTGAACAAAAATAAATAATATTTTTTTGGGACCAAATTACCTCTCCATCCTCATGGAGGTATTTGAAATGACCACGAATGAGTGGTGGGAACATGTTTATCATTTATAATTTTACGTTAATACTGGTAGGATATTAATTTGTACAATTATAATTGAGATATTAAGTTGTCTAATATTAAAATTTAAAATGTAAAATGTAAAAACTAATAATTGAGTGTATCGACTTAAAATTTAGACATAAAAAAGCAAAAAAAAAAATGGTACAGAGTATTATATTTTGAGTAACTTATGGAAAGAGAAATATGTTTATGAAAATTATAAAGAGAGAACAAAAACGTCCTTAGTAAGGACGTTTTTGTTCTTTCCGTCTTTTAAATAATATAAAAGCTGAAAACGCTTTTACTAAAGGCGTTTTCAGTTTTTTTTCCCTCCAGCCGCTTTTGGATAAAAAATAAAAAATAAAAAATAAAAAATAAAAAATAAAAAATATAAAAGCTGAATTTTCAAATTATTATTATTTTGGTTCAACAACTTTTGGAAAAGTAATGAAAAACTAATAAAAAATAAAATAAATTTAAAATTCCTTTACTAAGAGCTTTTTCAATTTTTTTCTTCTTCACAAAACTCCCTTACCAAGGGAGTTTTCATATTATTATATTTTCTTTTCTGTTTTTGTCCGATTTAAATGTGATTTAAATGTGGTGGTTGGTTTGGTTGATGATTGATTTGTTAATTAATTTGTTATTATCTATATCTTTTAAATATTTATTAGAAAATACTTAAATATTTATATTAAATAATTATTCTTATCTAATCCAAAATATTTAATATAGGTAACAAATTATTCTCATCTAATTTTCTAAATATTTAATATAGATAACAAATTATAAATATTTAAATAATTTAACAAATTTGTTAGAAATTATCTAATCCAAAATACTTAATTTGTTATCCAATCCAAATTATTGAATTATTAAATTACTTAACCACACAATCATTTCACACATGTGGTTATAAATCATCGCATAACATAGTGCCACGTTAGTATCATTCTCAACCACACATTTTAAAAAGATGTGTTGTTGAAAATGAATGATGCAATAATTATTACAATAACGCGGTTAGAAAGTTTTTATATTAAGAGAACGAAAATACAAGACTTTTTTGTTCACTCTTTATAATTTTTACACATATATTTCACTGTCCGTAATTTACTAAAAATATAATCCTCTGTACGATCATTTCTGAAAATACAATATCCATCCGAGGTCTAACATGGAAATGCACGTCACCGGGATAGACGGCATCTTTCATCTTTCCCCTTCCCCACGCAAAATCCCAGAAAGCAGGGAAAGATATTCATTCGAATGTGCTGCTCCCTCCCCTCCCCCCCCCCCCCCCCTCTCCCCCCTCCGCCACCCCACTCTCCTCCTTATAAATATCCCCTCCTTCCCCAAATTCCAAACGCAATCCCTAGAAAAATCAAATGGACAACTACCCGCTCCACCTGGCCGTAGCGGCGATGGCCGGAGCCTCCCTGGCGGCCGTCTACGCGTACTGCGCCCACCGGAGAGCCCTGTCCCAGCTGCTCGACTCCGCTCTGGCGTCTGAGGCGGAGAGGGGCCGGAGCGGTGAGACCCGCCTCCTCCCGCGGCTGCGGCGGAGCCGCCGGGATCGGAGACGGTCGGCTTCCTCGTCCGGAGCGGCGGCGGCGGCGGCGAGCGGAGGTTCGCACCGGAGGCACGCGATTCCTAGGGACGTGACTGGGGCGCATCGGAGTCTTCTTGGAGAAGGTACTCACGAGTCGGGGGAGCCCTCCTCTGATTTCTCTCCGCATTGAGAGAGTTTCGTTTCCTACTTTCTCTCCTTTGTTTGAGAGTACTTTTTTGTTTGAGAGTAGTCTATGACATCTGATGTTACTTATTTTTCCCTCCTACTATATATATATATATATATGGAATAAGGAAGAAATAATTTGAGTGGTTAGCTATGTCGCACGCACGAGAATATGACACGGACACACACATGTATTGATTTTGGCGTATCTTAGTGTATTTTGTACGAGGGATCTGGACAAGGCAAATATTTCTGCAGTGTCTGTGCCTCCTAGATGATTAGTGACAGCTAGGGGTGTTTAACGAGCGGAGCTTTGATCAAGCACCCACCCTTCTTGCCTAGTGCTCTCTAAGAAAAAGTAGAGCTCATGCTTAAGGCGCACCTATAATGTGAGTTCGATGTCACGCATATGATTTTTTGCTCCACCAAGACAATGTTGCAAGCACATCGATTTAGTTGGAAGGCTCTAAAATTCTTCAAAGTCTGGTGGAGCCTCTTGAACTCTCATGAGGATTCCCCAAGTTTCTAGAAGGTCTTGAATTTTCTCATCATGTAAGTATCTTAGGTCTAGAAGTTTCTTTTTCTAGAAGTTTTTTGTAAGGCCCTATAAATAATGGAGGAGTCTCATTTGCTCATCACCATTCAAGAAGTTGTAAATTCTCTCTAGTATAACGAAGTTTTCAATATTCCAATATCTCTATCTTTTATTCCACATTTTTCATTCTCGTCTTAGCTATCTAAGTGTTTGGGAAAGGCTAGCACGTGTCTTTGAGGAGGAAGTTTGTGAGCCGCACGGATCGAGGTAAATGCAATATCAGAACGAAGGTCGGTTGGTGCCATGTCGACATCTGAGAACGTTTAAGAGAGATTCACATCTCCTAAGGAGATGAACCTCAAGGCCAACAAGAGGGATAAGAGCAATGTGCCTACTACAGAGTGTGCTTTTGTTGATTTTGTGGAATGCTTTGAGATCATGGAGATAAGTTCGAGGGACATAGGGATGTACATGGACTCCGTAGAGCAAAGCAACACGAGACTAAAGGAGTTCTACGATGAGTTGGAAATAATGTCGCTTCGTCCATGGTAATATTTCGGGAGCAAATCCAAAAGATCCGATCCGTAGGAGAAGCTCAAGGCACATCGTGCGAAGATTGAGAACTTGCGCTGAAAGTCCGAGGCTACGAGGAGCTGAATACTTTGGTTGAGAGTTGCGGAGAACTTAAGACCAGAATTGCTATTTTGGAGAAGGATATTGCGAACAGTAGACCTTCGAATAAGGAGGCGGTGAGAAGTAAGATTCCCGAGCCGAAACCCTTTATGTGCTATTTGGTATAATGAAAGTGGGGTGAAAGTCATGGATTGTTTCCATTGGATTTTGTGATAGAGTAATTCGGTTTTTGGTTAATGGGTGAAACTGCCGACCGAAAGTAGTTGAAAGCAGAATAAATTTGCTGCCGCAGTTCCTGTCGGTTGACGTGGCGTAAGAAAATGACCAAGCTCACATCCAGATATTTTTGGTGGATGTGGGTTGCAACTGAGTTTTTTTATTTTATTTTAATCCCATCTGCCATTATTTAATATATATAAGACACTTTTTTGACCACTTTAGTACTTTTAGTCCATTATTTAATTTTAGTTTTCTTATAATATATTTTTATTTTACCTACTTTTATAGTCATCCAAACACTGAAAAATATGAATTGACAATTTCCAAGTTACAAAATATTACCTATCCAAATATTGAAAGTCACATTCACCAGACAAGAAGTGACATGAAACTCAAAAGCATACACATTTCACTTTCACCAGACAAAAAGTCACTTTCATATTTTTTTTCACTTTCAACCAACCAAACAACCCCTTAGCGGGATGCGAGATGCCAAAGAGGTGGAGAACTTCATGTGAAACTGGAGCGATACTTCAAGGCATTGCACATCTTGGATAAGGCCGAGAAGATAAACATTGCTTCATTATATTTTACCGATGATGCTATGTTGTGGTTGCGTCGTAGGTGCATGGAAAGAGATAAATGTTTGTGCTCGATTGAGACTTGGGAGGATCTCAAGACTCAATTCTACTAGGAGAACGTGGAGTTCGCAGTAAGGCGGAGCTTGTGGCAACTCAAGCACACTGGGACGACCAAAGAGTATATTGCGGAGTTCATATGTTTGATTCTCGCGATATCTAACATGGGCAAGGAGGATAGATTGTTCTTCTTCTTTGATGGACTTCAACCGGAGGTGACTCAAGAACTACAGCAAAAGAGGGTGCAATATTTCAACGCCGTGGTGGTAACAACCGAGAGGCTTATTGAGTACAAATGGAACGACAACAATACCAAGGCCAATGCCAAGGCAAAGACCATCAAGGAGAATGATGCGGGAGAAAAGAAAAACTATCCTCAGGAGGGTCCATCCGAGAAAAGAACCGTGAAAAGGCCCAACCTGAATGGATAGTTTCATACTTAATATGTGAAGAGAATCACTCTGTTCGGAATTACCAGAAGAGGAGCGAACATGTCAATGTTGTCCGAAACTAGGAGGTGGAGGATGAGGAGTACGAAGTAGGAGCGCACATGGGAGCATTGCGCTTACTCAACATTGTTAAGGTCAAGTCCACTGTGTCAAAGATTTTGAGCAGGGAGCTCATTATATTAACGTGAGGGTCGATGGCATGAGCACACGAACGTTGGTCGATACATGAGACACTCATAACTTCATCTCAAGTGCGAAGGTCCGTCACTTGGGTCTAATGTTGATTTTTTTTCCAAGCAAGATGAAGACAATTAATTCAGAGGCATGCCACGTGCAGGGGACAACCAAGGGAGTTCACGTAGAGGTGGGATATTAGTTGAGTATTGTCAATTTTTTTACTCATGTGTCGTTGGACGACTTCAAGATGATACATAACATGAATTTTCTAATCACTTTTGCCGATTCCAATGCCACACTTGAGAGTGTGGAGGAAGCTTCATCGTGCATGGTGAATGTTACACGAGGTGAGTCATCAAACGGAATTTGTTTCTCTGCCATTCAGCTCGAGGAAGGTAGCAAAGGGAGACGACCTACTTGGTGATTCTTGAGATAAAGGAAGACTTTGAGGAGGAAGGTCTTCCGAGTGAGACCGATGATAGTGAAAAGGAGTTTCCCGAGGAGAAAATACCCCGAAGGAAGGTGGATCATGCTATCGAGCTGGGCAAGAATCAGGAGAGCAATGTCGCAAGCTGTGAGAAGGCAAACGTGACAAGGATATGCATGCGAAAGAGGGATAGTCTTGATCATGTTGAGGAGGACATTGTCGAGGATCCCATGATGCGGAGGGATGACCATGGTGTCAATGTGGACATGATTGAGGAACAAACAACCCGATAGATGGTGAAGGTCGCTTGAGGAGGCAAAACGTGCAGGTTTTGGCCAAAGGAGAAGTCTCGCAATGTCAAGGGTGATGAAACATTTGTAGGGAGTCACTCGTTCAAAGAGTCACTCAAAGATCATGGCGATACAAAGTTGGATGGTCGTTTGGGTCAACAGAGTTGTAATAGGATTCGCATGCGCGGAAGTATGGAGGATTATGTGCGCTCCCAAGACAAGGTTGATCGACTTGACGGCTCGCTCAAGTCTCTTTTTGTGCAGAGGATGGTACGGACCACGAGAAAATGTAATGCGATAACTATTTTTCTTTCGATCTTGAGGTGAAGTTAGGCAAGCCTGGGAAGGGCCATACGAGAAGAAAAAGAAGGTACGACATGTGGCGATAGTGACTACGAGAGTGGAAACCGTTCAGAGACATGGTGCACCCGTCGATGAGGACTTCGACTAAACAAGTGGAGGGGAATGTCACGCACAAGATTTTTCGCTCCACTGAGACAATGTTGCAAGCATATGGTTTAGTTGAAAGGCTCCGGAATTCTTCAGAGTATGATGGAGTTCTCTTGAGCTCTCATGAGGCTTCCCTAAGTTTATAGAAGTTTTAGAATCTTCTTATCATGTAGATATCGTAGGTGTTAGAGTTATTTTATTTTGTTATTTATCATATTAGGGTATAATAGTAATTGTGGGTGTATTGCATATCAATATAAATAGACATGAGATGCAACCTAGGGTTTAAGGCCCTTGCAATCTCCTTTCTCATATTCTCTCTTCCCCTACTTCCCTTTCTCCTCTCTATCTCTAAACTTAACTTGGTATCAGAGCATATATTTGTAAGTACTGTACATCCCATCCCCGACAGGGCCGATCGAACTCGGCCGTGAGTTCGACAGGGATTCGGGGGCGGTAGCCCCGAAAAAAATTTTCGGCTGTTTTTCGTCTACTTTTCATGATTCGCCGTTCGTTGTTCGTGGTCGTTCGTGGTTCGTTTATGAGATCTAGGGTTTCTACAGATCTCCGTTGGTTATTCGTCGTCGGTTGAGGTTCGTTGTGAGATCTAGGGTTTCAAAGATCTCGTCTTTCTGTTGCATCTGCAAGTATGGTGGGGACCGAATCTTCTAGCGAGGTTAATAGTGGTGGTGGTAGCGGAGGTGGTTCTCCTTTTACTGTTATTCATAATGATGAATTAGGAAAGTCGATTACAGCGGTGAAACTCAATGGTGCGAACTATTTTGCCTGGTCCAAGTCTATCAAAGTGGTGTTAAGGGCGAAGAAGAAGTTGAAGTTTTTGACCGAAGAACCCCTGCCTGAAACGTCCGTTGAGTATGAAGATTGGATGAGTGCAGATGCATACGTTATGTCGTGGTTGTGGCATAGTATGAAACCACATATCGCTGCTAATGTTCAGTGGTGTGAATCAAGCAAACAAATTTGGGCATCTCTGGAAGAATCTTATTCGCAGAAGCGAAACGTTGCCCGTATCTATGAGTTGTATGAGTTATTGTTCAATACAAAGCAAAATGGGAAGCCTGTGAATGAATATCTGGCTTCAAAGAAGGCTTTGTGGGAGGAACTGCTTCAATATCATCCTGTTACTACTGATTTGAAGGAAGCTCGGAGACAGAAGGAAGAGTTTCATGTTTCACTCATCCTAGCCGGCTTGGATCCTGCGCTCGAACCTTATAAAGCTCAAATTCTTGCTGGAGAGCAGTTACCTACGGTGGCAGATACTTTCTCCCGTCTCAATCGTTCCTTTCTGGGACAGAGTTCTGTGGTGCCGAGTACTGACTCTTCTGCCCTAATTTCTAATGCTGTTGGTCGTGGTGGTGGACGTGGTATTGGACGTGGCGGTAGAGATGGTGGTTGTAGTTTTGGTCGAGGAGGAGGCCGTGGTGGTAGAGACAATGGTCGTGGTGGTGGCCGCGGTGGTGGTGGTGGCCGTGGTCAACCACGAAAGTGTAACTATTGTGGAATGCTCGGTCATGTAGAAGACTATTGTTGGGACAAATGGGGCAAACCAGAATATGCACATCAAGTGCATGATGAAAATATGCAGTCCCAGGACACCACTTCTGCTTCCAGAGATGATACTTCGGGTTTCAATCAGACTTCAACGTCCGATACCTCATCCCCATTTCAACAGATCCTCCAGAAGTTGAACGCGCTTGCTAGTACCACCTCCCAACCTACTGCAACCATGGCACATATGTCACGCCCCGAGGCGTCCCCCGAATCGTGATCGCCGTGCGGGCCTGGGGTTGCGCCCGCACAAGGCTTTAATGATTTGCATAGCAAGCACATATTCAGAGTACGCAGATAAATTGAAAAACATATTTGAAACATGGAAAAGTTCTCTTTATTGATAATGAACATCTATTACAAACTCCTGAACGAGTCAGCTAATATGCCGAACGGCTTACAAAAGTGTTGACTCAAAATGAGATAGCAGTCCTGTACATTACATCCCTTTATAAACTCAAAATGATGTAGACCTCCAAGCTGGAGGACAGCTTTGCCACGGAGCTGCATTTGTGTATGAAGAGTTGCAGGCTCCTGACTCCAAAATGCTTCGAGGGGCGCGGTGAAGATGCGCCAACAGCTGGACTGGATCGGGAAGACGACTTCGGCTCCTCGCTCGGTTCGCCTTGGTGCGGAGAACCTGTTTCAACGAGGGTCAGCATATCGAAACATGCTGGTGAAGGCGAGCTAGCCTGACTATACCAATCAACACGTTGTTTTAATAAAGCATGCATATTTGTGGGTTTCTATCTTGCCTTAGTTCATTTACAAGTAAGCAGCATATAGAATTTACTGAAATGAACGTGCCACCGTTCGGTGGATTTTACCTGCCCGTCTGAATTACCTGTACAATACTTACCATGCCTTTTCTGCCACGAAGACACAAGTTAGTATGCAACAGGTTTAAATATACACGATGATCACTGGCGTGGTGCCATAACGGACATAGTCAAGGACAGGGATAGCATGCAACGAGAACACGACAAGCACACGACAAGCACACGATGCGTTGCAAGCTATCCCCTCCAGCACACGATGACTACACACGAGTTCCGTCCGGACCGGAACGGTGCCAGTGCCCCAGCGACCGTCCGCAGAACTTACCCTTGTGCACAAGTTGTCCATGATCGAACAATACGTTAACTTAAGCAATCAGTTTACGCCTTCGAGGCAACACGAACAAGTTTACGCCTTCGAGGCAACACGAGCATGAAACATATATTTGCACAAGACAAGCAACAGTTTATGATTATTTCCAAGCGAACAAGCATGAATTTAAGTATCCGTTCGTGAAGTTATTGACAAGCAATATATACCAAGTCTATTCTCTTTTATCTTGGTTTCTTTTATTATTACTTGGTATCGTTTGATCGGGGCAAGGGAGAATGCAGATTATTAGCTGTGAAGCTGGAAGCAGGGCTAGCTAATCGGGTTGGTAGCCACTCACTTAGATTTTGGAAGGGAGAAGGAAAGAGGCGCTTCACGACTCCGCTCGCAAGTCGCCTACTGCTCGTTCACCTGCACACGAACAGCTCGATTAATACTTCTTCCTCTCTTTCCAATCTCGGAACAGAAGTGCAAGTCAATGAACGAAAACAATGAAAACCATCGAAACCGTTCAAGGAAAACAAGTAAATCCCAAAACCAACTCAAAGCACGAAAGTAACAAGCGACATCGAAAACCGAGGCAATAAAAGATAGCAGCGGAGAGGTCCCTCCTGACTCTGCCGCTAAGCCGATCCTTGGGGCGCGGTCCACTGAATTTGGGAATCGATTCCGAAGAAACAAATCCATAACGAGGACGAATTCTTAATTCAATCTATCCCGATCGAACGATACCGTTTGTGTTTCTTAGCCGCGCTCCCCGCACCGGGGGAACGAGGCGCTACAACATATAGGTAATCCTGCTTTTGTGGCAACCCAGTCACCATCCACCTCTTGGGTCATCGACTCAGGAGCAAGCTCTCACATGTCTGGTATAACATCTATCTTTCATAATCGTAGTTCCATGAAACATAATATTATCTTGGCTGATGGGTCTACTCGTCCTGTGCTTGGGAAAGGTGTCATTCACCCTACTCAATCACTATCATTATTTGATTCATTATATGTGCCTAATTTTCCATTTAATTTGTTATCTGTGAGCCAGTTAACCAAATCTCTTCAATGTTCTGTGACATTTTCTCCCAATTTGTGTATTTTTCAGGACCTCAGGACGAAGAAGACGATTGGTTCAGGGCATGAAAAAGATGGACTGTGCTACTTGGATCTACCTGGAAAGGCCTTCACTTCTGTTTCTACTTCTCCGTTGCAGTGGCATTATCGTTTGGGACATCCGTCTTTGGCTAAGTTGCGTCAAGTTGTTCCTAGTTTGAGTCATGTTTCTAGTCTTGAATGTGAGGCTTGTCAGTTAGGCAAGCATCACCGTAGTTCCTTTCCTCGTCGTAGTGAGAGTCGTCAATTAGAGTCTTTTGATCTTGTTCATTCTGATATTTGGGGTCCGTCTAGAGTCAAAAGTCCGAAAGGATTTCAGTATTTTGTTATTTTTATTGATGATTATTCCAGAATAACTTGGTGTTATTTAATGAAAGAAAGATCTGAGTTTCCAAATGTATTATCTGTCTTTTATAATGAAGTCTATGTTCAGTTTAATAAACGTATCAAAATTCTGCGTTCTGATAATGCTTTGGAGTATACTCAATCTTCTGTGAACAGTTTCTGTGTTGATCGTGGTATGATTCATCAAACCAGTTGTGTCCACACCTCTCAACAAAATGGTATAGCCGAACGCAAACATCGACACATTTTAGATATGGCTCGAACTCTCATGTTCAATATGTATGTCCCCAAACAGTATTGGACAGATGCCGTTCTTACTGCATGTTATCTTATTAATCGCATGCCATCATCTGTATTAAATAACAAAGTTCCATTTACTATATTACATACAGATGTCGCACCCTTTTCCTTATCTCCTCGAGTGTTTGGCTGTGTCGTTTTTATTCATAACTTGGAACCTAATCGAGATAAGTTGGCTCCTAGATCTCTGAAGTGTGTCTTTCTTGGTTATCCCCGTACTCAAAAAGGTTATCGTTGTTACAGTCCACAGTCACGCAAATATTATGTCAGTGCGGATGTTACATTCTTTGAGTCTACCCCTTTCTTTCCTCCAGGAGACCGTTGTATTCCTTTTACAACAGATTTGATATCTTCCATACTACTTCCGGTCATTCCTGAATCAATTTCTGTCTCCATTCCCCATTTACAGGTTTATCAGAGATCCAAGGACAGGCCAGTGGTTCTGCAAAATTCAGCCTTCAACCAATCATCTTCCGTGCCTGAGGTTTCTGCTCCCATCACCACAGATCCAGATGATCTTCCTATTGCTCTCAGAAAAAGACAACGCCTTTGTACCACAAAGAATAAGCATCCCATTTCTAACTATGTTTCATTACACCGTGCTTCATCATCTTTTCATGCATTTGCTGTTTCATTGTCTTCTACTTTTATTCCCAAAACTTACAAGCAGGCTATGTCATCTTCTGGTTGAAAAAGTGCAATGGATGAGGAGATGTATGCTTTACATCAAAATCAGACTTGGGAGCTTACACCACTTCCTGTTGGAAAACAAACAGTGGGTTGTAGATGGGTGTACACTGTTAAGTATCATCCTGATGGTTCTGTTGAGCGCCTCAAGGCACGGTTGGTTGCCAAAGGGTATACTCAGACATATGGCGTGGATTATATGGAGACTTTCTCTCCAGTGGCTCGGCTGAATTCAGTTCGGATTCTTATTTCTGTGGCGGTTAATCACCAATGGCCTATATATCAGCTGTACATAAAGAATGCTTTCTTGCATGGTGACTTACAGGAGGAGGTTTATATGGATCAACCACCGGGATATGTTGTAGCAGGAAATAAAAGACTCGTATGTCGATTGAAGAAAGCATTATATGGACTGAAACAGTCACCTCGTGCTTGGTTTGACAAGTTCAGTTCAGTTCTCATTCAGTATGGCTTTCGGCGTACCACATCAGATCATTCAGTGTTTTGCCATTCTTCCTCAGCAGGTATTATCGTGTTGATTGTTTATGTTGATGATATCATTATATCTGGGAGTGATCATGCTGGAATTGCGGACTTGAAGGCCTACCTTAGTCGTCAGTTTCATACTAAGAATTTGGGTCTTCTTCGATATTTTCTTGGAATCGAGGTTGCTCGATCTAAGAAGGGGGTGTATCTCTCACAACGCAAGTATGTTCTAGACTTGCTTTCCGAGACTGGGATGTTGGAGTGTCGGCCAGTTGAGACTCCTATGGATTATCATGACAAGCTTGATGCTGACAGGGGAGAGTTATTTGAGGATGTTGAATATTATAGACGTTTGGTTGGCAAACTTATATATCTTACTGTTACTCGACCAGACATCACATATGCAGTTGGAGTAGTTAGTCAGTTTATGCATGCCCCTCGACAACCACATTGAGAGGCTATCTCTCGCATTCTTCGATACTTGAAGGGTGCACCTGGAAAGGGTTTGTTGTACAAACCTTCCCAGTTGCTTACGGTGACTGGATTCAGTGATGCTGATTGGGTAGGCAGTCGCAGTGATAGGAGGTCTACTTCTGGCTATTGTACGTTTGTGGGTGGCAATCTTGTCACGTGGCGTAGTAAGAAGCAGAATGTTGTGGCTCGTTCTAGTGCAGAGGCCGAGTACCGTGCGATGGCTCATACAGCTTCTGAGATGATGTGGGTGCAGTCTCTTCTTCATGAAATGGGAATTATGATTCCTATTCCGATGGAGATGTATTGTGATAATCAGTCGGCAATGTTTATCGCAAGTAATCCGGTGTTTCATGAGCGCACGAAGCATATCGAGGTGGATTGTCATTTTGTTCGTGATTTGTTGCTGAAGAAACAGATTGTCACTCCTTATGTTCGGTCAGAGGATCAATTAGGTGATATCCTCACCAAACCACTTGCTCGCGGTCCATTTTCTGATTTATGTAGCAAGCTGGGCATGTCTGATCTATATGCTCCTGCTTGAGGGAGGGTGTTAGAGTTATTTTATTTTGTTATTTATCATATGAGGGTATAATAGTAATTGTGGGTGTATTGCATATCAATATAAATAGACATGAGATGCAACCTAGGGTTTAAGGCCCTTGCAATCTCCTTTCTCATATTCTCTCTTCCCCTACTTCCCCTTCTTCTCTCTATCTCTAAACTTAACTGTAGGCATATAAGTTTCTTTTTCTAGAAGTTTCTTGTAAGGCTCTTAATGTCCTATAAATAAGGTGAGAGTCTCATTTGTTCCTCACCGCCCAAGAAGTTGTAAACTCTCTCTAGTATAGTGAAGTTTTCAATATTCCAATCTCTCTATCTTTTGCTCCACATTTCTCATTCTCGTCTTAGCGATCTAGCTAAGCATTTGAAAAGACTTGCACGTCTTCGAGAAAAAGTTCGTGCGCCGTACGGATCGAGGTGTAGGAAAAAAATACTAAATCCGTGACATCAAGCACAACTTGCGAGCTGCTCAATAAAGTTAGGAAGATTGATGGACTTGAATTATAGATAATCCTTAATCCCAATCTATGAGCTCATGAGCTTTATCCAAAACGGAAAGTGTAGCTTGCCAAGCTTAACTTCCAAATCGGAAGTGTTTATGAACTTCATACAAATTTGGAAATGTTTAATAGATTAAGATATTTCTTAATGATCCCTAGTCGATCCCTTTCTGATGAGAGAAGCCTTCGATGATCATGATGATGATATTATCAAACAAAATCTGATAAGCTATTTACTAAAACAAAATTAGCTGATAAACACTCTTTAAATTTCTCAGTTGGAGTTCTATGGCATCATTCTCATTGGTTGTCTGCTTACATCGACACTGGTTAGTGTCTACCATGGTTATGAATTTCATACATTCTATTGAAATGCATGCGATGTGGAAGCTTTGCACATAGTCGCATTCTGAAAATTTTGTGAACTTACTCTTCTCTTCTCTTAGTAGAGCCTTTTATTCGGAGCTTGCCTAGCCAAGATATCACATCTATGAAAATATGGACACCTTATTGAGCTTTTCCCTTAATAAAGCTCTTTATGTGGAGGTTGCCAAGTCAAAATATAGTTTGAATTTATTTTCTAATGAAAAAAATGAATATGAGAGGGTGTTGTGTTGCAGAGTTACCCTCCCTTGTCCAATGAATTAGCTACATTTATATAACAGTAAACTTGTGGGCGGCCTAAAGAAAATGAGCTCCCCCTAAATCGTTCATCTTACTATACTTCCATGCATTCTTAGCCCTTGGTGAGAGCTAAGAAAGTTATCTTTCATAATTTATACTCACCTTCACCCCTGATGGCTACCATCTAGCTAAAGAATTGCATAAAATCCAATCTGAAAAGTAAATGGATATTCACCTCTTGATGGTGCGTTTAAAGGAACAAGTTCAAGAAAGTATGAATTATAAGTGTTGAGTTGACATTGCAGTTTATAAGCATGATTTTAAAAAAAAGAAAAGGTGAGAGGGTAACCCCTCCACCCCACCCCCGCCCCTCTTTCTCCGAGCATGCTTTATGTAAGAGCGGTTTAGTGAAAACTGTAAATTACAATATTACAGTCCAATCTACCTGATTAAGAATTCCCAACTAAGAACGATCAACAGATATAACCACATCACAAAAAACGATTCCGTGTTTGTCTTGTGATTCCTATAAATGATCTGTTATGTGTATGGAATGAAATGCAGTAGAGACGGGGAAATTTATTGCCCATGGACAAGTAAAATATTCTCAAGTACCAAGGTGGCAAATTACACAGGGTTATTGAGTCCTGTGCTCTCCCTGCGTTTCACGAATCCAATTCTGATGTCCTGTTCATCAGAATTAGAGTATTGACACTTAACGAAGAAGAAAATTTCCTTTTCACCGTCTCTCCCAAATCGAGACAGTGACCTAAAAAAATTCACCTGTGAGCAGCTGCCAAGGGGCACTGCGTAGATCTAGGCGGCCGCCTAGGCGCTATGCGGCGGGTGACTACCCGATTAGCGCCTAGTGCTTTTTACAACTTTGCTGTGTTCCGCTTTAATATATCCCATACCCATCATGCAACATATCAGGAGTATGGTAACCATGATTCATCAATCAAGCCGAAGAAGAACAGTATGGAGTTGTATTGACTTACAATACAACAGAACACATACAAAAGCTGTTCATGGACAAAAAAGAAGACCACAAACGGAAGGTTTATGATCTCCTTGGTTTGGCCGAGATTGTACTGATAAATCCTCTTTTCATTTTTCTTCAGTAAGTTGCTCCCGAGTTGTGGTGCTCTTGAGATCATACAAAAAGGGAGGAAGATTTAGTGAATAAGTAACCAAGGAAAGCCTCACCCGCCACCCCCAAAAAACATAACGGGCACACACATTAGTTTTTTTTTTAATTGATTGTCTTATTAAAACTCTAAAACAATACCTCAAGGACCTATAAACAGTTTCATGTTATGGAGCTGTTATTATGATAAACTATGCATTTGGTATTTGGAAATTGGTTGTTCTCGGTGTCAGTGTGGGAATGCGATGATGGAGTTTTCCCCCATCTTAACAAGCCTGAGAACATCTGTTTCCTGAGTCTCAAATTGCAGATGGAACAGCGACTTCGCACCTGCACCCTGATAAAGTGCCTCGACAAAGATGAAAGCTAATTTTCTTATAATGTTTTATGGACACAAAAACCGTTCATAAACTACAGGTTAGAAGATTAATTTTTATTCCGGAAGAGCAAGGTACACTGGAGGTGTGGCGAATGGACAACATCACTGCTACATATCTACAATGTCAAATGTATGATGAGTGCAGAAACTGTATACTTGAAATGAAATGTGCATGGCGTCATGTGAAATTAGGAAATAACTAGAAGGACCCTCTTTATTAACAGTTAAATACTGATAATTATGTGATCACCTTCTTGTAATCATGTGAAAGGTTTATTACTTTTCCTTTAGTATACGTTGGTCACTTCTATTTGAATTCCCAAATTGGTGCAATTCACTGTGTTTGATCCTCAGGAATGACTTGTTGTAATCTAAAAGCCAACTTTTGTGTACAAAAATGAGGAACTGGGAAACATTTACATGGCTTTCATTCCAAAATAATAATGTAGGGTTAGTAGCTTCACCTCTCAAGACTAAGAGGGAATTGTATCCACCTTCGAAATAAGCAAATACATGCCACAATTGGTATTTGTGAAATTGGAGAACACACGGTAGTGGAATTTCAATTCCATGAATTCTAATAATTCATGGACTTCAGATTTACGTTAATCACAAGCCCTTGGTTGCTACTTGAGATCTCCATGTGAAGCTTCAAACTGATGGTCTAGTTAGCTATACGAGCTATTTCCAGAAATGTATTTTGGAGTTCATCTTCAAACTGATGATTATAAGTGAAATTATCTTCCTTGATTCTTAACTTGTATGATTCTACTGTTGACAACTGACATGTTACTATATCATAGTTTCTCTGCTTATCACCATTTGGTTCGTCGGCTTGCACTGTCTTAGTGAAGAATGCTATATTCCCTTTAGAAGACCCCGTTATCCTACCTCTCTTCTAGAATATTTTCTAGGAGAACTTAGAGGGTTATTCTTTGATGACTCTTAAACTGTGTCACCGATAAGTTACATTTACCAATTCATTCACAAGCCTTCAAAGTCTTATGGTAAGATGTCCTCGCCCACTTTTGCCTTGATCAGGAATTTGGCAGTAATTCATAGAAGTTTGGTGTCAGGATAACAGTAGTGTAGTCTTGGCTAGTTTTCTTGTGGAGATTTCTTCACATCAATGGAACACGGGGGGATTTTGTTCCACCGATTATTCTAAAAAAGGGTCACATTTTGATCAAAAGAGACTTGGATGAGATGGCTATTGCCATTACCTGAGTCTTTTTCAATGGCCACTGGATGGCCTTTATGAAGGTTTAAATGGATTTTCATGCTCGTTACTGTGCTTCTGGAAAGATGTTTGACCTTTTAGTTGGAATTGGTACAAAGGTTTAATTATACCCCCTTTCCTTTTTTTGTTAATAGAAACAAGAGACTAAAATAAAATTCAAGGCTATTATCTCACTTCTTTGTCGGCTCGATATATCCAGTTTTGGATATCAATTTGATATAGGTTTTACTTCGAACACATTTCTTTTTGCGTTGTAGTATCTCTGTTCTAATACTCATTTGCATGCTTCTGTAGTTGGTGTTGGTTGTGTTGCTTGTTTGAAGCAACATATAAATTGCTATGTGATCCAATAAAGGGATAATTTTAGTCCCACATTGGATTGGAGAGAGTGTTCTCCTTTGTTTAAAGTGCTAAATCCACTTTATTGGGTGTGTTTTGTGGGGGATAGACGGAAGCCCATCTAACCCGCAAGCGGGTGCACGATTTTACTGTGCATTTTTGACACGTTTATTAGTTGCACATTTAACACGCTTGCGCGCTGCAAATTAGACTAGGGATAAAACGATAATTTTTTATCTTTTTATTATTTTGAGATGCTGTTAATGGTCCCCCGCTGCCATGAGTCTCGCGCAATCCGGTTATGGGTTTAATGACGTACGTAAATCTTGGACACGATCCAAATGATCTGTTTAAAACAATTTATATGTTTTTTGGTCTCCTCTCTCGAAAAAATCATCAGAGAGAAAAGTGACTAGAACCAAAAATACCCCAAAATCTCCACCCTTGTTCATCTCCTCTCCCGGACAAGGCTGTGATCGCTCATAGGATTCGCCACCGGGTGAGCGGTGTTGCAGATTGCCATAATTCATTGTATCTCGGGAATATATCGTCAGAAAACTGTTGCACTGTTCGTGGGAGGCAAAAATCTATTCTACGGACATTGTTCTTCTGTAATGTATCTCAAATTCCATTACTCTGTTCTTTATTCTAGTTTTCGTGAATTCCTTTTTGCACGCTTTAGGTTCAATATCCAACAATCTTAGAATATATTTTGTTCTCGTAATTCTTATTGCACGATGAATACCATAGCCGTAGATGAATTACCGAATAACATTCACAACTCCTCCAAACTGGAGAAGTTCGATGGTTAAAACTTTAAAATGTGTCAGCGTAGGATGATACACTAGCTGACTTGTCTAAAACTTGCTAAGGTTCTCGAAGAACCGTAAACCTCTCTTGATCTGCACAAACCTGCTGTAACCTTCGAATCCTGCTATAACCTTCGAATTAGAGGCCTATAATGAGATATATAGTAAGATATATATTGTACCACTGCTACATCCAGAGAATTTTGGGAGGTTCTCGACAAAAAAAAACTCCAATGAAGGAGCTACTTCTGAAATTTATGTTATTGATAGGTTATTAGAATTTAAAATAGTTGATGAAAAGTCTGTTGTTGAATAGACTAATACACTGTAAACCATCGTAAATGAAATGTCTCAAAAAGGCACGTCTTTTGCTGAATTTTTTTTGATTGATGTATTCATTAATAAGCTACCTCCATCATGGAAAGCATTGAACTAAAACTGAAACACAACAAAAACCCTGTCCTTAGATGACCTATTCGTATCTTTCCGCATTAAGGAAGAGAGTAGAACTAGGGATAAGGAACCTTTGAGTACTGAATTCGAGGCTAAGTTATATATTGCTGAATACAAGAAAAAGCCTAAGGGACAATCCTATCAACAAAGAAGTAATCCCAGAACAGAAACCCCTCAAAGAAATAATACCTAAAATCGAAGCCTACGATTGGAAAAGATAACAGGACCAAGCATGAATGTTATAACTGTGGCAAGTCTGACCACTTTGCTAGTCAATGCTGTCAACTTTGCTAGTTAATGCTGTCACAGGAAGAAAGGCCAGGGATTTCAAAATCATGATTACTGAGCTCCTGTACCAGATGCTCCTTTATACCTCAGGCTGATGTTGTCATAGCCAGGACCGAATTTGTCGGTACTGATGATCAGAGGTTTGTAACTATATATTCTGTTTTTGAGGTCACTATAAGCCTGCTGAATTATGGGTTGATACAGGAGCAAACGTTCATGCATGTCTTAATATTGATTCTTTTACCTCTTACCGACAGGTTGAGAAAGGTGAATCAGTAACAATGGAAAACTTGAGTAATGCCCGAGTGCTTGGAAGGGAAAGTGAATCTCAAGTTGTCTTCGGACAAGATTTTCTCTTTACAGAATGTGCAGCATGTACCAGACGTTAATAAAAACTTAATTTCTGGTTATTTGCTGAATAAGCATGCTTACAAACTTTTATTCGAGTCTGGTAGAGTTGTAATCTCCATAAATGATAATTTTATTGGAAAAGGCTGTCTAAGAGGTTCTGTTTAAACTTTATGTTGATATGCCTTATAGCACTTTAAATTTGTGTTTACATATTATCAATTATGCTTCTACTTCTATTTCAAATGCAATAACTTATAATGTTGATAGCTGTAATGTTTTATTTGTAATTAATTCCTAAGATTGACATGCGCATGAATGAAAAGTGTGAGATATGCACACAAGCCAAACAACATAGAAAACCATTTCATTCTGTTGAAAGTTCTTAGCTTTTGAATCTTATTCACAATAATATTTGTGAACTGAAGGATATTCTTACTTGTAGCAGTAAACGTTATTTCATTACCTTTATTGGTGATTATTTCAAATAATTTCATATTTATATACATAGAACTAAAGATGAAGCTTTTAATAAATTTGTATCTTTTAAAGTTGAAGTTGAAAATCAGATAGAAAGGAAAATCAAAGTTCTTAGATCTGATCGTAGGGGTGAGTACATCTCTACTGATTTGATTCCTTCTGTGAAATGCATGATATTATACATGAGGTAACTGTTTCTTATGCTCCTAAACAGAATATGGTAGCAGAAAGAAAAATAGAATTTTTCTTGATATTCTTAATGCTATGCTGTGTCACTCTCGTTTATCTGATAATTTGTAGGTGAAAGCTTTACTTTTTGTATGTCATATTCTAAATAAAGTTCATTTTTAAAAAGACTATAAGACCCTTTATGAATTATGAAGGACATAAAGCCATCTTTGAAATGTTTCAAAGTGTGGGGTTGCATTGCTAAAGTTTCCGTCCCTCCTACTAAGAAAAAGAAATTTGGGACGCAAGATCATAAATTGTGTATTTTTGGGTTATGTCCTAACTAGCATTACTTATAGGTTTCTTATAATAAAAAAATGAGGTAAATGAAATTGATGCAACACAATTATGGAATCTAGGAATATTACATTTTTCTAAAATGTTTTTCTATTGAAAAATAACACGCATAGATCTTCAATATATACACAATGTTATGTTGCGACATCTAGTTCACATCTATAGGAGAACACCATAGTAGTACTCAGGAGTAAAAGAACCAGGAGAAAAACAAACCTAGGTGAATGCTTCTTAACTTACCATGTTGAAGAGGACCATATTACTTATTAATGGGTTATGCCCTTTGTGGATTCCTTGTTTTGAAAAGAAGCCATAAATAGTGAAATAGATTCCATTATAGAAACTGAGATCTTGTTAACATTTCTGCATGTTGCAAACCAATATATTGCAAATGGATCTTCAGGAAGAAGTTAAGACCTGGTGGGTCTATTGCGAAATTCAAAGCTATGTTAGTAACTAAAGGATTCAAACAGAGGGAAGGAATATACTTCTTTAATACTTATTCTGTTTAATACTTACTCTCCAGTTACTAGAATTGCTACAATAAGAATGTTAATAGTTATTGCTTCTATACATAAGCCGTTTATTCATCAAATGAATGTAAAAACTACTTTTTTGAATAGAGATTTACATAAATAGATTTATATGGAACAATTTGAAGGGTTTGTTGTTTCATGACAAAAACATAAGGTATGCAAATTAATTAAATCTTTTTATAGGCGGTAACAAGTGCCAAAACAATAACATGATAAATTTGATAAGATAATTTTATTTTATGGTTTTGCTATTAATAATTCTGATAAATGCGTATATAGCAAAACTGTTGTTAACTCTTGTTTGATATTGTGCCTATATGTAGATGATATTCTAATTTTTGGGGCCGACATAGATATTATTAATGATATTAAATTATTTGTCTCAAAATTTTGATACGAAAGATTTAAGATATGCTGATGTGATTTTAGGACTTAAATTAATTCACACTTTTGAGAGAATTAGTATCTTCCAATCTCACTATATAGAAAATGTCCTAAAAACATTTAACTATTTTGATTCTAAACCTGTAAGCACTCTATATGATGCCAATAGCAGGTTGAAGAAGAATAAAGGAGAGTGTGGCTCAACTAAAGTATTCTTAGCACATCAGATGCTTGAACTATATTGCTAATCGTACCTGGCCTAATATTTCTTACGTAATATAAAAACTTAGTCGGTATACTAGCAATCCGAATAACTCACATTAGACTGCCTTAAAAAGGGTAATAAGATACCTTAAAGGCATGATATCCCATGGATTATTCTACAGAGGATACCTATCTGTATTGGAAGGGTATACTGATGCAAACTGAATCTCTGATACATATGAGACCAAAGTCACGTGGATATGTATTCACATTGGGAGTAGGTGTTGTCACTTGGAACTCTACCAGGCCGACATGCATTTCTAGATTTACTATGGAGGTAGAGTTCATAGCTCTGGATCTCACCAATGAAGGAGCAGACTGGCTCAGAAATCTGGTAACGAATATTTCTCTGCGGAGCAAACCAGTCCATGCTATCCATGTACACTGTGATAGCCAAGCTGCAATAACAATGACTCAAAGGACTAGTTATAATGAAAAAATCCAGACATATACGTCTAAGGTACAATTGGTTGAAGCTATTGCTGTCCAATTAGATAATTGCAATTGACTTCATCAGATCAAAAAATAATCTGGCGGACCCTCTAACTAAATGTCTCTCAAGAAGACTAGTGTTAGAGATGACAAGATGAATGGGTTGAAGCTCATAGATTGAGTCATTTCGAAGGTAACCTAACCGTCGATTGGAAGCACCAAGAAAATGTTCAATGGATAACAACAAAATTGATAAGTGACTGAAAACACTATATGATTGTAATTGTGATGGTACATTCCTCTACTATATAGCATTGATCTGCAATGAATAAGAGTATGATTGTAAAATCTCAATGAATATGTTGTTTTGTATATAAATTGCAGAATATCCTAGAAGGATTCACCTATTTGAGATTGAAAGTGAGACGCTTTCTATGAGAACTCAGACTGTTTTATAGAGCTCTTAAGAAAAGCCGAGATGAGCACTTGGCCAAAAAGTGCATAAATGTTGATATCATCAAAATGTTCACATAATGTGTTTATGTGTATATTGTGTTTGTATAAGTAAGGAGCTAACTTCAAGACTTACGTGATCACTTTGGATCTGTATAGATGAAATTTATAACACTAAGGGAAAGTTCAATTCCGGAAGCTACCTTCTTTTGATACACCGTGTGATTGTCCATATCTTATTTTCCTTCCTATATCTCTTTTGCATTATATTTATTTAATTGTTTTGTTTTTCCTTGATTGAACCATGTGGGGGGATTCTTGATTGTGTTGCGGGTTTGGAGCAACATATAAATTGCTATGTGATTCAATAAGGGGATAATTTTAGTCTCACATCGGGTGTGAGAGAGCACTCTCCTTTGTTTAAACTTTAAAGTACTAAACCATCTTTATTGGGTAAGTGGGTTTTGTGAGGGATGGAGTAAGAGATTTTAATGTGCATTTTTGACGTGTTTATTAGTCACCCGCTTAGCACGTTTGCGCGCCACGGATTGGACCAGGGGTAAAACAATAATTTTGTATCTTTTTTTTTAATTTATTTACCCGTTGTGGGATTAGTGGCGCACATAAATCCTGGACATGATCTAGAGGACCTGTTTAAAACAGTTTGTCTTTTTTTTTTATCCTCTCTTGAAAAAATCACCTTAGAAAGAGAAAGTGACCTGAACCAAAAACTTCCCAAAATCTCCACCTTCATCCATCTTCTCTCTCGGGCAAGACTGTGATTGCTCATAGAATTCGTCACCGGGTGCACGGTATTGCGGATTTGCCAGGTGCACGGTATCGCGGATTGCCAGGATTTGTTGTATCTCGGAAATAGATCACCAGGAACCTGCCCCACTGTTCGTGGGGACGGAAATTTATTCTAAGGACATTATTCTTCTGTAACGTGCCTCGAATCCCATTACTTTGTTCTTTATTCTAGTTTCTGCAAATTTCTTTTTGCATGCTTTAGGTTAGCAATATTATGTGCTAGGCTTGAGATGATTGGTGACTTTTGCTGTTTTCTTCTTTCTTTTTCCCCATAAATTTGGTGGATCATGATAAGAAAACTTGAAAGATATCTAATACAGCACATGCAGCCAACAAAGGACTTTTATAGTCGAATGCCAATAATTAATGTTGTCGAATCCCTTCAAGGTAATTTACAGTGAACTATGTTTTATTTCTGAGTACCTACTACCTACTTGTTTCATAATTTCTAGTATGTGTAATTTGATTTTTCAATGCAGAAAGTACTAGATGGCCTAGTTCCTTATAGATGCAAATTAATAATGTCTAGTACTAACAAAATATATTATTCAAGTTTTATAAGTTGTATGCCCATTACTTATTATTATTATTTGTAGCTCATGATTTGTAAAAGTTCTGTTCTGATTCTGGAGTTGAATTTTCGTAATATTTTCTTCTTTCCCCCCCTCATTATTCCTGTGTTTTAGTACACTTCAATAGTCTTTTAGCTTTTGCAATTTTAGTGTCTTTGGGACAAACTGGTGAGGATGATGTATTTTTTCATGGTTTCTCTAGCTAATATTTTGTGGGTTTATCTTGCTTAAGCTAACCAGGCATTGTTTGTGCATCTCATTACTCATGTTCTCTGTTAGTTTCACACCTTATGGTAACATGCCGAGTTTGCCATGATGCAATATGCTTTAGTTTTCTTTGTAAAACGTGTTTTGATGTCTTTATATCTACCAATCTGCTTCAGTTGCTTCTCTTTTGCTACGAGATTGGTTATGTCCATGAAGAAGCATGTGCCTCGATGGATTATTTAGCTTCATACACTGAACCTATACCAAAAGCTGCCACTTTTTCATCCTAGGTTACCAAAGGAAGCTACATCTTGTGCTGATATACTGCATGTGTTTGACTTCTGCAAACTTACAATGATGTCTTTTGGCTATGAGAAAAAAGAGGTTACACTGTAGGAACTGTTTTTACAAAATCATCAGTCAATTGAGCCCTGTGGCACTGAGACGCCCTTTATCAGTGAATTTCAGGTTTGCACTTAATTTTATCAGTCACCCTTGCTCATTATTGTTATCGCGTACAGAAGAATACACAGCTTATCTATTTTCTCTCATTTATTTCTCCTCTACCTGCAGATCAAGCTAATATGCAAGAAAACTTGGAAGTTGAAGTATGCTGCAGTCTGATGGTTACTCAACATGGTATATGACGCAACTAAAGGCTCATCTACTGACTTACAAATGCATCGCTCTTGAATAATATAACACTGCATTTTTGAACAGATACCATATCCTTTTTTTTTGGGCACATGCAGGAAGAATCCAATTTCATCACATTGGAACTCTTTTATTCATGATGGCCTCAAACCTGACTGAGATCTGTTTGCATCTGCGTGAACATTCGGAGGTTTATCTCAGATTCCGGATTGACTATATAAATTTGAGCATGCCACATATCTACTGCAGAATTGTAAGTTCATCAGTCTTGGAATTTCATAGCTATTACTGGAATCACATCTTGTTATCACAACTATCAGTATAATTTGCAATTGATTTGTTATTTTTCTCTCTCAAGATATGTTCAAAATATATGTTGTATGATTCACAAAGACAATGATTGATATTTAAGGCTATATAATCCTGAGTTTTTCCTCCGACTTTTCTATTTGTGAACAAGAAAATTTGGAATGTTCTACTTTCAGAGGCCACCATTAACATGCACGTCTATGCCATCTTTTCTTATACAGTCACCTAATGTTACAAATTGGAATATACAATTCAGATGGTGCATGTTACAACATGTAGCAGGTAGACCGACCTTCACAAGTAATCCTCCCCTTTGCCACTAATCCCTGACCTAACCCCAACCACCTTGTCTTATTATTATTTTCCTTTTTGAACAAAATCTTTGAAAATAGAAAAAAAAAGAAACAAACAAACGAAGACCCGTTGTTAGCGCCAAGGTTGGGAAACAATCTTGGCGTAGAGGAACTCGTTCCACGTATCCGGCAGCCCGGGGAGGCACCAGTGGATGCAGTCTGCGTACACCTGGGGTTCGGCCTTCTGCTCCGGCGTCAGCATGTTGCCCTGCCGGATGGTGTGCACAGACGTGTGGGCGTCCTTCCGTAGCTCCGACAGGGTCGTGATGTCGAGGAAGGTGATGGGCACCTTCGGGCTCGAGCTGGTCACGTTGTTGGCGAGGACGTGCATGCGGCGGTCCGTGCCGAAGAAGAGCCGCTGCGTCGCGGTTGGGAAGATCGGCAGGGTCTCCTTGGCGCACTTGACTCCGTCCGGGTTGCCCCAGTCGGTGCTCCTGTACCGGAAAAAACAAGTATGATTAGGTGAATAAAGTCACTAGTAGAGACGATGGTGATCGTAACTCCTGTCATTGGCATACATAATGGAGTTGCTCACCTACTAAATGGAATATATTCTAATTAATTCCGTGGAGTCAAAGGTCTAGTTCCATTATTTGGTTGATGGCTGTTCATATAACTAGGTTGATATTTACATTTGAGAGGGATATGTGCAACTGATTGATGATTGAAATTTCAAACATTATCTCAACAATCTATAATTAAAAAAAATTGACACTAGTCTTTGTTGAAACATAAACTTTGCATAAAGATCAAATATTTTCAAAGATTAGTCCTATCCTTTAATCAATCAAGTATCATTGTCCACACTGCCATTATTGTCAACAGTGACCCCAACTCCATATAAAGTTGTTGAAATTGCTTGTTAGGGAAAATATAACTCTGGACAAATTTGGTTAGGTCAAGATTGGTGCGCAACTAGTCTGATTTTTTTATTTTATATATATAGTATTTGGGTCTAGGATCCTTGACAAATATATATGATTTTTTAAAACAATATACGCGTAGTATGCCAGTAGCAGTTGTGACATACTGTTTTTTATTGTGCTATATTATTTATAGCTTTTGGACTCCTAATACTTAAACCAGCGATGTGGACTTGACTAATGGCGAGTCTGAATTGCAGTTATGTTCGGATTCCATTTAGTGCCAAACTCAATATACTGGACCAAAAATATCTTGCATTCCTGATAAAAGTTAGTCAAATATGTTATTCATTTGAAAGTTCAAATGTACATTTTAAAATGTTCGCCCAGCTGAGTGTTTAAGAACCACCAAACTATAACGTAAACTGAACCCTAAGAAAGATTACTCTCCTTTTAAGAGTTTTATGCATTATATGACATGTGGGATTACCTAACCCAACGACATGAATGCATATTACTTGGTCTTTTCCTAATCAAATCACTGAGAAGGTCAAATATTCTGTTATGTAGTAACAAATGAACTGGTTTGTACTTTGCTAGTTGCAACGATGGACTAGGAATATCTCGTGTCCTAGTTATGAAATTCTTGCTTTATATGGTTAAGAAAGATGTAGAAAAAAATTATTACTTGAGATGAAGAGGTGACATGCTGTTGAAGAACACTGATGTCTTCTGTGGATCCACATTTTCATCCACCCATTTGGCCCATGTCCTCAGGACCCTCCCGTATGCGACCGGCCGGTCGATCTCGTCGAACTCCGTCGAGCCTTGGTCGAACGATCCTCGCCTGCACGTATCAAAACATTGCACCATACTTAGCTCTATATAGTTATATATTCCAAAATACGTAACTGAGAAAACATGATTAATGAGTACTACTCACAGGACTTTCATGTTGGGAGTGTTCATCCACCAAATATAGGAGTTGAAAACCAGGTAGTCCACCCCCTTCCAGAATTCCCCGTGCTTCGCGATCGACTCCGGCATGATGATCCGGTCCACGATGCTGTGCATCTGCGGGTCGTCGGAGTTCGACTCCACGAGAAACGGCGCCCAGTAGAACTCCACAGAAGTATTGTACTCCTCCGCTCTGAAGATGACTCTAGGACCGTCCCAGGTTCTTGATTTCTTCTCCGGAGGGATCACCGACTGCACCAAGCACACCATGGACTCCCACTGGTTCCTGTTGAGCGAGTCCCCGACGAACATCATCCTCTTCCCCCTGAGCCTCTCCAGCAGCATCCTCGTGTCGAAGCTTCAAAAAACACATAACAATCAGTTAAAATTGTAACAAAAGGAAAAAAAAATGCAACATGTATTTTTTTTTTCTTTCTTTCTACGTACTTTGGCAGAGAACAGTCATTTGGCTGCCACCTCCACTTCTGGTACGTGTCGTCCTCCCTCCCGTTCTTCATGCACGTAACCTGCGCGGTCAAGAACTCGCACTGCTCCTCCTTGTAGAGAGGGCGGGTTACGTTGTCGAGGACCCACCCCCCGGTGAAGAGGTCGCACGTCTCCGGTATGCTCACTACGCGCCGCTCGTACTGCTCTTTGAGGACCACCGGAAGCCTGAGGGCCTTCCCCACCGTGTCGACGACGCTAGGCGTCTCCTTCTTGGTGGTTTCTTGATTTTGCTGCGTGAGCTCTTCTTGGTGGCTCTTTGTCGGCGAGGAGGAGGGGGAGGAGGAGGAGGAGGAGCTGGAGATGTCGGCGAGGGAATGGACGTCCAAGCTGTATATGAGCATGGCGAAGAGGAAGATGGAGAGGACGATGACGACGATGGGGAGGCTGCCGCCTCTCTGGCCGTTGGACTTCGTCGCCAGCGGCTCGGAGAGGGAGAGGGACGGCTTGCGACGGAAGGAAGGCATTGGATAATTTTGGTTTGTGAAGTAGAGGAGGAGAATTTTGGTTTGTGAGTTTGGTGAAGTGTGTGTGTGGCTTTCTTAAAGAGGTTCCTTGAGGAAGTTTAAGAGAGGAGTGGAAGACTACTGCTAGTTTCTTTGTTTGTTTAGTTTAGTCTTTGCTTCATACACTTTTCAAACTAATAACAAAGATATACAATATATGCGTCCTATTGTAAATTCTTCAATTTCAGATAAAATTAATTTAAACTCCACTTAACTAGACCTTTCTGGATTGATTGTGGATTGTGAAGAGTTGGGCTTTCTTTTATTAGTATTTGACATTTCAATTTGTCATAGGTGATACTAAAATAAATAAAATAGACTAATTATAAGGTTACTGGTTAATCCGAACATAGAGCCATTGAGTGGTCATAGAGAGGCTGCAAATGGTACCTTAGTGGGTGGCATATCATGCATGATGCTATCAAGGCTAGATTAGTGGTGTATCTGATCATATTAATCTTAATAATTCCAACTTTATTAACTCATGTAAATGAATTGTTACTGCATGCCAAGCATTCTATAATTTCTATTTGTTAATATTGAGTTGATTTTTGTTTTATATATATATATATATATATATATATATATATATATATATATATATATAGCAAATAAGACATATCTTGTCTAGACAAATTTTTGGAAATAATATCCTTATTTTCATGTCCAGCTACTTTATTACCTACTTTGATTTCACGTTTCTGTGAAATATATACACGAATCATTTCTGAATTATAACCGGAACTCCTCATTTTCTAGATCCATTCTTCCCCAGGGATCCCAAATGAGGAAACCCTAGGAGCTGTCGACTCCAACTATCGTCCATGTACGATCTATACTATATCTGACCAACTGTCCATTCTATCTCCTCTATGTTCTTGACAGTCCATCTCTCTCTCTCTCTCTCTCTCTCTCTCTCTCTATATATATATATATATATATATATATATATTATTTGTTTCTGTCTTTCTTAGATAGTATCACTAGCTCTTGAGCACAAATATAAATGTTAAACATTATCAAGTCTTCTATCCTCATACTTAACTTAGAATATGTTTGCTAGCTATAATCTTGATATTTGGTATATTCACTAAAATTAAATGTGGAGAGAGGGGGCTTCTTGGAGGTAAATATCGGCAGCCCTGTGATTAAGGAGCACCAACCACACCCTTTTTTTTAAGTTAATAAATAATGAGAGGCTAAAGAGTGGTAGGGGCTTTGTATATTACTATATTGTATGGGAGTTAATTTTTGAGGTAATCATGCATGATGTAGTAGCTTTCACGTAACATGGCACGCACAGCTGGAGACATACATGCAAATTAGCTGAATATTTTTGTGTTTGGTTGGTTAGAGTTTGTTAGGAGCAGGTATCCTAAGTTTCACATGCACTGATGTACTCAGAAGTGTGGTGATGTTAATTAGACAAAATGGATCATCAATCATCACTAGGATTCCATATGTACGTAACAAGACTGGTTCATTTTCTTTGAGCTAACTAACTACTAATACTATATATATTAATCCACCACATTCATCACCCCAAGTATATATGGGAGTAAACTCGATACCTCCACCAAGTAGGAAACAAAGGACAAAGTACTCCCAGCATTATCATCGACATTTCGAAAATGATGAAAAATATGGTGACTTCTTGTAGACGTACACATCCCAAGAATAAGTATCCTGTCCGTGCTTGATCTTGATGGCGGGGAATCCAATCTTGAGGAGACATGGAAGTATGATAAAAAATGTTCCAATAAAGATTAATGGGTTGTCACTAGACATGGAGGATAATTAGTGTTTGGTTTATTATCGATCAAAATAATCAAAATCGAATAAATTTAAATTCTAAAAATTCAAAATCGAAATCGAACCGAATAATCAAGTCGGTTTGTTCAGTTATGCTATTTTTATTGTTTAATGGGTTGGACTAAAAGTTGAAATCGTAATTAGATTATATTAAACATTATAATTTTTATACATACATTTATTGTATTTTAAAGTTACGTCTAAAGTTGGATTAGTTGTTTAATTATTAAAGTTGGACTTCAAAACACATATAAAAAATATTTTTTTTCAAAATATATACATTTTAATCACAAAAATATGCGTAAAATTGAAGATATTTACATAATTGCATAAGACTTTAGTTTTCAATTTTGGATCCGAAATCCAAAATAAAAATCGGATTTTTTTTTTAGTGTTTTTAAAACCGAAATCGAATCATTTTTTTCAAACCGAACCAAATCTCTTTTTCGGTTCGTTTCGGTTCGATTTTGGACCAAAATTGAATAATGTTGTGTGGATAACTGCTATAGCTAGCTCTAGCTTTGTCGAACTGACACACTCTAATCAAAGACAAAATATGCTATATTAGTCGATGCAATAGTACTCCAAAATATACTAGGACACATCAAAACTTTGTATGTTAAGCATATCCCTGTGTGCATATATCGTGTCGTATCTTCTTCGTGTGAACCAAATTATCTGATTCTACTGTGAGCTTTCTTTTATTAGCTCTTAATAGTTTCATCATCAGATCTGGTATAATTGTTGTAGACTAAAGATTCGAAGCCATACTTGGCCCATATGCAATTGGACAAAGTTAACACACCCCCACTACTTAATTTAAAACCAAGGAAGTGGTATAATCATGGGCCATAGACTGAGCCGTGACACACGGGTCTCGTGCCCTTAATTTAACTTTAAGAACAACCTAACCGAGCATTATTCTTATAAATAAAATGATATGAATGTCATATGATCATCACTTTCATTTCCATGTGTTCCTACCCTATTTATATTTTCTTCTTCTTCTTCTTCCTTGCTTGCTTGTTTTTAGTGCTCATCTCGTCTTGAAACTCACCTAATCTTTGTACTGAAACGTTGTGTTTGAGCTGTCTTTCCCACCAAATATGCTTTTGCTGAGACTCGCCAACCTAATAACACGAATGAGTATTATTAGAGATTACAAGTGAAGATTAAGAAACCAAACAATTTTATTATATATATATATATATATATATATATATATATTCACGGGGTGGTCGGTGCCATTAGTTTCTCTTTGGAAAATTTTTACATATATAATAAAATTGTTATATATATATATATATATATATATATATATATATATAGACGGGGTGGTCCTCAGATCGAGATCCTTCGGCGCCGTTAGTTTCTCTTTGGAAGAATTAAATGGTGGAGTGGTGGTTGGGTGCAGTGCAGGCGCAAGAAGCGGTGCAGTGCGGTCCAGTCGGTGCACGGATGCGATGTGGTGCTCGTGCACCTGGTGCAGCATGGTGTGGCTACGGCTGCGTGAGCCATTCAGGTCGAATGGAGCCTTCGGACGTGGAGCCTTCGGGATGGGTTGGTGGTGCCTTCGGACCTAACACACACACACACACACACACACACACATATATATATATATATATATATATATATATATATATATATATATATGCGTGTTACATATATAATAAAATTGCAGGGTGGTCCTCGGATCGAGATCCTCAGGCGCCATTAGTTTCTCTTTGGAAGAATTTTACATATATTAATAAAATTGTTATATATATATATATATATATATATATATATATATATATATATATATATGTGGGAGAATTAAATAGTGGAGTGGTGGTTGGGTGCAGTGCAGGCGCAAGGAGCGGTGTAGTGCGGTCCAGACGGTGCACGGATGCGATGCGGTGCGGTGTTGGTGGATCTGGTGCAGCACGGTGCGGCTACGACTGCGTGAGACATTCGGGTCGGATGGAGCCTTCGGACGTGGTGCCTTTGGACGTGGAGCCTTCGAGATGGGTCGATGGTGCCTTCGGGACGGGATATAAGCCTTTGGGTTGGGTAGGACTTCCGGGCTAGGGATTGTATATATAGGCCTTCGGGCTGGATTTGTTGTAAGCTTTCAGACTGAGTTGTAGTCTCTCGAAGGGGCCTGAATAAAATTTACCTTCTTCGATTTTTTTTTAGGAGCCACTCATATATATATATATATATATATATATATATATGAGTCATGCACATGTGCACCAATAGTAATAGAGTGTACTAGTGCACATGGGATGTAGGAGTTTAATTTTATTGGTCCACATATGAATGACTCATGTATATGAGCACTATGACTCATATCACGTTTACCCTATATAGACCATAGTGCTCATATTTCTACATGAGCAATAATGCTCATATTCCTACATGAGCCATTCACATGTGGACCAATAGAAATAGACTCCTACATTCCATGTGCACTAGTACACTTTATTTCTATTGGCCCACATGTGCATGGCTCACGTAGAAATATGAGCACTATGACTCATATTCCGTTTACTAGTACACTCTATTCCTATTGGTCCACATGTGCATGGCTTATGTAGGAATATGAACACTATGGCTCATATTTCGTTTATCCTATACTCATATTTCGTTTATCCATATAGGATAAACGGGATATGAGCAATAGTGCTCATATTACTACATGAACCATTCACATGTGGACCAATAGAAATAGATTTTTATATTTTATGTGCACTCATGTGTACATGTGCACTCATGTGTACAAGTACACTTTATTTTTATTGGTATATATATATATATAGTTTATGTAGAAATATGAACACTATGATTCATATCTAATTTATCATATATACACGCGCGCAGGAGTCGCGGGTGAAGACTGCCCATTATTTCCATTATACAGGCTGTGGAGATGGTAATGAGAGTAGGATTAACACACATTCTAGCCCACTATTAATGGTCTGGACCTGCTAATTCTTTTTAGATACTAATAAGGCAGTTATTTTCATGGACATACTAATAAATTTTTTTTTTTTTTTTTTTTGATATGTGGACATACTAAATTCGCTTATCTATCAATCGTCAAGTTTTTTAGTGTGAAAAAAAATGGACTATAAACTTTTCATTCCTCTTCCTACAATAGCAATGATTTAGTCTATTTGTCTACACTAGCTATTTACATTTACAAATATGTGCGAGAATGAAGGAAATTGGTTATATATATATATATATATATATATATATATATATATATTTTGTAGTAGAATTTAATCAATGGATAGGCTTTTTCTCTATATACTCACTCTCTCTCTCTCTCTCTCTCTCTCTCTATATATATATATATATATATATATATATATATATATATATATATATAGAGAGAGAGAGAGAGAGAGAGAGAGAGAGAGAGAGAGATCATATCCATTGGGCAATGATGTCCGTTGAGCAAATGAGCACGTATATTCTAGACATTTGGATTTAATTTAAGTTAGGTGGAATAGCTAAGATCTATTGATTGGGATGAATACATTATAAACCGTTAGATGGACTAAAATAAAAAATAACGGTTCTGATTTAATTTTAATGTTAATATTAATATTAGTTTTAATTTACTTTCATTTTAATATTTGTTTTAATTTTAATGTTAAAATTAAAATTAAAATTAGTTTTAACATTTACACTAAAATTAAAAGTTAACATTAAAATTAACACTAAAATTAAAATTAATATTAAAATTACCATCAATATTAAAATTAAAAATAAACTTAAAAATAAATTTAAACTAAAAATAAATTTAAATTTAAATTTCCATAATGTTAATATTAAATTACTTTTAATTTTAATGTTAATATTAATTTTAATATTAATTTTAGGTTTTTAATGTTAATATTAATGTTAATGTTAATCTTAATGTTAATTTTAATGTTAATTTATTTTTTAGTATTAATTTTAACGTTAATTTTAATGTTAATCAGAACCGTTGTTTTTATTTTAGCCCATCTAACAATTTATATTGTATTCATCCCAAACAATAGATCTTAGCATTTCTATCTAACTTAAATTAAATCCAAAGATCTAGAATATCCGTGCTCATTTGCTCAATGGACATCCTTGTTCAATGGATAGGCTATATATATATATATATATATATATATATATATATATATATGATAAACGTGATATGAGTCATAATGCTCATGTATATGTATATTCCTACATGAGCCATGCATATGTGGACCAATAGGAATAGAGTGTACTAGTGCACATGGATGCACATGGGATGTAAAAGTCTATTCCTATTGGTCCACATGTGCATGGCTCATGTAGGAATATGAGCACTATGACTTATATTCCGTTTACCCATATATATATAGAAAGATTGACTTTATCTTCTTTTATTTCTTAAGAGCCTATAAATTTGTATTCATCCCAAACAATAGATCTTAGCCTTTCCATCAACTTAAATTAAATCCAAAGGTCTAGAATATCCGTACTCATTTGCTCAACGGACATCCTTGCTCAATGGATAGGCTATATATATATATATATATATATATATATATATATATATATATATATATATATATATATATATATGGTAAACGAGATATGAGTTATAATGCTCATGTATATTCCTACATGAGCCATGCACATGTGGACCAATAGGAATAGAGTGTACTAGTGCATGGCTCATGTAGGAATATGAGCACTATGGTTCATATCCCGTTTACCTATATATATATATATATATATATATATATATATATATATATATATATATATATATATATATATATATAAAGATTGACTTTATCTTCTTTTATTTCTTGAGAGCCTATAAATTGTTTGTATCTTCGTAAGTTATGAATGGAAAAAATTAAAAATAAGAAATTTATTTTTGAGTTTCTATGGAATGACAAAATCCCTCTAAAGTGGATCTCTCTATCTTAAGTTCCCTCTAAAGTGGATCTCTCTATCTTAAGTCATAACCACGCTTGAAAATTGACTAAACCATTTTGTCCATGCTTGGAGGAATCGTATTGTATCACATGTCGCGTAGCACGTGGGTACACCTCAGTGTAAAACATGTAACATAATCGCGTAGGAACATATAACATGTAGTAAATGTATCAGCACGGATACCAATAATCGAGCCAAGTTACCAATCATTGGTCATTCGCATGAGTTCTAGCACATTGCAATACATAGGTCAATTCAGGCACATGGAAAGTCATAGTCACTTGGCCCATGATCTATGTCTACACATAGTCGGGTCAGGTGCATAGTCATGTCTAACACTCCCACAGTCATCAAAATCATAGAAATCATAAGGTCCAATGGAACATTCAAACCAATCAATTAAATAAAACGGGCAAAGGGGCCGCATGCGAGCATGAAGATCAAGGCCGCATGGGGATCATGGCGCACAAGAATCGGGGACGCATGGAACATGGGACGCATGAAACATGGGACGCATGGGCAAGGCAAAGTCCACACCTCGGGACACGTGCTGAGTAACATGCAATAAATGCAAGTCAGAGAAGTGATTGATGTGACTTGATCTGACAAGCCAAAAAGTGTCATGGAGATAAGACAAAAATATGAAAAGCTGTGCAGAGTCACAAAAGTCGTTCAAAGGCATGCGCCCAAAAGAAGAGACGCATGGCTCGTGGCTGCATAGTCTTATAGCCGCATGAAATCTGGCCTTAGTGAATTTCCATGCGTTCAAGGTACTATGCGTCCGACTTTAGAACGCATGCACAGAGCAGACATGCGTCCAACAAGATGGGCGCATATTGGAGGGGGCACATGTTGCTGGGCCGCATGGTACTCCATCGTCCCAGAGCAACAAGTTCGGCCATGAAAAAGCTCCAAGAACCCGAAAACTTATTTTCTTCATAAAAACTTTATTACTCCAAATCAAGTGAACCAAAAGCCAAAACGCCTGAAATGGAATGCTCCATCACCTAGAAAAACTGATTTTCTAAAATACTATATTTTAATAGATCAAAATCAAGAAAAACTTATGGAACTAATAAAAACTCTAAGTTAGAAATGTAGATCTACACTAATCCATCTATCAAAATCAAAAATTTCAAATATTAAAAGTGCTTATAATCATAATGTACACATATTATACTAATAAAATTCAAGGAAGGAGCAAGAACTAAAATCTAAGGGTTTCTCCATATAATGCAAGGTGTACTTGCCTAGAATGAAAGAAGGAGGAGAAATGAGAGAATAAGGAAAGAGAGAGAAATAAGTTAGCTTATATAGTTAGGGCTTGAGGTTTAGATCATGGGTTCAACTCATGACCAATCCAACACAACCAACTAAACCAAGTTAAACCAAAGAATATGTCTAGTCTCCATGCAACCTAATAAATATACAAGCAAGAAATAATGTCCCAAATACGTATATCGGTAACAGGGAGTGACATCTCTACCCACCTTAGAAAAAAATTTCGTCCTCGGAATTCAGATCCAAGGCTAGCTAGAGAAATCAGAACAAGTAATACACTAACTACAAGCATACCTACACATGCAATCAAATCCAATCATATAATGAAGAAAAGCAACACCAACTGCATGAGCGAGCGAATCATGAGATTCGAGATAAGAAGCCATAATGACAAATATACCTTCTGAGTCGAATATGTGTGGATACCGATACCGGATATCGTCCTCGCAGTCCCATATCGACTCTCCCAAAGGGTGATGACCCTAAGCAACTCGGACGAGACGAATAGTCCGATTCTTGAGCACCTTCTCCCTTCAGTCCAAAATGGATACAGATTGCTCCTCGTAAGACAAGTCGGTACCAACGATTAGCTCGGAATGGTCGAGGATGTGACTCGGATCTGGGACATACCTACGCAACTGAGACACATGAAATACACTGTGCACCTCTCGTAGCGAAGGCGGAAGGGCAAGACGATAAGCAACATCGTCCACCCGCTCGAGGATATCGAACGGACCGACATATCATGGACTAAGATTCCCACGAACCCCGAATAAAATGACTCCATGGGTCGACGAAATCCGCAAGAACACGTGGTCGCCGACAGAAACACTAAAGGCCTATGATGTTTATCTGCCTAATGACGATGCCTATCCTGCGCAACCCGAAGTCACTCTCTGATCTGCTTGACAACTTCTATTGTCTGCGTGATCATTTCTGAGCCTAACATCTTCCGTTCACCAATATTATTCCATGCTAATGGTGACCTGCACTTTCTTCCATATGGTGCCTTGAAGGTGATCTTTCCAAGACCCTCCAAAATTCAAAGTACAAGCTCGCAACATATCTTCCAATGCTTGGATGATTCTCTCCGATTGCTCGTATGTTTGAGGATGATAAGCAGTACTGAATCTCAACTTGGTGCCTAAACTCTGATGCAAGCTCTTCCAAAAATGAGAGGTAAATCGAGTGTCTCGATCTGATACGATTCTCACTGGAACACCGTGCTGTCTCACTATCTGTCGCATGTACATCTCTGCCAACTGCTCTATAGACTGTCCCACTTGGAAAGGAAGAAAATGAGCTACTTTCGTGAGTTGATCCACTATCAGCCAAACTGCATCACGACCAGTCGGGGATCTAGGTAAACCGGTCACAAAAACCATCGTGATATGCTCCCACTTCCACTCCGGAATAGGAAGCGGCTGTAATAATCCCGCTGGTCAGCCTTCACTTCCTAACATACCAAACATCGAGAAATGAATCACGCTATCTTCCTCTTCACCCCGTTCCACCAGAAATGTTGCTTGATATCTTGATACATCTTGTACCTCCTGGATAAATTGAATACTAGAAACTGTCCGCTTCGGTCATGACTTCTTGCGGATATCTCTGCTCGGTACACAAAGACGATTTTCGAATCTAAGTGTTCCATCCTCGTGAATTATCAACTCCTTCCTGCGACCAGACTCGCACTCTGCCCGAAGCTTCTTGATCTGCGGATCCTTCACCTGAGCTACCATAATCCTCTCAACAATGGTAGACTGAATCTGTAAACTTGCCAACGCCCCTACGTCTCATGAAAGTACTATCTCAGTACCCATCTCTTGAAGATCCTCTATGATATGCCTTTGTGATGTCAACACATATGCACCGCCTATCCTGCTAATGGCATCCGCTACCACATTCGCCTTGCTTGGATGGTATTGGAGCTCCACGTCATAATCCTTCAATAATTCTAACCACCTCCTCTGCCTCATGTTCAAATCCTTCTGGGTAAATACATACTTTAGGCTCTTGTGATCTGTAGATATCTTCACCCGATCACCATATAAATAGTGCCTCCATAACTTAAGTGGAAACACCACTGCCGCCAACTTCAAATCGTGTGTTGGATAGTTCTTCTCATGATCTCGAAGCTGCCGAGATGCATAAGTTATCACTCTTCCGTGTTGCATTAGAACATACCCAAGTTCCTTGCCGGATGTGTCGCAATATACCATAAACCCTCCCGAACCTACTGGAAGCGTGAGAATCAGTGCCAAAATAAGTCTCTTCTTCAATTCTTCAAATGCTGTATGGACCAAACAAACTTAGCCTCCTTGCGCGTCAAACGAGTCAATGGTGCTGAAATTCTTGCAAAGTCTGTCACGAATCTCTTGTAATATCCTGCAAATCCCAGGAAACTACGAACCTCAGCTATTATTTTAGGAACTGGCCAACTTTCTACGGCCTCAACCTTCTTCGGATCTATTGCTACTCCTGCTCCCGAGATGATGTGTCCCAAGAATGATACATGATCCAACAAAAACTCACATTTGCTGAGCTTCGCATACAACTGGTGTTCCCTCAAAATCGGCAAGAACTTTCGAAGATGCTCTTCGTGCTCCTTTTTGCTACTGGAATAGACTATAATGTCGTCTATAAAAATCACCACAAACTGATCTAAGTACGGCAGAAAAATACGGTTCATCAAATCCATGAATACCGCTGGAGCATTAGTCAGTCCGAATGACATAACTAAGAATTCGTAATGTCCATATCGTGACTTAAATGCTGTCTTGGGTATGTCTTGCTCCCGAACTTACTTGATGATATCCTGGCCGGATGTCGATATTGGAGAAAATTTTAGCTTTGCTCAACTGATCAAACAAATCATTGATTCTTGGTAATGGGTACTTGTTCTTCACTGTTACTACGTTCAGCTGCCTGTAGTCGATACACAACTGTGTTGACCCATCATTCTTCTTCACTAGAATCACTGGTGCTCCCCAAGGTGATCCACTGGTTCGGATAAACTTCTTTGTCTTCAGCTCCTCTATGTGTTGGTACAACTTGTCCAGTTCTGATGGTGCCATCTGGTGAACCTTACAAGATATTGGTCCTGCTCTGGAGATCAATTCTATACAAAATTGTAATCGTGATCCAAAGTAATCTGTTCTGAAAATCGGGTATTCCTAATTATTATTCTTGCATTTCTATTATAATTTTGTAATAAATTTATAGTGGTTAATTGTTCACTTTCTATTTAAAATTTCGGTGTCCAAATTTTTATAAATTTTAAATTTCATACAATTATATCTCCTCCAGATCTTTATCCCGCGTCAAAATCTACATAATCTCCAAAGGAAATATAATATTTTCCAACTTTTGAGTTCTCAAAGAAAGATTTCATCACTATGCATGCATAAAATTACATTACCTCTTTCTTGTTCCTATCCTCTATTATCAAAGAAAGATTTCATACGACACAAATTTTTTACAATACCTATTTGTCGTTCCAATCCTCGGACGCCTTTGATCAAGTTTTAGTCGCGAACACAACATTGTTAAACTTTGTTAATTAATTATTTTTAACAAATTATAAAGTTACATAACTATGAGATTATAATAATTGTTTATTTTATTTTCATATTGCCTTGGCCAATTATCTTAAGACATAATAATACTAGTTAAACGCATGTACAAAAAAAAAAAAAATACTAAAAAAATAAGTTAGAATTTAAAATATTTAAAATATAATTTGAATATATTTTAATTAGATTTTTTTTATAAATATGTTTGTAGAATTTTAGATATGTGTTTATTTAGGTAATACAATATGCTTAGTTTAAATATAATTTGAAAATTGAATATATTTTAAGATTTATATGTTCACGTAGTTGTAGTAAGAATAATTTTAAAATTTTTATTCTTTTGAGAATACATATATGAAAATACAAAGGCGGTAGTTAAAGAAATTAATTTTTTTTTATTTTTTTATTTTTTTACTATTTAATGGATGATATATATACAGTGTAAACAGTTTATTTTTAAATATTTAATGGATGATATTCTTCGGCTTACACAGGTCATGGTGGTGCATTAAACATTACTGTAAATTTAATGATCTATTATGATTCTAGGGTTAAGTCCATTTCGTGAATTCATTACAGAAAAAGAATGAGCAACTATATGATATATAACATAGTCTGGGTTGGGGACTGATAGATGGCAGGGCGGGACGTGACGCAAACGGATCCGAAAAATGTTAGAACCGAACCGGATCGACCCACAGATTCAAACGGATCAAACAAAAACAGTAAAAATATTTCCAAAAAAAATCCAAAATTTAATACAACTCTATAAATATACAAAGGATTATTTTAGGGGCACTATACTTCTTATTCGGGGGTTGTTAAATTTTTTTTGCAGAACTGTCAAATTTTTTGGCAGTCCTAAAATAGACAATTCTGACAGTTCCGACAGTATGTAGATAAAAGTATTTGGACTGTCAAATTTTTTGACAATTCTACCTATTGGAAGGACTGTCAAATTTTTTGACAGTTCTGACAGTTCCGAGTAACTTTTGTAGTGGCCCTAAAAAGATCCATATACAAAACATGTCTATAACAACAGTGGTGGGATGCTACATTGAAGTAGTAAGAGAACGTATTACCAGGTGCTCCTAAAAAATCCATATACAAAATTGTAGTGCCTCTAAAAAAAAATTCATATAAAAAAAATCCAACAGTTTGCACATTATGGATTGTAGTGCCCCTAAAAATATCCATATACAAAATTTATATTCTATACAAATAAAATACTATAAAGAGTTATTTGCCCCAACACACACACACACACACACAACAATCATTTTATAATTACTTATTTGTAATTAGTGTTACCCTTTCCAAAATTTGCCTATTTTTTAAGAAATAGGAGGGTACCACTAATTAAAATAAAAATGGAAGGATTGGGGTGGGGTGATGTGTGTTAAATACAAATAACTCTACTATAAACCTACAATATGTAAGAGCAATAGTGTCACTGTGAATGATCAAATAGACATTACATAAATATTATGTAACCACACATATGTTACATGGTCACGACTAAGAAAGGACATGGGAAACAAATATGAAAATGAGAAGCAAATATGGCACTTATTTTGGGGTGTCTTAGAATTTCAAATTGTCCGTTTTGTGTCTGAAAAGGGAGCACATCACCAACTAAGAAGTGTCCGTGAATCCAACTATCCAAGAATTATACACGTACCAGTGCAGCGGAAAAGAGAGAGAAAATCACTTCTATTAGCTTCCAAATTGGGTCAAACAAGCACAACTTAGCACAGCAGAAACTTTTCTATAATTTCAAGGAATGTTAACAAAATTCGGCTAAAAGAATAACAAACCTTATAGTGCAAGAGTAATTAACCAAACTATGAATGTTATTTGGAGAATATTAAACGAATATTTTTAAAATTTAATAAAATTTTAAAATAAACGGACTGGATCATGATTTCGTTTATTTTAGAAACACAATCCATCCCAACTCCCATTTCTTTTATTTAACACTACCAGTCCTTATCCAGCCAGTTTAAATGTAAAAATTTAGGACCATTTTGTTTAGACAATATACGGTCCGGACTGAATTAGAACAGTGGATTCTGGTCCTGTATGTCCAGCCCTAATGATATAACATCTCCCAATAGATACTAATAACTACCTAGTTATAAAGTTTGTCACTAGACTTTCTTTAATATCCATTGTCCGATTGGATATTTGGATATGCATATGACAAAGACGTTTATAGTAATTCATGTATATGTGGTTTGATATCAAATATTCTAGTCATTATTGTGATTACCAACAATATGGATAACTGCTTGGAGTTTGTTATATTGACAATGGTTATGTATAAAGGCACAATTTCTATTGCTAGAGAACATCACAATTTTTTTAAAATTTATTACCAAAACACTATTATCAAAATTGTTAAACGACATCACATAGTTAAGTATAAAAACAAATATGTTTTCTCCACTTCTCTCATTCTTCAAAGGAAAATGCTTATTTGTCCGCGGATGGACTGTCTCGCCTGTCCGTGTGGCACAACCCCATTGCCCCTCTCCTCCCCTATTTGCATAGTCCTACCGCGGTTGACCTGTCAATGGGGTTGCGCAACGTAGCGGATGGATTGGCCCACGGGCGGACAAATAAGTAGCGTCCTTCTCCAAAATTCAAAAAAAAAAAAAAATCTCATAAACTACATGTGGTATCCAAACCCTAAACCCTAAAATCACATCATTACAATTATACCCAACTAATCTCCGGTGAATCTCCGATCAAGTACAGTCAACATTTCTCCGACTAAGCTTCTCAAGCTTTTGATCATTCTCCAATGATAGAAAAAGCGACCAACAAAATCTTTAGAAATTTATTAGCAAAATACCATTGTCAAAATTGTTAATAGGCATCACATAGTTAAGTATAAAACTAACATTTCTTCTCTACTTCTCTCCTCCAAAATTCTAAAAAATTCTCATAAACTGCTTGTGGTCCCCAAACTCTAAACCCTAACAAAATCACATTATTACAATCATATCCAACTAATCTCTGACGAATCTCTGTTCATCTACTGTCAAAATTTCTCTGACTAAGCTTCTTAAACTTTTGGTCCTTCTCCAATGATAGAAAAAACACCCAACAATATAGAATACATGAAAAATACCGTTTTTGACGAACTAATCGGTTGGACGAATTTTGACAATCTTTGAATTAATTTTTTTTTTTTTGAAATTTGCAACTATAGTATAGGATTGTCAGGATCCTCGCAGTCCTAAAACAAGAGCAAAATTGGGAAGGTAATTTTCAGAGAAGGATGATGCTCATTCATCTCAATATTCCAACTGCAAAAAAATGTGTCTTTCACAATTTATTGATTAATTTGGTTGTCGTTCAATTGTGATTGCAGAGTTCATTGGGGAAAGTCACGGTCCAGATCCTTTTTAACCATGTAATATATATTTGTGCCCTTCATGTATTAATGTAAATAGTCAGCAGAGGGATTAGTTGCTTGTGATGAATCATTCTTCTTCTTTTTCTCTGAAGATTAAGTTTGCAGAGGGACTGTAGCTTCTTTTTTATAACTCGATTGTAATTAGTAAGTAGTGATGACTGATGATACAGTGTGTATGAAATAATGAATGTTAGCATAGCATTTAAGTATGTTAACAAAGAATTTATATAGGAGGAGTTGTGTAATGTTCTGGGAAAAGAAAGCAAGAAAGCATACTACAATTGTTGCTGTCTATTTTTAAGAATTTTTTGTCAGACTGTTGTGATTCTGACTGTCCTATTAATAGTCAGGACTACCAGAAGTTGTATATAATTCTATGTCTTAGGACTGTCAGAATTTTTTGTAAGACTGTTGCGAATTTAGATTAATGACTATTGTTAGGACGGATAGAATCCTTGCAGTCTTTTGTTGTCTTCAACGGGACTGTGCCGAATTTTTGTGCAATCCTAATATTGGATTCTAAATTTTGAGAAAACACCAATTGACAAATTATTAATCTAAAATCTAATAAGTAATGTTGAAAAACACATAAAATAACATAGAAACTCGGATTAAAAATCTCTAAAATTGTAAAAAACAAAGGGTGTGAAGAGATCCAAGTAAAACAATCAAAACAAAACAATGATTTTATTGATTAATTTAGGCTATTGTTGTGTGCTATTTCCAATTAGGGCTGGAAGAGAAAGATGAAGTGGGGAGAAGAAATTAGACGGTTAGGGAAGAGAGATGAGAATTGAATTTGTGTTGCCTCCAATAAATTTTTTTTTTATAGTCCCTAACAAATAATGAAAAAACTTATGTTGCCCCTTATCCAGTGCTACCCCTAACAATGGGGGTTATGCTTTTATACATAACCTTAGACAACAATACATATGATAACTTGGTCTTCTAAGGATCATATACACGTTGAAGGCAAGGACAATTATGAAGGGATTTTTTAAGATGGAGGGTGGTTGGCAAAGGGAGAAATGTGAAGTAGATGTAAATGTTAGTCTTCATCTTGTATCAATATGAAGTCCAAATATGAAGTTCAAATATGTTATGGTTATCGCTTATGTTGTGTTTGATTCATTGTAATATGAGCATTCGGTTTATTCAGTTTCAACATAATCGAAATAGTCAAAACCAAATAAACTGAAATTCTAAAAATCTAAAACCAAAATCGAACCGAAATAAGCTAAACTCAAAACCGAATAACAAATTAGGTTTGTACGGTTGGACTATTTCGAGTGTTTAATGGGTCGGACCCAAAGTTGGAATCGTGGTTAAATTTTATCACAAATTATAATTTTATATACCGTTAGTCTCGGAGCTTAATCAAAAGATGAATGAACAAGGCCAGGAACAGAAGTTCATGCAAACTTTACAATCTACACTCTGTTTGATCCTTAAGTTGTAGTCGAGAAATAGAAGTTCCTGCAAACAAGTTTGCCATCTGAGATCTCGATTCCAACGAATCACTTTAATAACAATATTTCTGATTACAACTTGCAAAAAAAATACAATAACCAGAAAATAATCTATGTTCTTCCTTACAATCGCAGTTGCAGACGGACATAACAAGTTACAATTAGAAGAGAAGAGAAAGGAGAAGATGGATCTCTGCTTGCTGGGGTGGTGAAGATCATCTTTGCTCAAAGCAAGATTCGTCCCAAACGATCTGCTCCCAGAAATTAGCAAGTTCTCAAAGAACTTCTGGAATGCTCGCGTCACCTCCTTTCAGGACTCGAACGAACTCTTGGACTCCAATGGCAGCGGCAGCCGAACCACTATTCGTCCCTCTCCTTTTTTGAAGTAAATTCTTAAAGGGGCTACGAAGAGAGTATTTATAGAGGAACATGGCCGCCCACTGTTATTGGAAAGATAGGAACGCATTTAATTCAAATCCCATAAAAAATGGATCAGAATTAAAGACTTAATCTTTCCATAATAGATCAAATTTTGCAACACGCTGTCAAGCAGTAGCACAGCGGCTCAGTGCGCACCGACTTAGCGGTACATCGCACATCAACGCAGTTGTGCAGCGGCTCAGCGCGCAACACATAGCTGCGTAAAGCCTGTGCATATGCTCGCGCATGCACCCGCGCATGCAACCACGCTAGCAACAATGCATGCAACTCGCGCATAATACGAGCACAACTAATGCGCACAAGCGCTATGCGTCGATACTGACGTGCTAAGTGTAAAGTGCGCCAACAAAGCGCTACTTTGCTCCCTTGAGCCCGAGCCTAAGTCTGAGTCGCTAAGCCCCTTAGGAAAATTTTTCAAGAGAATGGCAAGAAATATAAATGCTTTCTTTGACGAGTTAATCATTTTTTCTCCTTAGAAAACACTCCCATATGGCACCCATGTGCTCCACCACACCCCATGTGCACACCTCAACACAAGCAAAGTTTTATATTGAGATACCCACTTGGTGGTGTAGCTAATGAGGGACTAAACTTCTTAGTCCAAAGGCAAAAACACCAATAATCCCCCACATATCTCAATATATGGGTTGCGCACTCCCCACAGTGACCGCCCATCATGCATTAGGATAGATGTCGCTTCGATTTGAATCTTCTTGCTCGAGCGCTCATGGCTCAAGTTGGTCTGGGTTTTCTTGAACCAATGCTCTTAGGCACATAGTATAGGGAGTCTAGGTTAGGACCATAGGAGTCCTTGGTGGAGACCGCTTTGCATGTAGAGGACTTCATACACCTATATTCTGGCACGGCGTGGCTTCTCATACACGGGTCACGATGTGGGCGCATCTCTTGAGGTTCAGTACTGTTCCTCTCAAGAGTGGCATTGGAGATGGAGATAGGATGCGCGCCAACCATATATGCTACTGCGGTGGAGGTTGACAATGCTTCTGGGACAGATTTAGGATTTGGCGCAGCAGCTTTGACGATCCAAATCTTGCGAGAGTTGCGAGGTTGTACGGGCCTCATTAGAGAACTTGGTACGTCAGCGGGATGTATGTCAACCCTATGTGCGTCTACGGAGGGGTTGATACTGCATCGGGTACCGACCTCGGACTTGACGCAGCGGCCTTGGCGACTCGAGTTTTGTGAGTCTTGCGAGGTCGTACAGGCCTCATTGGAGAGCTCGACTTGTCCAACTTGTCTTCGAATGCCTGTTGGTTAAAGCGAACGACCAACATCCTTTGAGTCGAACCCAACTTGCTCATGTCGGATTGTGTCAACAGCTTCTCGTTGGAGGAGAAGATCTTCCCCAACAGAGTCACCATTTTTGTCGACTTTGCCGAATCAACACCCGGGATGCAAAGTTGAACGAACTTTTATTGATTGAAAATTGACAAATAGTACAAAAGAGTCTTTAATACATAGAGTCCAAGTACAATAAAAAAAGAATCTGGGTAAGTGTGACGGTGGAGATCGAGCACTGCAGCGGCTCCTTTACTCCGTTGACGATCCGGGACCAAGGAGGTTGACGAGACTTCGGGGAGCTGGAGTATACGACTCGACGGGTGTCCCTTGCGGCACATCGGTCTTCTTCTCCTCTTCTCTTTTTTGTCGTGGCAGTGGTCTCCTTCCGAGGGGGTTATGTGTGGGAGACGCCCACTATTTATAGCTTTTAGAGAGCCTTATGCGCATGCTCGTACGCATATCATGCTACTGTATAGCGGCGCAAGTTGCAATAGGCTGCCACGTGGTCGTTCGAGATCTGGCATTGCTGATGCCCATAATACTCGTGACATGTGTCATGATAATTTTAATTGCACCTTAGTAATACATATGCCCTGCGAATGGAGATCAATGGGATAGTAGTGGCGCATGGCACTGTTGGCGCCTGGGAACACTAGGGAAGTAGTAGTGGCACATGACTCTGCTAGCACATGGGAACACTAGGTTGTGGTAGTAGTAGCACATGTCACTGCTGGCGCATGGGAACACTACTTATCATTGTGGATGGCGCATGGCTCTGGATCACTTTGGCGCATGGGACTTGATCATTGCGGCGCATAGCTCTTGATTATTGTTGGCACATGGTAGAGATTTTCTATGCTTCTACAGTAATTAACATATATAAATATATATATATATATATATATATATATATATATATATATATATACTTGTAATGCAACACTTGACGGTGTGCTGAAAGTGCCCATCACGACGGAGAGCTCCAAATCTACGTGTGTCACTGGGATCTCAGGATTGCATATAGCCATAATTGTTTTCTAAATGATTCTAGGTATCAAATCTTGTACATTAACCTGATCGATTTAATCAAGATTCTCGACCGTGGTGCTCGAGAATTTTTCTTAGGCATGATACAAGACTGGACAATAGCTTGACAGACACAATCAGAAATTCAACCACGGGAATAACATGTCATACAATACATGTGTTACTAATAACCTTAATTAGGAAAGCGCAAGAATCTCGAGTCATGAGTGCGCTGTGTCGAGCCACAATCAGAAATATTAATACAATATTTACATAAACATGGGAATGAAACCCCAAGCTTCATTACAAGCACTAACACAAGTTAAAGGAAAAAAACATTATGTACACTATCCCAAGGTTAAGTTAAGAAAGAAAAATAATTAAAGAATATATTAACAATGGACAAAATAATCAAACAATAAAATAGGACAAAACTAGATTTTGACATATTTAGAAAACTTGGCATAACTCTCTCATCTGAACTCCAAATGAGGCGATTCAAAAAGATTGAAAAGCCATGATAATGATATACAAATTTTATGTTTTGAGTTTTACGAGATTATTGCGACAAAAATAGCTAAATAGGCAAAAACAACCATCCTGGACAATATGCGCGCGTCCCACTGCACGTGGCCAAATTTATCTGCACGACGTACTGCGCGTGACCAAAAATCTATGCACGGGACGATACGTGCGACAAGGAATGATGCGCGCGGTGCATTGTGCGCGGGAAGGAAGTGATGCGTACGGTGCTCTACACGCGGCAAGAATTATATGCGCGGCACAATACGCACGACAATAATTACATGTATGGCGAACTACGAGTGGCAAGGAAGTGATGCGAACGGAGCACCACGCGAGACGAGGGAGTGATGTGCGTGGCAAGAAATTTGTGTGCGGCGCATTGTGCACGACCAGATTTCTGTGCACGCCGCACTGCACACGACACTGTTCATCATCCCTGCCAGACAGGTCCGAGAACATAAGTCCATAATTTTTTTTTTCAATATAAAACCTTTAATTTAACTCCAAATTAAGTGATTCAAAAGTCAAAATCATACAAAATTGAATGCTCTATCTCATGGAACTACTAGTTTTCAAAAGTAACTAGTTTTAGTAGATCAAAATCAAGAAAACTCATGGAACCCATAAAAACCCTAACTTAGAAATGCAGATCTATTCCAATCAAGACCTCAAAACCGACAATGCCAAGAAGTAAACATGTAAAAAGCTCAAGAATCTTAACATAGACTAATAAAATACAAAAAAAATATAAAATTGAAATATGCAAGTTCTTCATGGTTGGCAAGATGTACTTGCCTAAATCTAGCTACTAACTACCACTACTAGCACCAAACCCACGACTAAGGTCTATGTCCAGCTCTCGGCTAGGAAGAAGGAGAGGGAAAAGGAAGAAAGAAAGAGGAGGAAGAAGAAGAAATTAAGAATAATGAAGAAGAGAGAGAGAGAGAGAGAGAAAGAGAGGGGCTATATATAACAAAGGTGACTAAACACTATAAAAAATCTGGAAATTACCCAGAAGCAGCTAGAAAATCCAAAAAATATTCGGGAAGCAATTATACAACAATAGTAAACACGTATACCAGATACGAATACGAAAATACAAAAATAGTGAGACGAGTCTCATAACTCAGCATCCCCACGTCGAAAGCTATGTCAGGTCTTGTGGCAGTTGTTGCATTACATCAAACTCCCGATGATGCTTGAGTACTCCAGCTGCCTGACACTTTTCCTAGTATTTTGCTTCACCTTCTTGTCACACCTGTTTGCAGTATCGATCCCTGAAAGATCCATATATCCGTAGCGTATGAGAATCTTCTTAATATAATGAGACTATGACAATGCCACTCCAGTGTCCGTCTAGATGATCTTTATCCCCAAAATAACATCATTTTCTCCCAAGACCTTCATACTAAACTTGGATGAGAGAAACTTCTTTGTCTCAGTGACATGTGCTAGATCTGTACCCAGGATCAACATATCATCCACGTACAGACAAACGATGACTCATCTCCCGTCAGCGAACTTTGTATAAATACACTTGTCCGTTTCACTGATCCTGTAGCCGTTTGATCTTATGACTTTGTCAAACTTTTCATGCCATATATTGGGAGCTTGCTTCAGACCGTATAATAATTACACCAACTTGCAGATTTTATCTTCAAGCTCTTTGACGATAAATTCTTCTGGATGTTGCATGTAAATCTCTTCGGTCAACTCTCCATTCAGGAATGCTGTTTTGACATCCTTCTGATGAATAACTAGCTTGTGAATTACACTCAGATCAATCAATATCCTGATGGTCGTCATCCGTGCTACTAGAGCATATGTGTCAAAGTAGTTGATCCCCTACTTCTAAGAAAGCTCCTTGGCTACCAGCCTTGCCTTGAACTTATCTACAGTTCCATCGGCCTTCATCTTCCTTTGGAAGATCCACTTGCATCCGATTGGTTTAGCTCATTCGGGCAGATCAACCAACACCCAAGTGTTTTTAGAGGTTATTGAGTCATACTCATCATTGATAGCCTCCCTCCAGAATACAACGTCTTTGGTCTTCAATACCTCATCATAGGTAAGCGGATCTGCTTCCACATGCTAGGTGATAAAATTATCTCCGAAGTTCTTCTGTCTCCTCACTCGCTTTGACACTGGTTCTCCAAGTTCAGGTTCGAATGTTCTCTCTGGAATGATAACTTATTCTTGGACTACATCTTCATTGGAAGCTTTAGCCTCCTGTGTACCCATACTATTCTCCGGAATGTCAGCAATAACAATATTCTTATGCCTTGCAAATTTATCTTCAAAGAATAATGCGTCATGAGATTCGATGATATAATTTGATTCTATATCAAGAAACCTCTGAGCATCACTCTTCTCAGCATAACCCAGTAAGATTGTCCTCGTACCCAGCTTCTGAATCTTTAAGTCAGGAAGCTTCACATATGCTAGACACCCCCACATTCGAATGACATTCAAGTTTGGTCTGACTTTGAACCAGATTTTATAAGGAGTAACATCAAAAGTTGCGTATGGTACTCTGTTCAGAATGAACGTAGCCGTTAGCACAGCTTCTCCCTGAAGCAGTTTGGAAGACCTACAGTCAACATCATTGAGTTCATCATCTCTGTCAATGTCCTATTCTTTCTTTCAGCTATTCCATTCAATTAAGGAGAATACGGAGTAGTTGTCTCATTGACAATTCCATGTTCTTTAGAGAACGATACAAATTCAATAGACCTATGCTCTCCGCCTCGATCACTTCTGAGTCTCTTGAGTTATTGTCCTATTTGACGTTCAACCTCAGCCCTGAACTCCTTGAACTTCTCAAATGTTTCATCTTTTGACTTAGCAGATAAATGAACGCGTACTTCGAATAGTCATCGATGAAAGTAATGAAGTACTTCTTATTGGCCTTTGTGGAGAACTACTTGAAATCACAGATATCTGAGTGTAACAACTCCAGAAGATCTGTGCTTCGATTACTCGCTTGAACAATTTTTTTGTGATCTTTGTCTGCGCACAGATCTCACTCTTCTCCACCTTCTTATCCCGACATTTGGAGATAAGCCCTAGACTAGACATTTTAATTATTATTTTACAATGAATATGCCTTAGTCTATTATGTCATAACTCAAGAGAATAACCAGAAGAAGAGACTGCATTTATCATCTTAGCAGGAGTTATAAGTTGAAGTTTGAACATCCCTCGGTACAAAATGTTTTTCCAAAGTATGTTCCTTTTTAAGACGTCACCATCTGCAAAGCATTGGTGTTCATCCTCAAGCCTGCGTTGCAGAGCTGACTTCCTGAGACCAGGTTCTTGGGAATCACCGGTACATTCTTCACATCCTGAAGCGTAAGCGACTTGTCCAAAGTCAGATTCAGTACCACCGTCCTAATTCTTTGTACTTTAGCTTGTGCCTGGTTCGCGACCATTACCTTATCAAATTTAGGCTTGTTTGTGGTAAACAACTCCCTCTTTGAGAAAATATGACAGGATGCGCCAGTGTCCACCCACATGTCAGTGTCGACACCAGCCATGATAACCTACAGAATCATAGCAACCTTGTTAGGCTCACCTTGCTCTGTCTGTTTTTGCTTGGATCTACATTCTTTTCGGTAGTTTCCTTTTTTACCACAGTTAAAGCAAGTCATATCTGACTTGGGCTTGGGCTTCGTCTTGAACGTAGCTGACATCACCTTCAGATGGTTGAAGTCCTTCTTCTTATTTTGAGAAGCCTTCTGCTTCCCCTTGGAGTCACCAGTATGCACCAAGTTAGCCTTTGCCAACTGCTTGGACAATGTGTCCACTTTATTTTGTGCCCTCAACTCATCTTCAACGTGGATGTTGTGCAGAAGTTGATCAAGGATGACCTCCATCTTCTTTCGGTGCATGTCCGAGATAAAGTTACTCCATGTCGTGCCCCAGAACCAGAATACTGAAGAGCGGGGGTAAACAAAGACATATATGTATACCAGAGTACATAATATCCCGAGAATACGATCATGACTGTCTAAGATATGTGAAGGTTTACACTACAAACCAACAGTCATTGCTGGATCAAGAAATCCTAGGTGTCTCAATCTCACGCAATCAACAAGTTACAAGATATATGATCACCAACCATATAATAGTAAGGTGTCCCAAACCATACATATATAGATGATCATGAAGCTAGTTAAAAAATAAAGAATTAGCAAGAGTACAATATTATATGATCAACTCTAGCTATAGTCTAGAATATGATTTACATGTACGACCGCAGTCAGGATGTCAAGTTCCAAAATATGAGCTAAACACGTGCTCGGTGGCTAAGCGCCTTAAAAGAATAATATACAAGATTAGGTGGGCGATGAAGAAGAAACTCACTCATGTCCTCGGCTGCTCCTCATGTTCACCATCTTGATGTAGGTACGAAAGATACAGTCTTGCTCTAAAATCTGGCTATATAAAATCAGTGGGGTCAGAACCCCAAACAACAAAGTACCACAAGGAAGCCCAACTTATGAACTAAAACATGCATGCAAAACAAGCATAAGATATAGGGTAGTTAAACAGGAAATAAGTGGCTATAAATAAACTTGCAGGTTATAGTATAAGAAAATAAGTAGGAAGGTACATGACCAGGACATGATTAGCAATCAATCAATCATGGCCAAGCAATGTCTTACGGCTTTCTAATCATTAACTAACTAGGGTTATCACAATCCTAGTTACTATCACATACAATTTTGAAATTCCATACAACCACATTCCCTATAGTCTATCCAGATCACCCAGACGTAAGGATTACATAATATAATTATCACATATAAATATTTTTACTTGTAATGTAATACTCGACGGTGTATTGAAAGTGTGCCCCTCACGAGGAGACCTACAAATCCACAAGTGTCGAAGGGATGTCGGGATTGTATATAGCCAAAAAATTTCCCTAATTGATTCTAGGTATCAAATCTAGTTCATTAAACTGATCAGTTTAAATCAAAATTTTCGACCGTGGTGCTCGAGACACTACCAGAAAAAGTCAAATTAGCGACGTCTAAAAACGTCGCTAAACAACCAAAAATCGTCGCTAATTTGGTTTAGCGACGTAATTAGCGACGTTTTAAAGCAGTCGGAAAAAACCAAGTCGCTAAAAAAAAATGTCACTAAACGTCGCTATAACGACGTATTTTAGCGACTTTAATGTGTCGCTAAATTTAGCGACGTTTAGCGACTCCGCGTCACTACATAGCGACATTTATTGAAGTCGCTAAACGTCGTTAATTAGTGACTTATATAGCGACATTACACCGACGTCTTTAATAACCTGGCAATACTGCCATGTCAGCAGTTTGCGACGTACAACGACGATTTTAGCGACGTCATCAGCGACGTATTTAGCGACTTGTTACAGCATCGCTAAGTAGCGACGTATTTAGCGACGTAAGTGAACGTCGCTAAACGTCGCTAAAAACGTCGCTAATTTTCAAAAAAATAAAAAAAATATTGCATTTCTGGGTTTACCAACCCCCTTGGGTTCATTATCAGGTATATGATGGTAGTAGAAAAAATTGAATAAGAACACAGTAGCAGCACCAAGGGAAAAATTTCTAGTGCACTGGGTAAATACATGCCAAGTTTCAGTCATCAGTTGTAAACCAAAATATGGCTAATATAATAAAATTTGAAGAAAAGAAAGCATCCAGCAAATCTCATCATAAACGTAAAGAATATGGCAAATTTATATCCATACAATCGCATCCTAAATAATAAAAAAATATAAATATCCAGTAATTAACTATACTACTACGGATCTGCAGGAGGCTGACCACCGGCGCGCTTGAAGGATAAGAACTCCTCATACTCGTCCCGTGGAATCGACACCGATGTCGATGGAGAAGGTAGTGACGTTGGTGGAGTCTGTGTCGATGTAGGCGCACCAGGAGGCCGTGCCCGCTCCAAGTCTGCGAGTCGCTGATTGTAAGAATCCAGGATAGATAATAGCCTCTTAGTGCTATGAACTATTGAATCCTGCATCATCGTCAGCCTCTCGTCCATTGATATCTGTGACGCCTGTAGCTCCATGATGTTGCGGTCATTGGAGGCTCTAAAATCATTTGTCAATTCCCGGAGCTCCGTCATGCTGCGATCGAGCATATCGAATCGTGCGATGAGCATCGGATCGTTCGCCTGCGGCTGGGACCGGGGTTGCTCCTTCATCCTTCGCAGCAACTCGTCACGGAGAGACACAATCTGACGGTCAACGGCCTCCTGGACGGCCTCCTGGACTCTGGCCGACGACTGCGAGGGCTGTGTGGAATACGCAGCTGTCGGGGAGGCCCTAGATGACTGCGTCGCAACCAGGGCGCCATAGGAGCCCGTACCGTAGTACGTACCCCTCTGGAGACCACCTGCTGCGGTCACCCACAGGTCGTCCATCGACGGAGCTGGAGCGGGCTGCGACGAAGTACCAGCCTCTCCAGGTGTAGTGCACTAGCAGTCGCCCGCTCACGCAGCCTAAGATACTCGGCCTAGAAAGGTTTGGAAACTCGATAATTGTCTAAGTTATATTAAAACTAACACAAAGTAAAGTAATACTTACAAAGGTCTGCGAGGCCCTCTCATCAATGAGATTTCCGTCCTTGCGATGGGTGGCCAAGAAGACGGTCACCATCTTGGCATCCTCACCCCTCTGTACCTGTTAAAAATATATTATTTAGTATTAAACTTAAACATTTTTTCCTACTACAATTTTATGGTACTTATATTAAAATAATATAATTTAAAAGAAAAAATATACCAAACGACGAAAATGTTCCGTCATCGGAATCGAGCCACCACACCACTTGGCAGCATTCCGCCTAGCCGTCTTGGCCTTCCCAGACCTTTTCTTGTAGTTCGGATCGTCGAATCTAGCCCTCATCGCAGTCCACTGCTCAGGCGTGATCCAACCTTGGATCGGTTTTCCAGCACGATCATGAGCCTTCTGGTCATCCAGAGCATCTCGGATAAGCTTGGAGGCAACGGTCGGAAAGAGCCGCTCGATCAACTCGGTCCGGTGAGGAGGATAAAAATATGTTTGCTACAATAAATAATTTAGTAAGTGAGCATCACGGATAAGTTATATAATATGCATAAATTAGAGGATTTATTTAATATACTTTTATCTGGAAGTGCGCAAATCAGAATGCCTTTCTCTCCTCCAGAGCCTCAGAGTAGTTGATCCAAGGGCCACCGTAGTTGTTCCTCAGAAATTGGCATAGGCGTCTCTGAACCGACGATGGACGATATCTATACAGAGATAATAATTTAGAATACTGAAAAAGTCAATATACGATGAATAAAGAAATACACGATATATATTATACTAAACCATCTAGTTGACTTACTTTGTACCGTCGGCCCAGATCTCTGTCCTCGTCTCCTCCGGAGGTGCGCATGGAGGATCTTGTTGATGCTGGGACACGTGGGCACGACCTCCTCGACATGCTCATCTGTCCCCATGGTTCCGTCAGCAGGAGGAACGCTGGACGAGGGTGTACTATCACGCCTGGAACTACTCGTCCCAACAGTCGGAGATGTGAGTGATCGATATACTGGAGTACTGGACGACGATGATCCGGAACCCACAGTAGGCAGTACCGGAGGAGCATTCTGTCTACCTCGGGACCTGTCGAATCCTCCCCGTTGTCCTATCATATCTGATAATAACATATGATGAATATAGAGAAACACAAATATATAGTACATTCTACAGTCGAAATGTGATGCATATCTCAAAGCATTCTACAGTCAAAATATAATACATATATTCGTTAATGGAATATATTTTACAGTCAAAATATAGTTACATTCTACTTCGTCAATTTTCCAACCTTGATCTACATTCTACAGTCAAAATATAGTTACATTCTACATGCAATATATTTTATTTTCAATCATCTTCAGAAAATTCATCTTGTTCGCCTTCCTCGTCCTCCTCTTCCTCTTCCTCGTCTTCACTTTTATCTACTTCGTCTTCCTCTTCGAATAATTCTACATCTTCTACATTATTACTCGTGTAATGAGTAACTTCCGTTGAGTCCACATCTACAATATTTGTTACAAGAGGTAGATCGTCCTCCTGATAAGCTATTTTGTCAATGTCAAAGGTATTTCTAGCTTTAGTCTTGCATACTGCCCACCAATCCGACCTCACCGTCCCCCGTCTAGGATAAGTTGTTAAGTACACGAGCTGAGCCTGACTTGATAGGACAAATGGTTCATAGCCTTGATATCTACGCTTGTAGTTTATATCCACAAGGCTATGCTTGTCAATTTTCCAACCTTGATCTTGAATCGGATCGAACCATTCACACCTGAATAGCACGATATTAGCTGGTTCTGTACCATAATTATATGTTAACTCCATAATCTCTCGTAAGATGCCAACAAAATCATTGCCCGGATTGTCGTCTTTGTAATTCGAAGATTTGATACACAAACAACTGTTTTTCGTGGAATCAAGATCCAGAAAGCTGTCTCTGATAGGAGCATTTGTTGACTTGAAGCTGAACCCATTCACACAGAAACTTGGCTATATTTTTACGGCAGTAATTGGTCCCTTGGCTAGAGTTCTAATAGATTCAGTCTCGGGTGTTATTAGACGATCGACCTAAATACCAAAGTAGCGATAGTAAGTTATTTGTTTTGCAAGTGCAAAAATAAAAAGTAATTACCAAGCATCTTACATATGCGCTCAACCAAGAAGGAAAATGTCATCTTATATCTTGTTCTACTTCTTCGTCTGTTATGTAGGGTCTAACCGACCTCAACTCATCATTATATGTGCTAAAAAATAATGAAGCAATTGCTGATTAGTAGCATAATAGTATCTTATACTATTACATTGAAATGATGTAAACGTGGACGTATTAATTACTTACCCCTCTAGCTTATCCACTTCATCCTCGTCGCAATTGAGTAATATATACAATTGAGCAGCCCTTAGCTCATCGTCATTCAAATATCTCTTCTTCATTTTTTCTGAAGGCTTTCCGGACGCATTGAATACTTTGAGTATTGCATCATTAGATTCTTGATATGCGTCGTCGTTTCTCGGAGCTTTTGTCCTATTAGTAGCAACATGCGGTTTGAAATACGTCGAGCAAAAGTTTGTAATCTTCTCGAGAACATAAGCTTCACAAATAGAGCCCTCAACCCGTGCCTTATTTTCACCTTTCTCTTTAGGTGATTCAGATGCCGCTCGAAGGGGTACATCCACCGATAACCGACAGGACCACCAACACGTGCCTCATAGGAAAGATGAATTGGCAAATGCTCCATAGAGTCGAAGAATCCAGGAGGAAACACCTTCTCGAGCTTACATAGTGTTACCGTAATGTCCTTCTCTTGCTTTTCTAGACGATCGACGAGCAACTTAGTACAACAAAGATCTCTGAAGAATATGCTCAGCCCTGTCAATGGGTCCCAAACGACCTGCGGTAAGAATTCCCGAAATGCAATCGGAATTAACCTCTCTATGAATACGTGACAATCGTGGCTCTTCATACCCACCAGTTTGTTCTCCTTGAGGTCGACGCATCTTCTCAAGTTCGACACGTACCCGTCTGAAAACTTTAGACCCTGAATCCTCCTACAAAGTCTACCTTTATCCTCTTTCTCCAATGAGAAAATTGACTTAGGTTGCTTTAACTTTTCATTCCCCCCTCTATCAAATGCAATGCAGGACGTCTACATATTTCTTCTAAGTCCAACCTGGCCTTCGAATTATCTTTTGTCTTCCTCTTTACCTCCATTACAGTATTAATTATGTTATCAAACACATTCTTCTCGATATGCATGACATCAAGGTTATGTCTGATCAGATTGGTGCTCCAATATGGCAAATCCCAGAATATACTCCTCTTCATCCAGTTATGGGTGCGACCAAATCCGTCACACTTGTACCCCTTAGCAGGCTCTTCGATAGCACTTGGTAAATCTTTTACCTCTTCCCATATCGTGCATCCGGGCCACCTTGGCGGTGGATTGGCCTTCTCCACAACTCCCGCATGAAAAGCATTCTGGTTCCTCCGGTACGGATGATCCTTCGGCAAAAATTGTCGATGACAATCGAAGAAGCACGGTTTGCCTCCGTGTTTCAAACGGAAAGCCTGAGTACGGTCCATGCAATACGGACATAAGAGACGACCATGGGTGCTCCATCTCGATAATATTCCATAGGCCAAAAAGTCGTTGATGGTCCACCTAAGTGCTGCCCTTATCTGAAAATTCTGCTTTCTAGAAATATCGTACATGTTGGCACCTACTTCCCACAGCTGATTCAACTCATCTATCAAAGGCTGTAAATACACATCGATGTTCCTCTTCGGATTGTTCGGACCCAGGATAATAACGGTTAGGAACATTTTCGGAGTCTTCATGCACATCCAAGGCGGTAGATTGTACGGAGTGACGATCACAGGCCAACACGAATACTGGGAGCCCAAAAGTCCAAATGGGGTAAAACCGTCAGAGGAGAGCCCCAATCTGACATTACGCGCTTCCTCGGCAAAATGTGGATACTCTCGATCAAAGTGCTTTCATGCTTCTCCATCGGATGGATGATCCAATACTCCTTCGATCTGTTTTCGCCTGTGCCAACTTATATTTTCTACAGTCTCCTTAACCATAAACAACCGCTGCAACCGCGACGTCAAAGGCAAGTAGTGCATCGAATCGGTAGGCTTTCTTGCACCAACAGACTTTCCTCTAACAGTAGCCTTGTAGCGATCAACACCACAGAATCTGCACGTATCTTCATCTTTGTCGTCTTTGTAGTACAACATGCACCCGTTGCGACATGCATCGATTTTCTCGTATCCCATCCAAACCGATCTCACCATCATCTTAGATCGATAGAAGTCTTTAGGCAACTTTGCACCCTCGGGCATGATCTCTATAATCAAATCGAGCAGTCGATTATAGCATTCTTGCGACATGTTAAAATCAGACTTGATGCTCAATAATCATGTAACCACCTCCAACAGTGAATGATCCTCACAACCAGGATATAGTGGAGTCCTTGCATTCTCCAGCAACTCCATAAACTTTGCAGCATCGGCATTCGGTGCCTTCTCAGCTGCATCATAATTGTCCGGATTAAAACTAGGTCCCGCCACATCATAATTGTTCGGATTGAAACTAGGCCCCGCCGCATCATAAACCATGTTCACCAACCTTCGTCGTAAGCATCATGGTCGTGGACATCCATATATGGCTCCACGTAGGATTTCGACTCTGATTCTAGAGATACAAGTTCTCCGTGCGCGGTCCACTGATAGTAATTCGGCGTAAAGCTCTTCGAGTATAAATGATATGTAACTTTCACTTCTGGATGATATTTCCTGTTGCGACATCTCACACACGGATACTTAATTTTGGTACCGTCCATGTACTGAGGGAAAGCCTTGGCGAACTGCAGGAACTGCTGTACACCCTCAATAAATTCATCCCGCACACCGCACATGTCATATGGATGAGGATTGTACATCCACGAACGATGACGCAGATAGTAATTCATATCCATTTCTAGATACTTCTGCAAAATTGACAGTATGTATTATATAAATTATTACATACAGTAGTTTATCACCTAACTTCATAACTTAACCGTATTATAAAAATCATAACTGATATAATACATACTTTTATTTATCAAAGTCTAAAATAAGCAATATTCAAAACAACTGACCATTTATCAAAGTCTAAAATAAGTAATACTTTCATTTCATAACTGATATAATACATACTTTCACTCTAATTGAAGTGCACTGCACTGATCACTCTTGCCAATTAAATCCCTGATACCACAGTATCAGTTAAGGGCTGTATTGGCATGCAACAAGTGACCGATGAACACCTACCCGATACCGTGGTTATACATTGCATGATTAAAGTGTGAGTTTTTCCTCGAAATTTAAAGCCAAAAAGAGTGACTAATAACTTCCCAACTGAGTTTGTCATAGGCCTTGGACATATCTATTTTCAGAGCAAATGAGCTATTCTAAGAGCTTTGTTTGGATATAGTATGAAATAATTCCTGGGCTATTATCACATTGTCACATATTTGCCTTCTAGGGACAAAGGTATTTTGGAATGGAGATATCAATTTGTGGAGGACGGATCGAATCCGATTAGCCAAGATTTTGGTAATAGTCTTGTAGATGACATTGCAAAGTGAAATTGGTCAAAATTCAGTATGTGGAAGCTTTTGAAGATTGAGTAGCATCAGTATGTGGAAGCTTTTGAAGATAGAGTAATTTGTTCTCCCCTTCTTAATCTCTTCCGGGAGGTTACCAATCCGCTTCCTTCTCCAGTGTTTTGGAGTCGGCGTGATCTTTTTCAACTTAGTTTGGATGTCTGTATACTGCACTACAGAGTTCCATTTGCTCTCGAACCGAACCCTAACCCCATGTCAAAAAACCTAACCCTAACCCTAACCCTAACCCCATGTCAAAAAACCTAACCCTAACCCTAGGTCCTTATCGTGTCTGTGTCAATGTGTGTATGTGTGCCATGTCTGTGTCACTGTCTGTGTGTGTGTATCGTGTCAGTGTCAGTGTCACATGTGTTCTGTGAGAGAGAGAGAGAGAGAGAGAGAGAGAGAGAGAGAGATAGGGTACCTAGAGCTCGAGGAGGATGAGGGGGATGCCGGAGTAGTCGCGGTGGAGAGGCGGTCGACGGAGCAGGCGGTCGATGGAGCGGGGGGGGGGGGAATTTTTAGGTTTTGAATTTTTGACAGATGGGGAAAAACGAAACCGAGCCCCTAATTAACCAAATTTTAGCGAGTTTAGCGACGTCAAAAAAATACGTCGCTAAATTTAACTTTAGCGACGTTAATGACGTCGCAAAACACGTTGCTAAATATTTTTAATATAAACATCACTATATGCGTCGCTAAACATCGCTAACTTAGATATATTAGTGACGGGTACCGACCAAAATTGAACTTATAGCGACTAATCTTTTAAAAGCTGAATAAAATTCGCTAAACGTCGCTAAATGTCGCCAATTAGCGACGTCTAGTGACGTATTTACATAGAGTCATTAAATTAGCGACGTTTTTACATGGAGTCGCTAATAAACGTCGCTAATCCCGTTTTTTCTAGTAGTGAGAATCTGCCTTAGACATGATACAAGACTGGATAATAGTTTGAACAATCATATATAGGAAAATTAACCACGGGAAATAAATCAAAAATTACACAGGTGCTACTACTAGCTACAGACATTGCAAGAATCTCGAGTCATGAGTGCGCTGCATCGAGCCACTATCAGGAATATCTGTACAATATTTACATAAACATGGGCATGAAATCCCAAGCTTCATCACAAGCACTAACGCAAGTTAAAGGCAAGAAACATTAGGTGCACTATCCCAAGTTTAAGTTAAGAAAAATAATTGAAGAATATAGCAATCAATGAACAAAATAATCAAACATGTAAAATTGCGCAAAACTAGATTTTGACACATTAATAAAATGGGGCATAACTCTCTCATCCGTGCTCCAAATGAGACAATTCAAAATGATTTGGAAAGTTAAGAGAAAGATCTACAACTTTCATATTTTGAGTTTTACGAGATTCTAGCTACAAAAATAGCTAAACAGAAAAAAGCCATCCTGGACAACATGTGCGTGACGTACTGCGTGTGGCCATAAATCTATGCACGGTGCACTATGCGCGACAAGGAATGATAAGTACATCACACTACGGTGGTAAGAAATCTGGGCGTAGCGTACTGTATGCGCCAAGGGATGATGCGCGTGGCACACTTCGGTGGCAAGAAATATGTGCACGGTGTACTATGCGCGGCCAAAAATCTGTATACGGCGCACTGTGTGCGGCACTATTCATCGTTCCTGCTAGACATGTCCGAGAACACAAATTTTCAGAATTCTTTTTGGCTATAAAACCTTCAATTTAACTCCAAATTAAGTGATTCAAAAGTCAAAATCATACAAAATTTAATGATCTATCTCATGGAACTATTAGTCTTTCGAAAATAACTAGTTTTAGTAGATCAAAACCAAGAAAAACTTATTGAACCATGAAAATTCTAACTTAGAAATGTAGATCTACTCCATTCAAACCATCAAATCCAAAAATGCTAAGTACTAAACATGTAAAGAGCTCATGGAGCTTAATATAGACTAATAAAATGCATGAAAACCATAAAATTTGAAATACGTAAGCTCTTCATGGTTTGTAAGGTGTACTTGCCTAAACCCACTACTACCATTACTACCAAGGTAAAAAAAAAATCCACGGCCAACCTAGGCTCAAGCTCACAGCTTGGGATAGGAGAGGGAAAAGGAAAATGAAAAAAAGAAGAAAAGTGAAAGAATAAAGAAGAGAGAGAAAGAGAGGAGCTATATATAGCAAGGGTGACTAAACATTAAGTAAAAATCTAAAAATTACCCAAAAGCAGCTAGAAAATCCAGAAAATATACCAAAAATAATTATACAGCAATAGTACACGTATACCAGGTATAAATATAAAAATACGAAAATAGTGAGACGAGTCTCACAACTCACATCTCCTTAGAAAAATTTTGTCCTCGAAATTTCAATAAGGTATCGGGCCTAGCAAGAAACTCCAGGAAAGAAGGTAATAAAATAAGCAAGAAAAATACTAGTATCAATCACATTCTACGAACTACCTAGAATAAGACAAGTATGCACATGACAGGATCATGGTACGTGATACACGAATAAGTATACCTCACGAGTCCAACAAATACGGGTATCGAGCTCAGATATCATTCTCGTATTCCCAAGTCGACTCGCCCGGTAAGTGATGCCCCTAAGCAACTCAGACTAAACGAATGGTCTAGTACTTGATAATCTTCTCTCTCAAGTCCAAAATGGATACATGTCTCTCCTCATATGAAACGTCAGTACCAATGACCAATTCTGAATGATCTAGTACATGGCCTGGATCCAGTATATACCGTGGTAACTGAGATACATAAAAAATATTATGTATCTCGCGAAGCGATGGCGGAAGAGCGAGACGATAGGAAACATCTTCCACTCGCTCGAGGATATCGAACAGACCTATATACCTCTGAAGCTTTCCCTGTACCCCAAATCTAATAACTCCTCGGGTAGGCAAAATTCGAAGGAATACGTGATCGCCGACAGAGAAAGAGGTCGTCGATATAAATTTGTCCAATGACGCTGACGATCCCGAGCCACTCTAAGATGCTCTCTGATCTTGCCGACTACTTCAACTGACTGGGCTATCATTTTAGGACAAAGCAATTGCCTCTCTCCTATATTATCCCAAGCTAGAAGCGATCTTCATCTCCTGCAAAATATAATGCCTCAAAGGGTACCATCTGGATACTTGCTTAAAAATTATTATTGTAGGAGAACTCTACCAAGTGTAAGTGATCTTCCTATAAACACCAAAGTCGAGGGTACATGATCGAAGCATATCTTCAAGGGTTTGAATTGTATGTTCTGACTGACCATCTATCTGCGAATGATAAGCTTAATTGAAATTTAGAGAGGTACCGAAACTCTATTGTAGACTCTACCAAAAGTGATATAAGAATATATAATCTCTATCTGATACGATGCTAACTGACACTCCATAAAGTCTGATAATCTGATTCATGTACATCCGTGACAATAACTCTGTAGACTTTCCTACTCTGAAAGGAAGGAAGTGTGCAACCTTCATGAGTCGATCCACTATAATCCAAATAACATCTCTGCCAGCTGAGGATCTAGGAAGATCGATCTCGAAATCCATGGTAATATGATCCCACTTTTATTTCAAAATTGGTAAAGGTTGAAGAAGTCCATCCGGTCTCTGATGCTCAGCCTTGACTTGCTGGCAAATTAAATATCGAAAGACAAACCGGGTTGTCTCCCTCTTCATACCATTCCACCAAAAATACTGACGAATATCCCTGTACATCTTGGTTCCTCCTAGATGAACAAAATATTATGAACTTTGAGCCTATGACATGATCTCTCTCTGAAGGTCTCTACTTGGTAGGCAAAGACGACTACCAAATCAGAGAGTCCTATCACTGTAAATACTCAACTCTATTATGTGTCCTACCTCATACTCTGCTCTGAGTTGCTGAAACTTGGCATCCGTTGACTGTGTTGCTCTGATCTTCTCGACAATACTAGATTAAACTTGTAAACCAGCCATCAATGTTGGGTTTCCAGATAATACTACTTCAATTACCATCTCCTGGAGATCTTTCAAAAAAATTTGATGCACCGTCAAGAAATAAGCTCCTGCTTTCCTGCTCAAGGCATCTACAACAACGTTAACTTTTTCCTGGATGATACTGAAGGTTAAGGTCGTAATCCACCAACAGTTCTAACCATCTCCTCTGCCGAATATTGAGATCCTTCTGAGTAAACACATACTTTAAGCTCTTATGATTCGTAAACATCTCTAATCTCTCTTCGTACAAATAATGCCTCCAAAGCTTGAGTGCAAATACGACTGTTGCTTACTCTAAATTATGCGTTGGGTAGTTCTTCTTATGGTCTTGAAGCTGCCGAGATGTATAAGCTATAACTTTATCATGCTGCATAAGGACACATCCTAATCCTTTGCCTGACGCATCACAATAAACTGTGTATCCACCTGATCCATCTGGAAGCATCAAAATAGTGGTTGTAACTAACTTCTCCTTGAGATTTTTGAAAGAAGTTTGATAAGTGTTGGTCCATTCAAAGCGCACATCCTTTCGTGTCAATTATGTCAAAGGTGCAGAGCTTCTAGCAAAATCTGCCACAAACCGTCGATAATATCCTGCTAACCCTAGGAAACTACGAACTTATGCTACGGTACTAGGAGTTGGCCAAGTCTCAATGGCTTTTATCTTCTTGGGATCTACATCGACCCCTCCTCTAGCAATGATATAACCTAAGTAAGAAATATGATCGAGCCAAAATTTATATTTGCTGAACTTAACATATAGTTGATGCTCCCTTAGTACTTGAAGAACTGCGCGAAGATGCTGCTCATGTTCTGCTTCACTCCGACTATAGACCAAGATGTCGTCAATAAATATTATCACAAACTTGTCCAAGTAGGGCATAAATATACGATTCATGAATCCATGAATACTGCTGGCGCATTGATTGCTCCAAAAGGCATCACGACAAACTCTCAATGGCCATACCTCGATATGAACGCCGTCTTAGGTATATCTTGTTCTTTGACTCTGATCTAATGCTATCCTGACTGCAAATCTATCTTTGAAAATACTGCTGCCCCACTGAGCTGGTCGAACAAGTCATCTATTCGAGGCAATGGATACTTGTTCTTGATGGTCACCGCATTTAGGGTACGATAGTCAACACATATACGTGATGTTTCATCCTTCTTCTTTACAAGAAGCATCGGGGCTCCCTAAGGTGTCTACTAGCACGAATGAATCTCTTGGTTGTTAATTCTTCAATCATCCGGTACAACACTTCCAACTCCGATGGTGTCATCCTGTAGACCCTCTCTGACACTGGCGTTGTTCCTGGAATCAAATCAATGGTGAACTCAATCTCTCTCTCTCTCTCTCTCTCTCTAACGGCATGCTTGAAAGCTTTTCGGGAAACACATCTAAAAATATGTTAATAATTCTGGGTAGCTGCACTTCTTCTGCTACTGCCATCCTCAGGATAACGGACGAAGATTCTACCTCACCTCCGAAAAATGAGAACTCCTCTTCACCAGGGACACGAAAGATAACCTTGCCAGCATGGCAGTCTATTGATGCATTTTGAGCACTCAACCAATCCATTCTTAGGACGATATCATAATCGTCCATCAAAAACTCTATCAGCCTAGCAAACAAATCTCTCCCGTACACTACGACTCGACACGAGGCATAAACTTTATATACTCCCACGAGACCATTACCAGTAAGTATATTGAGCCTTACTGATAATTACTCGGGTTCCAAACCAACTGGTGTCACAAATCGTTCAAACATAAATGAATGCGAGGCACCAGAATCAAATAATATTGTAGCTGAATAAGAGTTAATGACAATGGTACTTGCCACCACCTCACCTGAGGCTAACTCCTCCTCCAGGGTGAGTACCATAGCCCGTCCTTGCCATCTTGGTGCTGGTACCCTCTATTGTAAACCTCCTGGCCTGGTCTGAACTTGGGCTTGCACATACTGATGTGGCCTCTGCTGCTGGAATACTTGAGACTGGTCGACAAGTGTCACGACCCGCACCCGGAAAATCGGGCATGAGTCATGGGTACGTCCAGCCTACGCCGCAGCATCGGCGGTAGAACGCTATCTAGGTCAACTATCTAGAACAATCTCACGCAATCAATATATATCCCTGTCAAGATCTCAACTCCAAACGGAGGAGAAATATCATAAAGATAACATAATATACTCAATCATGAATCTAAGCACGATAAGATAACAAAGAAGACTGACAACTCCAAAGTCTAACCAACAATAACTAAAAACCACAACAACATTAATAATAATAATACAACATCCAAAATAATATACAATACAAGGTCTCAATCCAAAACCGGAGACAAATCCGGTGCTAAAAGCTAATAAAAACAATAACAAGGTCCTAGTGATCCCGACTACCAACCCGAAAATTACCCCTAAACTAGAGGGTCCCTGTCTGCACCATTGATAGGCTCAGGTCCATAAAACGTCGGACACTACTCCTCCGGATACTCTAAAAAATATGTCCAGTCAGGACTGGAGCAAGTACATCTCTAACAACAGTTCCATTTAAATGATAAAAACTATAAAACAGTTATAGCAAGTAGCAAGAAGAATGAAGCAAGTATAAAACAAGAAATATATAAATCGCTGGTGCATAAAGGTAAAGATGCATGGATATCAGAGCAAGATAGTAATAACTGCAAGATACAAGAAATCTAAGCTAAGATCAAGTCTGTGCACAAGAACGTGTAGTGAGTCCAGCATGAAAAATATGTAGTGAGTTAAGTCTAGAAACATGAGTGAGACCAGCAAGAAATGCAAGAGAGTCCATACTATAAAGAATAAACTCGGTGTCTTTGAAATACTTGTTTCGACATGTAAACGGCTAGGGGTAAGTACGGCTCACCGCGCACTGGGTGCGCGGCTGCTATCATTCCAGATTAGACCAGAGGGAGTGATTCCTGATGATTCCAGATGGAAATGTTTACATGTCTACTCGAGTATTTTTCCGTCCCGACTAATACAAGTGAATCCAAGACCCGACATGTAAATCAAGATGAGTCCAGCCTGAAACATGAGTGATGCCTATAGGTGATGCTAGTAGTGATTCCAGAATAGAGGCCAGAAGCATGAAATATACGTGTCGCAAGTAAATGAATCCAGAAATACCAGTCAGTGTTCCGTGTTGTGCCAGAATAATCAGATGATACTATACTAGAAGCTGAATCATAATAATCATCAGATAATGAAAACTATCAAAGAATGTACTCGCTTGATGTCCTGAGCAACTAGCGATCCGAACTGGTATCGCAAGAACCTATTACGAAAAGCAAGGTTAAACAGGATTCTAATGAGTTAAACAGATATAAAATAATTAAAAATAGGCTTCTAGGGTCGTTCTAGGTCAAACGGGTCAAACCGGTGAAATCTGGATCAAAAAGTCAACTCTAGGTCCAAAAAGTCAACTCTAGGTCAAAAGTTGACTTTGGCGGTCAACCGAGTCAACTACGGTCAAGTCTAGGTCAAACTAGGGTGCTCCTGAAATTCTAGGTCAAACCGAGCTCATTAAGCTAAAAAACTCTCAAACTCGCCTCCTTGAGATACTGGGATACCCTCGGTATCCGATACCTCAACCTAGGCTATGCACCCCGCCTAAACCCGCTGAAACCTTTGCTAGCACGCATAAATATATACACATAAGCATAAAAACCTATCTCTAAACTCAAACCTAGGCAATTGCTCAAAAAACTCGCTCGAAACCCAATACCTTGGATATCTCAAGGTATTGAGATACCTCGGTATCTCAAGGTATTGAGATACCGCTCTAAACTCAACCTGACTACCCCTCTAGCTAACTAACTATGCATAAACATATATATCTAGCTACTAAAATATAGATATCTAATACATATAGGCATATACCTAGGTATCTACATATATATATATATATATATATATATATATATATATATATATATATATATATATATATATATATATATATATATATATATATATCACATACACACATATACACATACCTTATATATCTACTAACACACACATATGTATAAGTACACACACACACACAAACACAAGCACACACACACTAATACACATATAGACACGTGTATATATATATATATATATATATATATATATATATATATATATATATATATATATATATATATATAAACACACCTATATCTATATATACGCAAACTAATATATATATACATATACACACACACACACTCAAACATATATATATATATATATATATATATATATATATATATATATATATATATATATATATATATATATATATATATATTTACCCTCACTCATACACACTCACTCTCACACACCCTCACACACACACTCTCACACACACTCACTAATACATAAACACACACACAAATATATATATATATATATATATATATATATATATATATATATATATATATATATATATATATATATATATATATATATATATATAAATATATATACTTATATACACACAAACTCATATACATATATATATATATATATATATATATATATATATATATATATATATATATATATATATATATATATAAACATTCACTCACACTCACACACACACTCACCTACACACATACACTAGCACCAACCCACACTCACACAAGCACTCACTAACACACTCACACATACATAAAAACACACATACATATATAAATATATATATAGAAAAACACACACAAATATATATATACATATATATATATATATAAACACAACACACACACAACACCCACAACGCTCACAAACGCACGTCCAACGACCCCGACACGCACAAACACCAATAAATATATAAAATATAGCCCGAGAATTCTAGCACACACTCTCCGATGCTAATCCAATGCGCGCACAAGCCCAAAACTCGAAAACCACGCCGAAATGGCCGTTCGGTCATTTCGACGAACACGCGGTGTGCGGTTCGAAAAATCTCCTGAAACGCACACCAAACCAACTCAAAATCGGCCCAAAATTTATCCACGGATTCTAAACGATGCCTAGATCCTAGAAAAAATGCTATCCCGTCGATTCTAGGCCCGAGGCAAAAACGTGCATGCACTTAGAACCGACGACGACGAAAATACCGAAAATGCCCGAAACGCCCATTTCTCCGCGACACGACTTCCCGTGTCCGAACGGAGACACGCACTCACCCTTAAGACACCCGACAACGTCTACTTAGGTCCGTCTAACCTAGGTCATCTCCCAAAATTGGGCCAAATTTGGATTCCACCCGAAATCGACACAAAACATAATGTTAAAGCCTCTAAACTCAACCAAACTAGTTCCAACTTCCTCCCACGGATAGCCTAAGGATCTAAGAAGGTTCTAAACTATTAATTATACTATATAAAAGTAATTACAAGGAGAAAAATTAGGGTTTACCTCTTGGAAGTTGGAATCCCAAGCCAAAATCTCCAAAAAGCTCCAAATCCACCAAACCAAGCTTCCAAGCTCCCGAATCTAGCTCCAACACCAAATCTAAGCTCTACCCACTTAGGTTGGGGAAGAATGTAGGGTTAGGGTTCACAACCATGGAGAATAGAAGAAGAAATAAGAGGAATAGGTACTTACTTGAATGTGGGAAGAAGAAAGGAAGAAGAAAGAGTGGAGAAGAAGAAGAAGAAGTGAAGAAAAATAGAGGGGGGCTGCTGTTTGCACGGTCTGGGAGTGAAATAGGGGCTGGCCACATAATAAAAAGGGGTTACAACAAAGCCAAAAGACCAAAATGCCCTCCCCTAAAGTCATGCAAATTGGATTTTGGGTTTGGGGGTTCCAAAAGCACTCAAACTAACTCCAAATCTCTCCAACTAACCTACTAAAAATATAATAAATATTCTAAACCCAAAAATAGGTCTCACAGGGGTGTGGGCTGGGTCGGACATGGGTCCACTAGGGTCTGACATGGGTCCAGGCTAGCCAAAATCCTAAAACAATCAATATAAAAATAATACAACCACTAATTAAATTTAAATACAATTAAATATAAATAATACACAATTAACCCAAATTAAAATAAAAAAATACCCGGCTCTGAAAATGGGGTGGTGACAAGCCTGTCCTCCTTAGAAAATTTTGTCCTCAAAATTTAAAGTCAATCGCACTCCCTCTAGGTCAAACCCCCCAACAATCACAGTCAAAAAATTCTACCTAAACAATATACAAGATCATGGTCCTACTGGTCGTGTTATCACAGTCATAATCAGGGTCACTACACTATCTACCATAGCACAAAGAAAAGTCTAACAGGTACTAATGAAGCACACCACAAGGAATGGAAAGGACAAGAAGAAGAACAAAGAGACAGACCTGCTAACCCGACACCCGTAGCATCGGCCTCCTCGACCGTCAATTCATAAGCCCTGCCCTGCTGGGGTGTATCCCTCTGCTAGTGCGGGGCATGATGCTGTGCCATAGGTGGCCTAGCTCCAACTCTCCGATCCTGTGCTCCACCCAACGGAGATGCAGTGGGGCAATCTCGTATCTGGTGAGCAGCGGATCCACAGAACAAACACACCTTCAGCCTCCTCCTACAAACATCCCAAGTGTGTCCTGCCTTCCTGCAGTAGGCACAAGTGGGCACCCTCTGATCCTGACCCTGCTGTGCTGCCTTCTGCACATAGGGACGCTTAGCTGGTCCCGCACTACCACTTGCACTGCCTGAATCATCCCTGCCTCTCTTGGACTTGAGCTCCAAGTTATCCTCTGCTCTCTGAGCGTCTCCTACTATCTGCTCAAAAGTCGTCTCGCGGTCGCTCCTGGTCAAAGACTTGACCGCCATGACCAAGCCCTTGCGAAACTTTCTCGCCTTGGCTGCCTCACTCAAGCCATCTACAAATCTGCCCAGACGGCAGAACTCCGCTGCGTACTCGTCCACCGTCATGCTCCCCTGGACGAGTGCCTCGAACTGGCTCTCCAAAGCACTGAGCGCCACATCTGGAAAAAACTTTTCCTTAAAAAGCCTCTTGAAAGCTTTCCAAGTAAGCCCTGGTGCAGCGATCCTCGTATCTGTGCGATACCATGTCAAAGCGAGGTCGAACATCTGACTGCCCCTGCCTCTATCTACATGCTGTCTGGAATATGTGCCAGCCTGAAGATGCCCTCAATCTGCTCTATCCAGTCGTTCGCGTACATGATCCCTTCTGTACCACGAAACTCCTTGGGCCGCATCCTCTGGAAGTCAATGATACTGCCCGGCCTCGGACGCTGAATCTGATCTGCCTGTGGCTGAATCTGTGCCACCCTGTCCACTGCCGTCATGGCCACCTGGTGGGCGTTCTCAATGCCCAGCCTCATCACATCCACCTGACGGTGTTGCGCGTCCATCATCTCCCTGAAGAACGCAAACAACTGTGCGGCATCTACTGGAGCAGGAAGTGGTGGAGGAACCACCGGAACGATTGGGGTATGTCACGCCTCGGACCCGCCCGGGTCGCCGCTCTGCCCTGTCCCGTACGGCCGAGATTAACGAACCGGGCAGGAATCACCGTGCCTCGGCGCGCCGGACGCGAATCACCGCGCCCGTCCCGCGGGTGCGAGGGAGGAAGGGAGCTAAGCGAATGGCCCGTTCGAGCTTTCGGGGGACGTAATGCCGCACGGGCCTGGGGTTGCGCCCGTGCAAGGCCAATCGTTTAAGTTGATAGTTGGCTATCATCGCATCAATCGAGTAAGCAGCGGAAAGGGACTTGTTGCAATGCAATGCATTAGCCAATTGAGTGTTCGGGACAATCGAGGCAACTTGGATTTTCTTTAGCAAAGGCACACGTTTGTTCCATACATTATGCCCCCTTATACGATAGCATTCTCGGGGCAACAATCGAAACCAGGATTTCGGGTCTTCGGGACTGTGGCATGCCTATCGCTTCCTCGGACGATCCAGTACCTGCAAGCAAGTAAACTGTTGGTGGGTCAGCACTTTATACAAGTACTGGTGAGATAAATCAACTGAACAGAAACAAGCATTCACTCAAACAGGTACTAAGTAATCATGTTATAAAATATTACATTACTAGTGATCTTTCTAGTTTTTACCTAGGTTCGTTTCATGCAGTTCTAGCAGAGTCGATTTACTTGTTTGGAAACATGTTTGGAAACAGAGTTTCATATTGAATATGCAAGCAAGCAAACCGTTCATGTTTCAGGGTATGCGCAGCGTGTCTCGTGCGACTCGAGGGTCTGATGCAAAGCTAGACACACGATGCACAATCTTAGGGGCAGTCACTATCCAAGCCAACACAATGACTTAGCTATATGCAGGGCGGTCCCCGAGTATCTCAGGATCGGCAGCTGGTGGAACAGCATACCAATGACTCATTCTCTGATGCTAATGGCAGCTGTGACCCATGGTGGCTATGACGCATGCAGTTCAGCTCTCCACCAAAAGCCATTGTCCGAAAGCGTACGAATGCATGGAACACTATCAAATAAACTCTAGTATGCAGACGAGATGAACCATCAGAATACACTCATTGTTGCGGGGCAATCCGACTTATCACTTGAACACGTTCAGGCACAGTATGGTTCTCTCGAAGCATAGACGATAGTGAACATGTTCATGCATTCTAAGCAAGCGATTCAGGATTCACATTAAGCAGACATTGATTCAAAGACAAGCTAGGTGAGTTCGTTCATTAACATGCAAGGCAGGTTCTATCATTCTCTTATGAAAATATTGCAAGCAAAAACTCAGGTTATTATTAAGGCGTGCAAGAATCAGAGAACGAAGTTCTGCCCACTCACCTTGATACATAACGCCGGCGCGGAGCGGGGCGTTACATACTTACCAACCAACCAAAAGTTTCGTCCTCGAAACTTCAAGGATAAACTTCTCGATATTCCGAGCAGCGATAGTGCCGTCCCTCGCCGTACTCTATCGAAATAATCAAGCAATTCAAGTTCAGGAAACATTTTGCACTTTGAGAATATTTATGGACTTATTGTATGGAACGCTCTTTGCAAAACCATATCGATAATATCTCAGAGTCATAGCAACGGTTTAGGCCAGAGAATCGATTTCGCTCTGATACCATTCTGTCACGCCCCGGACCCGCCCGGGCCGCCGCTCCGCTCTGCCCCGCCCCGTACGGCCGGGATTAACGAACCGGGCATGAATCACCGTGCCTCGGCGCGCCGGACGCGAATCACCGCGCCCGTCCTGCGGGTGCGAGGGAGGAAGGGAGCTAAGCGAATGGCCCGTTCGAGCTTTCGGGGGACGTGATGCCGCACGGGCCTGGGGTTGCGTCCGTGCAAGGCCAATCGTTTAAGTTGATAGTTGGCTATCATCGCATCAATCGAGTAAGCAGCGGAAAGGGACTTGTTGCAATGCAATGCATTAGCCAACTGAGTGTTCGGGACAATCGAGGCAACTTGGGTTTCCTTTAGCAAAGGCATACGTTCGTTCCATATATTATGCCCCCTTATACGATAGCATTCTCGGGGCAACAATCGAAACCAGGATTCCGGGTCTTCGGGACTGTGGCACGCCTATCGCTTCCTCGGACGATCCAGTACCTGCAAGCAAGTAAACTGTTGGTGGGTCAGCACTTTATACAAGTACTGGTGAGATAAATCAACTGAACAGAAACAAGCATTCACTCAAACAGGCACTAAGTAATCATGTTATAAAATATTACATTACTAGTGATCTTTCTAGTTTTTACCTAGGTTCGTTTCATGCAGTTCTAGCAGAGTCGATTTACTTGTTTGGAAACATGTTTGGAAACAGAGTTTCATATTGAATATGCAAGCAAGCAAACCGTTTATGTTTCAGGGTGTGCGCAGCGTGTCTCGTGCGACTCGAGGGTCTGATGCAAAGCTAAACACACGATGCACAATCTTAGGGGCAGTCACTATCCAAGCCAACACAATGACTTAGCTATATGCAGGGCGGTCCCCGAGTATCTCAGGATCGGCAGCTGGTAGAACATCATACCAATGACTCATTCTCTGATGCTAATGGCAGCTGTGACTCATGGTGGCTATGACGTATGCAGTTCAGCTCTCCACCAAAATCTATTGTCCGACTGCGTGCGAATGCATGGAACACTATCAAATAAACTCTAGTATGCAGACGAGATGAACCATCAGAAAATACTCGTTGTTGTGGGGCAATCCGACTTATCACTTGAACACGTTCAGGCACAGTATGGTTCTCTCAAAGCATAGACGATAGTGAACATGCTCATGCATTCTAAGCAAGCGATTCAGGATTCATGTTAAGCAGACATTGATTCAAAGACAAGCTAGGTGAGTTCGTTCATTAACATGCAAGGCAGGTTCTATCATTCTCTTATGAAAATATTGCAAGCAAAAACTCAGGTTATTATTAAGGCGTGCAAGAATCAGAAAATGAAGTTCTGCCCACTCACCTTGATACATAACACCGGCGCGGAGCGGGGCGTTATAGGGTAGTCCTCGGATCGACAGGTGAAGGAGGATCCCCGAGAGAAGCAAATACTCCCTCGACCGCAGGAGTGGTGAGTGGAGCGATAGCAGCTGTCTGAATACGAGCTGGATGAGAGGTAGCAGACCTCTCCGTGGCAACTGCTGGAACGGTACGATGGGATCATGTCTTCGGAGGCATCCTGAACACAGATCAAAAGAAGTCAATACGGCGCAAGATACGATATCATCAAAGAAGGACAGTAATATTTCAAAAGAAAATAATTTCAGAATAATTAGATTGGAATTGTTCCTAGTCGTGATTGAGTATACTCTCATCCTAGATCCTATAGCAGGCTCACAGCAGTACATGTAAACCCCCAAATTTTCAAATTATTAAATCTTGGATTTTTCCCAATTTTCTGGAATTTTCTGTGAATTTTCTGTAATTAAAATCAAGGCTTTTAATTAATAAATGATTTTTTATTGGCAATAAATAATATTAAAATGTCATGAAAATAACATTTTTGGGTGTAAAATAGAAAACCGGACTTAAGGTAATTTTCTGGGATTTTATTGAGCCTCAGACCTATTTTTAAAAGCCTAAAAACCATTTTTCTAAATTAATTAATTTAATAATTAATTACTGTTTATTATTAATATTTATTACTATTATTATTTTTATTTGATTTTTTTATTTTTCGGTTTGGGCCCGGCCCGGCCCAGTGGGCCGAGCCCAGTTGCAACCCAGCCCAGTCCCCTGTTAACGGGTCGGGCGGGTCCCCCCCCCGTCCGGATCCGCGCCCGACCCGGACCCGCTTCTCCCTCTCCCACGATCCGGAAACCCCGCGCCACCGCTGGAAATCGCGCCGGCCACGACCCCTTCTCCTCGGCCGACCCTCCCGGCCACGTCCTCCCCCAGCCCCGACTTCCCCGGCCTCGGCTCCGCCCGCCAGCCCTATTTATATCCCCTCGACCTCCACCCTCACTCCCAAACCCTAACCCTAACTCCACCCTAACTCGCCGGCACCCGCCGCCGACTGCCCTCAGCCACCTGCGCCGACCTCCACCCGCCGCTCTCCCCTTCCTCACTCCTCCCCGCCGTTCGAGAGTTGCTCGAGCCGCCCTAGCCGCTGTCGTCGACCACCCAGGACCGCGCCGCCTCGGCCCGACCGCGCCGACCGACGGTCAGCTTCCCAGAGCCCCGGACATGGCAGCAGACCCGGACACAGGGAGCCCTAGCCGCGGACACCGTGGACACAGCACAGGACACAAACACGCGTGTCGGACACGATTCAGAGCCCCGATTTCTCGGTCCCCTTCAGGTATTCGTATCTTGCAACCCTGATCTCCGTTTTCGATTTTGTCAATTCCTACGCGAAGCCTGTATGACCCTCTCGGTGTCCGGACAAACTGTTCGGGACATCGCGTCCTGTGGTGATCGCACACCGCGATCCAAAAACAGAAAAAAACCAGACCCTGTTTCACCCCGGAACCGAGTACGTCCCGCCAAACGGGACGACTTGGTCGCGCACGGTCTTCACAGATACGTGCGCCTCGTCGATACGGACGTGTGGGTTTTCGCGAAAGCTGATTCGGGTGTGCGTGCACCCCGGAATCAACGCGTATCCGCGGACATCGCCCCGTATCCGCCCTTTCTGTAATTCACCCTAATTTCGTGCACACACGTCGGATCGAGACGAAACTTGCGCCATCGGACTCGTAGCGATACGCTGGTCCTGTGGGTCAAGTTTGGTTCGATTCTGAGAACGTTGACGAAATCGCGTGTCGAGGGCCCCACAGGCCCCGCTCGACGGGCGATTTTGTGTTCGGCTCATCGGAATCCAAATCTGGAAGTTCCGTTGGGTTCGTATCAGCGTTCCTGACCTGTTGACACTAAGTTTGGTGAATTTGGAGACTTTTGACCCGGACACGTTTTTCGGTGCAAAGCGGGCCCAACGGCGGACCCCCGTTTTGACCCGAAACTACCGTTTTTGCCCTTGTCTCCAAATTGGACCCAAGGACAGGCGTTTCTAGCTATTTGACATCTTCTGAGCGTGATGGTGATGTTTATTTCAGCATTTGGACTCATCTCTGGATATTTCCCCGAAGACCTATTAATCGGATCCAAACAACAGGCAAGTACCTGCACTTCAAGTTAATCTTTATATTATGATAATTAAATTCCCTGCTCTACTCGTACTCTTGCTGATTACACGTAGTGTTAGAATACTATATTTCATGTCTTGAATATCTGGAATTCATGTCTTGTTTTTCATGTCGGGTGGGAGAATACTGAAAGGCATGTAGTTTACCTTTCCCCTTGCCGTGAATAATAGCTGTTGGTACACGACTGTCCATCAGCCGGATCTTGATTAATCGTGAATAATAGCCGTCCATGACGGCCGGATTAGCCTTATAAACCCCTGCATGCCAACTAAGTATTCTAAAAACAAACACAAGTTTCATACAGATAGTTTCTAGTCATGTTATCTTTCTTGCTGACTGTGATAGTTTCACTCTGCTCATTTACTTCTGTTTTCTCATATTCCTGTTTATAGTGTTGACTCTGAGACATTAACATTCCTTTATGCAATTTCCTTAACATGATATTCAATGTTTAATTGTCATAAATATTTAGTTTAACATTGTTGTGCACTGTGTACTTTGCTCCTTTCCTGACTGGATCTGTTGATTTAGGCGATGATGAGGACCTTGCCCCTACCTATTATGGTCCATATGAGGGTACAGATGATACCTATGAGGAGCCAGACCCTACCCAGGAGACCCCTGCTGCTGAGTAGCTTTTAGTAGCTATCTTTTATTTCTGTTCTTATCTTATTTAATCGGGTTTGTCCCCGATTTTATTTGAAATTCCTGTATTAAACATTTGAATTGTTGTCACATTTAATTCAGTTGCAAATTTTAAGTTTCTATTCCCATTATTATCTTGCCTATGTTAATTGTGAATGAGTTAGATTAGTTAGATGGATTGACCTAGACAGCGTACTACCGCCGACTCTGCGGCGTAGGCTGGACGTACCCACGTACTCGTGCCCGAACTTCCGGGTGCGGGTCGTGACAGTACAACTAAGTTGTTGTACCAACACTATATCGCAGTAATTGCGAATCAAGACCTGCATGGGGCCGCCACCAAAAATGTGTCACGACCCGCACCCAAAAAATTGGGCATGAGTCATGGGTACGTCCAGCCTACGCCGCAGCATCGGCGGTAGAACGCTGTCTAGGTCAACTATCTAGAACAATCTCACGCAATCAATATATATCCCTGTCAAGATCTCAACTCCAAACGGAGGAACAATATCATAAAGATAACACAATGTACTCAATCACGAATCTAAGCATGATAAGATAACAAAGAAGACTGACAACTCCAAAGTCTAACCAACAACAACTAAAAACCACCACAACATCAATAATAAAAATTCAACATCCAAAATAATATACAATACAAGGTCTCAATCCAAAACCGGAGACAAATTCGGTGCTAAAAGCTAATAAAAACAATAACAAGGTCCTAGTGATCCCGGCTACCAACCCGGAAATTACCCCTAAACTAAAGGGTCCCTGTCTGCACCATCGACAGGCTCAGGTCCATAAAACGTCGGACACCACTCCTCCGGATACTGTAAAAAATATGTCCAGTCAGGACTGGAGCAAGTACATCTCTAACAGCAGTTCCATTTAAATGATAAAAACTATAAAACAGTTATAGCAAGTAGCAAGAAGAATGAAGCAAGTATGAAACAAGAAATATATAAATCACTGGTGCATAAAGGTAAAGATGCATGGATATCAGAGCAAGATAGTAATAACCGCAAGATACAAGAAATCTAAGCTAAGATCAAGTCTGTGCACAAGAACGTGCAGTGAGTCCAGCATAAAAAACATATAGTGAGTCAAGTCCAGAAACATGAGTGAGACTAGCAAGAAATACAAGAGAGTCCAGACTATAAAGAATAAACTCGGTGTCTTTGAAATACTTGTTTCGACATGTAAACGGCTAGGGGTAAGTATGGCTCACCGCGCACTGGGTGCGCGGCTGCTATCATTCCAGATTAGACCAGAGGGAGTGATTCCTGATGATTCCAGATAAAAATGTTTATATGTCTACTCGAGTATTTTCTCGCCCCGACTAATACAAGTGAATCCAAGACCCGACACGTAAATCAAGATGAGTCCAGCCTGAAACATGAGTGATGCCTGTAGGTGATGCCAGTAATGATTCCAGAATAGAGGCCAGAAGCATGAAATGTACGTGTCGCAAGTAAATAAATCCAGAAATACCAGTCAGTGTCCCGTGTTGTGCCAGAATAATCAGATAATACTATACTAGAAGCTGAATCATAATAATCATCAGATAATAAAAACTATCAGAGAATGTACTCGCCTGATGTCTTGAGCAACTGGCGATCCGAACTGGTATCGCAAGAACCTATTGCGAAAAGTAAGGTTAAACAGGATTCTAATGAGTTAAAGATATATAAAATAATTAAAAATAGGCTTCTAGGGTCGTTCTAGGTCAAACGGGTCAAACCGATGAAATCTGGGTCAAAAAGTCAACTCTAGGTCCAAAAAGTCAACTCTAGGTAAAAAGTTGACTTTGGCGGTCAACCGAGTCAACTACGGTCAAGTCTAGGTCAAACTAGGGTGCTCCTGAAATTCTAGGTCAAACCGAGCTCATTAAGCTAGAAAACTCTCAAACTCGCCTCCTTGAGATACCGGGATACCCTCGGTATCCGATACATCAACCTAGGCTACGCACCCCGTCTAAACCCTCTAAAACCTATGCTAGCACGCATAAATATATACACATAAGCATAAAAACCTATCTTTAAACTCAAACCTAGGCAATTGCTCAAAAACCCCGCTCGAAACCTAATACCTTGGATATCTCAAGGTATTGAGATACCGCTCTAAACTCAACCCGACTACCCCTCTAGCTAACTAACTATGCATAAACATATATATCTAGCTATAATCTAGGCTAAAATATAGATATCTAATACATATAGGCATATACCTAGGTATCTACATATATATATATATATCTCACATACACACATATACACATACCTTATATATCTACTAACACACACATATGTATAAGTACACACAGACACACAAACACAAGCACACACACACTAATACACATATAGACACGTATATATATATATATATATATATATATATATATATATATATATATATATATATATATATATATAAAAACACACCTATATCTATATATATACACACTAATATATATATATATATATATATATATATATATATATATATATATATATATATATATATATATACATATACACACACACAAACTCAAACATATATATATATATATATATATATATATTAGTGTGTATATATATAGATACCCTCACTCACACACACTCACTCTCACACACCCTCACACACACACTCTCACACACACACTTTCACACACACTCACTAATACATAACCACACACACAAATATACATATATATATATATATATATATATATATATATATATATATATATATATATATATATATACACACACAAACTCATATACATATATATATAAACATTCACTCACACTCACACACACGCTCACCTACACACATACACTAGCACCAACCCACACTCACACAAGCACTCACAAACACACTCACACATACATAAAAACACACATACATATATAAATATATATATAGAAACACACACACAAATATATATATACATATATATATATATATATAAACACAACACACACACACAACACCCACAACGCTCACAAACGCACGCCCAACGACCCCGACACGCACAAATACCTATAAATATTTAAAATATAGCCCGAGAATTCTAGCACACACTCCCCGATGCTAATCCAACGCACGCACAAGCCCGAAACTAGAAAACCACGCGGAAATGGCCGTTCGGACATTTCGACGAACACGCGGTGTGCGGTTCGGAAAACCTCCTGAAACGCATACCAAACCAGCTCGAAATCGGCCCAAAATTTACCCACGGCTTCTAAACGATGCCTAGATCCTAGAAAAAAATGCTACTCCATCGATTCTAGGCCTATGGCGAAAACGCGCATGCACTTAGAACCGGCGACGACGAAAACCCCGAAAATGCCCAAAATGCCCATTTCTTTGCGACACAACTTTCTGTGTCCGAACGGAGACACGCACTCACCCTCAAGACACCCGACAACGTCTTCCTAGGTCCGTCTAACCGAGGGCATCTTCCAAAATTGGGCCAAATTCGGATTCCACCTGAAATCGACACAAAACCTAATGTTAAAGTCTCTAAACTCAACCAAACTAGTTCCAACTTTCTCCCACGGGTAGCCTAAGGGTCTAGAAAGATTCTAAACTATTAATTACACTATATAAAAGTAATTACAAGGGGAAAAATTAGGGTTTACCTCTTGGAAGTTGGAATCCCAAGCCAAAATCTCCAAAAAGTTTTAAATCCACCAAACCAAGCTTCCAAGCTCCCGAATCTAGCTCCAACACCAAATCTAAGCTCTACCCACATAGGTTGGAAAGAATATAGGGTTAGGGTTCACAACCATGGAGAATAGAAGAAGAAATAAGAGGAATAGGTACTTACTTGAATGTGGGAAGAAGAAAGGAAGAAGAAAGAGTGGAGAAGAAGAAGAAGAAGAAGTAAAGAAAAATGGAGGGGGCTGCTGTTTGCACGGTCTGGGAGTGAAATAGGGGCTGGCCACACAATAAAAAGGGGTTACAACAAAGCCAAAAGACCAAAATGCCCTCCCTTAAAGTCATGCAAATTGGGTTTTGGGATTGGGGGTTCCAAAAGCACTCAAACTAACTCCAAATCTCTCCAACTAACCCACTAAAAATATAAAAATATTCTAAACCCAAAAATAGGTCTCACAGGGGTGTGGGCTGGGTCAGACATGGGTCCACTAGGGTCTGACATGGGTCCAGGCTAGCCAAAATCCTAAAACAATCAATATAAAAATAATACAACCACTAATTAAATATAAATATAATTAAATATAAATAATACACAATTAACCCAAATTAAAATAAAAAAATATCCGGCTCTGAAAATGGGGTGGTGACAAGCCTGTCCTCCTTAGAAAATTTTGTCCTCGAAATTTAAAGTCAATCGCACTCCCTCTAGGTCAAATCCCCAACAATCACAGTCAAGAAATTCTACCTAAACAACATGCAAGATCATGGTCCTACTGGTCGTGTTATCACAGTCTTAATCAGGGTCACTACACTATCTACCACAGCACAAAGAAAAGTCTAACAGGTACTAATAAAGCACACCACAAGGAATGGAAAGGACAAGAAGAAGAACAAAGAGACAGACCTGCTAACCCGACAACCGTAGCATCGGCCTCCTCGACCATCAACGGATAAGCCCTGCCCTGCTGGGGTGTATCCCTCTGCTAGTGCGGGGCATGATGCTGTGCCATAGGTGGCCTAGCTCCAACTGTCCGATCCTGTGCTCCACCCAACGGAGATGCAGTGGGGCAATCTCGCATCTGGTGAGCAGCGGATCCACAGAACAAATACACCTTCAGCCTCCTCCTACAAACATCCCAAGTGTGTCCTGCCTTCCTGCAGTAGGCACAAGTGGGCACCCTCTGATTCTGACCCTGCTGTGCTGTCTTCTGCACATAGGGACACTTAGCTGGTCCCGCACTGCCACTCGCACTGCCTGAATCATCCCTGCCTCTCTTGGACTTAAGCTCCAAGTCATCCTCTGCTCTCTGAGCGTCTCCTACTATCTGCTCAAAAGTTGCCTCGCGGTCGCTCCTGGTCAAAAACTTGACCGCCATGACCAAGACCTTGCGAAACTTCCTCGCCTTGGCTGCCTCACTCAAGCCATCTATAAATCTGCCCAGACGGCAGATCTCCGCTGCGTACTCGTCCACCGTCATGCTCCCTTGGACGAGTGCCTCGAACTGGCTCTCTAAAGCATCGAGCGCCACATCTGAAAAAAACTTTTCCTTAAAAAGCCTCTTGAAAGCTTTCCAAGTAAGCCCTGGTGCCGCGATCCTCGTATCTGTGCGATACCATGTCAAAGCGAGGTCGAACGTCTGACTGCCCGCTGCCTCTATCTGCATGCTGTCTGAAATCTGTGCCAGCCTGAAGATGCCCTCAATCTGCTCTATCCAGTCGTCCGCGTATATGATCCCTTTTGTACCACGGAACTCCTTGGGCCGCATCCTCTGGAAGTCAATGATACTGCCCGGCCTCGGACGCTGAATCTGATCTGCCTGTGGCTGAATCTATGCCACCCAGTCCACTGCCGTCATGGCCACCTGGTGGGCGTTCTCAATGCCCAGCCTTATCACATCCACCTGACGGTGTTGCGCGTCCATCATCTCCCTGAAGAATGCAAACAACTGCGCGACATCTACTGGAGCAGGAAGTGGTGGAGGAACCACCGGAACGACTGGGGTAGTCCTCGGATCGACAGGTGAAGGAGGATCCCCGAGAGAAGCAAATGCTCCCTCGACCGCAGGAGTGGTGAGTGGAGCGGTAGCAGCTGTCTGAATACGAGCTGGACGAGAGGTAGCAGACCTCTCCGTGGCAACTGCTGGAACGGTACAATGGGATTGTGTCTTCGAAGGCATCCTGAACACAGATCAAAAGAAATCAATACGGCGCAAGATACGATATCATCAAAGAAGGACAGTAATATTTCAAAAGAAAACAATTTCAGAATAATTAGATTGAAATTGTTCCTAGTCGTGATTGAGTACACTCTCATCCTAGATCCTATAGCAGGCTCGCAGCAGTACAACTAAGTTGTTGTACCACCACGATATCGCACTAATTATAAATCGAGACCTGCATGGGGCCGCCACCAAAAATGTGTCACGACCCGCACCTGGAAAATCGGACATAAGTCGTGGGTACGTCCAGCCTACACCGCAACATCGGCGGTAAAACGCTGTCTAGGTCAACTATCTAGAACAATCTCACGCAATCAATATATATCTCTGTCAAGATCTCAACTCCAAACGGAGGAGCAATATCATAAAGATAACACAATGTACTCAATCACAAATCTAAGCACGATAAGATAACAAAGAAGACTGACAACTCCAAAGTCTAACAAACAACAACTAAAAACCACCACAACATCAATAATAATAATACAACTTCAAAAATAATATACAATACAAGGTCTCAATCCAAAACCGGAGACAAATCCGGTGCTAAAAGCTAATAAAAACAATAACAAGGTCCTAGTGATCCCGGCTACCAACCCGGAAATCACCCCTAAACTAGAAGGTCCCTGTCTGCACCATCGACAGGCTCAGGTCCATAAAACATCGGACACCACTCCTCCGGATACTCTGAAAAATATGTCCAGTCAGGACTGGAGCAAGTACATCTCTAACAGCAGTTCCATTTAAATGATAAAAACTATAAAACAGTTATAGCAAGTAGCAAGAAGAATGAAGCAAGTATGAAATAAGAAATATATAAATCAATGGTGCATAAAGGTAAAGATGCATGGATATCAAAGCAAGATAGTAATAACTGCAAGATACAAGAAATCTAAGCTAAAATCAAGTCTGTGCACAAGAACGTGTAGTGAGTCCAGCATGAAAAACATGTAGTGAGTCAAGTCCAAAAATATGAGTGAGACCAACAAGAAATGCAAGAGAGTCCAGACTATAAAGAACGAACTCGGTGTCTTTGAAATACTTGTTTCGACATGTAAACGGCTAGGGGTAAGTACGGTTCACCGCGCACTGGGTGCGCGGCTGCTATCATTCCAGATTAGACCAGAGGGAGTGATTCTTGATGATTTCAGATAAAAATGTTTACATGTCTACTCGAGTATTTCCCCGCCCCGACTAATACAAGTGAATCCAAGACCCGACACGTAAATCAAGATGAGTCCAGCCTGAAATATGAGTGATGCCTGTAGGTGATACCAGTACTGATTCCAGAATAGAGACCAAAAGCATGAAATGTACGTGTCGCAAGTAAATGAACCCAGAAATACCAGTCAGTATCCCGTGTTGTGCCAGAATAATCAGATGATACTATACTAGAAGCTGAATCATAATAATCATCAGATAATAAAAACTATCAGAGAATGTACTCGCTTGATGTCTTGAGCAACTAGCGATCCGAACTGGTGTCGCAAGAACCTATTACGAAAAGCAAGGTTAAACAGGATTCTAATGAGTTAAACAGATATAAAATAATTAAAAATAGGCTTCTAGGGTCGTTCTAGGTCAAACGGGTCAAACCGATGAAATCTGGGTCAAAAAGTCAACTCTAGGTCCAAAAAGTCAACTCTAGGTCAAAAGTTGACTTTAGCGGTCAACCGAGTCAACTACGGTCATGTCTAGGTCAAACTAGGGTGCTCCTGAAATTCTAGGTCAAACCGAGCTCATTAAGCTAGAAAACTCTCAAACTCGCCTCCTTGAGATACCGGGATACCCTCGGTATCCGATACCTCAACCTAGGCTACGCACCCCGCCTAAACCCGCTAAAACCTATGCTAGCATGCGTAAATATATACACATAAGAATAAAAACCTATCTCTAAACTCAAACCTAGGCAATTGCTCAAAAACCCCGCTCGAAACCCAATACCTTGGATATCTCAAGGTATTGAGATACCTCGGTATCTCAAGGTATTGAGATACCGCTCTAAACTCAACCCAACTACCCCTCTAGCTAACTAACTATGCATAAACATATATATCTAGCTACTAAAATATAGATATCTAATACACATAGGCATATACCTAGGTATCTACATATATATATATATATATCTCACATAAACACATATACACATACCTTATATATCTACTAACACACACATATGTATAAGTACACACACACACACAAACACAAGCACACACACACACACACACTAATACACATATAGACACGTATATATATATATATATATATATATATATATATATATATAAACACACCTATATCTATATATATACACACTAATATATATATATATACATATACACACACACACTCAAACATATATATATATATATATATATATATATATATATATATATATATATATATATATATACCCTCACTCACACACACTCACTCTCACACACCCTCACACACACACTCTCACACACACACACTAATACATAACCACACACACACACACACACACATATATATATATATATATATATATATATATATATATATATATATATATATATATATATATATATATATATATATATATATACACACAAACTCATATACATATATATATATATATAAACATTCACTCACACTCACACACACACTCACCTACACACATACACTAGCACCAACCCATACTCACACAAGCACTCACTAACACACTCACACATACATAAAAACACACATACATATATAAATATATATATAGAAACACACACACAAATATATATATATATATATATATATATATATATATATATATATATATATATATATATATATATATATATATATATATATATAAACAACACACACACAACACCCACAACGCTCACAAACGCATGCCCAACGACCCCGACACGCACAAACACCTATAAATATATAAAATATAGTCCGAGAATTCTAGCACATACTCCCCGATGCTAACCCAATGCGTGCACAAGCACGAAACTAGAAAACCACGCTGAAATGGCCGTTCGGTCATTTCGACGAACACGCGGTGTGCGGTTCGGAAAATCTCCTGAAACGCACACCAAACCAACTCAAAATCGGCCCAAAATTTTCCACGGGTTCTAAACGATGCCTATCCTAGAAAAAAAATACTACCTCGTCAATTCTAGGCCCGTGGTGAAAATACGCACGCACTTAGAACCGGCGACGACGAAAACCCCAAAAATGCCCGAAACGCCCATTTCTCTGCGAAACGACTTTTCGTGTCCGAACGGAGACACGCACTCACCCTTAAGACACTCGACAATATCTACCTAGGTTCGTCTAACCTAGGGCATCTCCCAAAATTGGGCTAAATTTGGATTCCACCCGAAATCGACACAAAACCTAATGTTAAAGTCTCTAAACTCAACCAAACTAGTTCCAACTTCCTCCCACGGGTAGCCTAAGGGTCTAGGAAGGTTCTAAATTATTAATTACACTATATAAAAGTAATTACAAGGGAGAAAAATTAGGGTTTACCTCTTGGAAGTTGGAATCCCAAGCCAAAATCTCCAAAAAGTTTCAAATCCACCAAACCAAGCTTCCAAGCTCCCGAATCTAGCTCCAACACCAAATCTAAGCTCTACCCACCTAGGTTGGAGAAGAATGTAGGTTTAGGGTTCACAACCATGGAGAATAGAAGAAGAAATAAGAGGAATAGGTACTTACTTGAATGTGGGAAGAAGAAAGGAAGAAGAAAGAGTGGAGAAGAAGAAGAAGAAGTGAAGAAAAATAGAGGGGGGCTGCTGTTTGCATGGTCTGGGAGTGAAATAGGGGCTGGCCACACAATAAAAAGGGGTTACAACAAAGCCAAAAGACCAAAATGCCCTCCCCTAAAGTCATGCAAATTGGGTTTTGGGTTTGGGGGTTCCAAAAGCACTCAAACTAACTCCAAATCTCTCCAACTAACCCACTAAAAATATAATAAATATTCTAAACCTAAAAATAGGTCTCACAGGGGTGTGGGCTGGGTCAGACATGGGTCCATTAGGGTCTGACATGGGTCCAGGCTAGCCAAAATCCGAAAACAATCAATATAAAAAATGACACAACCACTAATTAAATATAAATATAATTAAATATAAATAATATACAATTAATCCAAATTAAAATAAAAAAAATACCCGGCTTTGAAAATGGGGGTGGTGACAACAAGGGCCTCAGACCCTGGTATTACTGAACCGAAGCTAGTGCCCTATATTATGGACCTGTAGGGGAAGGCGATGATGGACTGACTATTCGTGGGCAAGATCCTATCCTATGTCATGCTCCGGTTCCGCATAACCAATTTGTCTATGCATTCAGTTCCGCAACACTATTCTTCCTCGCTGGGCGTGATGCCATACAAGTCTGGGGTTGCACTTATACAAGGCAAGAACGTGCACATTGTGTCAAAATCTTTTGTAAATAGTTCCACAACACAGCATCAGATTATAAAGCACATATTTGTATAGGAAAAAAATAATTCTTTTATTGATTCATTACAATAAAATACAATTTTCTCAGCACCAAAATAGAAATACCTGAACGGCTTACATAGCTTTGCATAAAAGAAAGACTGATAGGCTGACATGAAATAATGAAATAGGAGTTAAATAGGGAGAAATACTTTAAAATAGGAAGAAGCTTGAAAAGACTGCAATGAAAGCTTTAATTTCCTTGAGCGCCCCCAGTTTCTCGGTCACCTGGTTTGCCCACAGAGACGTGAGTCAGTACTTAACTTGTAATGGTGAGAAGAACTGGCCCACTCACCTAAACCAACACTTCTTAATTAAGGCACCAGTTAAATTGGCAATATTATATATATATATATATATATATATATATATATATATATATATATATATATATATATATATATATATATATATATATATATATATATGCGATATTTTAATAGGCACCACTTCATAAGCAGTAGTTCATAAGCAACATATATATAAGCTTTGCACATATAAAATCCTTACCCCGGCCAATGGTCGTTCCTGTATAATTTACATGATTGTTCTTACCGCCCCTGCATAAGACATCATTAGTATGAAACTCATTCCCACTGGGTCATTTGTGGTGTAGCACCATGATGGACATACCATATAGGACTTCGATGGGCGTGCGATACGCCATTTAAAGCATGTATCAAGCCTCAACGAATGTCTCGCTTATAATCGGTGCTACCAAAGCGCTACTATTTTCTCCGGGTTGAACGGTCCCCAGTGCCCCAGGTCCCGTTCGAGGAAATTTACTACCTTGTTCACAAGTTGTCAATGACCATACAATACATCTAAGACTATGATAAGCATAAATAGCAGTGTAACGTATTAAAAAATTTAGAGCAACAATGCACATTTCCCTATTCTCATTTCAACATACTTATAAATTTGATTCGATTGGTAGTCCGTAGACTCTAATTTACCGTTAAGTCATGTCACCAAACCATAACACAATGATTATATCCTTCCCTGTGTTACATAATTGAACTTTTCTCTTATCAATGCAATTCATTGATTTATAATAGTGGTATAAAACTTGTGGCATTAGTAGCTTTATCGATCATTGGACTTAGCAAGGTTATAAGAGAACATTATTTATTATTGGAATGGAGGAGTAGAGAAGCAGGGACATAACCGCTCACCAAATAGAGAATGCCGAGAGAAAAGGACGCTTGCTTGCTCAGGCTCCGGTTATGCGTCTATCTACATTAGCACCAATATTTGGTTAGACTGTCATCTTTATTTCTTCCAGAGTTCTCTAGAATGAATGCATGCAATCGATAAAATGGGAATCAATCATAGAAAACCAATCATGAAAACGCATTCATCAAAACCAAGCAGCAAAAATCCAAGAAAGCCAACCAAAAATCTAACAAAAACTATTAGACTCATTCCAACAAAAGCTGATCCATCAATTAGAAAGGTTTATTGCATTATTCGTGATCGATTCCACCGTAAAGTTTCCCTATACTTAATTTCGACTGAGTCAATCGAGCCGCAAGCCTTATATAGTGTACCTCTAGGAGCGGGACACTACATAATATACTATTAAGAAAAAGTTTCATCATTGAAACTTAAAATAAAGGTTCTACCTCTAGGTTATCGAATAAGTAAGGGTACTACTTTCTCATCTCTTCCTCAAGCTCCCATGTCGATTCCTCAACTGCATGATTCTGCCACATTAAGGACCAAAGCTACTGATCAATTTCGTAGGGTCTTCTCTTTCCTGTCTAGGATTTGAACAGGTTTTTTCGAGTAAGATAGTTCAGCACTCAACTCAAGCTGATCGAAGTTCACTACGTGGCTCGGGTCATGCACATATCTCCTTAGTTGGAAAATATGGAAGGCATCGTGCACTTTCGTGAAAGCAGGAGGTAGTGCAAGTTGATAAGCCACTAGTGCCACCTGTGATGCCCCAGTCCCAAAATACGTAGGACCAGGTATACGTATACATGCCAGCTATACGAACAAGTATAGAAACCTAATTTAATGGACCTAACCAGTCGTAGTACGTTGTAAAATATAACCAAGGCTCAATATCACGGATAAGTAAAATCTAGTCTCATCCACAAAATATCACAGAATAGAAAACTGAATGAAATAGAATACGTCTCAGAATCCACTACAAAAGAATATCTAGTGGAGAATAATTCACCAAAAATGAGTACAAAAGAATACTAAAAGAATACAACTAAGCAATAATAAAATAGTCCCAAAATACTAAGCAACTATCATCCATGAATGAATGCTCAAAGAAACTCCTGTGGCTCTACCTCAAAGTCTTCGTTTACAAAATCTCCAACTCCGTAATCTGTCAGGTATAAGTGCTCGTCGAGATATGGAAAATGTGTCATGTCCTCATAGGGACATAACAAGTAAACAAGAAATTGACATGCATGAAAGTAAAGCAGTCCCAAAATACATAGGACTAGGACACGTAAGCATGCCAGCCGCATGGATATAGCAACTCCAATATATGGAAACCAAAACTCATACGTACACTGTAATATGAATATCAAATCCACAAGTGGTATAAAATGTATCACCAATCACAAGGTACAATCTAAATCTCATCCACAAAAAATTAATATAAATAAATAACCAGTATCTATGAAACTAGATCTCAATATAAGTATCTAAGGATGATAGTTGGATGAAAATAAATCCACTACCAACTCGAATGGAAAGTACAACACAATAAACACAATATAAGAATACCAACTAACAATCACGAGTTCGAAGAGAAGACATTCTCGAACATATATAACCATCCAAATTCACGCTCCTACGAATACTCAAGAACAGATACACCTGGAAAGGGACCAGGTCCTCAGAGGGACGTAACAAGATACATAGAAGCAAGCCAATTTGAATACAGTTAATATGCATAATGTTTGAAAATATATAAGTACGCTGTAAAACACAATCTATATGAATGCAATGAGGACAACTTTTCGACGTATGGGCAAGGGTAGGCTACTCGATCTAAGCCTCACAACTCACACACCCGTCTAGAATATCATCAGCCGACATACCTCGGGGGTAGCGACCCTCGTGACTCCATCAATCGACATACCTCGGGGGTAGCGACCAGCGGACACGACTACCATAGTGTATGCTAGTTACTACGGTTTACCAGAGTGGTTAAAGCCCATACGCCTACCGATTGTCCTCTATGATACTAAGTGTCAAGTGTGTGTCAACATATCTAATATATAGTAATGACTGAAAGAAACTACACATGCAATGAATAAACAGAAATACGATAAATATACAGAAATATACTAATCATGTAAAATACTGTAAGCAATTTTGTAAGGTATCTTGCCTGGTAAGAAAGCTGAAAGGTGTACTGTCCAGAAGTCAAGTACACAGGATCAGAAGCTACAGCCTCAAAATAAATATTTTCGAATGCTGAAATAGACATCACCAACGTTCCCAGAATAAGCAAAATAGCTAGAAAGCACTTCTCTTTCGTCCAATTTGGACACAGGGGCAAAACGATAATTTTGGGTCAAAGTGGGGTCCACGTGTGGCCCACTTTGCACCAAAAAGCGTGCCAAGGGTGAAGGTCTCTAAATGGGACAAATTATAGGTCAAACAAACTCTAAATATCAATATGAATCCAACGGTATGTCCATAAATAGATTCTGATGGGCCGAACATAATTTTGCCCAAAAAGTCAACCGTGGGGCCCGCCAATTATTGACTTGGTCAATTGTCTCAGAATTGCGTAAAAATTATGTCACAGGACCAGCACGTTACTACGAGTCCAGTGGTATAAGTTTCGTCGCATTCTGATGAGCATGCACAAATGCGCAGGACTTTCGCAAAAGTTGCGATACGGAGATTATCCGCGGATACGGGCCGACTCCGACGCGCACACGCGTTTGAATCAGTTTCTGCAAACGCTCACACGTCCGGGTATACTACGTGCACCTTTTGGTATACTTGGTACACGACAGGGCGGTCCCGTTTGGCGGGACGCGCTCCGTTTCACAACTTTTGGAAATCTGGAAAAGTATTTTTTTGGGGTTTTCCAACGAACTTAATTCTACCTACAGCAGTTAATAATCTAATGTTAATTAACAAAAATTAAACTAGGTCAAGTGGTCTCCGCATACCAAAAAGAAAAATTGGATTCGGATCTCTGTGGTGGGAGATATGAATCCGGGAAAATAGGTGATCACCGCAGTTTTCTGCGATACCCAGAATTTGTCATTTTCTGCCAACTTTGACGATGTTTTTGTCTAGGGTTACGCGTTGTTCGAGGTCTATTATCACACAAATATTAGAGAGGGTTAAGGGGTGAGCATACCGGTGAAGACGGGGTAGCGTTTGGTTCAGCGAGGTGAAGAAAATCAACGCTGGAACACAGGTACTTCGCTGTTTGAAACTGCAGTTACGGTGTTGCGCGGGGTCAGGGTCGTCGGGATCGGTTTGGGCGGTCTGGACGATAGTTTTCCGGCTCGGAGGCGGCGCTCTCTAGGTCTAGATGGGAAGAGGAGGAGAAATGATATTCTAGGATTAGGGTTTTGGGATGAATACGTTGATATATATATATAAGAGGGAGAGGGGTCGTATGAATGGCGCGGGGGTTTCACGTAATGGGCTGCTGTGTTTCAAAGGGGTGCGGGTGCTGTGATGTTGAAAGGGGGTGTTTGGGTTTGAATGTTGCTAACAAGGGTGAGCGGGTCTGTGCAAAATCCAGCGGGTTAGGATGTTAGGAATGGGTTGGGTTTAAGGATCCATTAGTTAATAGTTTTTTATTTTTTTTTGTTTTTCTTTTCTTTTCTTTCCTTTTTCTTTTTCTATTTCTTTTTCTTTATTTATATATATATATATATATATATATATATATATATATATATATATATATATATATATATATATATCCATAGAAAAATCTAAAATTATACTAATGCATACCATTAAGCTAGCAACTGCTCAAAGGGTCTCCTACATGAATTAAATTCGAAATTTTTTTTAATGGCCCCATAAATCTCCTAAGTTCACAAACACCTAAAATAAAAATTAAATAAAATCTATTTCTCCTAATTAGCCACTAATTAATATAATTAAATTAATAATTAATAACTAAAAAAAGATTTATACGGTTTTTAGGATTATGGGTTTTACAATACTAGCTTTCACAATCTTGAAAAGTTTGATGGCGAACACTACAACATTTGGAAGAGGAAGATCTCTCTGAATCTTCGTCTTGTCAAAGTTGCTTATATGTTGGTTGATCCAGAACCTACCATCCATGAAGATAGAGGAGAACTTGAAGTTGGTGTGGCGCAGGACGCGCACAACAAGTGGAAAGAAGACAACGACCTTTGCAGGCAATTAATCCTCAATACAAAGGAGGACTCGATGGCAGAGTCTTACAGCAAGAAAGAGAAGGCGAAGGACATCTGGGAAGCTCTTAAGAAGCATTACAAAACTGATGAAAAGATGTCTAAAATCCATCTCGTTGAAAAGATTTTCACTTTGCAATTTGAAGACGAGAAGGTAATGCTGCCACAAGTCAAGGAACTTCTAAAGATGCAGCAGAAGCTGGAGGAAGAGAGCATAAAGCAGAAAGATAAGTTCATGGTGGAGGCTATCGTCACCAAGCTTCCTCCAGGCTGGATCAGGTTCAAGACTGGCATGTACCATAAGAAGATGAAGATCAGGTCGAATATCTTCTTCACTGGATTCATATTAAAGATGGGGCCAGGGGACAACTACAGTTGGATTCCCTGTCCAAACAGTTGGAAAAAGCCAACTTGGTACATGCTGATGATTCCAAGGGGAAGCAGAAGGCTTCTTACAACAAGAAAAAGAAGGACTTCAACCATCTGAAGGTGAAGTCGGCTTCGTTCAAACCGAAGCCAAAGTCCAAGTCCGAAGTGACTTGCTTCAATTGTGGCAAGAAGGGCCACTACCGGAGTGAATGTAGATCCAAGCCTAAACAGACAGAGCAATATGAGCCTAACAAAGTTGTTATAATTATGCAGGTTGTCATGACTGGTGTCGACTCTGACTGGTGGGTGGACACTGGCGCATCCTGTCATATTTTCTCAAAAAAGGAGTTGTTCACCACCTACAAGCCTACTTTTGAGAAGGTTATGGTGGCGAACCAGGCACAAGCTGAATTACTAGGGACCGAAATGGTGGTACTGAACCCGACTTCGGGGAAATCGCTGATGCTTTAGGATGTGAATCATGTACCAATGATAGCCAAAAATCTGGTCTCAAGAAGTCTGCTCTGCAACCCAGGCTTGAGGATGGACATTAATGCTGGACAGATGGTGATGTCTTTCAAAGTAACATACTTTAGAAAAGCTTTCTGTACCGAAGGTATGTTCAAACTTCAACTTGTAACTCCTGCTACAATGATAAATGCAGTTGCTTCTTCTGGTTATTCTATTGAGTTATGGCACAATAGACTATGACATGTTCATTGTAAAAGAATAAATAATATGTCTAGTTTAGGGCTTATCTCCAAATGTGGGGGTAAGGAGGTGGAGAAGTATGAGGTCTGTGCGCAGATAAAGATCACCAGAAAGTCGTTCAAGCGGGTTAACCGAAGCACAGATCTTCTGAAGTTGGTGCACTCAGATATCTGTGACTTCAAACAGTTCTCCACAAAGGCCAAGATGATGTATTTTATTACATTCATCGATGACTACTCGAAGTATGCGCTCGTCTATCTGCTCAAGTCAAAGGATGAAGCATTCGAGAAGTTCAAGGAGTTCAGGGTTGAAGCTGAACGTCAAACAGGGCAACAACTCAAGAGACTTAGAAGTGATCGAGGCAGAGAGTATAGGTCTATTGAATTTGTATCATTCTGCAAAGAACATGGAATTGTCAATGAGATGACTGCTCCATATTCTCTTTAATCAAATAGAGTAGCTGAGAGAAAGAACAAGGCGTTGACAGAAATGATAAACTCAATATTGTTAATTATGGGACTTCCAAACTACTTCTGAGGAGAAGCTGCGTTGACGGCTACGTTCATCCTAAACAGAGTGCCGTACGCAACATCCGATGTCACTCCTCATGAACTCTGGTTCAAAGTCAGACCCAACTTGAATGTCATTCGAGTGTGGGGGTGTCTGGCATATGTGACGCTCCCGGACTTTAAGATTCAGAAACTGGGTACGAGGACAACAAAGACCATCTTCTTGGGTTATGCTGAGAAGAGTGATGCTCGAAGGTTTCTTGATATAAAATCAAATCATATCATTGAATCTCGCGACGGATAATTCTTTGAAGATAAATTTGTAAGGCACAAGAACATTATTATTGCAAAATTTTCGGAGAATAGTGTGGGTGCACAGGAGGCTGAAGCTTTCAAATAAGATGTAGTATAAGAAAAAGTCATGCCAGAGACAACGTTCGAACTAGAACTCGCAGAACCGAGAACTAAGCGGGTGAGGAGACAGAAGAACTTCGTAGAAGATTTTGTCACCTATCATGTAGAAGCAGATCCGCTTACCTATGATGAGACGATGAAGAACAGAGACGATGTCTTCTGGAGGGAGGCTATCAATGACGAGTATGACTCAATAAACTCCAACAACACTTGGGTGTTGGTTGATCTGCTGGAAGGAGCTAAACCAATCAGATGCAAGTGGATCTTCAAAAAGAAGATGAAGGTCGATGGAACTATTGACAAGTTAAAGGCAAGACTGGTTGCTAAGGGATTTTCTCAGAAGCAGGGGATCGACTACTTCGACATATATGATCCAGTAGCACGGGTGATGACCATCAGGATATTTATTGCTCTAAGTACAATACACAATCTAGTCATTCATCAGATGGATGTTAAGACAGCATTCCTGAATGGAGAATTGACCGAAGAGATTTACCTACAACAACCAGAAGGATTTGTCATCAAAGGACTTGAAGACAAAGTCTGCAAGTTGGTGAAATAATTATACGATCAGAAGCAAGCTCCCAAGATGTGGCATGAGAAGTTTGATAAAGTCATAAGATCAAACGGCTATAGGGTCAGTAAAACGGACAAGTGCATTTACACTAAGTTCGCTGACGGGATATGAGTCATTGTTTGTCTTTACGTGGACGATATGCTAATCCTGGGTACGGATCTAGCACGTGTCACTGAAACAAAGAAGTTTCTCTCATCTAAGTTCAATATAAAGGACTTAGGGGAAGCTAATGTTATCCTGGGGATAAAGATCATCCGGACAAACACTGGAGTGGCACTGTCACAGTCTCATTATATCGTGAAGATGCTCGTACACTATAAATATCAGGATCTTCCAGGGATGATTACTCCGTACATGTGTGACAAGAAGCTGAAGCCAAATCCTAGGAAAAGCGTCAGGCAGCTGGAGTATTCAAGCGTCATTGGGAGTTTGATGTATGCAACAACTACCACAAGGCTTGACATAGCTTTTGCCGTGGGGATGCTGAGTCGATTCATGAGCAACCCAGGTGTGGAGCACTGGAAGGCTGTAAAGAGAGTGATGAGATATCTCAGGAGGACTCAGAAGTATGTACTGCACTACAGCTGATATCCGATAGTAGTGAAAGGCTTCAGTGATGCAAGCTAGTATTCAGAAGTAGAGAGCGAAAGGTCCACATGAGGATACGTCTTTTCCATGGGTAGAGCTTTTATATCGTGGAAGTCGAAGAAGCAGACTATGCTCTCTCATTCCTCGATGGAATCTGAGTTTTATGCACTGGCTACTGCAGCGGATGAAGAACAGTGGCTTCGGAAGCTCATGTATGATCTTCCATTGGTTGGTGCACAAATTTTGGTGGTACCGATATACTGTGACAACCAAGCGACTGCAGCGTGGCATCAAATGACCTCTTCAAAGGTAAAAAAAGGATTGCGCGGTTGAGGCACAAGGCAGTGAATGATCTGATAAAGACTGGAGTCATTGCCATAATTGATGTTCGGAGTCAGGAGAACCTGGCGGACCCGTTCACCAAGGGTCTCAAGCGCCAACTGGTCGATGAAACATCAACCAAAATGGGCTTGAAGACATTCTGATATTGTGTCTATATAATTCTACCATAAAGTTTTATACTATTAGTTCAAAGAGAAATCTACTAGCATCTAGCTTTTGGTTCAAAGAATGACCGTTGACTGGGAGAATATTAGGAATACTGGGTAGTCATTTAAGACATTGAGGGGTTACGTACGGACCCAGAACCACTGTTGTCTACTTCTTGTTCTTTATGAAGAATATTTTTTTGTGGAAGGATGGCTTTAACGCCTTAATAAATTCTCGGACATAGTGAATGTCCGGTATGCTTTACAGGAAGCACATAGTTTTCAGCACTACAAGGGACTTGTATCCCATGCTACAGTAATATGACACCACAGAGGTAAAATATGTAAATCCTCGGCATTAAGTCATGTCACAGCGGCATAGCACCGCACATAGGCATGTAGACTAATGTTGTAGAATGAAGAGTGGTAGGTAGCACTAAAAAGAGAGAGTGAACCTCATGTTACAGTGGTGTGATACCACAGAGGTAAAAGATGTAAATCCTCGACGAAAAGTTATGTCACAGCGGCGTAACACGGCAAGGAAGCGCAAGACTTCGTGCTGGATAGTTTGGCACTACAAAGAGGGAGTGAACCTCACGCAACAGTGGATGACACCACATGAGGGAGTGAACCTCAGTAGAAGGCCATGTCATAACGGCGTAGCACCGCAAGGAAGCGCAATGCTTCTTGCCAATGATTCTTTAAGAACTCACATACAGTGTATGAAAAGAGATACATGACGTCTCTTGAGAAAAAACTTGTAGACAACCAAAATACATACACCGAACCAGGCGTGCACATGGCCTTCAATGTGCAACCGGAAGCACAGTTGATGTCATTGTATAAGTGGAAAGAATTGCAACTATGATGAAGAATTCAAGGCTTAGTCTATTCTTGTATCATACTGTTATTTTGACCCATGCATGAAGATTCAAGTCGAAGCGACATCTATCCTAATGCATGATGGGCAGTCACTGTAAGGAACGCTCAACCTATATATTGAGATATATGGAAAATTATTGGTGTTTTTGCCTTTGGACTATGAAATATAGTCCCATATTGGCTACACCACCAAGTAGGTATCTCAATATAATGCTTTGCTTGTGTTGAGGTATGCACATGGGGTGTGGTGAGGCACATGGGTGCCATGTGGGGGTATTTTATTAGGATGAAGAAGGATTAACTCCTTATTGAAAGCATTTATGCTTTTTGTCATTCTCTTGGAATTTATTCCATAGGAGCTAAGCCCCAAAGGGGGCTTAGCGACTCGGACTCAGGCTCGGGCTCAAGGGCGCAAAGTGGCACTTTGTTGGCGCACTTTGCACTTAGCACATCAGCATCGATGCAGGCGCTTGTGTGCATTTGATGCGCGATTGCATAGGTGAGTCGCATGCGCGGTCGCATGGGCAGTCGCATGGGTTGCCGCATGGGCTGTCTCATGGGATGACGCATGGGTTGTCGCATGGGTTGTCGCATGCCTTATCGCATGCGCTGCGGCTTGTGCTACTGCTGCGGTGGATATATTTGAACGGTTATGGAAAGATACGGTCTGTTATTCATATCCATTTTTTGAGAGATTTAAAATTAATACGTGCCTATCTTTTAGGAATTCGTAATTAATCTATTTCTATCTTTCCGTAACTGTTGGGCGGCTAGGATTTTTACCCTCTCTCTATAAATACTTTCTTTGTGTCTCTTTGAGAATTTACTTCGAAAAAGATGAGACGAATAGAGTTGTTGCTGCCACCACCATTGGAGTCCAGGGAGTTCGTATGAGTCCAGACAGAGGTGACAATGAGCGTTCCAGAAGTTCTACGTGAACTTGTTGGTTCCTAGGAGCAGATCGTGTGGGACGAATCTTGCTTTGAGCAACGGTGATCTTTATCACCCCAGCAAGCAAAGTCTCTTCTTCTTCTTCTTCTTCTTCTTCTTCTTCTTCCTCCTGCTCTCTTTTGTGAGTTGTAACTCTGTTCTGTCCGTTTGCAACTACGATTGCAAGGAAGAACGAGAAGATAGTTTTCTCTGATTCATTTTTTATCTTGTTTCAAGTTGTAATCAGATCATTTATATTATCTTCTTGTATCATGAAGGGAACTCTTGTGTGAACTCCTGATCTCGACTTCAACTTTTGGTTTTACCATCTTTGATTTAGCCTCGAGAATAACATTTAGTACGTTTCATATGAACAAATTCGACAGTAAAATTCGACATGTATTTTTTAAATCCTTAATAAATAAGCAAACAACTCATTAAACACAAATTCATAAGTCCACATTTCCATCCATCTCACAAAATAATCATTTTTATAAGCAACAAGACTGTTGAATTTTTTTCTTGGTTAATTAAATAGGTTGTATGTGAGAAATTATTTTTGTATATACATTTTTTTGTGAATTGTGCCAAGCTAGTTAAAAGTATCAAGACTGCAATAGTTAATGAAAGACTGTTGGGTTTCTTTCTTGGTTAATTAAACAGGTTGCACTGGTAACCACATTTTTTGTGCCGATCTTTTTAATTATTCGTACGAAAAAATTAGTACAGAACATGTTTGAAATGACACAGTCTTTAAATTCGCATATGAATTCAAATCGTTCAAAAGTACACAAATATTATACGTTTCTTAAAATACGTAAAAATTTACGTATTATACGAGTTTTATTCGGGTGATTGCTAACAAGGCTATTGATGGAAAAATGAGTCAATTAATTTCCTCCAACAACTTCACACGTATTTGTAAAATAAATAGCTACACAAATTAGCTAAACCAAGCAAGAAATGCACATATTGATTGCTAATCTAAGCAAGAAATGGACATATTGATTGCTAATCTAAGAATTTTTTTTTGTAAATATCGGTTGGTCCCATGTTACATCAAAAATAAAATGACAAATCAACAATTTTTAAGCATGGAACTCGTGTGCCCCTTAATATTACATTAGTTGTTGATAAGATTGGACACATCAGTATCAATTCCCCTAACGCACTCGACGAGAAGTCGACAATCTTATTTTATTTTGCTATACAGATCAGTTCATATCCAATATCCACAGCAAAAGTTAATATCAATTCTACATTTATAGTTTTTAATTTGTATTTTTTTATATCTTTTTCTGAAATCAATGGACAAAAACAACTTAAAGTTAACTTCAACTATAACAATTCAACCCTCCGGATCGGTCTAGTGACGAGGAATTAGTGATGTGGATCGACGGACTAATTAGAGAGACTTTGGTGGTGCTTTCATGGCGAATGTTCACGTGAAGAAATTAAGCTTCCATCAGGTTGACAGACGTGCACCATTCTTGCATGTGCCAGTTCCACCAAAGGTGGTCCAATGGAGGCTGACCGAGTTATGGATAATGTACGGGGAAACAAAACCCAATAGAGCCATGTGGCAGTCCTTATCCTGATGGTCCTTCATTTGGTTAATTAGCTCACGTGCGATGGTGTGTTTGACTAACTGTGTAGAGAAAAAAAAGAAGAAGATGGTAAATGAAGTAGTGTTGAAAAAAGAGAGAACATGTTAGAACAACAAGGATCAACAATGCTAGTCTAACATTTTCATCCTAGGTATCAAAATGAGTAAAAAAAATCTTCTCTTGTATTCATGTCAAGATGTGTATTGGACTAGGCTGACCTGTTCCGCGGTCAGATTTGATCGATTTTGACCGGGTTCGGGTCGGTCCAATACCTAATAGAACAAGGATCGATAATGGATATTTTGGTCATTTTTCAAAATGACCAAAATATTCCTAAAACGTTCAAAAAATAACCACTAAAATGGGGGTATTTTAAAAAATAAACCCAACGAATATATCCAAAAAAAATTTAAAATTTAAAATCAGTCTAAACGGGCTTGATCAGGCCTGAACCGGGCCGGTCTGGACAGGCCAGGACCGAGTTTGACCGGCCCGAGCCTGGGCCGGGTTCCGAGCCGCCCGTCCCTTTACACACCTTGATATTCATGGGAGCCAAAAACTTTGTAATATTGAAGCTTATCAAAAGTTATAATAAATTATTTTTTATAAGTTGCTACTATAAGTGGATGGCTAGCATGTTTAGTAACTCCATGGTACAAGGTACTGCCAAATATAATAAAAAATTTGGTAAAAGATAGGGATAATTTTTTTTATATTTTGGTTGATGAAACCAAATATTATCTAACAAAGAACAGATGGCTATTGTCTTGAGATTCGTAATATCACTGGTTTTCTGCGAGAGCATATCTTTGCTGTTGTTCATGTTACAGATACTACTGCTTTAACACTTAAGAAGGAAATATCTGATGTCCTGGGTAGACGTGACTTACAGATTTGTGTTAGGAAAATGCTATTTAGCCCGTGGTTCTGGGACCGCCAACCAGACCGCGGGCCATATGGAAGATCCCCATTGGTCCCCTCTATTTGTTTGGGCCCACCACCAAAAATAGGGCCAATGGGGAGCTGCCACGTGGCCCGCGGTCTGGTTGGCGGTCCAGAACCGCAGGCTACATAGTGCTGTCGTTTGTTATATGCGAGGTCGAAGGTAAGATGGAGCTAGCAATATTCATGGCGCATGGAATGGTGTACATGCTCTATTCTTAAGAGATTCTTCGTATGCATATTATGTGCATTGTTTTTCCCATCGACTACAACTAGCATTGGTTGCGGCTGCTGAAAAGGAGATTTCAATTTTCTCGTTCTTTTCAAAACTAACATGCATTTTCAATCTGGTGAGTGCTTCTCCTAAACGTCGACACACCAAGTTACATTCTGCTAAAGCAATTACAATTGTCAATCTAATGAGACTGATAGAGGGGCTAATCAGATTGGTACTTTGCATCGAGCAGGAACTACTCGTTGGAGTTCTCATTTTGATTCTATTTTCCGTTTGATAGTGTAGTACCCTGATCCTGTTGCGGAGCACGGACTGGGCTAGCGGTCGAATGGCCGAGTCAGAATCAGAGAATGGAAAAACCTTGCTGGTATCGATTGATCGGGACAAAGAGATTGGGAGCCGTTCCTCGTTATGTGATAGAATCCTTAGAAGTTGCTCCCAAGATGCAGTGTATGGTGTCTTGGAGAGTAAACTCTCTATAAGGGTCTAACCCTCAAGACCCATGCGTCGTTGATTTTTGATGTTGGTTTTCTCTGTTGGTTTTGTGATTTGCGTTTAAGTGATTATTTTTGATGAACGGTTTTTACTGCATGCATTCACTGTCTCGCATTTATATATCGAATTAGTGAGAGAAAGAGAAGAGGAATTATGAACCTGTATTGGTGCCAATACAGGTGAACTTGTGAACCGAGCTTGAAGTCGCGAAGAAGATCTCTCTTTCTCAGCAATTCACCAACTAATGAGTGACTTCGATCCTTCAATGAATCCTTTAGTCATCATGCTTAATAAAATGATCAATGATACCTAGCAAAGAACCCAGAAAGATAATCAAGATAAATAATCACATTACTATAAACTGGACTGTTGTAGTATAATGGTTATGTGGCAAAGACCCTGGACTGGGCGGTAAGTATGGTAGGTTGTGGCTAAGGCAAATAATAACACTATGGCATATTTTATCAAGTTCTTCTGCACTTGCATATTTTCTTCTATTAGTAGTTACATTTCATGCATTGTCATAAACAAACTAGTGCACAAGGGGTAGGTTCCTAGAGGCGGTGCTCCGGAGCCACGGGGCCGCTTCGGCCTCGGGGGAAATGGGTGCTAAAGTAATTGCATCAGAAATTTAGGACCTTCAGTGAGGCTAGTCCCTGCACTGAACAGGGCGGCAAACTTCCAAGAAAGTCGTGATGGCTTGACCAGTGACCTTCATATAGACAGGGTGCATGCTAACATTGTCTTGTGCAGGCAGTGTAAGTATTACTCATAAACAAGGATGGCTGAACGACCGTGGGCAAGAATCACCGAATATGGTGATAAATATATATTTTTCTTATGTTCTTGGAATATGAATTGTTAATTGAACTTAAGGCAACATAACAAGATCACAATAATAACTGATACTTTCACATATCTACTTAGTGTTGGCTTTTTAGGTGAGATTGGTTGTGGCCTCTCACCAGTACAAGTTGCGTACAGACCCAAGTTTGTGGGCATCCTCAGGTGCTGGGGATCTAGCTACTGCGAGGGAACATTGAAGGTTTTTGTCCGACTCTTTAGAAGCTTTGCACTTAAAGCTTCCAAGTGGAGAAGAAGACTCTAGCTGAAGGTGGTCCATGAGTTTTAATATTTCAATAAGGGATATAATATATGGAGCAGCTTTGTAAGCCAAGTCTGGCATTTTTATCTCGGCAGTTTGAGGGCCTTATGTTTTCATTCAAAGAATTATCAATAAAGAGCTAATTCTATTTCAAATGTGTGTTCATTTTCTCTGTGAATGTTGTATACTCTATATTCAAATATCGGTTTACAAAATGAGCATGAGCATGCCTTATACAAGCGCAACCCCAGGCTTATACGGTATCACGTCAAGCGAGGACGGCGGCTTTGCAGAACCGGGGTGTGGGAAGCCCAAGCGAAGACGTTCGGTTCTGCAAAATCGGGGCGATGACAGTTTGGTATTAGAGCACGATTTTACTTCCTTGGGAATTTTTCAATTTTAAGATTTTCGAAAATGACACAAGTTTATTGGTTTTGATGCCTTGAATTTTTGTTGCCGCGAAATGAGATGCTCCATACAATAAGTCCATAATATTTTATGAGAATAACATTTTCTTTCTGTGTTTTACAGAAATGACAAAGTCTAGACACGAAAAACCAACTAGTTCGAGAGTGCCAGCAACATCGGCACCTTCGACAGACCCGATGGATAAGGTATTGCACATGCTGGAAGCGCAACAGAAGCTGGGAGAGGTCCAACAAAGACAAATTAATGATATGCAACAAATGCTGCAGACCGTCGTAGACAATAATCCAATGCTATGCCTGCAGCTGCCCCAGTGGCCACTAATACGAGGAGAGTGGACATGTCAGGGCGGATGACACTCAATCGGCGAAGAAGAAATTTTTTGCCACGGATATTGCAGAGTTCAAGAAGATTTACAATATTTCGTTTAAGGAAACAGAAGAAGCCACCGTCGTGGTGGATTGGTTAGCTGAAGTGGAAGAACATCTTGAACTCCTCAACATTACTAGGCTTAAGATGGTATCATGCGCACAGCTAATATTGGTCTCCAACACGCACAATTGGTGGCAAAGTCAGAAAAAGATATTGGCTGGTGTAAACGGATCTACGAAGATTACGTGGCCGATGTTCAAGGAAGCCTTCTTGGAACAATATTTTTCCTCAACTGAACAATGCAAAAGGAGCAAGATTTCAGTAAGCTGGAAGAGGGGAGCATGATGGTGAAACAGTATGAGGCAAAAAGATTTCTCCAATCTCAGTATTCTTGTACCAGGTTTGTCGTTGAAGCGGCCAAGGCTCGTCGCTTCGAACAGGGACTTAGGCCTGCTCTACAGTCGCAAGTAGTGATCCACAAGTATAAAACCTTCAAAGAATCTTTTGACTGTGCGAAGGAGCTGGATATACACTATCCTGCACCATCTTCGGTCGCCCCATCAGCACATAATACCAACAATAAGTAATCATACTCGGGAGGAAGGTATGAGGCTCCGAAGCGCCAGATCAACGACGGCTTCCAGGGGCACAACCAAGGTAGGGCGTACTGCTATAGTTGTCACGGCAAAGGGCACATCACTAGGGATTGCCAAGTTCCTGAGGGAGAGTGCTTTAAATGCGGTCTCCTAGACCACAAGGCTTGGGAGTGCAAAGGAACAATTGTAAATCAGGGCCATCGACGTCAGCAGCCCCTATAGTAGAATCAACAAAATCTTGGGCAAGCTCCATGGGCACCTCATGCTGGGAAAAATCAGAATCAGCGAACTGGTGTGCAAGGCCGAGTTATGCCCTGACTCGGGAGGAGGCCTTCTCTTTGGATATAGTCATGAAAGGTATACTGTTATTTAATGGCATTCTTGCACGTGTACTATTTGACTCTAGTGCTACTCATAGTTTCATATCTGTTGATTATGCTGTAGAACATAAACTGAAAACATCTGTATTAAATGTAAAACTTAGTTTTAGCACTCCATCTGGGGTAGAGATGCCTGCTAACTTGATATGTAGGGATGACTACATATGTATTGGAGGTAGAAACTTGTCGTTGGATGTCTTTGTTCTCGACATCAAGGATTATGATATCATTCTAGGAACGGATTGCCTTAATGCATGTGGTGCGACGATCGATTGCACCAAAAAGAGAGTTATGTTTCGTCTACCAGGAGAGACAGAATTCTCATACTCGTGTGGTACGGCGTCGACCAAGCCATCTATGGTGATTTCGACACATATGACCCGACGGATGTTATATTCTGGTTGCGAAGGGTATTTGGCTTTTGTCCGGGACACACGCAAGGAGGGTGTCGACCCAGTTCATACTGAAGTTGTGGTCAAATTTTTTGATGTGTTTCCAGACGAGATATCCGAAATGCCACCGGGCCAAGAAATTGAGTTCTGTATTGATACATTTCTAAATACAAGACTGATCTCCAAAGCCCCGTACAAGATGGAGCCCATATAATTAAAGGAACTGAAGGTCCAACTCCAAGAATTGTTGGATCGTGGATACATTCGCCCCAGTGTTTCACCTTGGGGAGTCCCGATATTATTTGTTAAGAAGAAAGACGGTACGACGCGGCTGTGCATCTCTTACCGTGAACTCAATAAAGCCACAGTTCAGAACAAGTATCCTCTACCTAGAATCTATGACCTGTTCGACCAGCTCCAAGGTTCGACAATGTTTACGAAGATTGATCTCCGCTCTGGTAACCATCAGTTGAAGATTAATCCAGACGACATCCCTAAGTCGGTATTTCGTACGAGATATGGATACTACGAGTTTTTGGTTATGCCGTTTGGTTTAACCAATGTCCCTGCTGCCTTCATGGATATGATGAACCGAGTCTTCCGCCCCTACTTAGATAAGTTTGTGGTCATGTTCATCTATGATATCCTAATATATTCAAAGAGCAAGGAAGAATATATCGCCCATTTGAGAACAGTACTACAGATCCTACGGGAAAATTAGCTATGTGATAAGCTCAGTAAATATGAATTTTGGATGAGTAGCGTGTCGTTCCTTGGGCACGTTATCTCGTCGAAAGGTGTCTCGGTGGATCCAAAGAAAGTTTTAGTGGTGGACTGGAAACAGCCCACTTCAGCTAGCGAAGTCCGAATTTTCCTTGGTTTGGCTTGTTATTACAGAAAATTTGTAAAAGATTTTGCAAAGGTGGCGTCGCCTCTGATTCGCCTCACCCACAAGGGAGGGACATTTAAGTGGGCTGATGATTGTGAAGCTAGTTTCAAGAATTGAAACAACGTCTCGTGTCAGCTGTAAACACCCTAAATTTTTTCAGATTTTTTAAAATCAATTTTTGGAATTAAATATGCAATTTTCAGTAATTTACATAGGGCCTGTGGTGAGTTTGTAATTTTTAATTGCCAATAAATAACATTAAAATGAATTAAAAACATGATTTTAAGGTGTAAAATAGAAAACCGGACTTAGGGTAATTTTCTGGGATTTTATTGGGCCTCAGACATATTTTAAAAGCCTAAAAACTATTTTTCTAAATTAATTAATTATTTAATTAATTAATATTAATTATTATCATTATTATTATTTTTGTTTTTATTATTATTATTAGGTTTTGGGCCCGGCCCGGCCTAGTGGGCCGAGCCCAGTGCAGCGAGCCCAGCCCCTCCTCCTTAGCGGGTCGGGCGGGTCCGCTCACCCGGAGCCCGCCGCCCGACCCGACCCGGACCCCGGTCACCCCTGTCACCCTCTCCCACGACCCGCCGAGAAACCCGCCGCCGCCTTCGCCGGAGGGGATCACCCCCACGTCGCCTCCCCCTCCGACCTCTCCGCCACGTCGCCCCCGGCCTTCCCCGCCCGAAACCCCTATAAATTCTCCCATCTCCGCCCTTGTTCTCCCCCCCAAACCGAAACCCTAGATCTACCCCGACTCCGGCAGCCCGTCCGGTGACCTCCACCTCCCTCAGCCACCTGCGACGACCTCCCCCCAGGCGAACCACCTCCTCCTCTCCCCTTCCTCCTCCTCCCCAGGCGGCCAGACCCCCGAGCCCTCCTCCCCGCTGCTGTCTCCCCTCCGCCGGAGCCGCAGCCACCGCCCAGCCCTCGCCGGAGCCGCCGCAGCCCCGGCCCGACCTCGCCGACCGACGGCGTACCCTCCAGCAGCACCGGACACGCCAAGGACACGGCCCAGACGTGGATACGAGCCCGGACACGCCGCGGACAAAGCACAGGACACGACGCGATTCGGACTCGAAAAGCCCCGATTTCTCGGTCCCCTTCAGGTACTCGTATCTTGCAACCCTGATCTCCGTTTTCGATTCCGTCAATTCCTACGCGAAGCCTGTATGACCCTCTCGGTGCCCGGACAAACCGCTCGGGGCATCGCGTCCTGTGGTGATCGCACACCGCGATCCAAAAACAGGAAAAACCAGACCCTGTTTTACCCCGGAACCGAGTACGCCCCGCCAAACGGGACGACTTGGTCGCGCACGGTCTTCACAGATACGTGCGCCTCGTCGATACGGACATGTGGGTTTTCGCGGAAGCTGATTCGGGTGTGCGTGCACCCCGGAATCAACGCGTATCCGCGGACATCGCCCCGTATCCGCCCTTTCTGCAATTCGACCTAACTTCGTGCACACACGTCAGATCGAGACGAAACTTGCGCCATCGGACTCGTAGCGATACGCTGGTCCTGTGGGTCAAGTTTGGTTCGATTCTGAGAACGTTGACGAAATCGCGTGTCGTGGGCCCCACAGGCCCCGCTCGACGGGCGATTTCGTGATCGGCTCATCGGAATTCAAATCTGAAAGTTCCGTTGGGTTCGTATCAGCGTTCCTGACCTGTTGACACTAAGTTTGGTGAATTTGGAGACCGTTGACCCGGACACATTTTTCGGTGCAAAGCGGGCCCACCGGCGGACCCCGTTTTGGCCCGAAACTGCCGTTTTTGCCCTTGTCTCCAAACTGGACCCAAGGACAGGCGATCCTAGCTGTTTGACACCTTCTGAGCGCGATGGTACTGTTTATTTCAGCTTTCGGAGACATCTCTGGGAATTTTCGAAACCAGGACCTTAGTGGAATCCAAACTCCAGGCAAGTGCACCTTGCCAAACTTGCAGTCATTATTTTCATATTTTCTGAATAAATACTCTGCTGGATGTTTTGTGTAAATTCATATAAACTGTTTTAAACTGCTTAAACCTAGGGAACGTATGACGTACCTAGTGTCCGATCATAGTCGGGTACCGACACCGTACGCGGTGTTGGGTTCGTCATTTAGAGATGGATTTACGATCCCCTTACTCTTGTACTTGACCTATCAAGTACCCTAAAACCCAGGACACCTGACACTATCATGAACAGAATCTTCCTGAGTTATTCGTGGTGATTCTGTATAGGATACAGGACTTGACAGAGTTATTTTATTTAGACATTATGACTTGTTGCATTAGTTATAATCCCGCTGACATGGACATGAGACGTTATGGTCATGGCTTGCGTGATTACATTGGGTGGGGAGAGACACACAGGCTACAGGCTGTTCTATATATATATCTACTATTAGTGTGAGGTCGTAGACTCTCCAGCAGAGCTAGACCCTTTACTTGTTATTACTGCTACCGGCTCCCCGACACAGAGCTTGTAGCGGTCTCAGCCTGAGTACTAGTGTTGCTCTCATTTGCATATCACATAGATGGTTAGTTACTTAGTTTACCCTGCTGTTTCATTTACTTATTGCACTGCTTATTCATTTGGCTTGTTTTATCTTGTGCCTTGCTTGTCCACTGAGGACCTGGATTTGGATGATGTCCCCAGGTTTAGCTGAGGAGCAGTATCCCGAGGTATACGGGACAGGTGCTGAAGCTATTGCTGGAGCTGAACAGAACACAGAAGACGAGGTGACTGCCGAGGACTTCTCCTGAGTGCTTGTTCCAGTACTCAGTATTTTATTTCATGTTTATTTCCTTGTTCCTGGCCTATAGAGCCAGTTTATTTCAGACTTAAGTCGGATTGTTTCTCCGACTGATTTGCTGTGATTGTTATTGCTACTCATTTCCATTTTATTATGCAGTTTATTTCTTTATCTTTATGGATGAGATTAGTGTGGCTTGTTAGTAGACCTTATTTACAGCTTAAGTACGCCCTGATGGCTCCATTCAATTGGGTTATCCATCGGTGCGTGCTGCTGGCCGTTGCCACGCATCTCCAGTCCCTCGGCATTTTGGGACTGGGGCGTGACATCAGCCCCAATTCTTACATTACCAGAAGGCGATAAGGAATTTCAGATTTTCAGTGACGCATCTGGCCAGGGTTTGGGGTGTGTACTCTTGCGAAGAGATAAGGTGATATCCTTTGCTTCATGAAAACTTAAGCTACACGAAAAGAATTATCCTACACATAATCTAGAACTGGCGGCAGTTATATTCACGTTGAAATTGTGGCGACACTACCTCTATGGTGCGGCTTGCAAAATCTACACGGATCATCAGAGCCTCAAATACCTTTTCACCCAAAAGAAATTAAATTTACGGCAAATGCGTTGGCTGGACCTCATTAAATACTATGATTTATCAATAGATAGTACTCCGGGTAAGGACAATGTTGTGGCGGATGCATTGAGCAGGAAGTATATGACATCTCAATCAGTTGACAAACGGTTACTGCGAGATTTGGAGGATATGGGGATCGAACACCGAGTTCGACACCGAGGGGTACAACTTGCTTAAATGAACCTTGAGCCGAGCTTGCTAGATCGAATCAAGTCCGCACAGAAGGATAATACGTACCTTGTAAAATTTCTCACATAAAATAGATATTTTGTGTGTATTTTATATTATTATATTTATTATAGATTATTTTAAATATTGAATTTTTTTAGAGTATTTTCATAGTTAATTAGAAAATAGATTTCTTGATTTAATTAAATAAATTTGAAATTATTTTCTCAAAACTATTTTTACTACCATATATCTCTTATTAAAATATTATAAATATTTTTTTAGAATTTATTGATGGTGCAAATATTTTCTTTTCTCTCGAATTTTTATACTCTAATATATGTGTGTGTGTGTGTGTGTGTGTGTGTGTGTGTGTGTGTGTGTGTGTGTATATATATATATATATATATATATATATAATAATAATAATAGTTTTTAATTACTAATTAGAAAAGAGAAAAAGAAAGAAAACAAAAGGAAAACAAAACAACAAACCTACATCCCCAACCTGTGCGGCTACAGAACCCATTCCCCCTCATATATATATATATATATATATATATATATATATATATATATATATATATATAGAGAGAGAGAGAGAGAGAGAGAGAAAGAAGAGGAAAAGAAACCCTAACCCTAAATTCTTTCCCCGCCGAGCCAACCCGCAGGAGACCCCTGACCCTGGGCGGACCACCCCGCGGCCGGCGACCACCTCCGCCGCCATCGCAGCGTTTCGCGTGCGCGGGCGAAACCCACAACTGCAGCAGCCGCACAGTAGCAAGTCAGCCGAACTACCCATCTTCTAGGTGATGTTTCTCTCTCGTCTCTCGTTCTTTTTACGAATGGTTTTTCTGTACACGCTCACAACCTGACCCCCTACGAATTCCTTCTAGTGGAACCAATTTTGGAGTCCCGGATTGATCGAAAAATCGACCGAAAGTTGGTCGAAAATTGTTCAAAAACAGTTCAGGAATTCAATCCAACCGTCCATGTTCATGTCCAATTTTTTACCAACCCGTTTAATTTTTTAAAAAATCTAATTGAAAGAACTTCTTCCTAATGTAACCAAGATTTTTAATGTTCTTTTAGTTTTTATTAGTTTGCAATGTGGATTGAATTATTCTGATTTCAAAACGACCAAAAACCAGTTTTCAAAACCTTAAAATCTTGCGATACGGAGTGCGCCCCACCAAACGGGACCACCACGCCGCATACCAGTTTAACTGAAAGGGACGTATGGTACATCCCAATGTGTAGATTTTTGCAAAAGTTGATTCGAACGTGTGTGCGCGCCAGAATCAACCCGTATCTGTAAAAAATTCCCGTATTGCGACTTTTGCAAATAACCACCCTACTTTGTGTGTGCTCGTCGAATCACCACAAAACTTGTGCCAACGGATTCATGGTATCATGCTGGTCTTGTGACCCAAGTTTCGCTCGATTCCGAGACAGTTGACCAAACCACATATTTGCGGGCCCCACGACTTAACTTGATGAGCAAATTTGTGATCGGCTCACCTGAATCCAAAACTGGAAATACCATTGAGTTCGTATCGCCGTTTAAGATTTGTTTAACCTATAATTTGTTCTATTTAGAGATTTTTATCTTTGGCACATTTTTTGGTACAAAGTGGGCTACCGGTAGACCCTACTTTGGTCCGAAATTACCGTTTTAGCCCTTGTGTCCAAATTGGACTTATGGGTAGTCAATCCTAGTATTTTTATATTTTAAAAATGTTAGTGATGTTTGTTGCAGCATCTGGAGGCGTTTGTTCTGCTTCCATATTTACTGAGAGCGTTGTACATATTACCAGCACCAGACTATTGCCAGGCAAGTACACCTTGCTTGATTGTATTGTTAAGTTTACGTTATGCCTAGTTTCTTATTTGTTTAGTTGTGTGCATGCATCCTAGAAGTAGTTAACTTACCTGGTATGTTGTAAAGATACGTGGTATCTTCTGACCTAACACTGTTTGAAACACGTTCATTGTCTAAGTGAGAGAGTGCATGGACTAGCATGTCGACTGATCATCGGTACGAGAGTTCGAGTCTTGTGTTAGTAGTCGGTATTGGTTTAATTTTCTAGATATTATTTGACGTCATTGCATTATATCTGCACCGCGTATACGGTTCGGATAGTACATTGGGAGGGGAGAATCTACTAGTGAGCGTATGGGATTTCTGTTTCTAATGGTGTAAATGGTGTATATCGTGTACCCCCGAGTTCTGCGGAACACCTAGTGGGATGAATATTCTTCTATTTCTCCCCCCTCATGCGCCATTAGAGATGTCTCGAGTGCATATCACGTAGGTGATTTAGTTACCCTATTTATTGTTTATTGCTTTACTTTCATACATGTCGATTTCTTGTGTACTTGTTATGTCCCTCTGAGGACCTGGCACTCTTTCCAGGTATAGAAGATTATGATTATTTGCAGGAGCACGGATCAAGACTGGCTACTTCTTTCTCTTTCGAGGAGGTCTTCCCTTAAAGCTTCTTGATCTCTGGATGATGTACTTATTTTGGTGTCTTTTATATTCTTGTTTGGTAGTAGATCTGTCTCCACCCGACTACTAGTTCTTCTCGACTATTTCTTACTTGGTACATTATCGTATTTGGTTATATATTTCTATTTGGTTTTGTGGATAAGTTTAGTATTGCCTGTGACTGGTGAAATTATACCACTTATGAATTATTATTTATAAAACAACGTATGTATGTGCATGATTTATATATATTGGAGTTATCATATACATACGGCTGGCATTCTTATGTATTCCTAGTCCTACGTATTTTGGGACTGGGGCGTAACATACATAGAGAAGATGCGCGAGCTGACTTCAACAGGGAAGGCAACCGACTTTGCGGAAGATGATAACAGAATACTGTGAGTGAAGGAAAGACTATGTGTGCCCAATGACACAGAGATTCGAAAGAAAATATTGACGGAAGCACTTATGCAAATTATACCTTACATCCAGGGAGTATAAAATGTATAAGGACTTGTGCGCAAACTTTTGGTGGCACAATATGAAGAAAGATGTGGCACTCTTTGTGTCACAATGTATGGCATGTCAGCAGGTGAAAGCAGAACACCAAAGGCCATACGAGGAGATGCAGAACCTTCCTATTCCAGAGTGAAAATGGGATCACATTTCCATGAATTTCATAGTTGGCTTGCCGAAGGCGCAGCGAGAAAATAATATGATTTGGGTTATCGTAGATAGATTGACCAAGTCGGCACATTTTATCGCGATCAAAATCTCCTGGGGCGTCGATCGGTTGGCTCAACTATATTTGGACGAAGTAGTCCAACTGCACGGTGCACTAGCTTCAATCGTGTCAGATCAGGATAAAAGATTCGTATCGCTGTTCTGAATAGTCTACAGGCAGCGATGGGCACACGGTTACAAATATCCTCTACATATCATCCTCAGACTGATGGTCAGACCGAACGGATTAATCAAATCTTGGAGGACATGTTGCGCCTATGCGTAATATATTTGAAAAGAAGTTGGGATAGTCACCTGCCGCTAGCAGAATTTGCCTACAAAACAATTACCAATCGAGTATCGATGGCGTCGTATGACGAATTGTACGGGCAAAAGTATCGGTCACTGATTTACTGGGATAAAATTGCTGTGCAACAAGCACTTTGTGGTGCCCCGTTCCCCCTATTTAGGGAGCGCGACTAAAAAATACTAGACGGTATCGTTCGATCGGGATAGATTGAAACAAGAACTCATCCTCGTTATGGATTTGCTTCTTCGGAATCGATTCCCATATTCAGTGGACCGTGCCCCCAGGATCGACTTAGCGGCAGAGTCAGGAGGGACCTCTCCGCTGCATCTTTTGTTGCCTAGTTTTTACTGTCGCTTGTTGCTTTCGTGCCTTGAGTTGGTTTTCGGATTTGCTTGCGTTTTCTTGAACGGTTTTGATGTAATTCATTATTTTCGTTCGTTGAACTGTACTTTAATTTCGAGATTTGGAAAGAGTGGAAAAGGTATTGATCAAGCTGTTCGTGGCAATGCAGGTGAACAAGCAGTAGACGACGCGCAAGCAGAGTCCTGACGTACCGCTTTCCTTCTCCCTTTCAACCAAATTGTGAGTGGCTTATATTCGATTTAGTTGGCCCTTCTTCCAAGCCTTCACACCTAAAAATCTTGCATTCTTGTTTGCCCTGATCAAATGATACCAAGTAATAACTAAAAGATGTCAAGATAGAATAGAAATAGACTTGGAATATTATGCTTGTCAACTAAACTTGTAAACGGTTATCTACTGCATGCTAGTTCATTCAAATGTTCATCATATGCCTCAATTTTAGTTAGAATGCATACTTCTTCTATAAATTGTGCTATGTATAGAACGTGCCATGCTATGCTACAAATTGTTCAGGGAGACTATGCAAAATGAATAATGAAATGCTGCTTGTCTTGTACTCTTGTTGCCTCAACTGTATAAATGATAACTTAGCCTAGATACCGTTCGATCACGAACAACTTGTGCACAAGGTCACGGTTCTTGCGGATGGTCGCTGGGGCACTGGCACCGATCCGGTCCGGGCAGAACCTATTGTTTAGTCTCTTGTACTTGACGGAATGTCTTGCAACGCCTCTTGTACTTTCGTTGCAGGCTATTCTGCCAAAGACTATATCGTCCTTTATGGCATACGCTAGTGTTCCTCTCGTATATTTAAACCTGTGCATGCTAACTTGTGTCTTCGTTGCAGGGAAGGACATGGTAAGTATTGTGCAGGTGGTTCGGACGGACAGGTAAAAGCCACTGAACGGTGGCAAGTTCATTTCAGTAGTTTATATATATACTACTGCTTGTAAAATGAACTAAGGCAAGACAGAAAGACCACAAATAATAAGCATGCTTCATATAAATAACGTGTTGATTGGTATAGTTGGGTTAGCTCGCCTTCACCAGTATATTTCGATGTACTGACCCTTGTTGAAACAGGTTCCCCAAACTAAGGAGATTCGAGCGAGGAGCTGAAGTCGTCTTCCCGATCCAGTCCAGTTGTAGGCGTGTTCAGATCGCGCCCCTTGAAGCATTTTGAAGCAAGAGCTTGCAACCTAAAAATAATGCAGCTCAGAGGGAAAGCCGTCATCCCTCCAGGAGGTCTTTATATTTTAAAGTTTAGTAAAGGGATGTAATGTACATAATAGATATCTCATTTTATGTCAATATTTTGTAAGCCCGTGCGGCAGTTAGCTGACTTGTTTAAGAGTTTGTAATAGATGTTCATTATCAATAAAGAGAACTTTTCCATGTTTCAACTTATGTTTCAATTTTTCTGCGTACTCTGGATATGTGCTCGCTATGCGAAATAACTTAGCCTTGTGCGGTGCGCAACCTAGGCCCGCACGGCGGTCACGTCCGGGGGACGACTATCGATTCCATGGAATTGGGGCGTGACACACTTGGGCCAAAATTGGTAGAACAACCAGTCGAGAAAGTTTGCATAATTCAAAAAAAGTTAAAAGTGGCACAAAGTCGGCAAAAGAGTTACGCAGACATCCATCGACGACCGTTAGAGTTTATGGTCGGGGACCATGTGTTCTTTAAGGTATCGTCAATGCGTGGAGTTATGCAGTTCGACGCGAAGGGAAAGCTGAGTCCTCTGTTCGTCGGTCCATTCGATATCCTTAAACGAGTTGGTCCAGTCGTCTACCAGATCGCGCTACCACAGTCGTTGGCTGAAGTGAATGATATGTTCCATGTTTCTCAACTACGAAAGTATGTGCATAATCCAAGTCACGTGGTAGACTTTGGTTAGTTGGGACTGCGGGCCGACTTGAATTACGTGGAGGAACCTGTCCAAATTTTTGATAGAAAAGAGAAAGTGCTGCGGAGTCGAGCAGTTACTTTGGTTCGCGTGCTTTGGCACAACCACTCCGTCGAAGAGTCGACATGGGAGCTCGAGGTGGAGATGAGGGAAACATTTTCTTTGTTATTCGATAGCGAAGGTGGGTTTTTCCTTAAGTTTTGGGGATGAAACTTTTTGTTAGTGTGTTAATATGTAGTGCCATGATCCTGTTGTGGAGCACGGACTGGGCTAACGGTCGAATGGCCGAGTCAAAATCAGAGAATGGAGAAACCTTGCCGGTATCAATTAATCTGGACAAAGAGACGGGGAGTCACTTCTCGTTATGGGATGTAATCCTTAGAAGTTGCTCCCAAGATGCAGTGTATGGTGTCTTGGGGAGTAAACTCTCTACAAGGGTCTAAGTCTCAAGATTCGTGCGCTGTTGGTTTTTTATGTTGGTTTTCGCTGTTGGTTTTATGATTTTTGTTTTCGTGATTATTTTCGATGAACGGTTTTTCTTGCATGCATTCACTGCCTCATATTTACATATTGAATTATTGAGAGAAAGAGAAGAGGAATTCTGAACCTGTGTTGGTGCCAATGTAGGTGAACTTGTGAACCGAGCTTGAAATCGTGAAGAAGATATCTCTTTCTCAGTAATTTACCAACTAGTGAGTAACTTCGATCATTCGATGAATCCTTTAGTCATCATGCTTAACAAAACGATTAATGATACCTAGCAAAGAATCCAAAAAGATAAGCAAGATAAATAATCACATTACTATGAACTGAACTGTTGTAGTATAATGGTTATGTGGCAAAGACCCTGGACTGGGCGGTAAGTATGGTGGGCTGTGGCTAAGGCAAATAATAACACTGTGGCATATTTTATCAAGTTCTTTTGTGCTTGCATGTTTCTTCTATTAGTTGCTGCATTTCATGCATGGTCATAGACAAACTTGTGCATAAGGGGTAGGTTCCTAGAGGCGGTGCACCGGGACCATGGGACCGCTTAGGCATGGGAGGACATGGGTGCTAAAATAATTGCATCAAAAATTTAGGACCTTCAGTGAGACTAGCTTCCTGCACCGAACGGGGCACTGAACTTCCAAGAAAGTCGTGATGGCTTGGCCAGTGACCTTTATATAGACACGGTGCATGCTAACATTATCTTGTGCAGGCAGTGTAAGTATTACTCATAAACATGGATGGTTGAACGACCGTGGGTAAGAATCACCGAATATGGTGATAAACATATGTTTTCCTTATGTTCTTGGAATATGAATTGTTAATTAAACTTAAGGCAACATAGCAAGATCACAATAATAACTGATGCTTTCACATATCTACATAGTGTTGGATTTTTTAGGTGAGATTGGTTGCGGCCGCTCACCAGTACAAGTTACATACTGGCCCATGTTTGTGGACATCCTCAGGTACTAGGGATTTATCTGCTACGAGGGAACATTAATTGAAGGTTTTGGTCCGACTCTTTAGTAGCCTTGCACTTAAAGCTTCCAGGTGGAGAAGAAGACTCAAGCTGAAGGTGGTCCATGAGTTTTAATATTTTAATAAGGGATATGATGTATGGAGCAGCGTTGTTTCTCATTTCAATATTTCTGTAAGTTGTAAGCCAAGTCTGGCATTTTTATCTCGGCCGTTTGCGGGCCTTATGTTTCCTTTCAAAGAATTATCAATAAAGAGCTAATTCTATTTCAAATGTGTGTTCAATTTCTCTGTGAATGATGTATACTCTATCTTCAAATATCGGTTTATAAAATGAGCACGAGCACGCCTTGTACAAGTGCAACCACAGGCTTGTACGACATCACGCCAAGCGAGGATGACGGCTCTGCAGAACCGGGTGTGGAAAGCCTAAGCGAGGACGTTGGGTTCTACGGAACCGGGGCGATGATAGATAGATATGTACAGTGCCATGATTACTGTGCTTGAAAGCACACTGAATGAGGGGTCCTCTAACTCTGTACGTGGAGAAGCTGGTGGTTTTTTAATTGTGATGAAGTCTTTTGATTTTATATATTCATAAAACTATAGCAATTACAGATATACTTTATCGAGCCTTGCAACATAAGTCTTTAGACATTTTAAATGCAGTGGACCTTTATCAACCAAAGCATTGCTTCAAACTTTGAGAGGAGAAAGTTTTGATAGTCTCTTGATGCATGTGGAATCAGTTTGTACAAAGTACAATGTTGAGATACCTAATATGGATGATTGTTATAAAGGGGCTACCGGTCATTCATGTCAGCAAAAGGATCTATTACAGTTGAGCATCACTATCATTTTGCTATATTTAAAGCTGTGATAGACTTTCATGTGGAAGAGCTAAATAGTAGATTCAATGACGTTTCTGTGGAACTCCTTCTGCTGAGCTCTGCTTTGGAACCAAGAGACAACTTTAAGTTGTTTCAGTGAATATGAAATGCATTACTTGAGAAGTCAGTTGGAGCATTATAAGGTTGATATACTTCGTCATGAGAAATTTTAGAATATATCAACCATTTTCGAGTTATGTCAAAGATTAATTGAAACAAAATCGATAGGTTGATACGTCTTGTTTTAAACCTTCCTGTTTCGATTGCCACAACAAAACGATCATCTTTGCTATGAAGCATGTTAGATATTCTCTTCGCAATAAAATGGAAAAATGAGTTCTTAGTAGATTCTTTGATTGTCTACATCGAACGAAAACTTGTTGAATGTATCGATTCTGATTTGGTCATTGATGAATTCTACTCTCTGAAGCATCGTAGAACGCAACTTCAATATCTTTGATGATATGTATTTTCCTTTGTTTTTTGTTCGATAAAGATTTTTTTATAACTATTTGCTTGGCCTATTTTTGTCTAAATAGTAGAACATTAGACTTAGACTTAGCCCAGGGTAACTTAAATTCCTGGCTCCGCCCTTGTCAACAGGATCAAGTCCCGTCGTTGGCACTTCCTTCGTTGTTCGAACCTCCTCACCCTCGACGAGTTCTGCAACATTGCGGATCCTTTGTTAATGGTTAAGAGGATACCTATGTTTCTTAGTATTCGAATTTATGCCTATAAGAGTTCACTGGTAAGCTAAATATATTTTTTTGTCTGTTTTTTTTTGTTTTTTTTTAACATATTAGACACGGTTCTACGTTGGCTAGACACGATGTAGTATAAAAATAATAAAATATGGTCATGACGATACTGACATAACTATTTACGTGAAGAAATAAATATTCCATCAGATTGACAGAGTTGCACCATTCTTGCATGTGCCCGTTTCACCAAAGGTGGTGGGTCCGGTCCAATCCAATCCAATAGAGATGTACGTGGAAACAAACCCAACAGAGCCATCTGGCAGTCCTTATCCATATCTATACCAAGACTAGATGGTCCTTCATTTCGTTAATTACGATAGTGTGTTTGTGACTGTGTCAGAACTACGAAGGACAAAATATGGTAAATATCAACAATCAATAATGCTAAGTTTACTATCAAATGCCTACAATCTTTTTACAATCCTCTCACATTTCGGCTATGTGGGCCATCTTTCGGTTTTATCTTTTCTCTAATGAACGACCGTCACGCGACATTTCGACCATGCGACGACTATCCGGACAGCCACCGGATTCCACCTCTCCCTCCTTCTTCAATGGACGGTCGTCACATAAACTTTACGTGACCGTTACGTGGCAGTTGTAAGAGAATTGTTGGATTTGGTTGTAATCCTAGCACACCCCGATCAACAATGCTAATCTAACAATTTGCATGAATCAAAATGAGTACAGAAACTTCTCTTTGTTTTCATGGGAGCCAAAAACTTTGTAATATTGAAGGTTATCAGGAGTTCGTATTATAAATTATTTTTTTAAGTTGCTACTATAAGCGGATGGCCAACATGTTTAGTAACTCCATGATACATGATACTGCCAAATATAATAAAATGTTTGGTAATTTTTGTTGTTGTTTTAAAGATTTAATGGTTAAAATACATCAACTTAGAGATCGACTCTAGGTACGAAAACGAAACAGTCGTTGAGTAGCGACTAACTAGCGACTTATCAGTAGAAAAAATATGGACATCAAATATAGGATCAATTTTTTGTCACTATTCCATCACTAAGATGTCAGAATTATCAAGCGATGCGTTAGCAATGGAATTCTTCCGTCGTTACGAAATGTTAAACCAGCGTCCCCAGCACTGTTTTTCTCATTTTTCAAAGTCCCAAAAATTTATTTTTTTCTCATCCCTGATCCTCTCCTCCCTCCTTCCCCGACAACTCTCTCTTCCCTGACCCCTCTCATCCCTCCTTCGAACTCTGGCTGCGCAAGGTCGGTTATGCCTCCTCTCCGACCCCGACTCTCCATCAGCTGCGGATCAGACCCTGACTCCGACCACTGCCCTCCCCTCGCTTCCCCTCCCTCCCCCCACCCCCACACCCACACCGTCTTCCTGACGGAGATGCCCGTGCACCACATCCTAGGCCGAAGGTATAAAATTTTCATTTATTTAATTTTGTTTCAGAAATTTCCTTGTAGTGTCATATATTATTTGTCCATTAATTAAAATTAGAATGAGTATTACTTTTTGTAGTAGCTGCTATTGTTTTTGTCGTTGATGAACACTATTAGGAAAGGTTCGAATATTAGCCTGGTTTTGTGTATTATCTGTGATACTGATCGACCCATTGCATCAATGATGCCATTATCAAATTTAGATGTTATGGTTCTAATAGTAATTTGACTTCCTTGTTATTGCTACTATGTTAATTAGTTATTTATGAACTTGCATCATTTGCAATTATCGAATTAATTGGAATCATAATGAGTTCATCTTCAAAGATCCTTTTGCATTTTGAGGGTAGTGAAAGATTCAAAGATAAGTCCAGAAAGCAAACCTTAGATCCAGGGTCGGTTCGGAGAGTTGGGTTGACTTATAGCCAGAGCTAATTTTGGTTGTCCTTCTTTCCTATTGAAAAGATATATGTTTAAATTAGATTTGGACTGGACCGATCCAAAAAAAAACGAATAGCCTTGGAAGTTGTCCTTTCGAGGGGAGTTGTCCAAACACAAAGTCAATACCCCAAATTGTAAGTATTTTTTTGACTGGACTATTATGCGCATGCATATATTTTATAATTAATAATAAAACGACCATTAAGATCAATATGTGGCTCGACCCTTCGGTACTGTCAATGAACAAAATTAGGAACTATGACACTTATCATATCTGGTGACGAAATCACAATTTTTTTTTGTACAATCATTACAGGATTTTGTTGACAAATCCTTTGTAGATTAACGAAAGGTCATCAATCAAATTTCCATTCTTTGTTCGCAAGTAACAAGTTTACGGCGGTTGGTGTGGCGTCTATTACATGTATTCCGACTTCTTTGTTCTCTCTATTAATATTGTGGAAAATCAACAACGTTCTGGGAAACGACAGAAGAGAGACAGCCAATCGCCACAAAGGTGGGCCCCATCCGACTCGGCATGCGAATATACGGACGGATAACATTGTATCGGGACCAGTGGCGTTCCAACACGTGGCACATGCGGGTTGATGAGGACCGTCCATCTCTCTCAATCCTACGACGGGAAGACATGGCGCCGTTTTGTAGAGACTTTTGAGGGAGCAAGACTTTGCTATAAATAGTGGGTGTTAGCCCAATATACTTCAACCTTCTAAAACCACAACCAATTTTTATTTGATCAAAACCTAATTTCCTCTTATTCTCTTTCTTCTTCTCCACATCATCATCATCTCCTTCTTCTTCTTCTTCTTCTTCTTCTTCTTCTTCTGCTTCTCCTTTTTATAATCATCATCATGTGTGGGATCCTCGCGGTGTTGGGATGCTCCGACGATTCGCAGTCGAAGAGGATTAGAGTCCTCGAGCTCTCTCGCAGGCATTAATCCTCGTCCGCGACCTTAAATTGCCATAATTTTGTTATCGTGATTTATAGATATCTTCTTCGTGACGCTAAACTAATAATCTTTAACAAAAGACCTAGATTTGTTATTTTGGACTACGTTATTGTTTTGAAAGCGGTCTTTTAAAAATTCTCAAATGAAAGTGGTGATATATTTTTATATATTCTGGTACAATTGTTGTTTTTGTTTCTATATTCCTGATTTATGACCCACTCGGTCAATCCGATTGGATTTTTGGGCCAGTTTTATTATATCAGCTATATATTTCGATCGCTTCTTTTTTGCTACAATTATCAGTTACCGACTCTGAAGGGTATCAATTATGAGTTGGAAGAAATTTAGCTTGTTTCTAAAAATTTTGACTTTCTGAAAATGAGAGTGAATGATATCTTATTCGTGTCCTTTTCCTGGTGATTTTGATAGCAAATGATACTGTTTTGTTTTGTTATTTATAGACATATGCATGCATTGAGTTTTTGCTATAAATGATCAGTTATTGACTTTGGAAATATCAAATTTGGATATAAAAAACTAAGCAAAGATATTAAAAAAAAAAGAACGGAAAATTTCGTTCAGAGTAACGAAATTAAGACAAATCCCATTTAGAGCATAAATTTTTTAAAATTTTCAAACAAAACATCACAACGTCCATCGGAGCGAGATAGTGAGAGAGAGAGAGAGAGAGAGAGAGAGAGAGTGAGTGAGTGAGAGAGAGAGGAGAGACAGTGAGAGCAGGTGAGTGAGAGAGAGTGTGAGAGAAAGTTAAAACCAAAAAATATATATATAATAAGGAAAATATCTTTTGTAATGACGTTTTTTCTAGGAAAACGTTTTTCCAAAGAGCGTTTCCTTATATATATATATATATATATATATATATATATATATATATATATATATATATATATATATAACGGAGAGTATTATTTTTTGTTTTTTTTAACGGAGATGACGGAATTTTTTTTGGAAAACGTAAAACGTCCTTCCGATGGACGTTATGATGTTTTGTTTGAAAATTTTGAAAATTTTATGCTCTGAGTGGGATGTTTTAATTTTGTTGCTCTGAACAAAATTTTCCGAAAAAAGAATACATGGATGGATGGATGAATAATTAACAAAGATATATATGCTATGCATGCATGCATGTCATGTTGCAGACTGAAGCATCGTGGACCCGACTGGAGTGGGCTGCACCAGTACGGAGACTGCTTCCTCGCGCACCAGCGCCTAGCGATCATCGATCCTGCTTCCGGAGATCAACCTCTTTATAATCAAGACAAAACCATTATTGTCACGGTATATTTATAATCATAAGATCTCCAGTACTGAATTTAGTATTACATATCTTGTTTGTGCTATGGGAACACGGTGTGATCCGAATTGGAGCTGGCCATACCTGAACCAAAGTCGGGCCCACTTTTGAAGTCAATTCATAGATCCCTCCGTAATCCGATCTCATGGACTGTGAAAGTCTGACACCTATACCACCTTATTATGGAGGATGCTCCTAACTCTACCATGGGAAGAGAGTACTGCATAAACTGATCTTATGGAAGATGTTCCTAACCCCACCTTGGGAAGAGTCTTGCGTAATCTGATTTTATGGAGGATGCTCCCAACTCCCGATAATATTAATTCCTATATATGTCTTAAAAAGAGAATTTTCATGTAAGAGATGAATCAATCCTAATTATCTATACTCATAATCCCACTTTCTAGCTGACGTGGAACTAAATTATCAACTCCATTAATTGTTAGCACCCTTGAACGCTCAACCGGAAAAAAAAGATGCAATCCAACACTTTGTATATGCTCGTGAGAAATTCTTTCCTGAATGGAACAGTATGGATTAATGGATAGTACGTAGTTTGTAATATGTAAATATATAAATTGAGCATATTTTCTTAATTTACGTATCATAATGTGCTCAGCGAGCGCAGTCCTTTTTTTTCTTTTTATATCATTTTATGTTTTTAATTGGCATATGATCAATTAATTGGATGAATATTTGTCTATATATAACAGGTTAACGGGGAAATTTACAACCACGAGGAGCTCAGGAAACAACTGTCTAATCACAAGTTCAGGACTGGGAGCGATTGCGATGTTATTGCCCACTTGGTGAGGACTCATATATATGCTAGAGGATAGCAAGAACGAGCACTCCATAAATGTTGTGTCCGTGTCGCCGTTTGTTTCTTTACCGTGTCGTATCATATATCTGTATCCGTCACAATTTGCTCTAGTGCTCCCTATTATTTCTGACTGGTTTATGATCAGTACGAGGAACATGGAGAAAATTTCATCGACATGCTCGATGGCATATTCTCCTTCGTGCTGCTGGACACGCGCGACAACAGCTTCCTCGCAGCTCGAGACGCAGTTGGAATCACACCCCTCTACATTGGCTGGGGACTCGATGGTACGTAGTAGCTTCTTCGCCAAGTTAGTCCTTGTATCAGCGACAAAAAGTTGAGCCACTGTTTTGTCACTGAATTTCTGTCGCTAATTTCATCGCTGATTAGTCGACCGTGTAAATTAGCGACATAAATTCAAAGTCGCTGTTACTGTTTAGCGACCGAAATTGTCAATATAGCTTCCGTCGCTATTTGACAGTATTTTTGGTAGCGAAAGTACGATCGATCATGTATGCGTGTGTTCCTCTTATGTTTCAGGATCTGTTTGGATATCGTCTGAAATGAAAGTGCTGAATGATGATTGCGAACATTTCGAGTTGTTTCCTCCTGGTCATGTCTACTCCAGCAAGGAAGGCCACTTCACGAGATGGTACAAACCCTCCTGGTTAATCTCCGACTCCATCCCCGCTCTTCCCTACAATCCACTGCTTCTTAGAAAAGCATTCGAAAATGTAATCAATTATTCACCTACCTACCTAATTTAATTTGATATTTATATATATATATATCCTAATTATTATTAATTTGATCGATCACTAATTTTAACTGTAGGCTGTCATCAAGAGGCTCATGACTGATGTTCCGTTCGGAGTCCTCTTATCCGGGGGTCTCGATTCGTCTTTGGTCGCTGCAGTTACGGCTCGTCACTTGGCGGGAACCAAGGCTGGGAAACAATGGGGGACTCAGCTCCACTCCTTCTGCGTAGGCTTGGAGGTGAGTTAGTATATATGCAATAATCCCATACTAGTACTATTTTCCTCGTATAGCTAGTTCATGCTAGGAAGCCATGCACATATATATCCAACACATCAAAATAGGTGTTTCGTACGTGCATTATAGCCCTAGTTTGCAGTATTGGCCGATACAGGTCCGATACGGTCGATAGTACAGATATGGCCAATATCGATACAGTTTAGCATGTTCCGATTCGGTACCAATCAAATATCCGATACTGACCGATACCGACATTGGGGGTCGCTTTTCCGGACAGTTCGACAAAGAAAACTGAACAACAAAGACCAAGCAACAAGGGTGTAAAAGCATAATAAGGTTGTAGAAGAAAACTTATTTTTCGCATGTAAACCAATCGGCAAGGGCGGCTATTATTTTATTCAATTTCTAAACTACTAAAAAACAACACTTAAAATTATGCTTAAATATATAAAATATATTTTCCAAAATATTAATAATTATTTGTTTTTTTTTATACCAAAAAATTCGATACTCCGGTCGCGAAACTGCCAGATATACCATCAATACCGATACTCATAGAAATAGTCCGATACCGATACCGATATTGATACTGCAAACCTTGGCTACCGCAAACTAACTTTTTTTTTCATTAATTGTTCAGGGTTCCCCTGATCTGAAGGCTGCAAAAGAGGTTGCCAACTATTTAGGCACTGTCCATCACGAGTTTCACTTCACAGTTCAGGTACTAGATAGTCTTCTTCGCCAATTATCCTTAAATGTACCTATTAACACTAACAAATAATTTTCCGAGTAACATTTAAATCTGTTAATATATAGGACGGTATCGACGCAATTGAGGATGTTATCTACCATGTAGAAACGTACGACGTGACTACAATCAGGGCTAGCACTCCCATGTTCCTCATGTCCCGCAAGATCAAGGCTCTAGGGGTGAAGATGGTTATCTCCGGCGAAGGTTCTGACGAGATCTTCGGAGGATATCTCTACTTCCACAAGGCTCCCAACAAGGAGGAGTTCCACCAGGAAACGTGCCGCAAGGTATTATTGATCTTAACATGCATGAAACCTTTGATATCTTTTGGTTTCAGTACTGATGTACTGGCTATTTCTACTCTGTGCACAACTATATATATATATATATATATATATATATATATATATATATATATATATATATATATATACCTGCAGATTAAAGCCCTGCACCAGTACGATTGTCTGCGAGCGAACAAATCGACTTCCGCATGGGGGGTGGAGGCTCGAGTACCGTTTCTGGACAAGAGCTTCATCGATGTTGCGATGAGCATAGATCCTGAATGGAAGATGGTAAGTTGAGAACAACATATTGCATTATATAGCTAGGTAGTCAGTTAATTGTAATATCTTGGTAACTTTGGCGCAACATTGTGCAATTGGTATCAGATCAAGCCCGATCTCGGTCGGATGGAGAAATGGGTCTTGAGGAAGGCTTTCGATGATGAAGAAAACCCCTATTTGCCAAAGGTTAGAGCGCTATAGCATCCATATATCACAGAGCAAAAAAAAAAAAAAAAACGTTTGAAACTGGAATTATGTAACCTTATTTGCAAGAAATTAACAATTACTTTCTGTGCAGCATATCCTCTATAGACAGAAGGAACAGTTCAGTGATGGTGTTGGCTACGCTTGGATTGATGGATTGAAGGCTCATGCAGAAGAACATGTATATATTATGTTGTTAATTTCTTTTGTTTTATGTTCTCAAACTTGATTTTTTCTTCTTCTTCTTCTTCTTCTTTTGTTTGATAGGGATCAGAAATGAGTTGTTGTTTTCTTCACGTTATCTAGAAATTTGCTGCAAAGACTGACATCTTTTAGTTCTCTTACATTCAGAGTTAATGCTCTCTTTCTATTTTCTGATTGCAGGTGACCAACAGAATGATGCAGAATGCAAAGCACATTTACCCCCATAATACGCCTACCACAAAAGAGGCTTACTACTATAGAATGATATTCGAGAGATTTTTCCCACAGGTAAATTCCATTAACAAATCAGTAATTAGTATGTACATATTCTCTCTTTCTCCTTTAAATGTTGTGTTAACTGGGGCCATTTTGATCTCTTTATTACAACGTTCAAATTCATATCATCATCTTCATATTGATATCGAGTTAAATTGGTGCTGCAGAACTCCGCGAAACTAACTGTACCAGGAGGTCCAAGTGTGGCTTGCAGCACAGCCAAGGCGATCGAGTGGGACGCTGAGTGGTCGAACAACCTCGATCCCTCGGGCAGGGCTGCGCTCGGAGTCCACGTCTTGGCCTATAAACCACAGGTGCCACCTCCTGCAGGTGCTGCTGCCAATTTCACCAGCAAGATGCCATTGATGGTAGAAGCAGCAGCTCAAGGTCTCACCATCATGAGTTAGAAGAATATCCCAGTATTAATCAGTTGTCTAGGTCAAACTGTACTATTTACAATGTTAGCTGCTTGTTATTAAGTATATATTTCTACTCTGTAGGAGTATACTGTGTTGCTTGTTTTACTCCCTTTCATGTGACTCCTCTGTAAACAAAGTCTATTACATGTAATGTCTACTGATTACGAATAAAATGCAATAAACATTGCTGTTGGCTTGATTTCATTCTCTCATTTGATATATAATCTTTAGGCGACTGCATGCCCAGATTTTATTTTCCATACAGAGGCGGACATATAAATAACAACAAAAGGGGGAAATTACTCGTTTATCAACTAACATCCGTGATGATGGCGTTATCCAAAATTTAGTTTGTACACTTTAAGAAAGTGATACACAGATTTTAAACTGCCCTTCAAAACCACAACAACGTATATAAACCTCAGGAGTACTCTACATCTGTATTAGAATTAGGTTAACATTGTAAAGCTTTCGTGTTAATATAATCACTAAATGCTAAGTTAAGCGCCCTCCAACTGTACAAGACCACAAGCTTCATCAGCAACTCTCTGGTACATTCTGCATAGAGAAATATTAAATAAACAAATAAATAACGCACTTCGATAATGCTGAATAAAAATATGAGTAGCAATTACAATGAGAAGTCACTACTTGAATTAACAAAGGCTGCTTGTTGGCTGATATCTTGCGCCTGTAGAAGTGCCTAAAGGTATTTGCTGCTTTATGAGTTATACTCTTAAACAGGTTCCTGCTGGGATTGCTACTCTTGCCCAAGCGTTTATAACATTTCCTGAAGAACTTGAAATTAACATCTGTCGATGATTTCACCTGGGATTTTGTTGTTATAGAAGATTAGTTATCAATCTATCAAAAGACAAGTAGCATAACTGCTACAACGTTATCAGAACGAGTTTAAGGCTCACACACCACACCATTCGGAGACATCTCCACCGAGACACTGCTGTCGCAACACTTTCTTGGAAAAATACTGGCAAAGTCACAATGGTCAACAGCAACGGGCAGCATTATAGTCTGCAAGCTCTAAATACAAGTTGGGAAAAGAAAATCTATACAATTTGATGCTACAAAAATAGATGTCCTTTATTTCCCGAAAACTTTAAAATCATAACATGTGGAAATTAACAGAATCGTCTTCTTCCTCTTTCAATCAGCTTTAATAAGTTGGTCTTTTCAGCGAACAGGAAATTTTATTCATCTCTACATTGGGATCCAAAATTGGAAAATAAAAAGATAAATAAATGGTGCCCAAAGCACTATAACATACTATAGTTGAGCTGTATACAAAATGTTCAAAGATATGAAGAGATCAAAAGGAACTCACTTCAGCTGTGTTTGGTCATTAACTCCAGTTTCTGGTAATGTTTCTTCAATTGGGTCCATACAATTACTGGTTGAAGGAGAATTGGCAGCCTCAGTTTGGTAACTAGTCTGCAAAAAACCATCTTCACAAGGCAAACCGCATGCCTCAGCACAAGGAGAGAGTAAAATCTTGATAGGCTCAACCATTTCGACTTCAGAAATGATGCTATACATTTCTGACTCTACTGTTTCAAAGATTTTATGAGAGGTATCCTGTACTTCCGTACAGTATTCTGCAGCATACAACAAATGATATTTATATAACTAATTATTTCCCATGCCATTATCTTTTGTAGTTTAAATCACATCTTAATGAAATTTCAAATCAACGTTCTTTCTTAAAAAATATATTCTAAAGATCAAAAAATAGATGAAAACCCCACTATTATAGTATTATTTGAACAGACCTTTTGGTTTGGCGAAAACTGTTGTAGTATTTCTCAATATTTTCTGGCACATAGTGGTATCTTCAAAATTCATAAGGGTGTACTCTGAAAGATCTAGTCTGTCTGAAAGGCTCATCTTGGTAAATCCAAAGGAGGTTGTCCATGTCTGCAGAAGTTGAGGAACTGCAGGTAACAGCAGCCTTTCTACCCCCAATGTCAATAGCAACTGAATAGTCATAAGAAGAAAACAAGTAGTGAGCGAACAACTTGGAGAGGATAAGATCAAAATGAAGATAAAAAACAGATTCCACTGCGGTACAACCGTACAAGCAAAATACCAACATGAAAAACAGAAAATACAGTGGCAAGATTCTTTTATACATATCAAAACTAACATGCACTCTGCATGGAATAGAGATTTGCAAGTTAATGCTTAATATACAAAAGAAAAAGGTAACCCAATTCGAGTGAAATTTTTTAAGCATTTCAAGGAGAAGCTTAGAAGGTAATGGTTAGAATAGTTTCATCATATATGATAAGCACCCTGTCAGGAAGTTGTATATACCAAACGCTAAGAAAAACGAAACAAAGATATGGGGAAGAAAAGAGAGAGAGAGCGAAGGGCGTTCAATGAGTATTGTTGTGAGCACACAACAGAAGAAGGATATAACACCAAGCACAAAATGGTGAGATAGAGCTTGCTAGACACTAAGACACGTGAAGATTTGGTTGAGCTACAAGCCTACAACACTTCAAATGTTATGGAATAGGACAGAATCATATTCACATCCATTGTACTTGTGGATTCTACTAAGCGATCACAAAAGAAAAGAGAATGTGAAACCTTTTCTAATTCGTTCACAAGAAGGCGGCACATTCCCTGCCTGCGATATTTAACACTAGTACCAATAAGAGGCATTTCTGCAACCTTTTCACCATAGACCCTGTATTTCAAAACATTCGAAGCAGTGCAAAAAGGTCAGCGGCCAAATACCAATAAATAGTCTGAACCAAATACAAAAAAAAACAAAACAGTACCTGAATGTTGCCACAGAGATGAGCTCATCTCCTCTCTCCAGAAGCATAGTATAAAATCCATAGAAATTCAAGCGTCTCAGCTCTGACCTGCACAATAAAATAAGCAACAGTACATAACTTGAAAGAAAATAAATTAACTTGCAATTCTCCCATCACATAGAATTTACGTACAATGAATTGTTAAGAACTTTGAAGGCTGAAAGCAACAAGCTGAATAAGTTGTGCCACTGAAGTTACAATAGCATCTCCTATATGTTTCAGTTTTGTACTCTGTTTTGTTATGGCTTTATTTCTCAATGCTTCGTCTCTCAAGTAAGTTTTTAAATGTCAACTATAAGTTCAAAGTTTAGTCCTTTCTACTGTTTCTTGACAAACTTTGAAGCCGTACTTGAAATTGTATATTGTTTTAAAATTTGAATTTTATTATATACTTGTGTTTGTAGTTCTTCGTACTTCAATCTATCTGAAAAACAATGATTTTATTACAAGGATTTACTTATTAGGGTTGAAAAAAAACTTTTTATGGCATCGGTTATCAACCATCTGCCACAACGACTCTACAGAAAAATGATCAGACTAAAAGCTATCTTGAAAGCAGAAACAACTGGCAAGTATTCACCCTCTGCATTCTAAAAGCCTTGTTTCTTGCAGAACAGCAAACAACATCTTAGTCCCTATTCTTTAACCTGATTCAACACCAAAAGCAGAATTTCAAGTTCCTTGAGATTGTTCTTCCTTGCAATATATCCAAGCACTAAAGTTATCCATGAACAAGCTTCAACCTCCATTCTTATTTTAACTCTTAGACTTAATATGTCATAAAGATGACTGAAATTTACTATAGAAAAACAAATAGTCTTGCTTCTTTGTCCAGATTCTAACCTAGCCTATGGAAGCTAAGAGGATTCACCTTCATTGCCTGACTTCAACTACATGACCAAAAGGGCAGATCTACCTGACCCTTAGTGAGCCTTCTAAGTTTCAGGGGAAGGAATTCTCTTATTCGTAGCTACCTTTACGAGAAACTTGGCACCAGCAGGGAAGGCTGATGTCAGGTTCATAGCCAGTCGTAAAAACGTTTTCGTCGATTGTTTTATAGGCTTTTTCATGCTCCATATCAACTCCATTCTTATGTAAGAAGGCTTGATTGATGATGAAACGGTGACCTTTACGAGAAACTTGGCACCAGCAGGGAAGGCTGATGTCAGGTCAAATAGACAGTCGGAAAAACTTCATCGATTGTTTTACATTTTCATGCTCCATATCAACTCCATTCTTATGTAAAAGGCATGATTGATGATGAGACGGTGACTGTCATTCATGTTTCTTTTCATAGTATTTGCTCTCAAATATATTTTTTTGCCCAAATTTTCATGGTGAGTTGAGACCCTAAATAATCATAAAGATATGGGGGATTATATGCTTGTAAAGTAGAGAATACAGAATTTAAGCTGCCACAATTGATATAAAAGTAAAATGAGTGATATACAACAAAATAGCCAATGCCACAGAACTCCCACTAATGCATGATCTGAGGATCAGATGAAGGAAATTAAGTGCCTTCAAGAAATATTTCAAACATTAGTTGATAAATGAGGTGGATTAAATTGATTCTGTATCTTAATTTTAAAGCAACAAAACGACTCTGAGAAACCTACACATAGAAAGTTCAAAAATCTAGAAGATGAACATGCATAAAATAACTTTAGAAGCTAACACAAAAGGATCAATAAATAGACCAGAACTAAAAAAATGGAATTAAGCTTCAATGAGAAGAGAAGGTCTAACTCGTTATTGAAAAGGAGATCAGCAACAAAATCGCTCTGTGTACGAGGTTCTATAATTTTCACGAAACATTCATGCAGTACATTAAGTGCAACACTGAGCTTGGTATCATGCTCGGCCGTCGTCTTGGAATCAAATGGATGACCATTGACACCATTTTCTCTGCCGGATCTCAAAATATTCAATGATAAACCCTCTACAGCTGTTGGTCTAGATTTTCCAAGAAGTTTCCGAAGTTGATGAAATATCTGCACAATTGCCAGTTAACTTTTCAGATTAAATAGAAGAGACCCCAAATATCGTACTATTACAACACTTCATCAAAATACTTAATACAAGAAAAATAACCATTAAAAATCGCCAAGAGAGGACAATAATTCCCCCCCAAGAAAAAAGAGAGAATAATCAGAAGTTGCTACTGAATAAAATATATATCCTTATTATATTTGGACCATCCTATAATGATCGTCCATTGTGTAGCCTTCTTAACATAGGTTCATTCTCGCCATTTAGTCATTACAACCATACAACAAAACTACATTGATATTTATTTTAAAACAATCTCCAGACAAGAAGAGCAAAGAGAGCAACTAATTTCAGATCATTTGCTATTTGACAGGGTGAAATAATTTAGACCAACATCTATGTAAGTGGCCAACATGACCTCATGAATGATGCTCTATCATCCCCTTAACCTCATCTTATTAAAGCCACTCAGGCATCCATATTATGCCTGCCACTACTGTTGCAGTTCAAAAGTATGCTCATTGACCCAGATGACCCAGTGGTCATTACGTAAAACAACCCTATAATCTTCATTGTTTAAACCAAGGTTCAAAGTATCGGTATCAGAATCGGTATCGGACCATTCCTATGAGTATCGGGATCGGCGGTATCGGTAGTATCGGCGGTTTCGGATCGGAGTATCGGATTTTTTGGTATCGGAAAGCAAACAACTATTAGTAAATTATTAACATTTTAGAGAATATATTTTATACATTTATGCATAATTTAAAGTATTTTCAGTATTGTTTCTTAGTATTTTTGATATTGAATGAAATAATAGCCATCCTTGTCGATTGATTTATATGCGATAGATAAGTTTTCCTCTTTTATATGTTTTTACAACCTTACTATGCTTTTACATCCTTTTTAATTGGTCTTTTTAATTCAAATTTTTTGCCGAATTGACTGGAAAAGAGACCTCTAATGTCGGTATCGGTCAGTATCGGGTATCGGTCGGTATCGGATCGGGACATGCCAAACTGTATCGGTATCGGCCGATACTTTAAACTATGGTTTAAACCCCTCACCAGATAAGGTCAGGTATCAGTATCCAATTATTCAACATGCCGAATATTCGTCATAAGGAGGTGCCATTCATAATAATAACAACATTTGCGGATAGACCTAAACAATGTAAACCACAATTTAGTTAGTTGGCTCAGTGTAACTTTACCAAAGATGACTTTTCTATATATCATGCTGGCAAGACCTAGTGATAGGTTCGGCTATTGACTCTTTAGATGAGCTACCTAAGCAAGAGACACAATCACCTACCCAGGTTTATAAAGTTCACCAAAGTTTATATTGTTGGAGTTCGTATGTCAGCACCAAAAGCCTAAGTTGTAAAGAAGTACAAATGCTGAGATAATAGCTCACACATCAGAATTAGCTAAAGCCACCACCAGGAATCAATGTATTTGCCTTAAGTTACTACTTTCTTACAAAGAATTGAAAAAAACAACTTACATATTCTTAACATTAAACATTTTAACCTACCGCCATTTGGTACGCACTAATACTGATGGTAATTGTGTTTGGAATAAGCCTAATCATATGTTCCTAGGAATATATTATTCCCATGGGCATCATTATCATATACGGGAATACTATTCCCATGGTGAGAGCATGGTATTTTTTTTAATCCCACCTAACCAGAATAATACATTTTTGAGATTTTCCAAAGGCTCTTGATATGGGCACTACAAAATTCACTCGGGGCAGTCCAAATTTTTATCATTGATAATTACAAGTTTGTCACTCCCAAAATTCACTCGGGGCTGCCCACTCTTGATTTTTTTTATAATCAGGATTGTCAAAATTTTGACAGTCCTAAAAATATATGTTGATTTCTTAGGACTGTCAAAATTTTGACAGTCCTTCCAATTGGTAGGACTGTCAAAAGTTTAACAGTCCTAAAAATATATGTTAAATTTTTAGGACTGTCAAAATTTTGACGGTCCTTCCAATTGGTAGGACGGTCAAAATTTTGACAGTCCTTCCAATAGTGCATCCATCCATGACTTGAACGAAAGTCTCTATAAGTTTGAGTAAACCCCCTTTTGCTTGCACCTCTCCACACTAAAGACTACATTGTATTTGAAGGTAACAACCAACTCTTGTTTCCTCTAGGTAGTTCCAACATTTCCCATATGCCTATTTTATCAACGTTGTTATTTTATCTCTCGTCATTGGTCTTGTTGCTGTTGTGTTAATGATAATTGTTGACTGGTCTTGCTACTGTTGTGTTGATGATAATTGTTGGTTATCTACTAAGTTACTAACAATATCACCAAATTCTCTATGGGAAGAAGAGTGACGTTGATCTTAACGGGATAAGCACCAGAGATGCTTAAGCAACTGCAAGATCACCATTACAAAGCAAAGCAAAAGAACGATAGGAAGGAACATTGTGTGCATAATCGACAGGGACAAGATTCAGCAGAAATCTTACATAGGTTCAACGTGTGGTAGAAGTATCCAGATCATCAAAACAAATAATACGAGACATGACACCCTCGATAACACGCAGCCATTTTCAAAATTTTGGAGTTTGAATATGTTCAGAATTTGACATATACTCGATTATGGAGCAAAAGTTCAGGGGAGATGTATACAATTAGATCTGTGTTTAGTGTAATTTGGGCATAGGTAGTAGGAAGGAGGGGAGGGAGGAGCGGCGGACGCCGAGGGTGCTAAGGTAGTCGAACTTGAGCTGGACGAGGGTGGGACGGGGGTAGAGGGAGGTGGGGGTGGGTTCGGCTGGTGGATCCTGCGCGGAGGCCGAAATGGGGGACCAGGCGGAGGAGCGGGAGGGGAAGGAGGCGGTGGGGGAGGAGGCGGAGGCGGAGCGATCACGCGGTAGGGCGGAGGAGGAGGACCGGGGGGGGGGGGAGCAGGAGGAGGGAGGTGAAGAGTTTGGACTAGCCTGAGTAAAATTTGGGCTAGCCTGAGTAAAATTTCTTCATAACTGGGCTACCCCAATACTGGACTAGCCCTGAGTGAATTTTGTAGTGCCCTTATCAACAGCCTTTTCCAAACTACCCCCATAAACATCTGGAACTGATATGTACCTGACTCAACTAGAACCTAACCTTAACCCAAATCTCACCTGACCCAACCTGGAAGCAAACTTGACTTGAACCTGGACCTGGCCAAAACCTGACAGGACCCAACCCCGACATGACTCGATCAACAAGACCCAAACCCAACATAAATATAACCCGACCCAACTTGATTAGACCCAAACCTAACCCAACTCAATTAGATTATTATAATGTTTTCTACGACAAGGGGCAATTCAGAAACATTATGATAAGAAATGTTATATTCGTGGTAATTTATTTATGTTACAAAATACAAGAATTCTATACTCCCTGGAATAATATGTATTATACCAAATATACTAAAACTAAATGCCCCCAGAATGTTATTTCAAGGAACATGGAATTCTCAGGAATATCACAATCCGAGAACCAAACGGCCCCCGAGAGTGCGTTTAAACTAAATGCCCCTAGAATGTTATTTCCAGGAACATGAAATTCTCAGGAATATCACAATCCGAGTACCAAACGGCCCCTGAGAGTGCGTTTGGTATAAAAGAATTTTCTTTTATTCCTGAAAATCTAAGGGTGGGAAAACGATACCCATGTTTGTTTTGTGTAAATTATTTGAACTCGGGAATAATTAATTCCGGAGAATACAGTTTTTCAAGAAATGTGGGATATCTGTTCCCTCTAAAACAGGTAGGTATTCTTAATTCTTATGGGAATAAGCTATTGTCTGGTCGGTTTCAGGTTTGGTTTGTATTGAGTGAGGGTTTGGTTCGGGTTGGGTGAGGGTTTAGTTCCAGTTCGGGCCTGATTCAGGACTGGGTTGGGTTGGATTGATCTAGGTCGAGTTTAGGTTCGGGTTTGGGTCGGTTGGGATCGGTTTCAGGTATAGGTTGTGTCAGGTCGGGTTGGTTCAAGTTTGGGTCAGGCAAGTTCAGGTTAAGAGGAATCGTGTATGGGTCGAGTCGGATCCTGTGCAGTCTAGTATCTCTAGAATAGTTAAAATAGTGCATAAAAATCTAAAAAGAATTAATTATAGTGCCTTAGTTGAGATTTGAGCCTAAACTCTAGAATAGTTGTCTAGTATCCTAAACAACAAGGCTATAATAGATCTTGGTTATAAATGCAATATTATATTATCATACATGAATTCTGGATTCCCATGAATATAAAATCAATGTCAAACATACTAAAATCAATGTCAAACATACTAATATAAAATTTTCATGAATTTAATGCCCATAATTTTTATTTTTTTGAGATTAAACGGTGGGAAAAAAATCCCCCCGTTTTGATTTTCGATAATGATAAGTTAACAAAACAAAGACCTAAATACAAGGGAACAAGGAAAAAATACAAAATACAAACTCAAACAAAATCAGAACAAACAGCCAGCTAGTCGATGCTTGTCGTAGTTAGAATCCACCACTTTCCTTAAGGAGTTCATGATATATCTTGATCTTCCTCGTGTCCTCGGTTCAACAATCCGCTTGAAGATCCATAGACATTGTAAAAAATCACAAGGCAATGAACTCTGCTTCCCATAATGGCTAGTCCCCTCGCAATGAGCATCCGGCTTTCCAGTAAATGATTCGACCCCTCGCTGAATGAACATTTTGTTATAGTCGGTGTCTCGTTATAATGGCGACTTGGCCCCGCTATAAAAATTCAATATTTTTATAATGGGTTCTTCAATGTTTTCTTGGCTCTTTGATATGCTAACAATGTTTTATTTTACTACATTGGTTTAGTTCTGTGATTTTGTATGACATTTAGTGACCTTATTTGCCTGGCAAGTTGTTACTTGTTTTTATAACTCAACACCACACATGGAAAATAAGCAATTGATTGCCAATTGCTGTCACTGGCCATTATGGCCTTTATCACATTAAATTGTTTTTATTGGTACTAAAATATGTTGTTGGTTTCGTGAAGGGATGGGTTTTGGCCTATATTTCAGTGATTCATTCCTATAAGAATGGGTGAGCTTCTCTACATAGAAGCTTCTCTTCTCCCTTGACTCCTTTTCAATTGGCTACTTGTTTTTGAGGTTCTGCAATGTTTTTGAATGGATGGTTATTGCAAAAGTTTTATGCGACATTTTTGTGATGGTTCCAGCTAAGATCTCGAGGTCCTTCATTCGTTGGTGGTCGTGCACCAACGGATTCACAGAACTCACAACAATATTGCAAACCTTGTACCAAATGCAATCTAGAATTGAAAATGAACAAACTCTTAGGATATTAAGAGCCTGGATCAATATCAACCACCTTTCACTAAGGAGATGAAAGTATCAAACATGAGGTTGTGTCAATTTAAAGAATAATAAGCTCAAAGCTAAGGGACACAATTTATAGACATCTATAGTTGTGACAAATGCTTATGGACATCTATAAATGCAACACAGCACGGCAATTCATTGAGTAAAGCAGGTTAGATAAAAATGTAACAACACGACATTTGCATGGAAGCATCTATAAAGTGATCATGACAAAAATTACTAATGATTTATGTGCTTCCCAATCTGATAATTAACATCTAAGAAACATTTACTTATGGAAATCTTAGGGAAAGCTGAAGCATATTGGCAAGGCTGATATCAATTTCTTCCAATTCCATAAGAAATTTACTAGAATATCCTTATGTAAAATCCAGTTCTAATATCAAAATTAGGGTTGTGAACGGGTCAGGTTCGGGTCGGATTTATGTTAAATCTGAATCCTATCCAAAATAATTTGGGTATCCAAACATGGTACTCAAACCTGAGCCGATTCTTACTTGGGTTACTGGGTCGGGTTTAATTTTAATAAAAAGGACAAAAAGTTTAAACCTTTATGCAGTAGGTAAGGATCGAACCACTGACCTCTACAAACAACCAAACAGCCCTCTACCAACTGACTCAACACAGTTGTTTGTATATGTATGATGAAAATTTATGTTTATTTACAGTCGTAACCAGATCCAAAAAAAAATTCAGGTTTTATATTATGTACGCGAACCCAACCTCAAATTCATTCAGGTTGCATTTTTCCATCCAAACCATAAATTTTAGTTAAAATTTGGGTCAGGTTATTGGTTACCATTGACAGGGCTAATCAAAATGCAGAAGACAAAAAGAAATAAACTGAGATGGATGGAAGTACCTTTGAACACTTTTTACTGCAAAACCAATTTCCAGTTGGGCAACAACATAAGCCTGCTTGTTTTCCTTTTCTCAGACACCCTACATGAACTGCAAAAACAATTTATAAAAAAATGTCAAATCAACTAAATAGCAAGATACTTGAAAGGAAGATAATAGATGGAACAAGCTTACATTCACGTTCACACTGATCACAATACAATACAGTTTTCTCTGTGAACTGTTGACAATTAGGATTGAATTCACTCAAGCCACATATGCCACATTGACAAGATGGACAAAACCATTCTCCGTTGGGTACATCCTACAGTAACCAACAAAAAGTTAGGCTTGCCGATGGCTTTAATTTTTATTAAGCAAGATTTAAATTTCATGAACTTGATAGTGAACTTGATATGTGGTATTACTATAAGCAACAGGTCTTCTGACATGTCGAGAATAACCAAGTATAGTTTAAGGAATAAGTTTGCTGTTGTTAATGAATCCATACATTAGCATGTGCTTTGAAAAGAATTTTGTTTATAAATTTTGAAACATCTATAGAGAGACAACTGTAAATATGCATTTAGAACAGTTGCATATATAGCATCATTGCCTAAGTATATCAGAAGAAGCTAAGGAATACCAATGCATAAACTCAAGCATCGACTTGAAGCAGTGGGTTAGGGAGGGCATTGTTCCCATCATTTTAGCTCAAAAGACACTAAAAACAACACATGAATTTCAGGGTGTGCCTCAGCGACGTTTTGGTGCATTGTCAGGGAATTCAACAAGGAATCCGAGCAACCATGTTCGTCCTCGGGCACACATTTTAAGCAGATTTATAATTATTATTATATTAAACGCTGCGTGAATCCAGCTCTCTCCCAAAATGGGCCCACGACCAGTGGAGGCATGTTGGTATAATACAAATATTAAACACTCAACCCTCAACATAACTCTACAGTTTTGGTGCATTGGCAAGAACTTTAACAATAGAAATATGTTTGCATTACCATCATACAACAAAAGCCTCCAATAGAAAGAAACAGATAGTTGCAATAACTGCTAACCTAAGTCTGATAATCAGAGGAAAGCTACTGTGAATTTTTCATAGGAACGTAAAAAAATATAATGCAATTACAACAGCTTCTAGGATGAATAAAATTAACATCATGGAGGAGATTCACAGTAAAGCATTAGGAATATAATAGTAAACGGGAGTCTGATAGGATAATTCAGAGAAGTTTCATCAAGAAAGTTTGGGTTACCTGTAAACCAACACAGCCTAAATGAAATGATGATGGGCAGTGATCACACAATATTAGTGAACCACCATCATGACATACAGAGCAGACTATATCACTTGTGTAGACAGAGTAATCACTCTTCACTCGAGAGCGATGGAAGTCTTGAGGACTTCTATGATGTATCATCTGCATCTGGCAATCCAACAGTGATCTTCCATCTTGTAGGAATATGTTGGCAGCTGGTCGAAGCTCGCTGCTGCCAGCATGAGCTTGAAAGTTAGAAAGAGTATATACCAATTTACAACACTTGCACTTAATCCCATCACGAGTGATCCACCCTTCCATCAGAACACGACCACCTCTTCTGCTAACATACCTCACTTTCTGTCTTGGCAGTACTATATCATTGTCTATCAGCAAAGACAATATTGTTCTGGCAACATGCTGGCCTGGAGATTCTACCACGGTGCCTTGTGATCTTTCACTCGAACGTGCTATACGCGATGAGAAACGGCTACTTAAATCGTCACGATGTGCAGTAAGATATGAGCATGCCTTTCTTTTTCTGGGTTTTCCACAGGCAGAAGAGTGAGCAGATGCTTGCTTTATTAATAATCTATCACCTATAGCTGCAGATGAAGACATATGAGAATTCCGTTTCTTCTTCTTGGATTCTCTACGTTCTTTCAAGTGCAAAAAACTCAGTTCCCTGATTCGTGAAGTATAAGATGAGTTTGTGCCTCTGTCCCCCTCGAGCAGTACCAATGCACTACAATTTTCTGCTCTTAAGTATCCATCACAAGCTGAATAGAGAGATCGGAAAGGCTCGCCACTAGGAGAAGTGATCAATATGTCTCCCCTTGGTTTCACCTTCGAAAATTTCCAACCCATGAATTTAAGATGTTTCCTAGCATCTAGTCTCATCGAACTGACATCCCTATGGGGAAACCCCCCTCTGGTCTTCCCCCTTAATGACTCCACATAATTCTTATACTCTAATATTGCTTCTGGAAAGTATCCCAGTTCGAGATCATCATATGCAGAAAGCACCTCATCTGAAACATTTGATGCAGGACTTTCTTTCCCGGACACAAAATGGTCTGTATCAATATGCCGATGCTCTTTAAAGACATGAGGTGAGATCTCATCTGTGATCCTAAACTCAGATGTTTTGGGCAAAGCCCCGAATTTCCCTGGGACTGTCCTTAAATTAGCATCTCCACTTGCTGCGGACATCCCAACAACAGGGCTACAATTCTCTCTTTGAGATTTTCTTCTTTTCACAGGACGGTCTTGCTGAACATTTCTGCTCTTCAGATTCTTCTCTTCGTGTTCCTTCAACAACTCACAGCAGGCTTTGTGAAGGGACCGACAGCATCTTCCTTCAGGTGAAACCAAGCGAACCCTTACCCTTGAGATACTTGTAGTTTCAGTTCCTTGGTTCCCAGCAGTTCTAGCCTCGATCTTCCAACCAAGAGCCAGTAGATGCTTCTTAGCTTTCAGTCTTATATTGAAGATTCTATCATCGGGTTCCCTCAATTCTTTCAGCTCATTTCTTCCATCTTCAGAATAATTGGCACATAGTTTTATAGCTTCAGGATAATATGCCGCCTCAAGATCCACAGGTATCCAATCTATTGATGCTCTTGGTTTCTTGATATCAGCACTGTAACAACCCCTTCCTGCAAGGTTGTTATTGTCTTTAGCATTGTTCTTGTCACGTAACAAATTAGTATTTGTTTCATCCAAAGCAGCCAACCAACGATCCTCTTTTCCACAAACCCCGATTTCAGGATCCACTGCACCCTTGTCCGTGGCTTCATCAAGAGAACTCTCTTTAGCACACTTCCCTCGGTGCAAACTGTCAACCAGAGACTGCTGATCAAGTGTGACTAAACCTGAACAAAGATAATTATTTTCAATAGCACCTGAACCAGTAATCACTCCAGCACCATCCTTCGAGGGACCATCCAGGAAATCCTCCATAGGAATGGCAACAGCAGCGCAGCTCAAGGGAGCATCGAATAATAGGCTAGGAGCAAGCAGACCATTTGCTACAGCCTGCAGTTCTTGGATTAACTCTGACACCAAACTGTTCCAGGTATCATACGACCCACATGTCCAATCTCCAATCTTATCCGAGAATGCAGACATAGTTCTCAAGTCGTACCAGATTTCCCTAATTGATACAGGTAGTGCATCTTCCTGCTCGAAGGATCGAGTCACTTGAAGCAACAACCACTCGCCACGAGGCGTCCAATGCCCAGACATCTCGTTCCACTCTTGGGTGAGCCGCAACCGCTCCAAATCCACCATCTGTTGGTCACCTTGCTCAGGGAAAATGACCAACCTATTCTTCGAATTTTCCACCCGGTCGAATACCACGCCTTCCCACCAGGCATCATCCACCAAGGCATCAACGCAACGTCCATATCGGATCTCAGATTGCTCAAATTCGTGAGAGGGGGGTGAAGGCCTTATATGACCCCGGTGACTTTTTCGTTGTCTTTTAATCCGTCCATCTATAGCAGAAGACACAGGAACGGATTCCTTGAGCTTCGAATAATCGTCGTCGCTCAGGAGATAATCATACTCAACTAGTCGATAACGTCGGCGGCAGGCAACGACTGTGCCGGTATGCCACGACCCTTTAAGCCCTTCATCGGAGTACAGTACCTAAAGTAAATACCAAACACATGAGCGACAAACATGAAGAAGCTGAGCTTTTATATGAATATAATGAACTTACAATTGTAACAATAATAATTATAAACTTGAGACCAATTACCAAATAAACAAGAAGAATTAATAGTAGTAAACAAATAAAGAAAAATGAGAGGAGGTATATTATCATATAGGATAAAAATATATAACTAAATAAATTCAAAAAAGAAAATACCAAATATGGAACAAGGACACAGACACGACCCTGGCATTGGCGTGTCCTGTTGTATTTTGGACCATGTTGCACGAACGCGGATACGACAAGACACGGCAAGGACATGGACACAACACCTATTTCCTTGTGTCCTGGTATATTTTGGATTTTCTAGATAGTGCCCAATACGTGTCCACCACGACACGGCCCAAATTTTCGGAGTGTCAGCGTTTACTATATTTTTGGTATTTCTGTGTCGTGTCCGATACATGTGCCACGTAACGTTGCACTGAAAATTAGGGATATATAATATCATTACTAAATGCTCTTAATTAAAAGGCGACAAATCAACCAAAATGAATAGTTGAAATATGTTATACATTACAAATAAAAGATCGAAAATGAACACACAAAAATTACCAAATCAATGAAAATAACTCCTTTACTATATAAAAAAAAACAGAGTTAAAAAAATCAAATAATTAAATAATCAAGTGCCAGTTGAATTTCAAAAAACAAAATTGAGCAAAATTAATAAAATTAACCGAAGACCCATAATTGAAGACAATGCAGTCAAATAAAAATACCAAAAAACAGACCCAAAAATAATAAAAAAAATTAGCATTTGATCATGCAGTAGGTCTATTAATTCAAAAAAAAAATCGAGGTTTGAAATCAAGACCTCGACTTTCTCTCCGGGGAGGAGCTTCATGCCGTCGTCGTCGTTCTTCTTCTTCTTCTTCTTATTCTTCTTCTTCCTCTTCCTCTCTCCGTATGCGTTCACCATTGGCAGTGGCAAATCGGTAGTTTCGGAGAGAAGAAAACCTTGATAGAGAGAATAGAGAATGTAGTATGTGATGGGGCGACGGATTTTTTGTTTTCTTTCCTTATAATAAAGAATATATACTCCAACTCACCTTCTTTATTTATTTATTTATTTTAGGATTTGGGTTTAAGAAACTTTAAGTACAATTTTCAGTTAATTTCATTCAATCAATAAGTATTTGTATTCTATTCAAGTGCATGAAGGATGGACTTAATTATGTAAAACCGAATCAATAAATTAAAGAAATTTTTTACTTCGTCCTACTTAATAAGTATAATTTTAGACTTATATTTTATTTTTTATATTTATTTGACTTATATTTTATTTTTTGTGATTAAAAATATTTACTTTTTACGAAAAATTATAGTCAAACATTTTTGTTGAAAAATAGAATACAAATCTAATAAACACAAAAAAAAAATAGAATGTAAGCCTAAAATTATAATATTAAATGGAGTCAAAAAATTTCTCAATAATATTATGACATTTTTGCATATTAGTACATGATATTTATCACTATTTTACAAAAGTCCTCCCAAATCTTGTTATTTGGTTATGAGTTCTTCATCTTTACAAGCACAACATTTTTCCACTTTCTCGTGTGAAGAACCATTATAAAACCATAACAAAATGAGAAAAAAAAGAAGAAGAGAAAATAGCATTGTAAGATAATGGTAGCAATAGTGGTAAATATATTTGGCTCATATCCAATTTGTAGAAGATGGAAGTCTACTCCAAACTTACTCATAATACAAAACTCCATTAGAATTCCTAGATAGATTTTTATTCCAACTCTATTGGTAACATAAGCCCATTCATTAATTTGTTTTAGTTCTCAACCCTCAATACTATTTATATACAGTAGGTTTAGAGAAATATTTTTTTCTGCTTTATTTTTCTTAGTTTCTGTGATTGGACGAGATTGATTTTTGAATATTGGTGACTATTGAGTTCTAGAACAATTGACTACTGCCGATACTACTGTTGGGGTCCAGTCTGCATTTGGTAAATTTTGGAGCCAAAATATGGTCAAAGATTTGATTTGATATAATTTAAAAATCTACATTAAATGTAAGATTCGATTATATTTTAAATTTATATCAAATATTTAATTTGACCATATTTGGACGTCCATAATTGGTGTTGGGCTATTTTAGGTGAAATATAATTTTTATTTTAAGGTTTTCTATTTAGGAAATCCTATTATGACCTAAAATAGAATTTCTTTTATCCTATAAATATAGGAGGAGGGTGGAGGCACAAAGGATAGCACAAGTTGGAGATTCGGGGTGTTCGTCCACAGAAAATCTAAGAGAAAGTCTGTGCTTTGCTCTTAAGACTTCGTCATCCAAGACAGAAGGAAAAAAAAGATCTGATCGAGGAGTCGTCGCCTTCGCTCAGAAAGATTTCTACGGGTTGGTGAGTGATTTCAATTATAATCTCTTTCTTTTCTTCTTGAGTGTGGTGAGAGGGTTGAATCTATTATGGCAAATGGTTCAACATTGATTCTGTCAATATTGTAATTTTATCTGAATTATAAAGGTTAAAATTTGTCCAAGTGACGTAGTCACCGCCATATACTTGTCTTTATCTGTGCTTGGTTTTCGTTAGACAGGGATTGGTTATCTCAGGTGGGTTGGCCTAAAGTCTTAGCTGCGGGCACTCTCAGACACGGTGTCGGAAAGCTTGTAGGGCGTGTCCGATTTTCAACAATTTGGTATCAGAGCTACTGGTTTTGGTTCTGGCAACTATGTCTACGGAGTAGATGAACACTCATATGATCACCCTCACAGAGAAAAATTGAAAGATTTGGAAGCCAATTATGGAGGATCTACTCTAGTGCAAGGACTTGCATGGTCCGTTGGAGGGCTACAACGCTAAGCCATTGGACAAGCTGCTGAAGACTGGAAACGACTGGATCAGAAGGTCGTTGGATTCATCCGCCAATGGCTGGACTACTCGGTGTTTCATCACGTGTCTATGGAGATTTCAGCAAAAGCATTATGGGAGAATCTGCATTCGCTGTACGAAAGGAAGACGACTGACAAAAATATGTTTCTGATTCGCCAAATCCTCAACTCGAAATACACGGAGAGTGCCCCAATGGCATAACATCTGAATGAGGTTCAGGGCATCATCAATTAGCTATCTGCGATGAAGATGGTGATTGAGGATGAGTTTCAGGCCCTTCTATTTTTGAGTTCTTTGCTGGAAAGCTAGAAGACGTTGGTAGTGTCGGTGAGCAACTCCGCTCCAGATGCAGTTGTCACGATGGAGGTAGTGAAAAGCAGTTTGTTGAACGAGGAGATCCAATATAACCAAGTGGAATCGTTGCAGGAGTCCGCTCTGGTGGCTTCCTACGGGAAGGGAAGATCCAAGTCACATGCGAGGACATAGAGGAGTTCTCAGGATCTTGCGACTGTGGACTGCAAGAAGGACTGTTGTAGTACCCCGTTCCCCCTATTCGGGGAGCACAGCTAAGAAATACTTGATATCGTTCGATCGGGACAGATTGAATCAAGATCCTTTCCTCGTTATGGATTGGTTTCTTCGGAATCAGGTCCCACATTCAACAGATCGTGCCTCAAGGAAGGACTCGGCAGCAGAGTCAAGAGGGGTCTTTCCATTGCGCTGGTTTCTTTATCCGTTTTCGAATGCCGCTTGGTTGCTTTCTTGTTGGTTTTGTGATTTGCGTTTTTCTTGAACGGTTTCGATGGATTTTATTGTCTTTGTTCTTTGGATTTTGTATTTTGTATCGAACCCTTGGAGATCAAAGTAGGAGATATTGATCATCTATTGGTGCGTACATGTGATCGTGTAGGCGACGCACAAGCAGAGTCTTGAAGATCTTCCTTTTTCTCTTTTTTGGTTTACCAACTTGTGAGTGGCTTTACTTCGACTAGCGCCCTTCTTCCAAGTCTTCATTCCTAATAAATTGACTCGTTTGTGCATTCCGATCAACGATACCAAAAGAATAATTTGAGTCAAGATAAAAGATGAAGTAGACTTGAAACACTTGTAATGCTTGTCATATAAAATATCATATGGCCACATTGTTGTGTGCTTGCCCGCTATACATGTAGCTATTTTATGTTCAGTTGTAGTTATAACTTATTCATCTATAACTGTTTAATGGATATTGCAAATTGGAAATATGATCATTGAGCAAGGTAGCCTAGACTATTGAAAATGCATGAAGTTCATTTACTTATATTGCTTAATTGATAACCTAGTTTGTAGACGAGGCATGGTCTTGGACAACATGTGCACAAGAGATATCATTCTACGAACGGTCGCTGGGGCACTGGGACCGCTTTGACCCGGGTAGAATAATTTGCTAGTGTAGTCCTTGCATTGGATGGGTCCGTGCGTCCGCCAAGGGCTAGCTACCCGAAGCGGAATGGCAGCCGACCCATCTCTCGTCCGACCAAGTGATGCACTATGTATATTTTAACTGTGCAGACTAACTATATCTTCGTGGCAGGGAAGGTCATGGTAAGTTTTGTACAGATGGTTCAGACGGTACATGTAAAGTCACAAAACGGTGGCACATTTTGTTATATCATTTTATTCTATTGTATATAAAGAATTGAACTAAGGCAAGATAGAAAGGTCACATAATAATAATATTGCATGTTCACATGAATACATTGTCGATCTTGGTAAGTTGGGTTAGCTCGCCCTTACCGGTGCTTTTCATAGTACTGACCCTCGTTGTAGTAGGTTCTCCGAGCCGAGGCGACGCGACGAGGAGCTGAAGCTTCCCCCAACCTTTCACTTATCTAGGCGTGTTTGTGTTGTAAATTTTGGATCTCTCAAGTACATAATCAAGAAAGGAGCTCACTCTCACCTTTTGAAGCTCCTAGGCGATGGTGTTAACTCGCACCCAAGGTGTTTTGTGTTTCTAAAATATTAGTAAGGGATGTAATGTATGGATCGACTGTCTTATTTTGCGTCAAAGTTGTAAGCCCGTGCGGCACCCTTATTACTTTTGGGTCAAGAGTCTGTGACCAGATGTTCATTATCAATAAAAGAGAACTTTTCTATATCTCAATGTGTGATATCTTATTTGCGTACTCTGTTGCATTTGTTCTAAAGTATATCATTATGCCTAGGCCTTGTGCACGCGCGTCTTACGCGTGCACGGCATCACGCCCGGGGGACGATTATCGATTTAACGAAAATCGGGACGTGATATATTGGTATTAAAGCATGGCTTCAGATCCTTTGACCTTCGTGTCAGAAGAGTTTTCTTGAAACGACCCTGTCCCTCCCAGTTGAACCCTTGAATTCGCTTGGCCAAATTGACATGTGTTCCATACAGTGTATCCACAATATATTTTGAGACTGATGCAAGTTACTTTTCTTTAAAGGAACGGCCCAGAGCCGGATGCACAAGCGCAGATAGGCAAGTGTAAGGGAGCAGTTTCGGCATATCGGGCAGCTCGGGAAGTCCAGCTGCCGTACTCTCTGCCGATCCGTTCGAACGGATGATGCGTTTGATGGAAACGAGTAGAGATAGGCAAAATTACGTCAGAGCCAATTTGAGTCTCTAATCGAAGCTCAATTTCAGGTACAGCGGACCCAGGCCGTGGCACAGCAGAAGCAGATAGATACCTTGTAAACGATTATGACGACGCTCATCACCAATAACCATTTTGCATCAACGGTCGCCACGACGGTGCCAATTATAGTCATGACAGCGGGACCTCAGGACTCTTCGGAACCTCTGCCCTCAGACGAAAAGGGTCCCATCCTGCAAATATCAGAGTTTAAAAAGATGTGTCCTGCTACCTTCAAGGGGACTGAGGACCCCTCCGTGGCGTTGGATTGGCTGGTTGAGTTGGAGGACCATGAAGTACTTCGCATAGATGAAACAAAGAGAGTTGCTTGCGCTCAGCTTTAACTCCGTTTAAACACACATGATTGGTGGAATGTGCACAAACAAGCAATGCTAAGTGAAGACGACAAGATGACTATCTCTTGGTCCATGTTCTGTAGAGCCTTCGAAGAGGAGTACCTTCCATCCACCGTCCGTCACGAGAAAAAAGACGAATTTATACATCTACAACATGGAAACATGTCAGTGTGGTAGTACGTCGCAGAATTCAACAGGCTTGTAAATTTTGCTAAGTCTCATCTATGTGACCCCGAAAGTCGAGCAAGAAAGTTTAAGATAGGACTGCGACCTTCCATTCGTGCCCACGTTATCATCCCCCAGTACCATACAATGAGAGAGTCTTTAAACCACGCCCTCTCCCTAGAGCCGCAGTACCCCCTAGTTTGTACCTGCGCTGTGCAAAATTTCAATCACAAGTACCCTAACAACACAGGAGGTAACAACGCATCCAAGCGCCCCAACAACGGCGGTAATCAGGGTGCAAACCCAGGGAGAGGTAGTGAGCACAACTGCCACCGATGTAATCATGTCGGAAACTTCTCTCGAAACTGTCAAGTATTCAATGGAGCATGCTTTAAATGCAGTCGCCAGGGGCATATGGCAGTGAACTGTCGGGAGGGATGACCAAATCAACAGCGGCAACAAAATCGTATGCCTCAAGATCACCGACAAGCACCTCGAGCGAACCAGACGACACCGCAGAACGCTCAAGGCCGGGTCTATGCTCTGACTCGGGAAGAGGCGTTCGCATCAAACACGACGGTGTCAGGTATATTACTTTTCAATAATGTACCTGCTCGAGTATTGTTTGATTCTGGTGCCACACATAGTTTTATTGCCGCAAATTTTGCCGTCGAGAACACATTTCCTATAACACCGCTAGGCCTAAACCTTAGCGTCCGTACTCCATCGGGCGTAGATTTGTCGGCTCACGTAGTTTGTCGTGAAGGTAATATTTGTATCGGAGAAAGAAAATTATCACTTGATGCGATAGTCTTAAAAATCAGGGATTACGACATCATTTTGGGGATGGATTGGCTCGACGCTTGCTTGGCTACCATTGATTGTGCAGAAAAGAAAGTCGTATTTCGTTTACCTGGCGAGATCGAGTTCTATTATGCGTACAATCCACCGTCAAGAGCACCGAGTGCCTGCATGGTGATCTCTGCAATGTCTGCTCGGTGGATGATCTATTCCGGCTGTTATGGGTACTTGGTGTCCGTCCGAGACACGCAGCGAGATTGCGCAAACGTTGAGTCTACTTCCGTTGTGGCAGATTTTTCTCATGTGTTTCCCGACGAGTTGTCTGGCATGCCGCCCGATCGAGAGATAGAGTTCACTATTGATACATTTACAGAAACTCGACCAATTTCCAAAGCTCCTTATTGAATGGCCCCGACAGAACTAAAAGAGTTAAAGGTTCAGTTGCTAGAATTGCTAGATCATGGGTATATTCGTCCGAGCGTGTCTCCGTGGGGTGCGCATGTATTATTTTAAAGAAGAAGGATGGCTCGATGCGGTTCTGCATCGACTATCATGAATTGAATAAAGCCACTGTTCGAAACAAGTACCCCATTTCCATGATCGATGATCTCTTTGATCAACTACAAGGTGCGACGGTATTCTCAAAAATTGATCTTCGCTCAGGTTACCATCAGCTCAAGATTAGGCCGGACGACGTGACAAAATTAGCCTTTCGCACTCGCTACGGCCACTATGAGTTTTTGGTAATGTCATTCGGATTAACCAATGCCCCTGCCGCCTTTATGGACTTAATGAATGGTGTGTTCCGACTATATCTCGACAATTTTGTAGTAGTGTTTATTAATGATATCTTAGTGTACTCGAAGAATAGGGAGGAACATGCAGAGCACTTGCGGACCGTCCTACAGACTCTTCGGGACAACAAGCTATATGCGAAACTGAGTATGTGTGAATTCTAGCTGAGCAGTGTATCTTTCCTCGGGCACATCATTTCTGCGAGAGATATTTCAGTCGATCCAAAGAAAGTTGAACCTATCGTCGAGTGGAAGCGGCCTGCATCTGTAAGTGAGATTCGAAGCTTCCTCGGGCTAGCGGGCTACTACCGGCGTTTCGTGAAGGACTTTTCCAAATTAGTATCACCTTTGACTCTCCTCACACAGAAAGGAGTCACATTTGAGTGGTCCGCCGACTGTGAAGCCTCGTTTGAAGAGTTAAAGCATCGCCTTATCTTTGTCCCGTTACTTGCACTACCAGACGAGACCTCGAGATTCCAAATATTCAGTGACGCGTCAGGGAAGGGCTTAGGGTGTGTACTTATGCAGCAGGATGGGATGATAGCCTACGCATCCAGGCAACTGAAAAAGTACGACAAGAATTATCCTACGTATGACCTGGAGCTAGCGACAAATGTGTTTGGACTAAAATTATGGCTACACTACCTCTATGGAGTGGCTTGCCGAATTTACACTGATCACAAAAGTTTAAAGTACCTATTCACCCAAACGGACCTTAACCTACGACAGCGGCATTGGCTAGAATTAATAAAGGACTATGACTTGACGATTGACTACACACCTGGCAAGAAAAATATTGTAGCGGATGCGTTGAGTCGATTGTTTGCGGGATCCATGTCCATTGATTGTAGGTTACAAAAGAAATTAGAGGAAATGGGCGTTGAACTCTGAATTCGATATCACGGTACACGAGTTACTCAGATGCGATTCGTACCCAACTTGTTAGAGAGGGTCACATCTACTCAGAGGGACGACCCATTCCTAAGAAAAATGCACGAGCAAATTCTAGCGGGGAAGGCGAAGAACTTTGCAGTTGATGAGAATTGAGTGTTGCGAGTTAAGGTGTCACGCCCCAGTCCCAAAATACCGAGGGACTAGCCACGTGGCAATGGCCAGCAGCACACTCCAATGGACAAACCCAATTTAATGGACCCGTTATAGTGTACTTAAGCTGTAAAACAAATAAATATGTCTACGATACATGTCACATGAATAATACTAATCTCATCCACAAAAGATAAACACAAATCAAATGTCAGAATAATCAAGATAAAATATAAACCAACAAGTCTCAATAAAAAGTTTCAGGGAACAACCCGATAATGAGTTTAATACAGAATTCTACGAAACAGGAAATAGAGGATCTAACAACAGAAATGACTGAGTATATAAAGCAAATACCCAAGAGAAATCCTCGGACATCACCTCGTCCTCTGGTATTGGTACTGCTCCAGCGTCTGCTCATGTCCCGTATACCTCAGGGTAGATCTCCTTTGCTAAACCTGGGGACATAATCCGGATCCAGGTCCTCAAGGGACATAGTAAGGTACAAGAATAACTCAAACCAAAATAAATATAGTATATAAAATATATCAATAGGGCAAACTATGTAACCAGCTATGTGATATGCAAATGAGAGCATCACTAGAACTCAGGCTGAGACCACTACAAGCTCTGTGTCAGGGAGCCTGTAGCAGTGATATCATATAGTGGGCCTAGCTCTGATGTAGAGGCTACGACACCACAATAATAAATATATATATAATTAGCCTGTAGCCTGTGTGTCTCTCCCCACCCAATGTAATCACACGTCTCATGTCCATAACACGCAAGATCATGACCTCTAACTAATGCATCGAGTCATAATGATAGCTATGCATATGTAATATCTATGTCATAAATTCTGTAACCTATACAAAATCACCATGAATATATCAGGAAAGATTCTGTCACATAAATAGTATCAAGTGTCCTATGGTATGACGTACTTGATAATGCAAGCACGAAAATATATAGGATCGTGATATCAACTCTCTATGTGACGTTACACGACTCCGCGTACGGCGTCAACACCCGAATATTATTCGGACGCTAAGCAACGTCTCATGGTTCTAGGTTGAACAGTTATAACACAGAAATAAATTAAGAAAATAATATGGAGCAAGTACTGCAAGTTGGGAAGGTACACTTGCTTGGGGTTTAAATTCCTCCAATTGCTCTTGTAACAGCGAGATCTTCAGGTACTCCTCCGGATGCTGAAATAAATATTACCATCACTCTCAGAAGATATAAAATATCTAGGATTGCCTACCCATGTCCAATTTGGACACAGGGATAAAATTGACAGTTTCTGGTCAAAGCGGGGTCCACATGTGGCCCACTTCGCACCAAAAAATGTACCAGAGATAAAGTTCTCCAAATTCGTTAAACTTAGTGTCTACGAGTCCAGAACGATGATACGAACCCAACGGAATGTCCAGAACTGGATTCTGATGAGCCGATAATAAAATTGCCCGTTAAGTGGAGCCACGGGGCCTACGATATAGGGTTTCGTCAACGTTCTTAGAATCGAGCCAAACTTGGGTCACAGGACCAGCATAACGCTACGAATCCGATGGCGTAAGTTTCGTTGTAAAACGACAAGCAGACACGAAGTTACAAAGAGTTTTAGAACATGTCCGATACGGGACAATTTCGACGGATACGCGTTGATTCTTGTGTGTACGCACATCCAAACCAACTTCAGGGAAATCTCACACGTCCACATTAACGATACGCTCCTTTAGGTGTAATTTGCACACGACAAAGTTGTCTCGTTTAGCAGGAGGCACCCAGTTTCGAAAAGTTTGGGTTTTAAAAACCAAGATTTTGGTTAACTTCACCCGCAAATAAAACACAACTTACAACACAATAAAATAAACTAATTATAGGGTTTAAAACTTGGTTATATTTTCTAATTTACTGTTTCAAGTAAATTTTATAATTATTAAACAGGTTGGACGTAAATCGGCCGTGAACTTGTGAGTTCGGGACAGTTTCTGAATCCAAAATTGGGCTATTTTTCCTATTTTTGCGTCACGATTTACGATCGATACAGGACACGATACCCCAATCTAATTGCACAGGGTTCGAGAGGGTCACACAGCGAACATGTCGCAATAGGCCGTTCGAGAATTGACACAACGATGAGGAAGAAAAGCTTACCGGAACAGGGGGTCAGAATCGACTAAACTACGCGTGCACGGGACTGCGTAGCACTGCTCGGCCGGTCGACGGCGGCTGCTGTGGCTGCTCGGAGTCATCGGCACCATTATCGTCGTCGTTGTCGTTGTCGTCGGGGAGGTCGCCAGAGGATTCACCGAAGAGGTCTCCAAAGGAGTCGGGGTCGTCGGGCTACTGCGGAGAGACGGGCGGCTGTCGGCAGGGTCGAAATAGTCGACGGGACGGGTGGTTACGATGGTGATGGCGGTGGGGGTTCGTCGGGTTTTAATAGGAGAGGGCGGCATGCCGTTAGGGGGAAGGTGGACAGGAGGGTCACGATGGCGGAGAGGCGAAGGGGCAACGTTCGGAGTCGCGGCGGCGGGGAACGACTGGGAGGCGAATGGATGGCGGCCGCGGCGGTTTGCAGCGGTCGGGTTTCCTTCGGTTACTGTAGCAGTGTTATCGAGTCGGGTTTTACGGTTCCGGGTACAGTTCAGGTTCAGATCCGACCCGTTAGGGTTGGGTTGGTTTATTTAGACTTTGGTTCGGTTCGGTTCAGGTTGGTTCAATCCGGTTTATTCTGGTTTAATTAGAAATGATGTTTTTAGCTATTTAAAAATAGTTTTTAGGCCCAATAAATTTAGAAAAATTACACTATAACCAATTATTTATTTTACTCTCAAGAATATAATTTTCATAATATTTTAATATTTAATTTAATTTTAAAAATATTTATCCTTTAAAGAATATTTATTTTAATTATTTAAAAATCACAAAAAAATCATAAAAATTTATATTTTAAATTTTAAAAATATGGGTGTTTATATAAGGGAAGGCTATGCCTCCCCAACGACTAAGAACTCAGAAAGGAGATCCTTGCGGAAGCTCACTCTACAGCCTATACGGTCCATCCCGGGAGCACGAAGATGTATAGAGACCTTCGTACTATTTTCTGGTGGCACGGCATAAAGAAGGATGTTGCGCTCTTCGTGTCGCAATGCATAACCTGTCAGAGGGTGAAAGCAGAACATCAGAGACAGGGCAAAGAAATACAGAATCTTGCTATCCTAGAATGGAAGTGGGAGCACATAAGCATGGACTTTATCGTTGGCTTGCCAAGGACGCAACAGGGAAATGGCGCAATCTGGGTCACCGTCGACTGGTTAACCAAGTCAGCGCGCTTCATTGCCATTAAATCTACTTGGAGCATCGATCGCCTTGCCCAAACCTACCTTGATGAGATAGTTCGGCTACACAGAGTACCAATTTCTATAGTGTCGGATCGGGACGGACGATTCCTATCATGTTTCTGGGAAAGCCTTCAGTCATCAATGGGGACAAGTTGAATTTTAGCTCAGCCTACCATCCTTAAACCGATGACCAAACAGAGTGGGTGAATCAGGTACTAGAATACATGCTGCGTCTCTGCGCAATCGATTCGAAGTCAAGTTGGAACATCCACCTACCGTTGGTCGAATTTGTATATAACAATAATTATTAGTCCAGCATCTAAATGGCTCCGTATGAGGCTTTGTATGGGTGTAAGTGTAGGTCACCGATCTGCTAGGATGAAGTTGGGGATCGACAAATTCTTGGGCCGAAACTAGTTGAACAAACAGTCCAAAAGATTCGGTTGATCCGAGAGCGACTAATGTCACGCCCCAGTCCCAAAAATACGTAGGACTAGAACACGTAAGCATGCCAGCCGCATGGATATGGCAACTCCAATATATGGAAACCAAATCCACACGTACGCTGTAATATGAATATCAATCCACAAGTGGTATAAACATATGTCACAAGTCACAGGATAAAATCTAAATCTCATCCACCAAAATCATATAGAAATAAATAACCAGTATCTATGAAACTAGATCTCAATAAGAAGTATCTAAGGATGATAGTTGGATGGAAACAAATCTACTACCAACTCGAATATAAGAGCAAATACAATATGAGTACAACACCACAACACAATATAAGAATACCAGCTATCCATCACAGCTCGAAGAGAAGACATCCTCGGATCACATGTAACCATCCAAATCTGCGCTCCTGTAAATACTCAAGAAAAGATACACCTGGCAGCGGACCAGGTCCTCAGAGGGACATAACAAGATACTTAAACACATGCCAATAAAGTACTGAAATAAATATCCAATGGGTCGCCTAACCGTCTAAAGTGAATGCAGTTTAAGAACAACTTTCCCAACGCGTGGGCTATCTGGCTAAAATGGGATTGACATAGTTCTCTTGGAGATCCAGGGGCCTACAAAGGCACGGCGTCTTTCGAACACCGGAGGCCCGCCAAGTAGTATATATAGGGGTCATCATGACCGCGCATCTCCGGCGGATCGTACGGGTTACACAAGGAAAGTACAACGGAGCCCACACGCCTTACTTGTTGTTCTCCCCACCCCATGCTCTAAGCATGTCACATCCATGACATGATAATACCTCTAATAACTGCCAAGTCTACTAGCATACAAAGTTTCTAACAGCAGTTATTCCTAACGTACGGCCCACACGTACAGGAGGCCAACCTGCACGCAAGTCCGTGATCTACATGAGACTCACAACTAGTGTAACAACTGTGTCATGGCCAATGAACCTAATGGTGCTACATGATAATGGGGTAGTCTCATGAACAAGGTCAATGCAATACATAAATAAAAACATATCGCGACGACACCGTCGCGCGTATCTTTATATAACAGTTAAAATATATAAAAAGACAGAAAATAAAGATGCATGCAACATATGGAATAAAAAGAACAGTACAATGGCAAGGTATACTTGCCTGGCAAGGAAGCTGCAATGTACCAATAACCTGCTCCAGAAATCGAGCAGAACAATCCAATATCCTATGTACACATAAATATAATATAATAGAATCATTAGTCATTATACTAGCACATACTCAACCACATTTATACTGGAATCAGGGGGTATACTAGGGGTAACACTAGTCATCTAACACGGTCAATTACGCATTGAATTACGTAGGTGTCGCGTCTTCAAGTACTGTACGAAATCAGTCAGTCAACTGACAGGTGTCTATGCCAGTACGTTAGTGTACGCAAGACAGACAAATTCACAAGTTCTTAGGGTCAACATGGTCAAGGTAAGTATGAGATAGTCCACGATGTCCTAGGGTCATACAGTCTGAATATTTAGTCATAATTATCAATTAGCATTTACTTACATATATATTCATATAACTATATAATAATATAACCATTAATTTATTTTAATTTATTTAATTCTGGAATAATTACTCTAAAATTCTATTTTAATCTTATTATTCTGATTTTTATGTTAATTCCTAAATTTTGTCCAAAGAAACTGAATTTTATCAACTCGAGACTCATGGCACGCAAATCGAGGCGATCCGTTGACCAAAAAGTCAACCGATACAAACTCGACTTTCATGCATGATTTTCTGTAGATTTCAGCATAAAAAATATACTAGAATTTACGGCTCGTCTGAATTCAAATTCGTTTGGGAATTATGGCACATACAAATTTTGTATTGTGCACCGATGGTTAAATTCTAACCTAGAAGTTCTACAAAATTAACAATATGTAAATACTTCGAAATAAATTCTTGAAAAAATATATGTCGATGATCTCGACATTAGCTTTCCGAAACTTTAAACGGTTCATGATTCTGATTCTTGGTTCTCCCGAAATCGCGAAAATATCAAAATACGTCTATTTTCGGACATGCTGTGCTCTACGAATTTTCCAGAATTTAATACTAATAATTTAGAAAAACAATTATATAATCAGAAAGCTAACCTTATTATCGTTCTAACAAAAAAAACTGGAGCGTGTTTGGAGTCTGGAGCTAGGAGATATCATCTTTTTAATTTGTCATAACTAGTAGAAAATGAGGCTGAATTTATGACAAATTTTGACTATTTTTTTGGACGAAAAAGAGAGGAATTTGGGAAAGAAAAATATGAAGGATGAGATATTTATAATGGTGGACACTACTTAATTAAATACGAATAGGATTGGTTAATTTGGATAGGATTATGATGAATTTAAATAAGGATAGGATATGCATGAAGTTGATTTCCTAGTAGGTTCAGGATTTGAATTAATTTAAAATAGAGTTTGAATTTATCTCAATAATTTATAATCTTAAATATAATTAAAGATAATACAAATAATTTATAAAATCTTATTAATATCTATTAACACGAAATTAGTATCTATCTAATATTAAGACTATATATATCCAAATAAATCCTAAATAATTTTAAAATCTAAATAAATTTCTTAAAATTCTAAATAAATTACAAAAAAATATAATTAAATATTTTAAACTAAAATAAATATTTGGTAGAAACGACATGCAAGTATGGTCGTATAGTAAATCATAGAAGTCCTAGAAATATCTGTTTTCTAAGTTTTAATTACCAAAAATTCTAGAAAAATCTCCAAAAATCTAAAATAACCTAAAATAATTCTAAACGAATATTTATATAAGTAAATATATCAAGAAATTTATTTTCTAATTAACTAAGAGCATATTCTAAATAAATTCAACATATATAATAAATATAATAATATAAAATATATACAAAATATCTATTTTGGGTGAGGGAGTTTACAATCTACCCAACTTAAAATAATTTTGTCCTCAAAATTAATATAAGACATAATTTGTTAAATCCTTCACATTCGTACATAAGGTATGTCAATCGCAATCTCTTTCAAAAATTTAAATAACAAAATCTATTCGAATCTATCGCGATCACTTCAAAATTAATATAACCACTGTTTAAATCAAAATTCAACCTGTCGTAATCTCTTCTCGATATTTAAATAATCAACATCCAAATCTGACTCAAGTCTATATGACATCCCCCATCAAAATTTATATCATAATTTCCAACTATCATTATCTCCTCTAGACTTTGAACAATAAACAATTCTAATCAAATCTTATTCCTATTCTTAACTTAAGAATTTTGTACTATTCAAATATTTAAACTCAATTTACATCCTCAATATTTCAAATAGATGACCCAACAATCAAAATTGAACTTTTAATTCAAATCATCAAATTATAAAATTTAAATCTAATTAACCAATTGTTCAAGTCTAAAATTCTATATTTATCCTCAAAATTTAAATCGATGATTCATCCTTCAATATTCAAAATTTAAATCATGTGCTCAAAGTATAAATATTGGGTCCTCAATATCAAGATTTTTAAAATTCATTAAATCCTCATTATCTTAATCCCTCTTTTAAAATTCTCCATATTTAAAAGGACTTAATCTCTCAATCTAATCCTACTTGATCATAATCTAAAAGAATTCTCCTCAAGTTTAATACTGCAATTTCTACCCAACTTAGAATTTACCCATCTATCACATAAGGCTCTTACACTTAAGAAAAATATTCGTCAATTTATTTTCTCGTGTCATTCAATCCTCAAAAATTTAACACCAACCATATCATATGTGATATGCCCTTAATCAATTATAAAAGATAGTCAGCAAATAATGTGATTGGCCTATGGGGTATATCTTGTACTATCCGTGTATTACTTATATCCAAGCACGAGATTTCGTCTTTCCGAAACAAGGGAAGACGGAAAGCAACGGAAAAGAGTTCAAGGAGGGGTAATAGAATGGAAGTATGGGAATCAAAGCGTTTAAAGAATTCAAATGGGAATTATCAAGACAGTTGTGGATTAAAATCTTAATTTGGTAATTTTCTATTCGCATGCTCACATCGGTACAGTTATGTACTTGATATGATATGCTTTGTCGTATCTAGAGGGTAAGTATATTCGTCTACTAATCACTACATATCTCAATCCACGTAAAGTAGTTATGCGAAGGGCGAACCAAGCGCACTAAGGTTAGCTAGACCCTAATACACTGAATCTAAAATGTATTATTGTGGGCCCCCAATAATACGTATGTCATGAACAAGCTCGATAAAGAATAAGCTTGCAAAAACTAGGCTATAATAGCAGCATAAGTCAAGGTAGTACAGCAAATATGAATACGCTAGATTATGATGAAAGAAGGTTCATAACAATTCAAATTCACAAAAACAAAAGCAAAATAAGCAATAATAATGAAAGACTATACAATCTCTACAGTTGTCATACTAATTCCTTGTCTAAGTCGCTAGTCGACCAATAGGGACATGGACCTCTAAATTCTATCGTCTGAATAAACACTGTCGTCTTTGCTAGCATACAATTAATGTCATTCAGTTACACTTCATCAATGGATCACAGAGACTACGTGATACTAGGTGGTGAGGTATACTATCCAACTTAAAATAATTTAACTACTATTGTATTGCCTTAAGGATACCTACAAAAATAACTTTGTACATGTACATAGAACATAAACTCTTATTAGGGTCTCCTATTGCATTATATAGGTAAGGGTCAAGTGCTCATAGAACAGGTGTCAATCGTAGGGATAGAAGAGTTACTAGCCGTTAAGGGGAAAGGGATTTAACTCGTATCGAGCTATGGGTACAAATTTCATGATTTAAAGCTAAGGGGTAATCATTAGGTCACAACCTAAGGGAACTACGCAAACTATCAAATTCCAACTATCACGCACAAAATTCAAAGTTTAAATTACCAAGCTATACCCTAGCAAACTACATGTCCTAACATAGAATAAGATTACTTGGCCTTCAATCATACGAGTTATGTGGCACGAGTTAAATGATGAAGAAAGAAGAATCATAATTTAGTCGTCACACCATTAGCGAACGCTAAGGTTGCAGGGGGACAAGTTATGAAATCAAAAATAGAGGGCTCTAGATAGCATCATGGTTCTCTAAGGGGGTGGCATGCTAGTTGCCATGTTCGGGGTATGATCAAGGGAAAGGGTTGATTATATTCCTCTAGGCTTCCTAGGGTGTTGTCTACTAGTAACAGGACAATGACATAAGTTTTATAGTTCTCTAATACTATCCAATTATGAGGGTTAGGTTCAGTCCTAATGTTCAATATTGGTTCTCCATTGGTTCCTCAATACTAGGGTCAAACATTATGGTAAAACTTCTAACTAACTCTAGTAGTGTCTATACTACTCTCAAGTCTTCATAATACATCAGGGGGTAATGGTAAATCAATTCTAAAGATAAGGAATTCTAGGGTTCACTAGATATTATAAACTTAGTGGTGTGTCTATATTCTCGTTGTATTCTTAATAGGTGTGCTACTCTAATTATCATCCTAATAACAGAGGTTCCTATATTCTAGCAGAAGGCCATATATACTCAAGGAACTTATTAGGGAAGTATAGGAATCAAGCATGATACAATTGTTCGAATAGATCATAGAGGAGGAAGGTGAATCATAGTCAATTGTGGATGAGATCCTATACTCTAGTCCTATATGCAGACTTGTTCGGTACAGTAATGCAACCGAGACAATATGCTCTCGACCTGCATGGGCCACAACAAAAATATATCACGCCCCAGTCATAAAAATACGTAGGACTAGAACACGTAAGCATGCCAGCCGCATGGATATGGCAACTCCAATATATGGAAACCAAATCCACACGTACGCTGTAATATGAATATCAATCCACAAGTGGTATAAACATATGTCACAAGTCACAGGGTAAAATCTAAATCTCATCCACCAAAATTATATAGAAATAAATAACCAGTATCTATGAAACTAGATCTCAATAAGAAGTATCTAAGGATGATAGTTGGATGGAAACAAATCCACTACTGTCACTACCACATTCCGAAAACAGGGATATTTTCGACTTTTTATAATATTTAATATTATGGTAGTTATAATTAAGTAATTGCGTGATAATTATTTGTTTTTAATAAATATGTGAGATGTGTAATTTAATATATATTATATACAGTGTTCATTTGTGTTTGAGCTGGTAGATTTGACCTAGAAGCCCAATAGGTGAAACCTGTCCCAAATTGTGGAATTTTGTAATAAATTGTTTTATTTATAAATTATTTATTGGAGATTTTAATTAATTACCGTAATTTATTTAATTATTGCGCATTGCCTTGCTTCGATAATTGGAACGCTACCCTGACTTTTGCCTGCCAACAAATTTCACAATCTTGCCCTAGACATGCCCGCCTTCTATTCTGCTATTTTTGCAACTCATATTTATGCTCTGTACAATATTTCTGGCCGCACAAAAATTGTCGCGGACGTTATTTAATAAATTCCTATTTTTTTATCGTTGTGTGTTCCAATCGAAAATTAGAGGCAATCTTGACCTATTTTTTGTGCGGCCCAAATTAGGATAATATTCTGTTCTGAGTCTTCTTCACTATTGGTATTGATGACCTGACCTGATTTTGGCCCCATGTACTCCTAATTAATTATTGAACACAACTTGCATTTATTTCTATTTAAATTGAGGATACTATTTTATCTGATTCTAAAATTCCAATTTAATTTTAGTGCCCCGTAAATTGAGCCCGTACCAAACTTACAGCGTCCCCTGACCCTACAAAATACCGGACACCGAATTGCCCGCCAAATTTTCGTCATTTTATGTGTTTGTGCAATTTCCGAATTTAAGGGGCTAAGTTACAATTATTCAATTGTAGGTGTCATCACCCCATTGTCCAAGACCAAATGGAAAGATTATTTACTTGTGGACCAAATTGTATTTTTCCCCATATGAAATTTCCTTCATAAATAATCTGGACCACCCATTTAATTGGGTGCATCCTCACCATTGATTTACCCACACCCTCATCCTATTTAATGTCCTATCTACATCAAACCCTAATCCCTAGACAACCTAGGAAACACCACCCTTCTCAAGCCTCCACAATTCCTCTTTCCTACGTATGTAGCTCCTCCTTCCTTTCTTCTTCTCTTTTCTTCTTCTCCTTCTCCTTCTCTTTCTTCTTCTTCCTTTCTTCATTAATTTTAAAAATTTGAATTGAAGGAAGGGGGGGAAAACTGAAAGCTGTTCATCCCTACCCCGGCCTGTCCGGCCATTCCCTCCGGCCCGGCGGCCCCTCTGGCCACTCCGGCGGATCAGCCAAGCCCGACCCCCGGCGCTGCTGTTCTTCCTCGAGTCCCCAGACCCTCCGGCGGCCGCTGGCCTGCTGCTCGACCCAACCGACCTCCGGCTCTCATCCCGGCGGCTACTCGGTCCTACTGCCCCGACCCCCCGCTGACTGCACCCCCGGCGATCGGACCCCGAGCATCCTCCCTCTGCACTTCTTCCCCGGCCAGTACTCCGGCCCCCTCACGAGTTCCCCTCCGGCTGTACCCCCGGCGAGCGGCCAACCCGACTTCCCGTAGCAGTTCCCGGCTGCTCTCCTCCCCTCTTCCTGGGTGCAACCCCGCTGCTCCTCCTCCTAGCTCCTCGGCACCGGCCACGAACCCCCGCCGAGGACCACGTTCCTCCTCCCCTGCACTCGGCCATCTTCTCCGGCCTGAGTTCGGTTCGACAGCCACCTACAACCCCCTGGCTGTAGCTCCTCCACCGTGCTCCTCCCTTTCCACTGGCAGCCACCCCGCTGGCCTGCTCACAGTCCCCTCCGGCCTGTCGGCCAGCCACCCCGACAGCCGTTGTAAGCTCCTCCTCTCCCTCTCCTTCTTCCCTTTTTGGTAGCAATACATGTATATATATACAATGTATGTGAGTATGTATTGTGTAGGTATAAATGTGTATACGTATATGTATATATTAACATATGTATTTATATTAATGTGTAATAGTATATGTATTAGCATATATTAATTAATGCGTAGATAGATATACGTATATAAATGCGTATACGTATATTGGTATGTATTGTGTGTAAATGTATATGTATGCGTATATATTTAATATATATATGTATATATATTTAACATGAGTTATATATATAATTACGTATTCTAGTATGTATAATTAAATTTGTATATATATATATTTAGTATATGCCTATAGTTATTTTTGGTATATATATATAAATATATACTTACATATATATATATATATATATATATATATATATATATATATATATATATATATATATATATATATATATATATATATATATATATATATATATATATATTTTGGTATAGATATACAATTATTTATTTGGTATAATTTTATGTAGTATATGTGTAATAAAACATATTTTAATGTACGATATAATTGGCATCTGTATATATATATATATAGTATAAATTTAATTTGGTAAATTAATATTAGTATATTTTAATAATGATGATGACAATATATATGTATATTCTAAAACTGTATTTTTGAATATATATATGAGTATACGTATGGTTCAACTAGTATATATATATATATACGATATATGATTAATTGATATATATATATTGTATGTGCATTAAATTGGTATATATGTATATCTGTATTTTCAGTATATGTTGGTAATTGTTAATTGGTATATGTTTAACAAAAACATAATTTGGCATATATAAATAAATGTAGCATAATATATATATTTTGGTATAATTATATTGGTAAAGTATATATTAAATTAATACTTTTTGGTAAAAATATGTGTACCCATATATATATATACATGTATAAACATATTTTTGGTAAATAAATATATACAGTATAAAACTGTATTGATATATATACATATGTACTTGTAAAACATATTTTGGTATATGTAACAAATGTATATTTCACTAGTACATATATATGTATACATGTATATTCAGTAAATGTATATTCTTAAATATAGTCCTTATGAATAAATGTGTAATGTATATTTATAATATATATATATATATATTTATATACCTCTATTTAGTGTATCTACACTTATATGTATTTTTGTACAAAACTACTGATATACATTTATATGTGTACTTTATACGTATTAAACTGATACATATATATATTCTCTGAGTATAAATGTATATTTATTTATGTATATCCTACTAGATGACCCTAGTTGACTAGTGCCTTGCCTGGCATAGCCCTGAGGCCAGTATATTTCTTTTGTGTGTTAGTATAGCATCTGATGCAAGTGTTATAATTGTGATTTGTTTATAGGACTGTTGTTTACCCAAGGGATACTCTGGAACAGGACATCAATAATTACCAGCTAAGGACCCAAGGCGAGTACATTCTCTGATTAGTTTCTAATTTATGATATCTCCTATGTTCACTCTATCTAGTGTAAATATCCATGTTCTTGACACGTTGGTTACACGGATTGGTATACACGGATCTCGTCATGAGATGTTATTCCTTATTCATGGTGTAGCTTGTACAAGACTTGTTTTTCTTGTTATCTTGTGCATGTACAGACATTGATTCCCGGGGAGATTTGCTACCTCCCTAGGGAATCCCGTGCCATAGCGTACCATGATCGGATCTACTATACCAGTCGGGGGTGGGGAGTATTTTAGTATAGATATGTGATCATACCCAACTCTACATGCATCATAGCTCACCCCACATCTCACGTCGGGTGTGGCCTGACCCTCTCCATGCTTCATAGCTGTTACGTGTGATTAGCCTGACCTATACATGCATCAAAGCTAACCAACGGTTAGCCTGACCTTCGTGAATCATAGCTAATCACATGTAACCAGCCTGATCAAGTTCCCAAGCCGATCATATGTTAAAGCTAGTACTCAAACACTTAGTCATAGGTTCTTGCTCATGGACATATTGTTTCTTCTCCTGCGTTTACTTACAGTATTTCCAGCATTTCTTTTATTTCTCGTACCTATACATGCTTCTGGTATATTTTTATCTAGAACTGCTACATAGTTTATGTCATTTATATAGAACTGCTATTTAGAGATGTACTTTGCTCCTTCCTGACTGGAAAATATTTTTCCAGACTGTGACCTTAGTAGACTTGGTTCCGACACTTGAGGATTGGAAGTTAATGATTGCAGGTATGATTATTTTTGTCGTTAGACTTGTCTTGTATTTCTTGCTTGCCTTGATATCCCATCGTGCTTTAGTTTATGTGATTGAGTATTTCTAGCATTATTTTATGATATCCACGTCTCCTTATGGAGTTGGGTATTCACGTGAGTTTGATTAGATAGTTACATGACCTAGACAGCGTTCTACCGCCGATGCTGCGGCGTAGGCTGGACGTACCCACGCACTCGTGCCCCTAAACCGGGTACGGGTCGTGACACGTTTTTAGTGGTGGCCCATGCAGGTCAGACTTCGCTAGTTATGCGATGTCGTAGTAGTGCGACGTCATAGTTGTACTACTGCGTACCTGCTATAGAATATAGGACATAGGATACTAGGATGAGAGAGGATACTCAATCATAAATTATTTGAGAGATTCCTGGGACGACCCTTGAGAATCTCATTATAAATTCCAATTTAAATCTTTCCCCCTTGTTCCCGTCTGCTCTCGCTTGTTGTTATTGAACTTGATCCTTATTGATCAGTTATTAAATTAAAATCTTGGTATCATTGTTGAGTTTGATTCTTGTTGACCAGTTGTTAAATTTAATTCTTGGTATCGTTGTTGAATTAATTTCATATCGAGATGAATTTTATGGGCTAAAATTTACGGTATCATCTGATGACATATGTTGATGAGGACAGTGAGAAAGGTAAAGCGTCTACTTTGGGTTATGGACCTTAGAGTTTATCGCAGCCATATTAGCTGTGGTGACGAGAACGTAGGAACCTGACTTGGATGTACATACTATAGTTATGAAACTTAGAGTCTCTCGCAGCCATACCGGTTGGCGTGGCGAAGATTCTAGACGACATGATTATAGAGTTGCATACCTTAGTTACGAAACCTATCGTTTATCGCATCTATGCTTACTGGCGTGGCGAGGATTCTAAGTGTCATGATTTCAGACAGACGTGTATGATTATCAGGTTGTATCTTAAATTGGTTCTTAAAGTATCATCTCAAGACTTATCTATTTATGTTATTCCAGGACTTTGTTCCATCGCTTCTTTTCTTTATTAGCAGTAAAGATACCTTCCGTCTTTGATCCAGTTCCTTTTGAGCTTATTTTCTTTGAGGATTCTTTGTTAGTATAATTAGTGACTTGCAATTTTGGTTGTGTCTTGTATTAGTTTGACTGAGTGTGACTTGTGAGTTTGTAAGTATTTCTTATGTTGGACATGGGAGCATTAGGCATTAATCTAGAGTTAGCCCTTAGCATAGTACCTTGTAACAATGGTTCTAGGAGAAGTGTCATTAGAGACTGAGAGTTAAGGAGAGTATAGAGTATCAGTGATAGTTCAAGAGTTAGTATCAGAGCCAACATACCCGTCCTGGATAATCATAATTATGCAATTGGATGATCTACGTGAACAATTAAGTATCCAGGAATTGTGTTAAGGATTTATGGAGCATGATGTTCAATTTGATGATTGATATCGGAAATGTTAAGGGTAAGAATTATATACGAATAAAGTTAATGAGGTGTCCTGAGTAGGGAAATATCGGAATAGATAATGAAGATGGTGAAGCGTATCACAGATTAGTGTAACAGGGTATGAAAGGTTAAAAGGAAATACCTATACAACCATCGAGATGAGGAACCATACACATACCCATGAGAGTAAAGAAACATGAGTGTTATAGTAGATACATGTAATCATGAGTTATAATGAGCTTGATGAGATGATCCATTAATGGAGCTAGTGATATAATACCAAGAGTGCTGATGATTCTATATCGAGGATTGGTCGAGAATAACGTTAATAACAGTAAGCACTCTGTGCGATAATAATTGGGTGATATACCAGTTGACATAAATTGAAATCATGAAAGAAAATACAGGTGGTGATAACGTTAATCATAGGAGGTAATAGTACAAGTGGTTCATGCAGTACAATTTTAGTACACAATTATAGACACTAGATGCATTGAGTGCACCTTGAGTATCAGAGGCCGTGAGCACTGATATGTACCCTTGTGGAATTATAAATTAAAAGGTGGAAATAAAAATTTTATTTTTAGAATAATTAAGGAGTTGAGATTATGTCATTAAAATTTTTTTTGAGGATTTCAAATATTGATTCAATAAAAATGGTCAAGGCTACAAAGATTTTAGAAGTGATTAAAATTTTTATTCGATGTTGAGTATCTGACTTTGAGGAGGCATATGCATTTATTTTTAAGTTGATCGAGAAGTTAAACCTTGATGAGTATTTTGAGAATTAAATTTATGGTGGATGAGAAATATGAATATTAATATATGAGAAGATGACATACATGTGTAAGGATCTGATGACTTGAGCATGATTGAGGTGGCACCGCAGACTGACTTGGGTGTCCATCTAGAGTTGCATTAGAAAGGGTTTAGCACTTAGTATGGTGTTACACTTGGTGTGCACTGGAATGATGAGAAAATAGTATGGACAATTGTAGTAGGAACGAGAACTGACAGAGAGTATGGTACTAAGGAGATAGAGGTATCAACTTGAATGCATTATTGAATCATGATTATATTAGAGATTCTTGGCATCAGATTTAGGTGTTAATAGACGTGTGTACAATATGGATATATTCAGGGATCTTGTGGATAAATGATTAGTTGATATGGATATCAGTGTACAGGAATAGGAGTTAGTTAGTAAATGTGCCAGGGTTAAGAGTATGTTAGAGATAGGGATACTGCAGGAAATATGTTAACAGGTTCTTTCTTTTCTTTCCTAATGTTCTTTTTCGTCTTTTGGCTGAATTTTCCCTAGTACTGTAGTTCATATACATGATTTTTCTTGTTAGGATATAGTTAGTAGTACACCCTGACAGAGAATGCAATACCATGATAAGAAAGACCATAACCATGCATGTTTTCCCTAAGTTGTTTATTGTATGACTGTAGGTAAAATTTTTCTTAGACCATGATCGTTGGGGTTTTGATCATAACAAAGATTTATGAAAAGGTTATGACTTGACAAATGGGACAAGATGATTAGAAATTCAAGGATAAGCATTCATGAGTTGATATAACAGAATTGCTGGATCATTGGTTTTACAAAGATCGAGGTATGATTGAAATTTGAGGATAAACGCTAATTTAAATAAAGGATTAAAAATTTAACATGGCAGAATTGATGATTATTAATTTCAGGAAGGTTGATTGTGATATAATTTATCATTAAAATTGAGGAAAGTTTGGAAAATTATCATTATATGTATTTGATTGCAATATAGTAATTTAAAATTTTATATTGGGGACGTTGCATTTGAAGGATCCATAAGTATCGCATTATTAAGTATTTTGAGGAAAAAGAAAACTGAAGAATCAGATCATTGATGGATTATTGTTTGGATTAAGACTTTTTGGGACGAGAATCAATACATTGATTGAAATTAAATTTGAGGAACAGATATCAATTCCGAGTATAAATTTTTAAGTTAAATTCGTGGGAATTGTGAGGAGATGGAATCTGATTTTTATTTTGAGAATATTTCCGAAATTTTTGAAAATTGCGAAACGACAAGGTGGATTATTTCAGGATTTTGTGGGTTGTTGAATTTCACTATTTATGGAAATAATAATGTGTATGAATAAACACTCCTATGAGGACTTTAAATTTCGAGGACAAAATTCTTTTAAGGTGGGTAGACTTGTCACTACCACATTCCGAAAATAGGGGTATTTTCGACTTTTTATAATATTTAATATTATGGTAGTTATAATTAAGTAATTGCGTGATAATTATTTTTTTTGAATAAATATGTGAGATGTGTAATTTAATATATATTATATACAGTGTTCATTTGTGTTTGAGCTGGTAGATTTGACCTAGAAGCCCAATAGGTGAAACCTGTCCCAAATTGTAGAATTTTGTAATAAATTGTTTTATTTATAAATTATTTATTGGAGATTTTAATTAATTACCGTAATTTATTTAATTATTGCGCATTGCCTTGCTTCGATAATTGGAGCGCTACCCTGACTTTTGCCTGCCAACAAATTTCACAATCTTGCCCTAGACATGCCCGCCTTCCATTCTGCTATTTTTGCAACTCATATTTATGCTCTGTACAATATTTCTGGCCGCACAAAAATTGTCGCGGACGTTATTTAATAAATTCCTATTTTTTTATCATTGTGCGTTCCAATCGAAAATTAGAGGCAATCTTGACCTATTTTTCGTGCGGCCTAAATTAGGATAATATTCTGTTCTGAGTCTTCTTCACTATTGGTATTGATGACCTGACCTGATTTTGGCCCCATGTACTCCTAATTAATTGTTGAACACAACTTACATTTATTTCTATTTAAATTGAGGATACTATTTTATCTGATTCTAAAATTCCAATTTAATTCCAGTGCCCCGTAAATTGAGCCCGTACCAAACTTACAGCGTCCCCTGACCCTACAAAACACCGGACACCGAATTGCCCGTCAAATTTTCGTTATTTTATGTGTTTGTGCAATTTCCGAATTTAAGGGGCTAAGTTGCAATTATTCAATTGTAGGTGTCATCACCCCATTGTCCAAGATCAAATGGAAAGATTATTTACTTGTGGACCAAATTATATTTTTCCCCACATGAAATTTCCTTCATAAACAATCTGGACCACCCATTTAATTGGGTGCATCCTCACCATTGATTTACCCACACCCTCATCCTATTTAATGTCCTATCTACATCAAACCCTAATCCCTAGACAACCTAGGAAACACCACCCTCCTCAAGCCTCCACAATTCCTCTTTCCTACGTATGTAGCTCCTCCTTCCTTTCTTCTTCTCTTTTCTTCTTCTCCTTCTCCTTCTCTTTCTTCTTCTTCCTTTCTTCATTAATTTCAAAAATTTGAATTGAAGGAAGGGGGGAAAACTGAAAGCTGTTCATCCCTACCCCGGCCTGTCCGGCCATTCCCTCCGGCCCGGCGGCCCCTCTGGCCACTCCGGCGGATCAGCCAAGCCCGACCCCCGGCGCTGCTGTTCTTCCTCGAGTCCCCAGACCCTCCGGCGGCCGCTGGCCTGCTGCTCGACCCAACCGACGTCCGGCTCTCATCCCGGCGGCTACTCGGTCCTACTGCCCCGACCCCCCGCTGACTGCACCCCCGGCGATCGGACCCCGAGCATCCTCCCTCTGCACTTCTTCCCCGGCCAGTACTCCGGCCCCCTCACGAGTTCCCCTCCGGCTGTACCCCCGGCGAGCGGCCAACCCGACTTCCCGTAGCAGTTCCCGGCTGCTCTCCTCCCCTCTTCCTGGGTGCAACCCCGCTGCTCCTCCTCCTAGCTCCTCGGCACCGGCCACGAACCCCCGCCGAGGACCACGTTCCTCCTCCCCTGCACTCGGCCATCTTCTCCGGCCTGAGTTCGGTTCGACAGCCACCTACAACCCCCTGGCTGCAGCTCCTCCACCGTGCTCCTCCCTTTCCGCTGGCAGCCACCCCTCTGGCCTGCTCACAGTCCCCTCCGGCCTGTCGGCCAGCCACCCCGACAGCCGCTGTAAGCTCCTCCTCTCCCTCTCCTTCTTCCCTTTTTGGTAGCAATACATGTATATATATACAATGTATGTGAGTATGTATTGTGTAGGTATAAATGTGTATACGTATATGTATATATTAACATATGTATTTATATTAATGTGTAATAGTATATGTATTAGCATATATTAATTAATGCGTAGATAGATATACGTATATAAATGCGTATACGTATATTGGTATGTATTGTGTGTAAATGTATATGTATGCGTATATATTTAATATATATATATGTATATATATTTAACATGAGTTATATATATAATTACGTATTCTAGTATGTATAATTAAATTTGTATATATATATATTTAGTATATGCCTATAGTTATTTTTGGTATATATATATAAATATATACTTACATATATATATATATATATATATATATATATATATATATATATATATATATATATATATATATATATATATATATATATATATATATGTATATTTTGGTATAGATATACAATTATTTATTCGGTATAATTTTATGTAGTATATGTGTAATAAAACATATTTTAATATACGATATAATTGGCATCTGTATATATATATATATATAGTATAAATTTAATTTGGTAAATTAATATTAGTATATTTTAATAATGATGATGACAATATATATGTATATTCTAAAACTGTATTTTTGAATATATATATGAGTATACGTATGGTTCAACTAGTATATATATATATATACGATATATGATTAATTGATATATATATATTGTATGTGCATTAAATTGGTATATATGTATATCTGTATTTTCAGTATATGTTGGTAATTGTTAATTGGTATATGTTTAACAAAAACATAATTTGGCATATATAAATAAATGTAGCATAATATATATATTTTGGTATAATTATATTGGTAAAGTATATATTAAATTAATACTTTTTGGTAAAAATATGTGTACCCATATATATATATATACATGTATAAACATATTTTTGGTAAATAAATATATACAGTATAAAACTGTATTGATATATATACATATGTACTTGTAAAACATATTTTGGTATATGTAACAAATGTATATTTCACTAGTACATATATATGTATACATGTATATTCAGTAAATGTATATTCTTAAATATAGTTCTTATGAATAAATGTGTAATATATATTTATAATATATATATATATATTTATATACCTCTATTTAGTGTATCTGCACTTATATGTATTTTTGTACAAAACTACTGATATACATTTATATGTGTACTTTATACGTATTAAACTGATACATATATATATTCTCTGAGTATAAATGTATATTTATTTATGTATATCCTACTAGATGACCCTAGTTGACTAGTGCCTTGCCTGGCATAGCCCTGAGGCCAGTATATTTCTTTTGTGTGTTAGTATAGCATCTGATGCAAGTGTTATAATTGTGATTTGTTTATAGGACTGTTGTTTACCCAAGGGATACTCTGGAACAGGACATCAATAATTACCAGCTAAGGACCCAAGGCGAGTACATTCTCTGATTAGTTTCTAATTTATGATATCTCCTATGTTTACTGTATCTAGTGTAAATATCCATGTTCTTGACACGTTGGTTACACGGATTGGTATACACGGATCTCGTCATGAGATGTTATTCCTTATTCATGGTGTAGCTTGTACAAGACTTGTTTTCCTTGTTATCTTGTGCATGTACAGACACTGATTCCCGGAGAGATTTGCTACCTCCCTAGGGAATCCCGTGCCATAGCGTACCATGATCGGATCTACTATACCAGTCGGGGGTGGGAAGTATTTTAGTATAGATATGTGATCATACCCAACTCTACATGCATCATAGCTCACCCCACATCTCACGTCGGGTGCGGCCTGACCCTCTCCTTGCTTCATAGCTGTTACGTGTGATTAGCCTGACCTATACATGCATCATAGCTAACCAACGGTTAGCCTGACCTTCGTGAATCATAGCTAATCACATGTAACCAGCCTGATCAAGTTCCCAAGCCGATCACATGTTAAAGCTAGTACTCAAACACTTAGTCATAGGTTCTTGCTCATGGACATATTGTTTCTTCTCCTGCGTTTACTTACAGTATTTCCAGCATTTCTTTTATTTCTCTTACCTATACATGCTTCTGGTATATTTCCATCTAGAACTGCTACATAGTTTATGTCATTTATATAGAACTGCTATTTAGAGATGTACTTTGCTCCTTCCTGACTGGAAAATATTTTTCCAGACTGTGACCTTAGTAGACTTGGTTCCGACACTTGAGGATTGGAAGTTAATGATTGCAGGTACGATTATTTTTGTCGTTAGACTTGTCTTGTATTTCTTGCTTGCCTTGATATCCCATCGTGCTTTAGTTTATGTGATTGAGTATTTCTAGCATTATTTTATGATATCCACGTCTCCTTATGGAGTTGGGTATTCACGTGAGTTTGATTAGATAGTTACATGACCTAGACAGCGTTCTACCGCCGATGCTGCGGCGTAGGCTGGACGTACCCACGCACTCGTGCCCCTAAACCGGGTGCGGGTCGTGACAACTACCAACTCGAATATAAGAGCAAATACAATATGAGTACAACACCACAACACAATATAAGAATACCAGCTATCCATCACAGCTCGAAGAGAAGACATCCTCGGATCACATGTAACCATCCAAATCTGCGCTCCTGCAAATACTCAAGAAAAGATACACCTGAAAGCGGACCAGGTCCTCAGAGGGACATTACAAGATACTTAAACACATGCCAATAAAGTACTGAAATAAATATCCAATGGGTCGCCTAATCGTCTAAAGTGAATGCAGTTTAAGAACAACTTTCCCAACGCGTGGGCTATCTGGCTAAAATAGGATTGGCATAGTTCTCTTGGAGATCCAGGAGCCTACAAAGGCACGGCGTCTTTCGAACACCGGAGGCCCGCCAAGTAGTATATATAGGGGTCATCATGACCGCGCATCTCCGGCGGAGCATACGGGTTACACAAGGAAAGTGCAACGGAGCCCACACGCCTTACTTGTTGTTCTCCCCACCCCATGCTCTAAGTATGTCATATCTATGACACGATAATACCTCTAATAACTGCCAAGTCTACTAGCATGCAAAGTTTCTAACAGCAGTTATTCCTAACGCACGGCCCACACGTACAGGAGGCCAACCTGCACGCAAGTCCGTGATCTACATGAGACTCACAACTCGTGTAACAACTGTGTCATGGCCAATGAACCTAATGGTGCTACATGATAATGGGGTAGTCTCATGAACAAGGTCAATGCAATACATAAATAAAAACATATCGCGACGATACCATCGCGCGCATCTTTATATAACAGTTAAAATATATGAAAAGACAGAAAATAAAGATGCATGCAACATATAGAATAAAAAAATAGTACAATGGCAAGGTATACTTGCCTGGCAAGGAAGCTGCAATGTACCAATAACCTGCTCCAGAAATCGTGCAGAACAATCCAATATCCTATGTACACATAAATATAATATAATATAATTATTAGTCTTTACACTAGCACATAATCAACCACATTTATACTGGAATCAGGGGGTATACTAGGGGTAACACTAGTCATCTAACACGGTCAATTACGCATTGAATTACGTAGGTGTCGCATCTTCAAGTACTGTACGAAATCAGTCAGTCAACTGACAGGTGTCTATGCCAGTACGTTAGTGTACGCAAGGCAGACAAATTCACAAGTTCTTAGGGTCAACATGATCAAGATAAGTATGGGATAGTCCACGATATCCTAGGATCATACAGTCTGAATATTTAGTCATAATTATCAATTAGCATTTACTTACATATATATTCATATAACTATATAATAATATAAATATTAATTTATTTTAATTTATTTAATTCTAGAATAATTACTCTAAAATCCTATTTTAATCTTATTATTCTGATTTTTATGTTAATTCCTAAATTTTGTCCAAAGAAACTGAATTTTATCAACTCGAGACTCATGGCACACAAATCGAGGCGATCCGTTGACCAAAAAGTTAACCGATACAAACTCGACTTTCATGCATGATTTCCTGTATATTTCAGCATAAAAAATATATTAGAATTTATGGCTCGTCTGAATTCAAATTCGTTTGGGAATTATGGCACATACAAATTTTGTATTGTGCACCGATGGTTAAATTCTAACCTAGAAGTTCTACAGAATTAACAGTATATAAATACTTCGAAATAAATTCTGGGAAAAATATATGTCGATGATCTCGACATTAGGTTTCCAAAACTTTAAACGGTTCGTGATTCTGATTCTTGGTTCTCCCGGAATCACGAAAACATCGAAACACGTCTATTTTCGGATATGCTGTGCTCTACGAATTTTTCAGAATTTAATACTAATAATTTAGAAAAAATTTTATATAATCAGAAAGCTAACCTCATTATCGTTCTAACAAAAAAAACTGGAGTGTGTTTGGAGTCCGAAGCTAGGAGATATCGTCTTTTTAATTCGTCATAACTAGTAGAAAATGAGGCTGAATTTATGACGAATTTTGACTATTTTTTTGGACGAAAAAGAGAGGAGTTTGGGAAAGAAAAATATGAAGGATGAGGTATTTATAATGGTGGACACTACTTAATTAAATACGAATAGGATTGGTTAATTTGGATAGGATTATGATGAATTTAAATAAGGATAGGATATGCATGAAGTTGATTTCCTAGTAGGTTCAGGATTTGAATTAATTTAAAATAGAGTTTGAATTTATCTCAATAATTTATAATCTTAAATATAATTAAAGATAATACAAATAATTTATAAAATCTTATTAATATCTATTAACACTAAATTAGTATCTATCTAATATTAAGACTATATATATCCAAATAAATCCTAAATAATTTTAAAATCTAAATAAATTTCTTAAAATTCTAAATAAATTACAAAAAAATATAATTAAATATTTTAAACTAAAATAAATATTTGGTAGAAACGACATGCAAGTATGGTCGTATAGTAAATCATAGAAGTCCTAGAAATTTATGTTTTCTAAGTTTTAATTACCAAAAATTCTAGAAAAATCTCCAAAAATCTAAAATAACCTAAAATAATTCTAAATGAATATTTATATAAGTAAATATATCAAGAAATTTATTTTCTAATTAACTAAGAGCATATTCTAAATAAATTTAACATATATAATAAATATAATAATATAAAATATACACAAAATATCTATTTTGGGTGAGGGAGTTTACAATCTACCCAACTTAAAATAATTCTGTCCTCGAAATTAATATAAGACATAATTTGTTAAATCCTTCACATTCGTACATAAGGTATGTCAATCGCAATCTCTTCCAAAAATTTAAATAACAAAATCTATTCGAATCTATCGCGATCACTTCAAAATTAATATAACCACTGTTTAAATCAAAATTCAACCTGTCGTAATCTCTTCTCGATTTTTAAATAATCAACATCCAAATCTGACTCAAGTCTATATGACATCCCCCATCAAAATTTATATCATAATTTCCAACTATCATTATCTCCTCTAGACTTTGAACAATAAACAATTCTAATCAAATCTTATTCCTATTCTTAACTTATGAATTTTGTACTATTCAAATATTTAAACTCAATTTACATCCTCAATATTTCAAATAGGTGACCCAACAATCAAAATTAAACTTTTAATTCAAATTATCAAATTATAAAATTTAAATCTAATTAACCAATTGTTCAAGTCTAAAATTCTATATTTATCCTCAAAATTTAAATCGATGATTCATCCTTCAATATTCAAAATTTAAATCATGTGCTCAAAGTATAAATATTGGGTCCTCAATATCAAGATTTTTAAAATTCATTAAATCCTCATTATCTTAATCCCTCTTTTAAAATTCTCCATATTTAAAAGGACTTAATCTCTCAATCTAATCCTACTTGATCATAATCTAAAAGAATTCTCCTCAAGTTTAATACTGCAATTTCTACCCAACTTAGAATTTACCCATCTATCACATAAGGCTCTTACACTTAAAAAAATATTCCTCAATTTATTTTCTCGTGTCATTCAATCCTCAAAACTTTAACACCAACTATATCATATGTGATATGCCCTTAATCAATTATGAAAGATAGTCAGCAAATAATATGATTGTCCTATGGGGTATATCTTGTACTATCCGTGTATTACTTATATCCAAGCACGAGATTTCGTCTTTCCGAAATAAGGGAAGACGGAAAGCAACGGAAAAGAGTTCAAGGAGGGGTAATAGAATGGAAGTATGGGAATCAAAGCGTTTAAAGAATTCAAATAGGAATTGTCAAGACAGTTGTGGATTAAAATCTTAATTTGGTAATTTCCTATTCGCATGCTCACATCGGTGCAGTTATGTACTTGATATGATATACTTTGTCGTATCTAGAGGGTAAGTATATTCGTCTACTAATCACTACATATCTCAATCCACGTAAAGTAGTTATGCGAAGGGCAAACCAAGTGCACTAAGGTTAGCTAGACCCTAATACACTGATTCTAAAATGTATTATTGTGGGCCCCCAATAATACGTATGTCATGAACAAGCTCGATAAAGAATAAGCTTGCAAAAACTAGGCTATAATAGCAGCATAAGTCAAGGTAGTACAGCAAATATGAATACGCTAGATTATGATGAAAGAAGGTTCATAACAATTCAAATTCACAAAAACAAAAGCAAAATAAGCAATAATAATAAAAGACTATACAATCTCTACAGTTGTCATACTAATTCCTTGTCTAAGTCGCTAGTCGACCAATAGGGACATGGACCTCTAAATTCTATCGTCTGAATAAACACTGTCGTCTTTGCTAGCATAAAATTAATATTATTCAGTTACACTTCATCAATGGATCACAGGGACTACGTGATACTAGGTGGTGAGGTATACTATCCAACTTAAAATAATTTAACTACTATTGTATTGCCTTAAGGATACCTACAAAAATAACTTTGTACATGTACATAGAACAGAAACTCTTATTAGCGTCTCCTATTGTATTATATAGGTAAGGGTCAAGTGCTCATAGAACAGGTGTCAATCGTAGGGATAGAAGAGTTACTAGCCGTTAAGGGGAAAGGGATTTAACTCGTATCGAGCTATGGGTACAAATTTCGTAATTTAAAGCTAAGGGGTAATCATTAGGTCACAACCTAAGGGAACTACGCAAACTATCAAATTCCAACTATCACGCACAAAATTCAAAGTTTAAATTACCAAGCTATACCCTAGCAAACTACATGTCCTAACATAGAATAAGATTACTTGGCCTTCAATCATACGAGTTATGTGGCACGAGTTAAATGATGAAGAAAGAAGAATCATAATTTAGTCGTCACACCATTAGCGAACGCTAAGGTTGCAGGGGGACAAGTTATGAAATCAAAAATAGAGGGCTCTAGATAGCATCATGGTTCTCTAAGGGGGTGGCATGCTAGTTGCCATGTTCGGGGTATGATCAAGGGAAAGGGTTGATTATATTCCTCTAGGCTTCCTAGGGTGCTGTCTACTAGTAACAGGACAATGACATAAGTTTTATAGTTCTCTAATACTATCCAATTATGAGGGTTAGGTTCAGTCCTAATGTTCAATATTGGTTCTCCATTGGTTCCTCAATACAAGGGTCAAACATTATGGTAAAACTTCTAACTAACTCTAGTAGTGTCTATACTACTCTCAAGTCTTCATAATACATCAGGGGGTAATGGTAAATCAATTCTAAAGATAAGGAATTCTAGGATTCACTAGATATTCTAAACTTAGTGGTGTGTCTATATTCTCGTTGTATTCTTAATAGGTGTGATACTCTAATTATCATCCTAATAACAGAGGTTCCTATATTCTAGCAGAAGGCCATATATACTCAAGAAACTTATTAGGGAAGTACAGGAATCAAGCATGATATAATTGTTCGAATAGATCATAGAGGAGGAAGGCGAATCATAGTCAATTGTGGATGAGATCCTATACTCTAGTCCTATGTGCAGGCTTGTTCGGTACAGTAACGCAACCGAGACAATATGCTCTCGACCTGCATGGGCCACCACAAAAACATGTCACGCCCCAGTCCCAAAAATACGTAGGACTAGAACACGTAAGCATGCCAGCCGCATGGATATGGCAACTCCAATATATGGAAACCAAATCCACACGTACGCTGTAATATGAATATCAATCCACAAGTGGTATAAACATATGTCATAAGTCACAGGGTAAAATCTAAATCTCATCCACCAAAATTATATAGAAATAAATAACCAGTATCTATGAAACTAGATCTCAATAAGAAGTATCTAAGGATGATAGTTAGATGGAAATAAATCTACTACCAACTCGAATATAAGAGCAAATACAATATGAGTACAACACCACAACACAATATAAGAATACCAGCTATCCATCACAGCTCGAAGAGAAGACATCCTCGGATCACATGTAACCATCCAAATTTGCGCTTCTGCAAATACTCAAGAAAAGATACACCTGACAGCGAACCAGGTCCTCAGAGGGACATAACAAGATACTTAAACACATGCCAATAAAGTACTGAAATAAATATCCAATGGGTCGCCTAACCGTCTAAAGTAAATACAGTTTAAGAACAACTTTCCCAACGCGTGGGCTATCTGGCTAAAATGGGATTGGCATAGTTCTCTTGGAGATCCAGGGGCCTACAAAGGTACGGCGTCTTTCGAACACCGGAGGCCCGCCAAGTAGTATATATAGGGGTCATCATGACCGCGCATCTCCGGCGGAGCGTACGGGTTACACAAGAAAAGTGCAACGGAGCTCACACGCCTTACTTGTTGTTCTCCCCACCCCATGCTCTAAGCATGTCACATCCATGACACGATAATACCTCTAATAACTGCCAAGTCTACTAGCATGCAAAGTTTCTAACAGCAGTTATTCCTAACGCACGGCCCACACGTACAGAAGGCCAACCTGTACGCAAGTCCGTGATCTACATGAGGCTCACAACTCGTGTAACAACTGTGTCATGGCCAATGAACCTAATGGTGCTACATGATAATGGGGTAGTCTCATGAACAAGGTCAATGCAATACATAAATAAAAACATATCGCGACGACACCATCGCGCGCAACTTTATATAACAGTTAAAATATATGAAAAGACAGAAAATAAAGATGCATGCAACATATGGAATAAAAAAAATAGTACAATGGCAAGGTATACTTGCCTGGCAAGGAAGCTGCAATGTACCAATAACCTGCTCCAGAAATTGTGCAGAACAATTCAATATCCTATGTACACATAAATATAATATAATAGAATCATTAGTCATTACACTAGCACATACTCAACCACATTTATACTGGAATCAGGGGGTATACTAGGGGTAACACTAGTCATCTAACACGGTCAATTACGTATTGAATTACGTGGGTGTCGCATCTTCAAGTACTGTACGAAATCAGTCAGTCAACTGACAGGTGTCTATGCCAGTACGTTAGTGTACGCAAGGCAGACAAATTCACAAGTTCTTAGGGTCAACATGGTCAAGGTAAGTATGGGATAGTCCAAGATGTCCTAGGGTCATACAGTCTGAATATTTAGTCATAATTATCAATTAGCATTTACTTACATATATATTCATATAACTATATAATAATATAACCATTAATTTATTTTAATTTATTTAATTCTGGAATAATTACTCTAAAATTCTATTTTAATCTTATTATTCTGATTTTTATGTTAATTCCTAAATTTTGTCCAAAGAAACTAAATTTTATCAACTCGAGACTCATGGCACGCAAATCGAGGCGATCCGTTGACCAAAAAGTCAACCGATACAAACTCAACTTTCATGCATGATTTCCTGTAGATTTCAGCAAATTTACGGCTCGTCTGAATTCAAATTCGTTTGGGAATTATGGCACATACAAATTTTGTATTGTGCACCGATGGTTAAATTCTAACCTAGAAGTTCTACAGAATTAACAGTATGTAAATACTTCGAAATAAATTCTGGGAAAAATATATGTCGATGATCTCGACATTAGCTTTCCGAAACTTTAAACGGTTCATGATTCTGATTCTTGGTTCTCCCGAAATCGCGAAAACATCGAAACACGTCTATTTTCGGACATGCTGTGCTCTACGAATTTTCCAGAATTTAATACTAATAATTTAGAAAAACAATTTTTTTTTATAATCAGAAAGCTAACCTTATTATCGTTCTAATAAAAAAAACTGGAGTGTGTTTGGAGTCCGGAGCTAGGAGATATCGTCTTTTTAATTCGTCATAACTAGTAGAAAATGAGGCTGAATTTATGACGAATTTTGACTATTTTTTTGGACGAAAAAGAGAGGAATTTGGGAAAGAAAAATATGAAGGATGAGGTATTTATAATGGTGGACACTACTTAATTAAATATGAATAGGATTGGTTAATTTGGATAGGATTATGATAAATTTAAATAAGGATAGGATATGCATGAAGTTGATTTTCTAGTAGGTTCAGGATTTGAATTAATTTAAAATAGAGTTTGAATTTATCTCAATAATTTATAATCTTAAATATAATTAAAGATAATACAAATAATTTATAAAATCTTATTAATATCTATTAACACTAAATTAGTATCTATCTAATATTAAGACTATATATATCCAAATAAATCCTAAATAATTTTAAAATCTAAATAAATTTCTTAAAATCTAAATAAATTACGAAAAAATATAATTAAATATTTTAAACTAAAATAAATATTTGGTAGAAACGACATGCAAGTATGGTCGTATAGTAAATCATAGAAGTCCTAGAAATTTATGTTTTCTAAGTTTTAATTACCAAAAATTCTAAAAAAATCTCCAAAAATCTAAAATAACCTAAAATAATTCTAAATAAATATTTATATAAGTAAATATATCAAGAAATTTATTTTCTAATTAACTAAGAGCATATTCTAAATAAATTCAACATATATAATAAATATAATAATATAAAATATACACAAAATACCTATTTTGGGTGAGGGAGTTTACAACTAAAAATAGCACAAAGCTGGCAGAAGAGCTATGCCGACATTCGTCGACGATCTCTTGAGTTCTTTGAAGGAGACTATGTGTTTTTAAAGGTCTCGTCCATACGAGGAGTCATGTGATTCGGAGTAAAAGGAAAGTTAAGTCTGAGATTCGTTGGCCCGTTCGAAGTCCTCAAATAAGTCACAACAGTTGCCTATCAAATTGCATTATCACCAGCCCTGTCAGAAGTGCATAATATTTTTCACGTGTCACATGTTAGAAAGTATATGCATGACCTGAACCACATGGTAGATTTTGGTCAGCTAGATCTGCAGGCAGACTTGTTGTATACCGAAGAACCCGTTCAGATCTTAGATCGTAAAGAGAAGCAGTTACGGAATCGTGCAGTCTCGCTTGTGTGTATTCTTTGGCGGAACCACTCGGTCGAGGAATCGACCTGGAAACTCGAATCGGATATGAAGAAAAAGTTTTTCTCATTATTCCTTAGGGGTAGGTTCTATTCCTAAGTTTCGAGGACAAAACTTTTTGTTAGTTGGATAAGATGTAGTGCCCCATTCCCCCTATACGGGGAGTGCAGCTAAGAAATACTTGGTATCGTCCGATCGGGATAGATTGAATCAAGATCCTTTCCTCGTTATGGATTGGTTTCTTCGGAATCAGGTCCCACATTCAATGGATCGTGCCTCAAGGAAGGACTCGGCGGCAGAGTCGAGAGGGGCCTTTCCGTTGCGCTGGTTTCTTTGCCCGTTTTCGAATGTCGCTTGGTTGCTTTCTTGTTGGTTTTGTGATTTTCATTTTTCTTGAACGGGTTCGATGGATTTTATTGTCTTCGTTCTTTGGATTTTGTATTTCGTATCGAACCCTTGGAGATCAAAGTAGGAGATATTGATCATCTGTTGGTGCGTGCATGTGATCGTGCAGGCGACGCGCAAGCGGAGTCTTGAAGATCTTCTTTTTCCTCTTTTTTGGTTCACCAACTTGTGAGTAACTTTACTTCGATTAGTGCCCTTCTTTCAAGTCTTCATTCCTAATAAATTGACTCGTTTGTGCATTCCGATCAACGATACCAAAAGAATAATTTGAGTCAAGATAAAAGATGAAGTAGACTTGAAATACTTGTAATGCTTGTCATATAAAACATCATACGATCATATTGTTGCGTGCTTGTCCGCTATACATGTAGCTATTTTATGTTCAGTTGTAGTTAGAACTTATTCATCTATAACTGTTTAATGGATAGTGCAAATTGGAAATGTGATCATTGAGCAAGGTAGCCTAGACTATGGAAAATGCATGAAGTTCATTTACTTATATTGCTTTGATTGTACTTCAATTGATAACCTAGTTTGTAGTACGAGGCATGGTCTTGGACAACTTGTGCACAAGAGATGTCATTCTACGAACGTTCGTCGGGGCACTGGGACCGCTTTGACTCGGATAGAATAATTTGCTACTGTAGTCCTAGCATTGGATGGGTCTGTGCATCCTCCAAGGGCTAGATACCCGAAGCGGAATGGCAGCCGACCCATCTCTCGTCCGACTAAGTGATGCGCTATGTATATTTTAACTGTACAGACTAACTATGTCTTCATGGCAGGGAAGGTCATGGTAAATTTTGTACATGTGGTTTAGTCGGTACAGGTAAAGTCACCTAACGGTGGCACATTTTGTTATGTCATTTTATTCTATCGTATATAAAGAATTGAACTAAGGCAAGATAGAAAGATCATATAATAATAATGTTGCATGTTCACGTGAATACGTTGTCGATCTTGGTAAGCTGGGTTAGCTCGCCCTCACTGGTACTTTTGAAGTACTGACCCCGTTGCAGCAGGTTTCCCGAGCCGAGGTGACGCGGCGAGGAGCTGAAGCTTCCCCCAACCTTTCACTAATCTAGGCGCGTTCGTATTGTGACTTTTGGAGCTCAAGTACATAATCAAGAAATGAGCTCGCTCTTACCTTTTGAAGCTCCTAGGCGATGGTGCTAACTCGCACCTAAGGTATTTTATGTTTCTGAAATATTAGTAAGGGATGTAATGTATGGATCGGCTATCTCATTTTGCGTCCAAGTTGTAAGCCCGTGCGGCATCCTTATTACTTTTGGGTCAAGATTCTGTAACCAGATATTCATTATCAATAAAAAAGAACTTTTCTATATCTCAATGTGTGATATCTTGTTTGCGTACTCTGTTGTATTTGTTCTAAAGTATATCATTATGCCTAGGCCTTGTGCACGCCCATCTTACGCGTGCACGGCATCATACTCGGGGGACGATTATTAATTTAGCAAAAATCGATGCGTGACAACTACTATCACTGTAGCGAAAGGGGTCATATCAAGTGGAACTGCATGAAGCTCAAAGATGAGAAGGCCAAAGGCAAGGATGATCAGGAGAATCTTACGGCTATGGAAGATCTCATTATCGCAGCAACCGACGCAGAGGAACCTTATGGCATGTGTCATGATGGCAATTGGGTCATGGATACGGGGATGTCGTATCATGCCACTCCATAAAGGAGGATCTTTACGTCATACTACAGAGGCAGATTTGGACGTGTGAAGATGGACAAAAAGGGGACGGCTGCAGTTGTAGGCATCGGTGATATGCACTTGACAACGGAGTTTGGTGAGAAACTCGTTCTCAAGGATGTGCGACATATACCGAGTTTGTGCTACAACTTAGTTTCGGTAGACAGGCTGGCGGATGATGGTTGTCGTAGTTTGTTTGGGGACAAAGATTAGATACTTACGAAGGGTTCCCAATAGCTGGCTCGAGGAGATTTATGTTGTGGCATGTACAAGATTAAGCTACTGAGTTATACAGGCAGGATACAGACATCAGATGGAAGCTCGAGGGGTATTCGACATGAGTTGGATCGTCAAAACTTGCTGAGGAGGGACTTCGAGATAGTTTGAGGATTATGGAGGATTCGATTCGTCGAAACAAAGTGACGAATGGTGATTAGCCAAAGATTGAGGGTCAGTATGTCGGTCCCATGACAGCTGGTCGGTCTCCAGGTGGGGGTTGCTTTACGGATCCGATTTTGGCGATGGATGGTTTGCCAAAGCTTCACGGTGCGACATTGGTTTCAGCAGTTCGAGGCTAGGAAGGAGATCATGGTTTGCAGCAAATTTAATCTGAGGCGGAAGTGTCACCATTCACACACTTTTGGGGGAGCTGTGGGTCATCGACGATATATACAGTGCGTGACATTTTACTCGAGGACGCATGTGTGTGGGGGAGCTTTAAGTTCGGATACGAAGGTGGGCAGATTCAAGAGTTTGAATCTTGGGAGAATCGTACTGTCCGATTGGTTGGGCCATCCAAGGATGAAGAAGCTCGTTGGAACGTTAACACATTTCAGTGGAAGACGAAAGTTGGAAACAGGCAACCAAGACTCACAGTGAGGCTGACAGTCAGGGACTTTGGTCTCAGCCGTGTCATTGATGTCGACAGGACCCAGTGGTACAGAAGGTGCTAGGCATGACGACTAGTGTCGACGTGACGGTCGAGGAGCTAGAGACGAAGAAAGATACAAAGCAACTCGGGGGATCAGAGATCGGTGGCATGGGGGAGCAGGAACTCTGTCGTAGAATGACATACATGTAGTCCAGTTGAGAAGCCATGGGGTCAACACCCTCTCATCAGACTGAAGGAAGAGATTGTTGGGATCCAGTCTGGATTTGGTGAATTTTAGAGCCCAAATATGGTCAAAGATTTGATTTAATATAATTTAGAAATCTACATTAAATGTAAGATATGATTAGATTTCAAATATGTATCAAATATTTAATTTGACCATATTTGGACGTCCATAATTGGTGTTGGACTATTTTAGGTAGAATATGATTCTTATTTTAAGGTTTTCCATTTAGGAAATCATATTATGACCTAAAATATGATTTCTCATCCTATAAATATAGGAGGAGGGTGAAGGCACAAATGATAGCACAAGTTGGAGATTATTGGTGCTCGTCCACAGAAAATCTAAGAGAAAGTCCGTGCTTTGCTCTTGGGACTTCGTCATCAAAGACAGAAGGAAGACAGAGATCTGATCGAGGAGTCGTCGTCTTCGCTCAGGGAGATGGCTACGAGTTAGTGAGTGATTTCAATTATAATCTCTTTCTCTTTCTTCTTGAGTGTGGTGCATGGGTTTAATCTATTGGGACAAAGGGTTTAATATTGATTCTGTCAATCTTGTAATTTTACCAGAGTTATAAAGGTTAAAATTTGTCCAAGTGACGTAGTCACCGCCATATACTTGTCTTTATCTGTGCTTGGTGTTCGTTAGACAGGGGTTGGTTATCTCAGGTGGGTTGGCCTAAAGTTTTCGCTACAGGCACTCTCAGACACGGTGTCGGAAAGCTTGCAGGGCGTGTCCGATATTCAACATTTGCAGCGTAGGCTGGACGCGTTCACAACTAATGTTCGATCAAACAGACGCGGGACATGACACATTTTATGGACAAAATTAGACATGCTCCATGGCAACCATTTAAATTTGTTAACCGAGAAATAATGGCATGGGAAATTATTCTTGCCAAAGTAAAAAAATAAAATTGGTTTACGTTACGTCAAATAGTCTACGAGTTAGGAGTGACATTCGATTTATTCGGTTTTAATCGAACCGAAATAGTTAGAACTGAATAAATAGAACTTCTAAAAATCGAAAATCGAAACTGAATCAAAATTAGCCATAATCGAACCCGAACTGATAATCAATTTGGTTTGTTCGGTTGAATATTTTTATTATTTAATGAATCGAACCCAAAGTTAAAATTATATTTAAAACATAATTATTTTCATACTTACTTTTTTTGCGGCTTAAAGTTAGACTAGTTATTAACTTACCAAAATTGGACATTAAAATACATACATATAATTGTTATTTTTAAAATATACAAAAAATATAAACATTTTAATCACAAAATTGAGAATAATTATACAATTGCATAAGTACTAATTGTTTCTTGATTTTGGAAACCGAATAGAAAATTTTAATATTTTCAAAACCGAAATTGAACCGATTTTTTTCGGACCGAACATAATCTCTTGTTTAGTTTGGTTCAATTCGATTCTCGATCCACCCCTAGGGGTGAGCAAAGACCGAAAATCAAACCGAACTGAATAAGTGATTTGGTTCAGTTCGGTCTAAATTTTTTTTTGTTTCGACGGATTTCAAAATACTAAAATTTCTTTTTCAGTTTCAATTTCGGTTTTTGGTTTTGGTTTCAGTCCAAAACCGAAAATCGAATAAGACTTATACAATTATATAAATACTCTCAATTATATGTATAATTACAAATGTGTATATTTTTGTATATATTTTAAAAATAATAATTCTATATATGTGTTTTGAATTTCAACTTTTGGACACAATTTCGAACTATAATTTAATAACTAGTCTAACTTTTGGACGCAATTTTGAAATACAGTAAATGTGTGTATAAAAACTATAATTTTTAATATAGTTTAATCATGATCCCAACTTTGGCCATGGTCCATTAAGTAATAGAAATAGTCCAACCGAACAAACCGAATCTATTATTCGGTTCGGCTTTGGTTTCTATTTTAGCTAATTTCGGTTCGACTTTGATTTTGGATTTTTAGAATTTTAGTTTATTTAATTTTGATTATTTTGATTTGGTTGAAATCGAATAAACTGAACGTTTGTTCAAACTCACCCCCTACTCTAAAAGTATCAAATTTATGTAGAAACTTATAATTTAAAAAATAACAAAGGTTCGGTAAAACATCCTTGGGAATTTTGGTTATAGGTCAAAAGAGTGATAACCATGAGCAAGTCAGCCAACCGAGCTGCCATTTGCCATGTGGAGCGTGTGAAGAAAACAAAGGTGTGTCGTGTGTATGCTAGAGTACAGAATTCAAATATGTGTGCTTAGAGGAAGTCCGTACGTGTTCATATTATTTAATGGAAAATGTTAAGTTTATTACCGAATGCTTAGCACCTTCTTACAACCCTCTCTTCCCCTGCTCTATGGGCCACATCCGACTCCACATATCCTCTAGTGAATGGCTGTTACGTGACACTTCTGTCACGTGGCTGCCACATGACGAACACCTAGTTCCACATACCCTCCTCATCCAATGGATGGTCGTCACGTGGACGTCACGTGACGGTTGTAAAAATGGTATAAACATTTGGTTGTAGGCGTAGCATTGCCGTTATTTAATTTACGGTTCAACTTTTTGGTTTCATTTTTGTTCCTCCTTCAAAGTTAGGATTATAATTGATGTTTAGGTTGATATGTGTTATTTTTATCTAATCTAAAATTAATTTAGGAGCAGACCTATTGTTCCTAAAATTGATCTCAATCATGTCTTATCTCCTATAAAAATCTCCTATAAAATGTCGATCTCACATTTTTATATGAAAGAAAACATGATAAAGACATGATAAAGACATCAGTAAATATGTTTTCGTTGTTTGGTGAACTTTTATATTAGTTTTTACTACTAGTTTAACACACATCAATATTTGGGTGGAAGAATGAATATATATACTAGTTTTTACTATAGTTTAACACATCAACATTTATACTAATTTTTACTACTAGTTTAACACATTAGTGTTGGAGTCACCATTATAGATGGAGTACTGTAGAAGTCAAACTGGAAGGAGCCACACAAATTATTTGTCAGTTAATAAAATCAAACTCTAGGGAGCTAATCAAATAAATGGTTTGCGCTTCTAAAACATTCTGGGTATTGATTCAAAATCACAATCATAATATATTTTTTCAGCCAAAATAATAGTTCTGGAGCATGATTACAATTATAAATCCATATCCAATATGTATTTTAAAATCAATATCAAATTTCTACATTGAGTAATTTTTTACACTATAAAGAATACAAATAAATGGTTTGCGCTTCTTGCCATTGGTGGGAATATTTAGACAAACTATCAATATCACTAGTAAATTTACGTGTCTTGCACGAAATATAAATATTTTTATGATATTGTTGAAAAATTCCTCAAATATTCAAAAATATTTAAATTAAAATTTGTTAAATAATTTAAGTATTTGTGATATTTTTTCTTTGAATTAGTTTTTAAACAGTTTCAAATTTAGTTTATATATATATATATATATATATATATATATATATATATATATATATATATATATATATACACACACACACGGAAGAGAAGAGAGAAAGTTAGTTTTTTTTATCACAATTTATTTTAATAAAATGGGTGATAATATACATACGGCTTGGACGGCTTATTTTTGAGTCATTTCTAAGCCGTATTATAATAGTAGAGATAAGAGAACAAAGAGACGATATGACATGTTGTGCGGATGACTTGGATGTCTATGGTTGGGTATCGAGTTTGAAGATGACAAAGCCATATATTAGGCCTCGTTTGGTTCGCAGAATCATAACGTTGAAAAAAAAAATTATATGTTTAGATGTCAAAAAAATGGAGAAGGAAAAAAAATGATTACCAATGGAAAAAAAAATATGAGAGAAAATGATTCCCTCATCCACCTAAGGATTCATTTTTTCACGTTAAGCATTTACCTTTCCACCCTATTCTTTGGCATTTTCAAACGCCAGAATGGCAGTTTCAAACGCTCGGAATGGACATCTTCGCATATTCGCCTATTCTGATCTTATTACGAGAAAGGACATATGTAGTAAAGGCTGGTTCACAATCAGCATTCTACATCTGATTATTGCACAAAATCGATGGGAAGGAAAGGAAAGAGAAGAAAATTTATATCATTTTTTTTTCGCGAACCAAACGAGACCTTATTTGATTCTCAAATATATACTCGTAACAATCGTCATCAAACTTATCAAAAGGATAAGTTGTGGGGAAGACTGGTCCAGTAGGGATCAAATTATGATGCGATAGAGGAGCGGATGAAAGATGTATAAGTGTAATGTCACGTTCCTAGAGGTGTCATTATATTGTTATAGATGTCAGTTTGCTGACTCAAGTAAGAAAATGGCTTCAGTAAGGACTTTCTTGTTGGAACAGAAAGATGCACATTTTATCATATATGAGTGGACAAGACTTCATTTTTTTGAGTCTTTCACGATTAATAATGAACCCATAGAGAATGTATATATATTTTGCTTCTAAGAATAGAGCTCGTAATCACTAGGATGATAATTACATAAAATATGTGTGCTTTTGACTAAATGATTATACATATTTTTATCGTATGTTGTTAGAATATATGAATTGAATGCTTAAGTTATAGACTCTATGTACAATTGCGATAGAAGACCCTAATCCTTTGGAATTGAAGATCTGATGATGCATTATTGTTTTTGTATAAAACGATATAATGCATGGAACAAAGTTATTGTAATTCTTTTCAGTTTCAAAAGTTGTGAGCTAAATTGGTATATTCAGTTGTGACAAGAGACGAAGGCCTAAAAGAGACAAGATTTGTATGAAATTTGAGTCTTATGATTTTTTTTAATAGAAATATAAAAGGAATAATTAGAATACTCGAATGATGTACATCAATATCGAAGGCGGAGAAGAAAATAAGATAAAGAGATCCACTTCAGGATTTTGATATCGCACGATACAAACTCAAAATGTATTACTCATTGTTCAATTCTTTCATCCATCATTTATGAACTTATAGACTATTTATATAGTCTTCATAAATAAAAGAAGATCAAGTTAATCTCTAAATGTTTATCTATAAGATAAGTTAAATCATAACTGATAAAATAGAAAAATATTCTCTACCTAAAATAACAAAAAAAGAAGAAGATGACATCAGATCTAAATATGTTTTCCATCATTCTCCTTGGCTTCGAAAATTTTACGTCCTGGTGAATCATGTAAGCATAATATTCAAAAAATATGCTCTTGGTGATATCCTCCAAATAGGCTATTTTTACTACCACTTTTCTGGAGGAAAATATTTTTGTCATTTTATATATTTATTTTCATAATCATTTGGCATTGTTGCTTTATATATATATATATATATATATATATATATATATATATATATATATATATATATATATATATATATATATATAGTTGCATGGTTAGTTGTTAACCATTAGTTAGACAAGTTGTTAGTGAACCTAAGTGAACCCAACTATACTTGTCATGACCAATTAGTGTAACCAATTAGTTTAGTCATGGTTGACTAATTAAATTAGCGAGAATGATTAGTAATCCCTTTATTAATAATTAGAACATTCCATTAATTTAACTCCTTTTTATTAGTAAGCCCTCATGACTTAGAAGGGGTGTTTGGATATTTTGCATTTTATTAGGGCGAGGAGAGATGGCCGACCTCTTTATTATGAAAGGGGGAGCCTGTCTTCTCTTTATTCTAACCTAGTTTCCTTCCAAATTAGCTCACCTCCATTTTTTCCCCCAATTTTTTTTTATTCCAAATCATTTCCATACCAAATCCACCCTCATTCCATCATTCTAAAACTATTCTAAGGATCTTGGAGGAGGAAAGCGAAACTTGGGTGTGGAGCTTGCTTGAAGGAGGTGTCCATTGTCACGCCCAAGTCCCAAAATACGTAGGACTAGGAATACATAACACGCCCAGCCGTATGTATACGAACTCCAATATATGGAAAACGTATGCACACGTACGCTGTTCATGAATATCCAATCCACCAGTGGTAATATACTGTCACAACAAGTCATACACAATTTATATCTCATCCACAGCACAATTAATCAATAGTACTAAAGGGCTGAATAATACTGAATATCCAAATATAAGTATCATGTCTGATAGTCAGGTGAAAACAAATCCACTTCAAAATGACTATACTGAAGTAGCAACATATCTAAACAGCGGTAATAAAATCATAAGTACTCTGAGGGTAAGGCCTCCTCAGTCAGGTACGTGGAGTCAGGTCCAGGTCCGTACTCCTGTGGGTACTCCTGCTCGTCCATATCTGGAAAGGGACCAGGTCCTCAGTGGGACGTATATATATAAACATGCCAATAAGTACTGAAATATAAACATCCACTGGGTCACCTAACCGTCTATGTGAATGCAGTTTGAGAACAACTTTCCAACCTGTGGGCTATCTGGCCATAAATGGGATTAACATAATTTTCTCGGAGAATTAGAGGCCTACAAAGCATGTCATCTTTTGAACGACAGAGGCCACCAGGTAGTATGGGGATTATCTCGTGTATCTCCGGTGGAGCGTACGGGTTACATATAAGAAAAGTGCAAAGGAGCCCAAATGTCTTACTTGTTGTTCTCCCCATCCCATGCTCTAAGCATGCCACATCCATGACACGATAAAACCTCTAAATAACTGCCAGGTCTACTAGCATACAAAGTTTTTATCAGCAGTTATTCCTAACGCACAGCTCATACGCACAGGGGGCCAGACATGTCACGCAGTCCGTGATCTATATGAGACTCACAATCCGTGTAACAACTGTGTCACGTTGAATGAGCCAAATAATGTTCCATAATACTGGGGTAGTCTCATAAACAAGGTCCAATGCAAATAACTAAATAAAACATGATCATGCTTTAATTAAAATGTAAATAATAGTACAGTGGCAAGGTATACTTGCCGAGCAAAAGTTCTGGGTAGTGCACGTCCAACAGTGTTTTTAGTTGAAGAAGTGAGGTTTTATGGCATGGATGCATTGCATGGATATATATAGAGAATAAGAGGCGGTGGAGGAAACTTAGTGGTTAAGAAACTAAAACTACTCCCGCTGCTGTTTTCTTTCTTTTTATTGGTTTTGGTTTCGGTTGGGGGTTATTTAGTAATAGTGTTAAGGAGTGGTGCAATGAGAAACTTACACGTGAAGGTCAGGAAAGCAAAGCAAAGCAAAGTTGAGTTTTGCTTCTGATGCTGATATTTTCTAAAGGGTGTGGTTTTACGCGTGGTGAAGGAATCTTAAGTGGTGAAGGATATTACGCAGGAGTTGGTATTACGCGTAAAGAAAAGAATTAGGCGGGTTGGTTTTACGTGCAGTGAAAGGAAGAGTTTACGCGTATGAGTTATACGCGTAGGTTTGCTACTGCTGCTATTATATTTACGCACGGAGAAGAGAGGCAAAGTTTACGCGGCTGTTGCTGCTATTGCGGATTTTACACAGGGAAGTAGTATACGCGGGTTCGGATTTTGGGTTAGGACCAATAGGAACTTATTTCTTTTCTTTTTCTTTCATTCCTTTTTAATATATATATATATATATATATATATATACATATTTATACGTAGAAAATTCTGAAAATTATAGGGGTACTCATGGTTTAAACTGGCAACTGTCCAAAGGGTCTCCTACATGAAATAATTTAGAAAAATTTATAATGGTTCCATAAAATTCATTAGATGTACAAATAATAGATATTTTTAATAAGTAAATAAAAATAGGATTTCCAGGATTAGGGATCTTACATTCTACCCAACTTATAAAAATTTTGTCCTCAAAATTAAACTAAGTCACTGTAGAAAGTCAAGAATGGTATAAGATATAATTAATCAAAGTAAATTTATACCTTGGTCTGCGAATAGGTTTGGAAAACGTTCACGCATGTCATCCTCACGTTCCCAGGTAGATTCTCCTGGCGAGCCATGCTTCCATGCCACACGGACCAAGAAAATAGACTGGTTTCTCAATACTTTCTCTCGATGATCAAGGATTCCCACAGGTTGCTCTTGATATGACAAGCTTGGCCCAATGGTGATTTCTGAATGGTCGAGAATATGACTGCTGTCTGCCACATATCGCCTGAGCTGCGACACATGAAATACGTCATGTACTCCCTCAAGTGAAGGTGGTAGCGCAAGTCGATATGCTACTTCTCTCACTCTTTCTAGTACGTCAAATGGTCCAATATACCTTGGACTTAACTTGCCGCACCCTCTGAATCGAATAGTGCCTCTGGTAGGTGATATTCTTAAGAAAACATGATCGCCTTCTTTGAACTCAAAGAGTCGACAGTGAAGGTCTGTCCACTGCTTCTGTCTGTCTTGCGCTGCTCGCAGGTATCCTTGTATCTTTTTAACTGTCTCAACAGTGTTGAGTACTAATTCTGGTCCTAGAATCTGATGTTCTCCCATGTTACTCCAACATACAGGAGATCGATACTTTCTTCCATACAATGCTTTAAACGGAGCCATCTAGATGCTTGCCTGATAGCTATTGTTGTAAGAAAATTCCACAAGATATAGATAGTCCTCCCAGGATCCTCCAAAGTCTAACATACAAGCTCTTAACATATCCTCCAGTATCTGAATAGTACGTTCTGACTGCCCATCTGTTTGCGGGTGATAAGATGTACTGAACTTCAGACGAGTTCCAAGGCTCTCTTGCATGCTCCTCCAAAAGTGTGATGTAAAGCGTGAATCCCTGTCTGATATAATGCTTACTGGTATGCCGTACAGTTTCATAATCTGCCTCATATATAATTCAGCCAAAGCTTCTGTAGATTGGCCAACTCTAAAAGGCAAAAAATGGGCTGACTTGGTGAGTCGGTCCACTATTACCCATACTGCATCTCTACCACTTGGACTTTTGGGAAAACCTGTGACGAAGTAGTGATGTGCTCCCACTTCCACTCTGGAATCGGAAGTGGTTGCAATAATCCTGCTATGCTTTGGTGCTCCGCCTTTAATTGTTGATATACCAAACATTTAGCTACAAAGCGAGCTATCTCTCTTTTTATTCCATGCCACCAGAAGTGCTGTCGTAAGTCCTGATACATCTTGGTTCCTCCAGGATGAATAGAATATATTAAACTATGAGCTTCTGTCATCAGCTCCTGTCAAATTTCTCCATTTGGAACATAAAGACGATTACCACATCGTAATGTCCCGTCATCATGAATGCGCAGTCCTGTCTGCTCCCCGGCCTCTATTCTTTTCTTTATTCTTCTAAATATGGCGTCTGTAGGCAATGCTGTCTTGATTCTTTCTACTAGTGATAATTGTACTTGCAAATTGGCTAGTGTTCCATATGCTACGGGTAATATCACTTCAATGACAAGATATTGCAAGTCCTTCAATAATTCTTTCTATGTTGTCAAGAAGTAAACTGTTGGCTTCCGGCTTAATGCGTCTGCTACAACATTAGCCTTGCCTGGATGATAATGTAGCTCTATCTCAAAATCTTTCATCAACTCGAGCCATCGACGTTGCCTCATATTTAACTCCTTCTGTGTGAAGACATATTTGAGACTTTTGTGGTCTGTATATATTTCCACTCGTTCCCCATATAAGTAATGTCTCCACAACTTTAGAGAAAATACAACGGCTGCAAGTTTCAAGTCATGAGTTGGATAATTCTTTTCATGTACTCGTAACTGCCTAGATGCATATGCAATCACCTTGCAATGCTGCATCAATACACATCCCAGGCCTTTTCCTGATGCGTCACTGTAGATCACATAGCCTCATGATCCTGATGGAATAGTTAATACTGGTGCTGTAGTCAGTCGCTTCTTCAATTCCTCGAAAGCGGCTTGACACTCGTCGGTCCATATGAACTCTTGATCTTTGTATATTAACCGAGTCATAGGTGTTGCTATTCTTGAGAAGTTTTCCATGAACCGTCGGTAATATCCCGCAAGTCCAAGGAAACTTCTCACCTCCGCTGCTGATTTAGGAACAGGCCATGTCTCAACTGCCGAGATCTTTTCTGGATCAACAGAAATACCATCTCCTGTAACGACATGCCCAAGAAATAAAACTTTGTCCAAGAAGAACTCACATTTACTGAGTTTCGCATATAACTGCTCTCTTCTCAAGGTCTCTAGAATAATCCATAGGTGCTTCTCGTGCTCCTCGTAGATCTTTGAATATACAAGTATATCATCTATGAAGACGACCACGAACTGGTCCAAATACTGGTGGAAGACTCGATGCATTAAGTCCATAAAGATAGCTGGAGCATTGGTCAATCCAAATGGCATGACCAAAAACTCGTAGTGCCCATATCTTGTCCGGAATGCGGTCTTCGGAATGTCCTCCTTTCTTACCTTCACCTGGTGATATCCCGATCTCAAATCTATCTTTGAGAACACCTTGGCTCTACTAAGTTGATCAAATAGGTCATCAATGCGTGGCAGTGGATATTTATTCTTTACAGTCACTGCATTCAATGCTTTATAGTCAATGCACATACGTACTGACCCATCCTTCTTTGGTACAAACAATACTGGAGCTCCCTAGGGTGATGCACTGGGTCGGATGAAACCTCTCTCTTCTAGTTCTTTCAATTATGTCTTTAGTTCATCCATCTCCTTCTTCGCCAGTCTATAAACATGTGATACTATGGGTGCTGATCCCGGTATTAATTCAATTAAAAATTCTACGTCTCTATCTGGGGGTAGTCCTGGTAATTCTTCTGGAAAGACGTCTGGAAATTCTGAAATAATAGGATAATAGACAACATCGTCCATCGCGAGCTGCATACCATCCAGAATTTCGGTGGATCCTCGTACAAACTCAAGTTCAGGCTGACCTGGTACCTTGAAAAGAATGCTTCCTCCAAAGCAATCAAAGAAAGCATGGTACTTCCTTAGCCAGTCCATTCCAAGTACAATATCAAAAGTTGGCATAGGAAGGACTAAGAGTCGGGCATTCATTTCTCTATCATGTATCACTATAGGACACGATCTATAATTTCTATTAACAGGTACTACTCCTCCTCCGGTAAGAATTCTAATACAACTAGGTAAAGGTGTGGAGGCAATGTTGTGTTTGGCAATAAAACTAGATGATATGAATGAGTGGGTGGCTCCCGTATCAAACAATGTCACAACAGGAAAAGTAAAAGCAAGAGTGATACCTGCTATGACATCGACCTCTTGATCCATGTCATCTACTTCCATTGTAAAAGCTTGTCCGTTCCTCTGTGGTTGTCCCTGTCTGGCCCTCGCAAATTGATCCTCCTGGGTAGATAGCGGTGGTCCTCGCTGAAATCCTCCTACTGCCGGAGGTTGAGGTGCTCCTTGTCTTATCAGTTACGGAGCTGGTTTTGGTGCTGGAAGTGCTAGCCTCTGTGCTGGCGGTGGAAGTGTTGATGTTTGTTGCATAGGACAGTCTTTTAACATATGTTGTCCGAAACCACATCTCATACATTGTCCAAGGCGAGATCGATAGTCCCTCATAATATGTCCGCATTTTCCACAATAATTGCATTGGGGTTTCTCTGGGATCTGGTACGGTCCTGCTCTGTGTTGGTACTGCTGTTGCTGAGCTAGAGGACGTCTGATAGGTCCTTCTTGTTGTGTCCTTGTCGGTCCTGTATGTGTCCTTGCTGGTCCTTGTTGAGTTCGCAGCTGAACTCCTTTTCCTCGGCTGATGGTTTCTTGCAATCTGGCTTCTGTTAGTACCTCGGCATAAGAGATGCGGGATTGGGAGCTAGTGTAGTGTTGTAGCTCCTGAGTCAGTCCGCGGTGGAACCTATTAGCTCTGGCCAAGTCATCTGGTATCAAGGCAGCGCCATATTTGCTAAGGCGACTAAACTCGTACTCGTCAACTGTTCTGTTCTCCTGCTCCAGGTGGAGAAACTAATCGTACAATGCATCTCTGACGGTGTCCGAAAAGTACTTTCTTTCGAAGCACTCCAGGAACTGCTCCCATGTCTGGTATGTACCCAGCTGGCGTTCCATGGATTCCCACCAGTGGTGAGCATTACCATCTAGGAGTGTCCTTACACCTGTCATCCATAGGTCTGCAGGTAGTTGTGATGCCTCTAATAGCTTCCGAATATGAGTGATCCAGTTGGTAGTTTCCTCTAGGCTCTCAATGCCTTTGTACGGCCTTGGACCCATTTTACAAAGTTCTTTACTGAACCAACTCTGGCTGGAGCTAGTGCTTGAGTTGGTACAGTAGTCTTTACAGCCATCCTTTCAAGTGCTGCTAGAAACTCTTGTCTCTGTTCTGCTGCTTGCTGTCTCTGTTCCTGTATCATTATCTGGAAGAATTGGAACAGTTGTGCCTGGCCATCCTGCGGTGTCGATGAGGCTGGAAGATTCCCATTAGGTAAAACGAGAAGATCGGATGGGACTGGATTGTGAGTCTGTCCATCTGTTTCTGGAAGTCTAGGAGTGGTTGAGGTCCCTTCTTGAGTCTGACCATTGACTCCAGGAGTTGTGTCATCATTGGTGATAGTACATCCCTTCTGCATATTCATCTTTCTGCAGGTGATGTATACTACAATTTTTAGAAGAGGTACATGATGCAAACATTAAAGAGGGTGTAGTAGCATAAAATATGCTGAGGAATTTGCCCACGGAAAACATAGATTCAAAACTGTCAGCGTAAAATATGGTTTCAGATCTATCCGCGTAAAGCAGAGAATCAAAAAAGTTTTGGCGTAAAACATGGCTTTTAGAAAAGTCTGCGTAAAAGTCCGTCCGCGTAAATCTGTATAAAAGTTCTACGCGGAAAAAGATCGGTTGCGCAAAGTTATGCTGTGTAAAGTCTGCGCGAAAAAATTCACCCGTGCGTAAAATCTGCGTAAAAATTGTCTGCATAAAGTATAACATACCTTGCAGCGTAAAGTTGTACGAGTAACTCTTCTTTTTTTCCCGGATGAGTTTGTCAGTCAAATCAGTGAATCTGACATCTGACAAAAGTACCGCACGATGATCGAGAGGGCGGCTGTGGTGATAATTTTTGCACAGAGACCCAGGTTGTTGTTTAGTGACAGAAGTCGTTTTACGCATCTATAAGGAAGGAAATGGGTCTTCGAAATACGCTGCCTATAGAAATGAGTTTTACGCTTAGGAAAGGACAAAATCAAAATGCTAAGTCAAAAAGCTGTTTCTTGCACAGGGCTCGAGGCATATCTCTACATTTAATGCATGAGATTTAGTTTTTCTTGGTCATGGCTGGGAAAGCTAAGTATGTGATAAATACTCATTACATTACCATCTATACACTTTATGCCTAATCATGCTATTCTATACTGTTTCAAATTTCTCAAGTTTACGTTGGGGTGGGCTTTTTATGCCAACTAGGCGGTTTGGTCTTTACACCAACAACAGTCACCTTGTTTGATCTCTAAAAAAAATAGAGATCCCTGGTCACAGCGTAAAGGGCTTTTGGCGTAAACTCAGGTTATCCAAAAAATAGGGTGGTTGGAAGGAGGAATGAGGTTTCAGTCCAGTATGAATGAGATCCTTATTCTCTATTCCTATACACAGGCTTGTTTGGTACAGTTACGTAACCAAGACAATATATTCTGACCTGCATGGGCCACCACCAAAAATATGTCACGACCCAGTCCCAAAATACGTAGGACTAGGAATACGTAACACGTCCAGCCGTATGTATACGAACTCCAATATATGGAAAATGTATGCACACGTACGCTGTTCATGAATATCCAATCCACCAGTGGTAATATACTGTCACAACAAGTCATACACAATCTATATCTCATCCATAGCACAATTAATCAATAGTACTAAAGGGCTGAATAATACTGAATATCCAAATATAAGTATCAAGTCTGATAGTCAGGTGGAAACAAATCCACTTCAAAATGACTATACTGAAGTAGCAACATATCTAAACAGCGGTAAAATCATAAGTACTCTGAGGGTAAGGCCTCCTCAGTCAGGTACGTGGAGTCAGGTCCAGGTCCGTACTCCTGTGGGTACTCCTGCTCGTCCATATCTGGAAAGGGACCAGGTCCTCAGTGGGACGTATATATATAAACATGCCAATAAGTACTGAAATATAAACATCTATTGGGTCACCTAACCGTCTATGTGAATGCAGTTTGAGAACAACTTTCCAACCTGTGGGCTATCTGGCCATAAATGGGATTGACATAATTTTTTTGGAGAATCAGAGGCCTACAAAGCATGTCGTCTTTTGAACGATAGAGGCCACAAGGTAGTATAGGGATTATCTCGTGTATCTCCGGTGGAGCGTACGGGTTACATATAAGGAAAGTGCAAAGGAGCCCAAATGTCTTACTTGTTGTTCTCTCCATCCCATGCTCTAAGCATGCCACATCCATGATACGATAAAACCTCTAAATAACTGCCAGGTCTACTAGCATACAAAGTTTCTATCAGCAATTATTCCTAACGCACAGCTTATACGCACAGGGGGCCAGACCTGTCAAGCAGTCCGTGATCTATATGAGACTCATAATCCGTGTAACAACTGTGTCACGTTGAATGAGCCAAATAATGTTCCATAATACTGGGATAGTCTCATAAACAAGGTCCAATACAAATAACTAAATAAAACAGGATCATGCTTTAATTAAAATGTAAATAATAGTACAGTGGCAAGGTATACTTGCCGAGCAAAAGTTCTGGGTAGTGCACGTCCAACAGTGTTTTTAGTTGAAGAAGTGAGGTTTTATGGCTTGGATGCATTGCATGGATATATTTCGAGAATAAGAGGCGGTGGAGGAAACTTAGTGGTTAAGAAACTAAAACTACTGCCGCTGCTGTTTTCTTTCTTTTCATTGGTTTTGGTTTCGGTTGAGGGTTATTTAGTAATAGTGTTAAGGAGTGGTGCAATGAGAAACTTACACGTGAAGGTCAGGAAAGCAAAGCAAAGTTGAGTTTTGCTTCTGCTGCTGATATTTTCTAAAGGGTGTGGTTTTACGCGTGGTGAAGGAATCTTAAGTGGTGAAGAATATTATGTAGGAGTTGGTATTACGCGTAAAGAAAAGAATTAGGCGGGTTGGGTTTACGCGCAGTGAAAGGAAGAGTTTACGCGTATGAGTTATACGCGTAGGTTTGCTACTGCTGCTATTATATTTACGCGCAGAGAAGAGAGGCAAAGTTTACGCGGCTGTTGCTGCTATTGCGGATTTTACGCAGGGAAGTAGTATACGCGGGTTCGGATATTGGGTTAGGACCAATAGGAACTTATTTCTTTTCTTTTTCTCTCATTCCTTTTTAATATTTATATATATATACATATTTATACATAGAAAATTCTAAAAATTATAGGGGTACTCATGGTTTAAATTGGCAACTGTCCAAAGGGTCTCCTACATGAAATAATTTAGGAAAATTTATAATGCTTCCATAAAATCCTCTAGATGTACAAATAATAGATATTTTTAATAAGTAAATAAAAATAGGATTTTCAGGATTAGGGATCTTACACCATCTATCTTCTTGTGTCCTCTTGGTGTGTTGCATTGGAAATCAATCTCCCAATAGGTAAAATTTTTATTTTCCTTGTCATTTCAGTTCTAAATAGTGAAATAAACCTATAGGGACCTTCCCTCGAGTAAGGGCTACCCATAGGAAGAAGAAGTAGGTTCATAGGAGACCTATGGTGAAAGTTATATTAACTTTTGTGGCCAAATTGGAAAAGTCTGAATTTGGACCATTAGGTGTGGTGCCCCGTTCCCCCTATTCGGGGAGCGCGGCTAAGAAATAGAAGACGGTATCATTCGATCGGGATAGATTGAAATAAGATCTTATCCTCGTTATGTATTTTTTTCTTCGGAATTGATTCCCATATTCAGTGGACCGTGCCCCCAGGATCGACTTAGCGGCAGAGTCAGGAGGGACCTCTCCGCTGCATCTTTTGTGCCTAGTTTTCGCTCTCGCTTGTTACTTTCGTGCCTTGAGTTGGTTTTCGAATTTGCTTGCATTTTCTTGAACGGTTTCAATGGATTTCATTATTTTCGTTCGTTGAACTACACTTCAATTCTGATATTGAAAAGAGTGAAAGAGGTATTGATCAGCTGTTCGTGGCAATGCAGGTGAACGAGCAGTAGGCGACGTGCGAGCGGAGTCCTGAAGCACCTCTTTCCCTTCCTTCTTTAACCAAACTTGTGAGTGGCCTATATTCGATTCAGTTGGCCCTTCTTCCAATTCTTCACATCTAAAAATCTTCCATTATTGTTTGCCCCGATATAAACGATACCAAGAAATAACTAAAAGATGTCAAGATAAAAAGGAATAGACTTGGATTATATTGCTTGTCAATCAAACTTGTGAAAAGACCTATTGCATGCTAGTTCATTTAGAATGTTCTTTGTATGCTTCAATTTTAGTTAGAATGTATACTTCTTCTATAAATTGTGCTATGCATATAGAACATACTTTGCTATGCAATAATATTGATCAGTAAGACTATGCAAAACCGTTTATGCTATGGAATTTGTATCGTACTCGTATTGCCTTAAACTGCATGAATTGACGAAAAAACTTAATGAATGCCATTGGTCACGGACAACTTGTGCACAAGGTTTTACGGTTCGCGGACGGTCACCGGGGCACTGGGACCGATCCGATCCGGATGGAACATATGGAATAGTCAGTCTGCTAGAGAAAGAAATAGCATGTGGCAGAGCTCGCCACCTACGTCGCATATCATTTTCTATCCCGTGACTATAACTCATCCCTTTGTGGCGTTATGCCAGTGATCCCTCGTGTATTTAAATCTGTGCAAGCTAACTTATATCTTCGTGGCAGGGAAGGACATGGTAAGTATTGTGCAGGTGGTTCAGACGGACAGATAAAAGTCATTGAATAGTGGCAAGTTTATTTCAGTATTTTATATATATACTGCTTGCTTGTAAAATAAACTAAGGCAAGATAGAAAGACCACAAATAATATGCATGCTTCATTTAAATAACGTGTTGATTGGTATAGTTGGGTTAGCTTGTCTTCACCAGTACGTTTTGATGTACTGACCCTCGTAAAAACAGGTTCCCCGCACTAAGGAGATCCGAGTGTCATGCCCCAGTCCCAAAATATCAAGGGACTAGCCACGTGGCAATGGCCAGCAGCACGCATCGATGGACAAACCCAATTTAATGGATCCATCGGGGCATACTTAAGCTGTATTATAACTATCAGGGTTTTCTAATCTCATCCACAGAATAAACACAGCAATATCAACAAAAAGTATTAAATATCAACCAGTCACAAGTAAATAAAATCGGGGAACAACCCGATATTAAGTCTGTTACAAATATTCATTTAAACAGGAATAAAAGAGTTTATTTGCCAATATAACTGAGCATAGAGAAGCAGATATTCAAGAGAAGTCCTCAGCGATCACCTCGTCCTCAGGTACTGGTACTGTTCCGAGAAGTGCTCCTGTTCCGTATACCTTTGGATAAACCTCGTCTGCTAATCCTGGGGACATAATCCGGATCCAGGTCCTCAGGGGACATAGCAAGGTACAGATAATACAAGCCAAAATAAATGCATTGCAGTAATAAATGAAACAATAGGGTAAACTATATAACCATCTATGTGAAATGCAAGTTGAGAGCATCACTAGAACTTAGGCTGATACCACTACAAGCTCTGTGTCGGGGAGCCGGTAGCAGTTATACTATGCTATATATTTTACTATGATATGGCCTATATATATATATATAATCAGCCTGTAGCCTATGTGTCTCTCCCCACCCAATGTAATCATATGTCTCATGTCCACGATGCCTCATGTCCATGTCACGTAAAATTATATCTAATGCAGTGAGTCATACTATGTCTATAAATATAATGTCTAAGAATATAATGTCTATGTCATAAATCCTGTAACCTACACAGAATTACCTTGAATATTTCAAGAAGATTTTGTCTCATGATTCGTGTCAAGTGTCCTGGGTATAACGTACTTGATAATGCAAGTACGAGAATGTAAAGGTCACGATATCCATCTCTAGGTGACGTTACACAATCCCGCGTACGGTGTTGGCACCCGACTATTAATCGGACGCTAAGCAAGTCACACGGCCCTAGGGTTGAGCATGTACAACAATCACAGGAATAAATCAAGAGAACAAAATGAATCAATATACTGCAATTATGGCAAGGTATACTTGCCTGGGTTTCCGGCTCCAATTGTAGCTCTGGCAGCAACGGAATTTGCAGGCAGTACTCCGGTTGCTGAAATAGACATCACCATCAGATCTAAAAAATATTAATCAGTTAGAAACGCCTGTCCTTGAGTCCAATTTGGACACAGGGGCAAAAATGACAAATTTCGGGTCAAGGCGGGGTCCAGATGTGGGCCGCTTTGCACCGAAAAATGTGTCAGGGTCAAAGGTCTCCAAATCTGTCAAACTTAGTGTCAATAAGTCAGGAATGATGATACGAACCCAAAGGAACTTTCAGAATTGGATTCCAATGAGCCGATCACAAAATCGCCCGTCAAATGGAGCCTGTGGGGCCCACGATACGCGATTTTGTCAACGTTCTCAGAATTGAACCAAACTTGGCTCACAGGACCATTGTATTGCTACGAGTCCGATAACACAAGTTTTGTCTCGATCCGACGTGTGTACACTAAGTTACATCGAGAACCAAAAAGGACGGATACGGGGCATTGTCGGCGGATACGTATTAATTTCGGTGTGCACGCACATCCGAACCAACTTCTACGAAATCTCGCACGTCCATATCGACGGTGCGCACGTATCGGTGAAGACCGCACGCGACCAAGTCATCCCGTTTGGCGGGGCGTACTCAGTTCCGGGGTAAAATAGGGCGTTGGTTTTCCTGTTTTTGGATCGCTGTTCGCGATCGCCACAGGACGCGATGCACCGAGCGGGTTGCACGGACATCGAGGGGGTCATGCAGGCTACGCGATGCAACTGACGGAATCAAAAATGGGACAGCAAGGAGAGAGAAATGGTACCTGAACAGGGCTCCAAAAATCAAGATTTTCTCGTATCCGACACGACACAAAGGGACACTGTATCCTGTGTCCGGCCGTGTCTGCCCTAGGGTTAGGGTTTGAGCTCTGTGTCAGCTGCGACGGCCGGAGGCGGCCGGAGGGAGGCCAGAGACGGCTGCGGCGGCGAGGGCCGGAGGCGGCGGCGCGCGGGGAGTCGTCGGCTGGGCTCGGGCGGTTCAGGGCGGCCGGGGAAAGCTCGGGCAGAGGCGGGGGAGGCTGCTGCGGGTCTCCGGCGAGGTCGGCGGAGCTGAAGGAGGAGGGAGAAGGGAAGACGGGGCTGCGGGGGTGTCTGGGCGGAGGAGTCGGCTAGGGCGGAGGAGGGTGCTGGGGTCGCCGGAGAAGTGAGGCGGAGGAGGAAGACGGGAAGGAGGGCGGCTAGGGTTTAAATAGGCGGAGATGGGAGACGGAGCGGCGGTGGTTGCGGCTGGCGGAGGCGAGTGGGCGGCGGTTGCGGGGAGGCCAAGCGGTGGTGGGAGGCCAAGCGGCGGTGGGTTGGCCGGCGGAGGGGAGAGAAACGACGTCGGGTTGGGATTCTGGGAGAGAAAGGGTTAACGGGCTAACGGGTTTCGGGCGGACGGGTCGGGTCTGGTGGATCCGGCCCGATCCAAAAACAAATGCTGGTCGAGTCGGGCTAGTGGGTCGGGTCTGGGTTTTGGGCCCGGATTCGACCCAATAAGTTAAACCGGTTTGGTTCAGCAATTGGTTTGGTTTGGTTTATTTAAAATAAACCCGGTTTATTTGGTTTAATTAAATAATTAGTTTTTAGGGCTTTTAAAAATGCTTCCGGGGTCCAATAATTTTCCAGAAAATTATCCTATGTCTAATTTTTTATTTTACACCATAAAATATTATTTTTATAATATTTTAATATTATTTAATATTATTTTAAAAATCATTTAATAATTAAAACACCTTAGTTTAATTAGAGAAAAATCTCAAAAAATTCCAGAAAATTGTGAAAATTTCTAAATTAAAATTTCTTGAAAATCAGGGGGTTTACAATCTACCCCCCTTAAGAGGATTGCGTCCTCGCAATCAAAGAATAACCGGTCAACAGAGATGACACGGTTGCAAAATTTATTCGAAACACAACACAATAAAGAAAAGTCAAGGTTGAAGGTTTTAAACACATAGGGAAAATCATTTCCCTAAGCAATAGAAGTTATGCAATTTCTCAATTGTAGGAAATCTAAAAAATTATAGTTTTTAGAAAACCAGGTTATCCTCTAAAACATATTAGATTAACAATTCTAGGTTATCACTAGGTTATCAATTATTAGCAAGTTTAAAACTATCAGGTTAAGTCTAGGGTCACGAACCAACGGGCACGAAATAAAGCAATACTAGAAACAGAAAACTATAAAAACTTACGCGCATTAGCTACTCCATGGTTCTGCGCGTCTTCCAAGGTCATCGCGAAGGCTTGTCCGCGTCCTTGTGGTGGATTCCTCTGCTGCTGCTGGGCCTGTTGGAAGAGTGCTGCTTGTGGTGCCAAGGGTGGCCTCGGCTGATACCCTCCTGGTGCTGGTAGAGCTTGTTGCTTTGTCCTTGGTGCTCCTCCTCGATGCTGAGGACAATCCTTGGCTAAGTGTTGATTGGTTCCGTAAATCAAGCATAATCTCAACTTGCGTCTGCAGTCCTTCTCAATATGGCCTACCTTGCCACATTATTGACATATAGGTAATGTCTACGGAGAGGCTCTGGGTGGCTGGTGTATGTGAGGTCTCTTTGCAGCTTCTTTTTGTGGTACTTTAGCTGATGTGGAAGACCGTTTCAGACTGGTCTCTCTCCTGGTGACGCATTCCATGCGTCGGGCTGCAGCGAGAACGTCCGAGTAAGAGGTAGGTGCAACAGATCCGATGAGTCTCTGCAGTTCGAAGTTTAGTCCGTCGAAGAACTTCTCAGCCTTCTCTTCTTCTGTCGAGATCAATGTTGGGGCGAAGCGACTTAGACGAATGAACTCCGCGTTGTACTCTTCCACCGTCATAGCATCCTGAGTGAGGAGATTGAACTTGTCTCGAAGTTCTGATCGAGCGATAGCCGGAATGTACATCTCCTGAAAGAGTCTGGAAAACTCTTCCCAAGTGACTCGGTCTGGTCCGAGCCGGGTCTCTTCAGATAGCCACCAGTGATGATCATTGTCCGTCAACTGCATTCTAACGGCGGTCATCCAACATTATCTTGGAAGTTCAGCTACTTCCAACTGGTATTGTATGTTGGTGAGCCACTCATGAACTTCGGTTGGTCCCACTTTGCCAGAAAAGGTACGGGGCTTAAGCTGACGAAAATCAGTGATAGAACCCGTTGCTGGTCGCCTGGCTTGTGGGTTCGCCTGCTCCAATGCGGTTACTAGGCTGGTCCTCAAATACTCTGTCTCGTGACGCTGAGTCTCTTGATGAATTTGTTGTTGGGCTTGCATCATTGTGTAGATTATTTGAAATATCTGCTGCCCGTCTATAGGTTGTCCTTGTGGGAATACGGGCATCGGTGGAACGAACTGCGGAGGCGGCGGGATGTCATCACGCCGGAACCTTGAATTATGCTGGGCTGCTTGGTCGCTTTGAGAAGATTGTCCTCGGTCTTCGGGTGTCACTCCTTCATCATAAGTAACCACAGTATCGTGTGGTGTACTCAAGGGATTCTCATCTCCGCTTCTTGGATCCATTACTCTGCATCAAAAATAAACTATAAGAGGCGTACAGGAATCAAGGCAAGATGCAAGTCAAAAATTAATTCGAATACGATACAGATATCAAGAACGATTCAAGCAAGTGGATGAGATCCTAAAAATTTATCCTATTCTTATTGCAGGCCTGTTCGGTCCCTAAGTTGAAACCGAAAAATTTAGTCGTTGACCTGCATGGGCTACCACAAAAACTATGTCACGCCCCAGTCCCAAAATATCAAGGGACTAGCCACGTGGCAATGGCCACCGATGGACAAACCCAATTTAATGGATCCATCGGGGCATACTTAAGCTGTATTACAACTATCAGGGTTTTCTAATCTCATCCACAGAATAAACACAGCAATATCAACAAAAAGTATTAAACATCAACCAGTCACAAGTAAATAAAATTGGGGAACAACCCGATATTAAGTCTGTTACAAATGTTCATTTAAACAGGAATAAAAGAGTTTATTTGCCAATATAACTGAGCATAGAGAAGTAGATGTTCAGGAGAATTCCTCAACGATCACCTCATCCTCAAGTACTGGTACTGTTCCAAGAAGTGCTCCTGTTCCGTATACCTCTGGATAAATCTCGTCTGCTAATCCTGGGGACATAATCCGGATCCAGGTCCTCAGGGGACATAGCAAGGTACAGATAATACAAGCCAAAATAAATGCATTACAGCAATAAATAAAATAATAGGGTAAACTATATAACCATCTATGTGAAATGCAAGTTGAGAGCATCACTAGAACTTAGGCTGATACCACTACAAGCTCTGTGTCGGGGAGCCGATAGCAGTTATACTATGCTATATATTTTACTATGATGTGGCCTATATATATATATATATATATATATATATATATATATATATATATATATATATATATATAATCAGCCTGTAGCCTGTGTGTCTCTCCCCACCCAATGTAATCATACGTCTCATGTCCACGATGCCTCATGTCCATGTCACGTAAAATCATATCTAATGTAGTGAGTCATACTATGTCTATAAATATAATGTTTAAGAATATAATGTCTATGTCATAAATCCTGCAACCTACACAGAATTACCTTAAATATTTCAGGAAGATTCTGTCTCATGATTCGTGTCAGGTGTCCTGGGTATAACGTATTTGATAATGCAAGTACGAGAATGTAAAGGTCACGATATCCATCTCTAGGTGACGTTACACAACCCCGCGTACGGTGTTGGCACCCGACTATTAATCGAACGCTAAGCAAGTCACACGGCCCTAGGGTTGAGCATGTACAACAATCACAGAAATAAATCAAGAGAACAAAATGAATCAATATACTGCAATTATGGCAAGGTATACTTGCCTGGGTTTTCGGCTCCAATTGTAGCTCTGGCAGCAGCGGGATTTGCAGGCAGTACTCCGGTTGCTGAAATAGACATCACCATCAGATCCAGAAAATATTAATCAGCTAGAAATGCCTGTTCTTGAGTCTAATTTGGATACAGGGGCAAAAATGACAAATTTCAGGTCAAGGCGGGGTCCAGATGTGGGCCGCTTTGCACCGAAAAACGTGTCAGGGTCAAAGGTCTCCAAATCTGTCAAACTTAGTGTCAACAAGTCAGAAACGATGATACGAACCCAACGGAACTTCCAGAATTGGATTCCGATGACCCGATCACAAAATCGCCCGTCAAGTGGAGCTTGTGGGGCCCACGATACGCGATTTTGTCAACGTTCTCAGAATCGAACCAAACTTGGCTCACAGGACCAGCGTATTGCTACGAGTCCGATGGCATAAGTTTTGTCTTGATCCGACGTGTGTACACTAAGTTACATCGAGAACCAGAAAGGACGGATACGGGGCGTTGTCGGCGGATACGTATTGATTTCGGTGTGCACGCACATCCGAACCAACTTCTGCGAAATTTTGTACGTCCGTATCGACGGCGCACACGTATCGGTGAAGACCGCACGTGACCAAGTCGTCCCGTTTGGTGGGGCGTACTCAGTTCCGGGGTAAAATAGGGCGTCGGTTTTCCTGTTTTTGGATCGCGGTTCGCGATCGCCACAGGACGCGACGCACCGAGCGGGTTGCACGGACATCGTGGGGGTCATGCAGGCTACGCGATGAAACTGACGGAATAAAAAATGGGGCAGCAAGGAGAGAGAAATGGGTACCTGAATAGGGCTCCAAAAATCGAGATTTTCTCGTATGCGACACGACACAAAGGGACACTGTGTCCTGTGTCCGACCGTGTCCGCCCTAGGGTTAGGGTTTGAGCTCTGTGTTAGCTGCGACGGCCGGAGGCGGCCGGATGGAGGCCAGAGATGGCTGCGACGGCGAGGGCCGGAGGCGGCGGCGCGCGGGGAGTCGTCGGCTGGGCTCGGGCGGTTCAGGGCGGCCGGGGAAAGCTCGGGCAGAGGCGGGGGAGGCTGCTACGGGTCTCCGGCGAGGTCGGCGGAGCTGAAGGAGGAGGAAGAAGGGAAGGCGGGGCTGCGGGGGTGTCTGGGCGGAGGAGTCGGCGTCGGCTAGGGCGGAGGAGGGTGCTGGGGTCGCCGGAGAAGTGAGACGGAGGAGGAAGACGGGAAGGAGGGCGACTAGGGTTTATATAGGCGGAGATGGGAGAGGGAGCGATGGCGGTTGCGGCCGGCGGAGGCGAGTGGGCGGCGGTTGCGGGGAGGCCAAGCGGCGACGGGTTGGCCGACGGAGGGGAGAGAAACGGCGTCGGGTTGGGATTTTGGGAGAGAAAGGGTTAACGGGCTAACAGGTTTCGGGCGGACGGGTCGGGTCTGGCGGATCCGGCCCGATCCAAAAACAAATGCGGGTCGGGTTGGGCTAGCGGGTCGGGTCTGGGTTTTGGGCCCGGATCCGACCCAATAAGTTAAACCTGTTTGGTTCAGCAATTGGTTTGGTTTGGTTTATTTAAAATAAACCCGGTTTATTTGGTTTAATTAAATAATTAGTTTTTAGGACTTTTAAAAATGCTTCCGGGGTCCAATAATTTTTCGAAAAATTACACTATGTCTAATTTTTCATTTTACACCATAAAATATTATTTTCAAAATATTTTAATATTATTTAATATCATTTTAAAAATTATTTAATAATTAAAACACCTTAGTTTAATTAGAGAAAATCTCAGAAAATTCCAGAAAATTATGAAAAATTCTAAATTAAAATTTCTTGAAATTCAGGAGGTTTACACCGAGCGAGGAGCTGAAGTCATCTCCCAATCCAGTCCAACTGTAAGCGCGTCCTGATCGTGCCATCTTTGAAACATTTTGAAGCAAGGAGCTAGCAACCCAAACTCAATATAGCTCCATGGGAAAGCTATTGTCCCGCCTGGAGGTCTCTTATTTTGGAAAGTTTTAGTAAAGGGATGTAATGTATATGACAACTATATCATTTTGTGTCAACTTTTGTAAGCCCATGCGGCAACCCTATGACTTGTTCAAGAGTTTGTAATAGATGTTCATTATCAATAAAGAGAACTTTTCCATGTTTTAACTTTGTGTTTCAATTTATCTGCGTACTCTGAAGATGTGCTCGCTACGCAATATACCTTAGCCTTGTGCGGTGTGCAACCTAGGCCCGCATGGTGTCACGCTCGGGGGACGACTATCAATTCCACGAAATCGAGGCATGACATTAGGTATTTATAGAAATATTTCATAGGTGATTTTAGGTGTATTTCATGCTTTGAGAGGGTTTGTGTGTCCATAATTGGATACGAGCAGGCCATATCATAATACTTCGTGGTACATGGTAATTTTAGGGGTTTTTCTTCTGACACTTGTGATACACATGTCATATTTTATCATGATACTTAGTATAGCTACCTATTGCTCTAATTAGGATTTATTTATCATAATTGATATGTTTATAGTCTTTGGGTAGAGTTGGTGAGGATTGGTAAGAGTATCTTGAGTGTATCATAAAGTATCCTAGTAATACACTAAGATGCACACTAGGTGTTGGTTAGTATGTTAGTATATATATATATATATATATATATATATATATATATATATATATATATATATATGTGTGTGTGTGTGTGTGTGTGTGTGTGTGTGTGTGTGTGTATGTGTGTATATTGTGTTGTATGTGTGATAGTGTATAGATTAGTGTGTGTTGGAGATATGGGTTGACAGTGTATCAAGGGGTATGCACGTGTGTGTAACTTGGAGACTTAATGTCAACATCATGTTAGTTGTGTGGTGAGTGAGTCTGTGTATTAGGAGCAGTAGTTGTGGTGATGGTGTTGTAGATACCAGGTAACAATGAAGGGATATGAAGATCATGTGTATGGAGAGTTGCAACTGTGCACTTATTGGGTCGGTTATGTACAGATGGTGCAGGGTTTGGGGGAGACTATGTTGTGCTACTGGAAGCATGTTTGGTCTACAGCAGTGCAATATGCACTTGTCTGTGCACAAACACATTATATTCCCTGCAGTACCAGGGGACTTAACCCTTGTTGCTTGGCAATACAGTATGAGGAGGAGGGGGGCTCGAGTGGGTTCAGTTGGTACATAGGTTTTGAGAGGTGTTGGGATACTTGAGTTCAGTAGGAGTATCAGTGGATGGGTGTTAGACAACATATAGTTCAATGGGGAAGGAGTTACCCCTGTTGTGTACAGGCATGAGACAACAACTGCAAGTAGGTCAGACCTGTGCTCGAGATATGGAGGAGTGAGTGTAGAGCACTGTAATATCTGTAGGCAGGAAGAAAGGGTACAGAGGCATGTCTCCATGTGAGGGGGAATTATTTTGTATTCAGGTGAATTATGAGTGTATATATTTGAGTGTATTTAGTGTTGAGAGAGTGTGTGTTCATATATGTATGCAGTGAGTGATTTATAGGAATAATTGGTGTGTATCCATATTTTGGATACTCGAGGGTTAGTGAGTGTAAGTATGCACAGGTAGTACACAACAAGAGAAGGGGAGTTATGTATCAGTTAAGTGGGGTATTGCGAGTGAGTATCAGGTATGTGGTATCATTGGTTCAGTTGAGTATCAGAGAGTGTTGCAGGTAGGGATTCATCATTAGTTCTGAAATCTAATATACAATATGGGATTTTTGAGTTTTACTTGTTAAGTTGAATTAGTGATAGAATAGGAATATCAACTGGATTAGTATGTTAGTATGGTTAAGTATCAGCTTTATTGATGATAATAAGTGAGTGTGGTGTTTGATATCAAGATGGGTTAGTGTTAAGTGAGAGTATTGTTTGTGGTGGAAAATGAAAGAATGAAGATGTATTCAAGATGGGGTTTACACAAAACCCGCCTTCTTTGGTTTACAAACAAACTTGTACAATTTGATCCTATACGAGGATATGGGAGTATAATTTATTTAATCTGGGTAAATATTGCTATAGGTGTCTGATCTGCAGTCGATCACTTTAGCCCTTGGACCACACGATGTTGAAGAAGTGCCGTGGAAGACAAGGTAGCAGCTTCGAAGGTTGCAGAAAAGGGTGGATGCACGATGCCAAAGTCGTCGATCCCTACTCTTTTGCCTGGGCTCCAGGTTCTCTCTCTCTTTCTCTCTCTCTCTCTCTCTCTCTCTCTCGACCGTTGGATCTGGTACTGAATCTCTTGATCAGTTTTCAGACCTAACTTCTTTGACCCTCCAATTTGTCGACTTTGTTCCTCATTGATAGAGGTCTCTATTTATAGAGTTTTGGTGACAGTGACCACTCCGTCGGTGTAGAAACCGAGGAGTAGAAAGTACAGCACCCTTTTACACAACGGTTAAAATAACCAATGCCTGCGTATAGATGATCCTTTGAATGAGCGTGTGACGTGGATCCAACTAAAGGACAAAACGCATATAATCTCTACGAAGATCACGGCGTAGAAGCCACGTAGGTAGGTATCCCTCGTGTAGAAGAGGTGGCCGTAGAAGCCAATGTCTGTCACCATGGCGTAGAAGCCAAGTAGGCATAGAAGCCGAATAGGCGTAGAAGCCGAGCGGTCATAGAAGCCGAGTGGTCATAGAGGCCGAGTGGGCGTAGAAGCTGAGTGGTCATAGAGGCCGAGTGGACGTAGAAGCCGAGTGAGCACCGGAGCTGAATGGGCGTAGAAGCCACTGCGTACCGTGCCAGAGTGCTGATGTGGACGTCTTAGCCGAAATTACGGCTTTTGAAGATATAATCAAATCTCTTGCATTAAATACAGAAATTTGCCACCATCCTGTGCATTAAATACGGAAGCGTGTTTTTGAAGGTCTGCAGCCCTTCTGTGCATCAGTCGCAGAGACGTGCCTCGAGAAACTGTCACCGCTCTGTACATTAGACGTAGAGACGTGCCTCAAGCAACTGTCATCGCTCTGTGCATTGGACGTAGAGACGTGCCTCGAGAAACTGTCACCGCTCTGTGCATTAGACGTACAGACGTGCCTCGAGCAACTGTCATCGCTCTGTGCATTGGACTTAGAGACGTGCCTCGAGCAACTGTCATCGCTCTGTGCATTGGACATAGAGACGTGCCTCGAGCCCCGTACAAAGTGCAGCTTTTAACGTGGCAGGCGGTTTGTCTACCGCGGAGCGTAAACAGCTCATGTCTGCCTGTGTAAAATAAGGCAGCGTATCCCTTTGTGCATGTAAAAGCAGTTTACGCAAAGGAGATGGCGGTAAATGACAGCCTGGGTTGCAGTGCTGTGCCATCATTATAGCCGTTGTCTGGGTAGTCGAGCCGTATCCCTTTGTCAGAAGTCCAGACGTCAGGTTCATTGCAGGATCTGATAGGTTCATTGCCGGATCTGACAGGTTCACTTCGGAGAATACGAAGCGTCTCTCGTACACTTCAATGCTGCGTTAAAAGAGGATGGGTTTTACGCCATAGAGGCGACGAAGAACCCTGTTTACGCTGAAGCATCCTGGACGTACTGCCTTACGCAGATGGTTCTTTGAGTTTATACTTCATCCTGTGTTTAGCGGAAAAAGCTTTGTTGCACACTTGATGGCTCTGAAGGCCTCTGTTTATGCTGCTCTACATCAATATGCTGCGTATAGCCATCCGGCGTATTTTTTATGCTTCTACAAGACCCCCTTCAAAGCTTTCAAATTCCTCGAAATTTGGAACGCTTTGAATGAAGCATGAACCGCTCCTCGTAACTCAAAATATTTCTGAATGGAGCATTGAAACGGTCGATGCTGACTTTATGGCGGATTTATTGGGGACCGGTGTGATCTTTTTTGCCTATAAAAAGGCTGGGGGGTTAACCCATTCTCCCCACATTCCCATCACCACGCAGAGATGATCGCCGGAGTTCGTCGGGTCGACCTGAGGAAGAAGGAGATGTTCTTCTAGCGTGTAAGAAGCCGAAAAAGACGGCATCTTCGAGCAAGTGTCCACTGCAACGATGGATCATGGAAGGATATCTTAGCCTCCCTTGCTCGGGATAACCAGCAACTTTGTATGAAGGTTCTTCCAGGAGAAGGGAAGGGTCGTATTAGACCACACGGCTTGCAAGTGGTGTCTTCTCCTGTTACCTCCGGGGTTGAGAGCAGCAACTAGCTCTGACCTCGGGCATTGAGTTGGGTGGAATATATCAACTCAATCTGTCACGGCGCATGGAGCATGGGATCTACATAATTTACGCAAGCCCCAACTCTGTATTCTCCCGCTGTTGATTATTGCCATGTCAGTCAGTTTGCTGGAACTGACTGACTGTTGAAGAAGATGGATGAAGAATTATGCCCATGCGAGAACCTGTCAGAACAGCTTCTGGGCGATCTTCAGACGACGATAGGGAAATCCTTTGTAGACGGGGTTTCCCTCATATGTAATCATGAAAAATAGAGAAAAACCCTTGTAGATTGGATTTCTCTCATATGTAATCATGACTGTAATCTTTTAATAAAATCATCTTTCTTCTCTGCATATGATCGTTCTGCCATACGTTGCTGTGAAGTCTGAATATGTGTAGCTTCGACACGTCTGATTCTTTATGCCGACTCTGTTTAGAAAGAGTGCTAGGTCCTGTCCTTTTGCGCATAGCGAATAGTCCATAGAATGCTGTTGAGCATTTTGAACATTTAGAACTGTCCTGCTGCTAGGACTGAGAAACCGCGTAGAGCTCTGAACTGTTGTTTTTACTTCTGATGAACAAAATTTTTGTTCAGACTTCGTCTTCAAGAATAATTTCTCAAAAAATCCCTTGGAACAGGGTCAAGAAATGGCTGTCAACTGGGTTGCCATCTTTGATAGACGAGATATTCAGACTGGAGTCTGGATGAACTTCCAATTGACCCGAGAAGAGTAATTTTTCAATGTAGAACTCTGTATGCTTCGGGTACTTGGGATATCTTGAGGTCAAGAACGAGTATCTTCTGTGTGAACTCTTTGTAATTGACCGCCTTGAGGACCGTTCAGATGTACGCACAATCTGGCCGACGTATCTTTCAGATGTGTGGGAAGTCGTGGAGCGTGAAATCATTAGTCTGTAGCCTCTGAGCATAAACTAAACACCATCGAGCGTGAAATCATATACTTGTGGTTCCTGAGCGTGAAGTCGTAGGTTTGTAGCCTCTCGAGCATAAAAGCTACTGAGCACAAAGGCATATGGGCGTAAAAAACCCGACTTGTAGCCGTCGAACGTAAAGCCGTAGATTCGTAGCTGTCGAGCGTAGAAAGCTCCTTAGTGTAGAACTGTAGATTTGTAGCTTCTGAAAAGAAATTTTTTTCGAGCGTGAAGTTGCGGATCTGTTGCTTCTGAGCGTGAACTAAGCACCACCGAGCGTGAGATCATCGATTTGGTATCTGCTGAGCGTAAAGTCGTAGGTTTGTAGCCTCTCGAGCATAAAAGCTACCGAGCACAAAGGCATCCGGGCGTAAAACCATAGACTTATAGCTTGCGAGCGTACAAACCGTAGATCTGTTGCTGTCGAGCGTAGAAAGCTCCTTAGCGTAGGAACCGCTGACCTGCTTTGCGCGAAAAAACTTTTCGAATTCGCTGACTGTCTGCCTTCTCTGAATAATAGGCTGACGTAGGACCCAATCATAACCAAATATTAATTAGGAGATTTTGTTCGGGTTTCGAGGAGTCCGTCCGAGGATTTGAGGAGTCGACCCGAACTCTATATATATCCCAAGCTTTTTGAGAGAAAAACTTTTCATCCGTCTTCTGCGAAAGAGAGCCTTCGACTGTTTGAGTTTTTCCTCTCGTTCTTTCTCCGAGCATTCCGAGTTTTCAGAAATGGCGCCGAAACAAATCCCCTCCGCTAAGGGAAAGAGTATAGGTTCTTCTTCTCGTTCTTCTGCCCCAGCGAGAGAGTCTTCGGTTGGGCAAGGTGAACGTTCTTCTGAACGAAGTATCCCGCCGACGAGTAGCGCACCCGGCCTTAGAGGTAGAGCCTTTGGGATGACAAAGAATGACGAAAAATCCTTCGTACACGTTGAACGTGACCGCGCTAGGTCGTCTTCTGTGCTGATAGCCTCTTTGAGGAAGATGACGCACGGAGACATTTTTATCTTTTACGCCCACATTTCTAATGTGCCAGCGTAAAAAATCTATGTTTTCGCAGTTTTGAGCGTAAAAGCTCTGACTGCCGAAAACTTGGTGTATACTATAAAATTTTAGTTTTACGCTCGTGGATGGGACCTCCAGCGTAATAACTAGAATTTTGGCAGTCTGGCGTAAAGCACGGACTGTATACCGCCAATTACGCTTTTGGATGTGACTTCCGGCGTAAAATGACCAAATTTTGTACAGTCTTAGCGTAAAGCACAGACTGTCGTTTCTTGGTTTTTATGTTGCAAGATTTGTAATGACGTATTTTCCTTGCACTTTTGCAGTTAACTTGCATGAGTCTCCACTGGCCGAGGTGATGGGTTCCGCTGCCGGGATGCTGCAGTCTTTTGTCTGGCCGTATTGATTGCCAGAGCTTCTTTTCCTTTGGAGCTGCGAGGATGGTCGTTGCTGGGAGATGACCTTTTGCCTCTGTCAGAGACGGAGATTATGATGCCATTGTCGCACGTCTTGCGACTGTTGTCTTCGACGGCTACTGCCGAGATGATAAATAAGGGCCAATCATGGAACTGATATGGTCCTGTAAACACCGAGACGGGAAGGAGGTTCTTCCTGCAAATGTCTACTAACGCAGAGTCTGGAACTCCTGGAGGCATCTGTAAGGTGGCCTGACGAAAACGTTCGACGAAGGTACGAATGTCCTCCTTTTCCCTCTGCTTGACTTCGATGAGAGAGGACATAGACATGTCCATTCCTCCCTCGTAGAATCGCGTGAAGAATAAAGCCTTGAAGTCCTCGAAAGAAGTAATGCAGTTGTCCGCCAAGCTACGGTACCACTGATAGGCTACTCCTGAGAGGCAGCCTTTGAACACCCGAGTGAGGAGGGCGTCGTTCCCTTGTAGCAACACCGTCATCATATTGAAATAGTTCATGTACTGACTTGGTGATGTTTTTCCCTCGAACAGAGCCATAGTCTGAGGTTTGTACCTCGGAGGGAAAGGGACCTCTTCCCAGATAGCTGGGTAAGGCTGGTTGATTCCCAGTTTCTTGAGCTGATCTTTGTGCTTCAAGGCGTCAAACTGGGCTTTCAACTCCCGTACTGCCTGCATCGGATTTTCAGTCGGAAGCGGGACTATGGTGTAGTGCGGAGTTGGTTGTATCGTAACTCCAACGGGAGGTAATGCATTCTATGAGTGAGGAAGCGGAGGAACTACTGACTCTTGATCTAGAGGAGGCTCTTGGCTCGGGTTGGATGGTGGTAAGTCCACCCCCACACGTATCTGAGTTGGCGGGACCGATGCTTGAGCCATGGCAGTTGCGTGCTGAGTTAGCATCATCTGGTGCATGTTCTCCATTATGGATTGTATTTGTTTCAGAGATGTCTCCAGTATAGTGATGTGTTGTTCCGCGTTTCCTGACGGCGAAGCTTCCTCGCGTTCATTTTCAACGGCATAAACTCCCATTTCCCTAGGCATCGTCGAAGGATGCGTATAGGTTGCTGCAGAAGTCGACTCTATACTCTCAGTATTTGATTCGGGAGAATGGTGACCCCTAGCGTCGGAATCAGAGGAGTACGAAGTCAGCTGTTGTGACCTTGAACGAGTGTTCTGGAATACCCCATCTTCAGTGTCTCTGAGGAGCATGTTGGATCTCCTTCGGCTCGGAGTTCTAGAGGACGGACGTCTTGAGCTTGAGTTTCCTCCAGGTATATGCGAAGCCATGTTCACGGATGCATGCGCAGGCTCTTCTTCCTGGAAAGACAGAGAGTAGCTCAACCGGTCAAAAACCGACCATTTTTCTTTAGAACAGCAGCAATCAATCACAATCTTATGACTATTACAACATTGCTCGCCAGGGGACGTAATAGACATGTTGGAAGGTCCCCTTTCCTTACGCTTCTGGATTAGATATTTGCGCAAGTCAGGAGAAGTAGAAGAAGAAGACGACGGCTTGTTCCTCCTGTTCCCACCAGTGGGCATGCGGAGATTGGGCACCATGGTTCTCCCTGTGCCACCTGTGTACAACAGATTGGCCATCTGGGTGGCGAATAATCCCCGGGGAGGGTGTCTTTCCGTAACCTGAGCTTGCTTTATGCCGTGGGACTTCACCTGACGTAATTTTTTATCAGACTGGCATAAAGCTGAAGAGGTTCTCAGTCGGCCATCAGCTTCCCGCGTAATCCGGAGAGTAGGCAGATTGCTCCCTCGCTGGCATAAAGGCCGAGAAGTTAAGTACTCTGTCGCTTGCTTTCCCTTACGGAGATCACAGCGCTCATCTGGTTCCCCGTAGAGGTCAGATGTTATCTTGTGCATGGAGCGTGATTTGTACTTCCGATTTGGCGCTGAGGCATCATCAGAAGTTTTGTCTGTACCGCGCGTAGCGGGAGACTGGCTTCTACGCGTAGAGCGTAGTGGATACTTCTGGGTTAGCGCTGAGGCTTTGCCCGAAGTTTTGTCTGTACCGCGCGTAGCGGGAGACTGGTTTCTACGTGTAGAGCGTAGTGGATACTTCTGGGTTAGCGCTGAGGCTTTGTATGAAGTTTCGTCTGTACCGCGTGTAGCGGGAGACTAAATTTTACGTGCGGGGCACGGAGGGAGCAATGCTACAACCTTATTGGTCGGAGAGATCGGAGAGATCGGAGAGTCCACAAGAATGGTAGAGGAGGTCTTGGGCATCCAGACCTTGCGCAGCTTTCTGTTGTCTTGGACGGAGAGAGGGTGAGAGCTACCCCCGGTTCGAAGCATGTCTTCGTAGGCAGACTGGTCGAATTGGACGACCAGTGTCTTCTTCACGGTTCCTACAGATACCGCATCGTGTTGAGCAATTACTTCCTCATAAGAAGAGAAAGACGTCCCCAGCAGAGTCGCCATCTTGTTTGTGGTGGAAAATGAAAGAATGAAGATGTATTCAAGATGGGGTTTACACAAAACCCGTCTTCTTTGGTTTACAAACAAACTTGTACAATTTGATCCTATACGAGGATATGGGAGTACAATTTATTTAATCTGGGTAAATATTGCTATAGGTGTCTGATCTGCAGTCGATCACTTTAGCCCTTGGACCACACGATGTTGAAGAAGTGCCGTGGAAGACAGGTAGCAGCTTCGAAGGTTGCAGAAGAGGGTGGATGCACGATGCCAAAGTCGTCGATCCCTACTCTTTTGCCTGATCTCCGGGTTCTCTCTCTCTCTCTCTCTCTCTCTCTCTCTCTCTCTCTCTCTCTCTCGACCGTTGGATCTGGTACTGGATCTCTTGATCAGTTTTCAGACCTAACTTCTTTGACACTCCAATTTGTTGACCTTGTTCCTCATTGATAGAGGTCTCTATTTATAGAGTTTTGGTGACAGTGACCACTCCGTCGGTGTAGAAATCGAGGAGTGGAAAGTACAGCACCCTTTTACACAACGGTTAAAAAAACCAATGCCTGCGTATAGATAATCCTTTGAATGAGCGTGTGACGCGGGTCCAACTAAGGGACAAAACGCATATAATCGCTACGAAGATCACGGCGTAGAAGCCACGTAGGTAGGTATCCCTCGTGTAGAAGAGGTGGGTGTAGAAGCCAATGTCTGTCACCATGGCGTAGAAGCCAAGTAGGCATAGAAGCCGAATAGGCGTAGAAGCTGAGCGATCATAGAAGCCGAGTGGTCATAGAGGCCGAGTGGGCGTAGAAGCCGAGTGAGCACCGGAGCTGAATGGGCGTAGAAGCCGCTGCGTACCGTGCCAGAGTGCTGATGTGGACGTCTTAGCCAGAATTACGGCTTTTAAAGATATAATCAAATCTCTTGTATTAAATGCAGAGATTTGCCACCATCCTGTGCATTAAATACGGAAGCATGTTTTTGAAGGTCTGCAGCCCTTCTGTGCATCAGTCGCAGAGACGTGCCTCGAGAAACTGTCACCGCTCTGTGCATTAGACGTAGAGACGTGCCTCGAGCAACTGTCATCGCTCTGTGCATTGGACGTAGAGACGTACCTCGAGAAACTGTCACCGCTCTGTGCATTAGACGTAGAGACGTGCCTCGAGCAACTGTCATCACTCTGTGCATTGGACGTAGAGACGTGCCTCGAGCAACTGTCATCGCTCTGTGCATTGGAAGTAGAGACGTGCCTCGAGCCTCGTACGAAGTGCAGCTTTTGACGTGGCAGGAGGTTTGTCTATCGCGAAGCGTAAACAGCTCATGTCTGCCTGTGTAAAATAAGGCAGCGTATCCCTTTGTGCACGTAAAAGCAGTTTACGCAAAGGAGATGGCGGTAAATGACAGCCTGGGTTGCAGTGCTGTGCCATCATTATAGCCGTCGTCTGGGTAGTCGAGTCGTATCCCTTTGTCAGAAGTCCAGATGTCAGGTTCATTGCAGGATCTGACAGATTCATTGTCGGATCTGACATGTTCACTTCGGAGAATACGAAGCGTCTCTCGTACACTTCAATGCTACGTTGAAAGAGGATGGGTTTTACGCCATGGAGGCGACGAAGAACCCTGTTTACGCTGAAGCATCCTGGACGTACTGCCTTACGCGGATGGTCCTTTGAGTTTATACTTCACGCTGTGTTTAGCGAAAAAAGCTTTGTTGTACGCTTGATGGCTCTGAAGGCCTCTGTTTACACTGCTCTGCATCAATATGCTGCGTATAGCCATCCGACGTATTTTTCATGCTTCTACAAGTGTATCATGTATCCATGATACATGAGTATTGTGTGAGCATGAGATATGTGTGTATGTGTTAGAGTCCTCAAGATGGGTTGATTATCGAGTACCTAAGTTAGGTATACAAGTACAAGGTTTAGGGAATGAGTGTGTCAGTGTTAAGTACTCTAGTTAGATTTGATATGTCAAGTTATGGTAATTGGTAAGTGCTAGGGTTATGAGTTGAGTATTGTGTGAGAGTTAACTAGATGAGTATCTTAGGTATTAGTTCCAAGGTAAGATACTGGGATATAAGGTAAAGTAATAGTAATACTAAGGTAATAGCTAGTTAATGGGTATATAGACTAAGATAAAGTGAGTTAGTGTTATATTAGAGTATATATATATATATATATATATATATATATATATATATATATATATATATATATTAAATAATATATATAGTATAGAGTATTAGCTAGTATTATATAATATTAGCTAGTATAACTTGTTTTAAAAAGTTTTGGACTTAGAAACCTAGGTATAGACTAGTATAACCTAGAATAGACTAGTTTGACCAAGTTTGACTAGTTTAATCTATAGTTGACCTAGTTGACTATTTTGGCCTAGTTTGACCTAGAGGTGGATTGAAGATCTAAAAAAAACTAGTTTAACTTTATTATCATTCCAAAATATTGTGTTGACATGATATTCCATATTTAGGTCCTTGAGACACTGTGACAGATACAGTTTGATATCTATTGCTCGGGACCACAGAAGAGTACATTATCTGATAGTTTTCATTATTTGATAATTACTATAATACAAGTATTTAGTGATATTTTACCTGATTTTTGACACGTTGGATCCTCAGTTATTAGATGCACTTGCATATTTATATTATTGCTCTCCTCATTATCGTATAATATTAACCAATTAGACAACGTAGTATGATATTAGGCAACTAAACAACGTCGTATGGCATTAACATTATAAATAACGTTGTATGACATTAATATTGTAAACAACATCGTATGACATTAACATTGTAAACAACGTTGTATGACATTAATCTTGTAAATAATATCGTATGACATTAGTTAAATATTACCTGTCTCTCTTTATTGCTATATTATGATATCTGTTTACTATTCCCTCACCTTGTATTACATTCATTATTGTTGTTTGTAGTCATTATCAATTAACTTGGAACTGTTATTGGGTTTTTCTCGTTCCATCCTGACTGGATATATTTTTTTATATGAGTATTTAGAGGATTATTGTCCGACTTTCTACGGACCGCAGGAGGGAGTAGCAGATATAGACCCTATAGCTCAGGCGTGATTGCCGAAAGTTTTAGCCGGAATCACTAGTTATATTAGTTAGTTCCTTTTAGCATTTTGGTAATGGATCTATTTCTGGCATATATTTGAGACTTGGATGTTATTGTTTGAAGTTTAGATTTATATTGTTTTAGACTCTGTTGTTGTAATTTGGATTCTTCTTTTGATATCTTATCGTACTTTAGTTCTATGATTGAGTATATTATATTATATTATATATCATTGTCTCCTTATGGAGTTAGATATTTATGTGAGATTACTAGTTAAATAGTGTTGACCTAGATAACTGTTTGCCATTAAAATTGATTGCATCAATAGCAAACATAAGAAAGTACAAAAAGAGGTCCTATATAGACAATCTAAGTACAAATTTTTGATTCAGGGGTGTGTTGATGGACAAAGAGCGCTATGGCGGCTCCTTTACTCCGTTGACGATCCGACGCAGGATAAAAAATGTTCTCTCTTTCCTCTCCTCTGTTGTTCTCTGTCTATTTGTGTGTCCCTCTCTCTGTGTGTATATTGGGCATTTTACCCTGGTATATATAGTCATACTCGGGCGCGCATATGTTAGGCCGCATGGATGCTGGAGGGTGCCATGTGTACCTTACTAACATGGTACAACTGTAACTATGAGCAGGCCAAGCTGCCACGTGGGCACTTTTTGGGATTTTCTGTTGCTGAAGATCTGGGTGGTTTTCGTCCTTTGTGGGCGTGACTTGGTCAGCTTGACACATAGTTCTCACTTGGTTGGAGGTAATCACTCTAGTCGTAATAACAAGATTTGGTCTTCCTGGAGTTTAAAATACATGTGGCCAGAGACGCATGAAGCCGTATGAAGTCTGGGACACATGGGGCCAGAGACGCATGAAGCAGCATAGAGCCTGGGATGCATGGGGCCAGAGATGCATGGGACCGCATAGAACCTGGGATATATGGGGCCTATTGTGTTGTACATGTGGCGCTACACATCCATCTAGAGTAAAGTTCTCTACTGACGTGAGACTCCTGTCGTTTAGTCTGTTCACGTCTTTTGAGGTAATTCGAAAAATTATTTTTGTCAAGATTCGGTGTCAGAGACGATCTTGTTAACGGGATGCCATATCAGGTCCATCTGTAGCCAAAGCTGCTTCGGCTGTTTGGGATGCATGGATGTCGCCTTATTGGGCCGCAGGGTGACTCTGCGACTTGATCTCTTCTGCGCTTTACTTTGGGGCGCATGGTTTGTTGGTCGCATGGATACATATTTTTTATGCTTCTACAAGACCTCCTTGAAAGTTTTTAAATTGTCAAGTTTGAAATACTTTGAATAAGAAGCATGGAAAAAAATCACTTTGGTCGCATGGATGTTGGGCCGCATGGGCAAGCGTTTCCAGGCCGTCTGTAAACCCCCATTCCTGAAAACCGTATTAGTTATTATTTAATTAATTATTTAAACTATTTATTAAAATATAATTCCTATTATACTAAAATCATAACCCGTTAATCATCCCAGCGTAAACCTCACTTAGCGAAAACCCTACAGAACTCTTTCATGCATAAAAACCCAACCTGCCCAAATCCCTTTCTCTACGCACAAAACCAATTCCGCACATAAAGTAAGGAATTAACATCAACAGTTCACCTCGCGTAAAATAGTCAAATAGCAAACTCCTCACCATACCGGGTATATTTTCTCTGTGCGTAAATATCAAAAACAATAGCAAACTACCCAGCATAAACCACTGCCGCAGCAGCAGTAACTAAACTATCACTTATTATCCAGCGTAAACTCTTCTTTTCTTTTCTCTGCGTAGAATCCAACCACAAATCATTAAGAAAGAAATATCGGTATTAGAAGCAAAACTCAACTTTGCTTTGCTTTGTTCTTTTATACGTGTAAGTTTCTCATTCCACCACTCTTTAGAAAATATCTACAGCCGCACACCTAAACCAATAAGAAGAGAACAACAGCAAGAGTTTTCTTAACCATTAAGTAAATTCCACCGCCCCCTATTCCTATATATAATTAATTACAAAGCAATAACTCCTTTCTCTGATCACAACAACAACTTTGGACGTGCACTTTACTTGGCAAGTATACCTTGCCATAATACTGTTATTTTACCTTTTAAATTGGTACATGTATGTTTTATTCTGCCTATATAGATGTATATTTTATATATTTATGACCTAATTATGAGACCACCCAGTATTAAAGAGCATCATTAGGTTCATTAACCATGACACAGTGGTTTACACGAGTGTGTGTCTCATATAGATTACGGACGGCGTGACAGGGATGGCCTCCTGTACGCATGGCCGTGCGTTAAGAATGACTGTTGATAGAAACTTTGTATGCTAGAAGACTTGGCAGTTATTTAGGGTATTAGCATGTGGTGGAGGCAACATGCATAGATCATTGGGACAGGGAGGACAACTCATAAGTGTACGGGACACCCACTTTCTTATGTAGTTATTAATCTTGTTTACCGTGCGCCCCTGGGATGGGGGGCATATGTGGCATATACTAGCTAGTTGTCACGATTGGTGAATTATGTCAGCATATGTCTAGCCTACACTTTCTCTTACACTCAAAGTTGTCCTCAAACTGTATTCACTTAGATGGCTAGGCGACCCAATGGATGTTTATATTTCAGTACTTATTGGCATGCTTCTATGTATCTTGTTATGTTCCTCTGAGGACATGGTCCCTTTCCAGATATGGACAATCAGGAGTTTCCACAAGAGTATTGACCTGGACCGGATGCTACTTATGAGACTGAGGAGCTCCTACCAACAGAGTTTCTGTGATTATGATCACTGTTTTAGGGATTTTTGTGTCTACTTTAGTATAGTCGTTTTGTAGTGGATTTGTTTCCACCAGACTATAGACTCTATACACCTTGATATCCAGTTATATGTCAGTTTTGCTCCCACTGAGTATTTTGTGTTGTGGATGAGATATAGATGGTGTGTGACTTGTTATGACAGTATATTACCACTGATGGATTGCATATTCATTTACAGCGTACCTATGTATATGGTTTTTCATATACTGGAATTCATATACATACGGCTGGGCGTATTACGTATTCCTGGTCCTACGTATTTTGGGACTGGGGCGTGACACATTTTTGGTGGTGGCCCATGCAGGTCAGAATATATTGTCTTGGTTATGTAACTGTGCCAAACAAGCCTGCATATAGGAAAATATTTTAAGGATCTCATCCACACTTGACTAAAATCTCATTCATCCTTCCACCTATCCTATATTTTATTTTACGCCATCAACCCTTTACTCTTGTTAGCGTATATTTTATGCTCCAGGAGATTACCTATTTTTACACCATAGTTAGGTTTACTCTACGCTGCAGTTATAACAAACTGTTTTCCCACGATCCCTTAGTTTTTCTAAAAATCTGCGTATACCATGACATAGGTAAATAGCCAGTATAAACCTGATGATCCCTGAACCCAGCGTACTAGTTGATCAGGGGGATAAGCGTATTTGTCATTATCTTAGCCATTAAGAAATCAATCTTTGCATTAAATACAGAGATATGCTCCAAGCCCTGTGTAGTAGCAGTCTTTGGCGTGGCGTCTGACTCTGTCAATAAACAACAAACTCAGGTTTCTGTGCAAATCATCATCACAACCGTCCTCTCGATTATCGTGCACTACTTTTGTCAGATGTCAGGTTTTCTAAAAAATCCATCCAAGGAAAACGAAAAGTTTTTTATACGACTTTACGCTGCCAAGTATGCTATACTTCACACAGACATATTTCGAGCTCAGAATTATGCGCAAATCTTTTACGCATATTATATGCAGATTTTACGCATAGACCTTTATACAGATAAGTTTTGAACTATGTTTTACGCTGGCGAATTGAAATCTTTACTTTATGCCAACCCTACTCTAAGCAACTAGCTCAGAAGTTACGTTTTACGCAGATAACTCTCCAGCGTAATACAAACTCATACCCTATTTGATTCCTATACTTTGCCTAAACGATTGTATACATTAACTGCAGAAAGATGGATATGCAGAAAGAATGTACTATCACTAATAATGACACAATTCCTGGAGTCAATGTCAGACTCAAGGGGGGACTTCAACAAACCCTAGACCTTCCGGATCAGATGGACAGACTCATAATCCAGCTCCATCTGACTTTCCCATTCCACCTAATGGGACCCTTCCAGTCTCATCAATACCGCAGGACGGCCAGGCCCAATTGTTCTAATTCTTCTAGATGATGATGCAGGAACAGAGGCAACAGGCAGCCGAGCAACGACAAGAATTTCTGGCAGCACTTGAAAGGATGGCTGCTCAGGCTGTTGTACCAGCTCAAGCACTAGCATCAGAACCTCGAGCTAGAGTTGGTTCAGTAAAGGACTTTGTACAAATGAGTCCAAGGACGTACAAAGGTACTGAGAGTCCAGAAGAAACTACCAATTGGATTACTCACACTCAGAAGTTGTTAGAAGCATCACAGCTACCTACAGAGCTGTGGATGATGGGTATAAGAACGCTTCTAGATGATAATGCCCATCACTGGTGGGAATCCATGGAGCGCCAGCTGGGTACATACCAAACATAGGAGCAATTCTTGGAATGCTTTGAAAGAAAGTATTTATCGGACACTGTCAGAGATGCATTATACGATAAATTTTTCCATCTAGAGCAGGGAAACCGAACAGTAGATGAGTATGATGCTGAATTTAGCCGCCTTAGCAAATATGGTGTTGCTTTGATACCAGATGACTTAGCCAAAGCTAAGAGGTTTCATCGTGGACTGACTCAGGAGCTCCAATACTATACAAGCTCCCAGTCCCGAATCTCTTACACTGAACTACTAACCGAAGCCAGAGTGCAAGAAACTATCAGCAGAGGAAAGGGAGGACAATTGAGAACACAACAAGGACCAGCAAAAATACAGCAGGGATCGGTCAGGACACAACAAGGAGGACCTATCAGACGTCTTTTAGCTCAGCAACAGTAGTACCAGCAAAAAGCGGGACCATACCAGATCCCAGAGAAGCCCCTCTGCTATCATTGTGGCAAACATGGACATATCAGAAGAGACTGTCGAGCTCGCCTCGGACAGTGTATGAGGTGTGGTTCTGGACAACATATCTTGAAAGATTGTCCTATGCAACAAGCATCAACACTTTTACTACCAGCACAGAGGCTAGCACTTCTAGCACCAAGACCAGTTCAACAGATGGCTAGACCAGGAGCACCTTGACCTCCAGCAGCAGGAGGATTTCAGCAAAGGCCACCGCTACCTACCCAGGAGGATCAGTACATGAGAGCTAATCATGGACAACCACAGAGGAATGGGCAAGCTTTTGCTATGGAAATAGATGACATGGATCAGGAAATTGATGTTATAGCAGGTATCACTATTGCTTTTACCTTTCCTGCTGTGATATTATTTGATACGGGAGCTACTCACTCATTCATATCATCTAGTTTTACTGCCAAACACAACATTACCACTACACCTTTACCTAGTTGTGTTAGAATTCTTACCGGAGGAGGAGTAGTACCTATTAGTAGAATTTGTAGATCGTGTCCTACAGCAATACGTGGCAGAGAGATGAATACCCGACTCTTAGTCCTTTCTATGCCTACTTTTGATATTGTACTTGGGATGGACTGGCTGAGCAAGTACCACGCTTTCTTCGATTGCTTTGGAGGAAGCATTCTTTTCAAGGTACCAGTCCAGCCTGAACTTGAGTTTGCACGAGGATCCACAGAAATCCTTGATGGTATGCAGCCCGCAATGGATGACGTTGTCTATCATTCCATTATTTCAGAATTTCAAGACATTTTTCCAGAGGAATTATCAGGACTACCTCCAGATAGAGACGTAGAATTCTTAATTGAATTAACACCAGGAGCAGCACCTATAGCATCACATGTTTATAGACTGGCAAAGAAGGAGATGGATGAATTAAAGACACAATTGAAGGAACTAGAAGAGAAAGGTTATATCCGACCAAGTGCATCACCCTGGGGAGCACCAGTGTTGTTTGTACCAAAGAAGGATGGGTCAGTACGTATGTGCATTGATTATAGAGCCTTGAATGCCGTAACAGTAAAGAATAAATATCCATTACCATGCATTAATGACCTATTTGATCAACTTAGTGGAGCCAAGGTGTTCTCAAAGATAGATTTGAGATCAGGATATCACCAGGTGAAGGTACGGAAGGAGGACATTCCTAAGACCGCATTCCAGACAAGATACGGGCATTACGAGTTTTTGGTCATGCCATTTGGATTGACCAATGCTCCAGCTATCTTTATGGACTTAATGCATCGAGTCTTCCACCAGTATTTGGACCAATTCGTGGTTGTCTTCATAGATGATATACTTATCTATTCGAAGAACCACAAGGAGCACGAGAAACACCTGCGGATTATTCTAGAGACTTTAAGAAGAGAACAATTATTTGCGAAGATCAGTAAATGTGAGTTCTTTTTGGAAAGAGTCTCATTTTTTGGACATGTTATCACGGGAGATGGTATTTCTGTTGATCCAGGGAAGATCTCGGCAATCGAGACATGGCCTGTTCCTAAATCAGCAGCAGAGGTGAGAAGTTTCCTTGGACTTGCGGGATATTACCGACGGTTTGTGGAGAATTTCTCAAAGATAGCAACACCTATGACTCGGTTGACTTGCAAATATCAAGAGTTCATATGGACCAACGAGTGTCAAGCCGCTTTTGAGGAGTTAAAGAAGCGACTGACTTCAGCACCAATATTGGCTATTCTATCAGGATCAGGAGGCTATGTGATCTACAGTGATGCATCAGGGAAAGGTTTGGGATGCGTATTAATGCAGCATGGCAAGGTAATTGTATATGCATCTAGGTAATTACGAGCACATGAGAAGAATTATCCAACTCATGACTTGGAACTTGCAGCAGTTGTATTTGCTTTGAAGCTATGGAGACATTACTTATATGGGAAATGAGTGGAAATCTATACAGACCACAAAAGCCTCAAGTATGTCTTCACACAAAAAGAGTTAAATATGAGGCAACGTAGATGGCTCGAATTGATGAAAGATTTTGAGATAGAGCTACATTATCATCTAGGCAAGGCTAACATCGTAGCAGACGCGTTAAGCCGGAAGCCAGCAGCTTACTTCTTAACAACGCAGAGAGAATTATTGGAAGACTTGCAAAATCTTGGCATTAAAGTGATATTACCCGGAGCAGATGGGATACTAGCCAATTTACAAGTACAATCATCACTAGTAGAGAGGATCAAGGCGGCTTTGCCTACAGACGCCAGATTCAGAAGATTAAAGGAAAGGACAGAGGCCGGAGAACAGATCGGACTGCACATTCATGATGACAGGACACTACGATGTGGTAATCGTCTTTATGTTCCCAATGAAGAGATTCGACAGGAGCTGATGACAGAAGCTCATAGTTCGATATATTCTATTCATCCTGGAGGCACCAAAATGTATCGTGATTTACGACAGCACTTTTGGTGGCATGGAATGAAAAGAGAGATAGCACGCTTTATAGCTAAATGTCTGGTATGTCAACAAGTAAAGGCAGAGCACCAGAGGACAGCAGGTTTATTGCAACCACTCCCGATTCCAGAGTGGAAGTGGGAACATATCACTATGGACTTCATTACGGATTTTCCCAAAAGTCCAAGTGGAAGAGATGCAGTATGGGTAATAGTGGACCGACTCACCAAGTCAGCCCATTTCTTGCCTTTTAGAGTTGGCCAAACTACAGAAGCTTTGGCTGACTTATACATGAAGCAGATCGTGAGATTGTATGGCGTACCAGTCAACATTGTATCCGACAGGGATTCGTATTTTATATCATATTTCTGGAGGAGCATGCAAGAAAGTCTTGGAACTCGTCTAAAATTCAGTACGTCTTATCACCCGCAAACAGATGGACAGTCAGAACGCACTATTCAGACATTGGAAAATATGTTGAGGGCCTATATGTTAGACTTTGGAGGATCATGGGAGGACCACCTACATCTTGTAGATTTTTTTATAATAATAGTTATCAGGCAAGCATCCAGATGGCTCTATTTGAAGCATTGTATGAAAGAAAATGTAGATCTCCTGTATGTTGGAGTGACGTAGGAGAACGTCAACTTCTGGGACCAGAGTTAGTAGTCAATACTATTGAGACAGTCAAGAAAATACAAGGACACTTGCGAGCAGCGCAAGATAGGCAGAAGCAATGGGCAGACCTTCATCGTCGTCCCTTAGAATTTAAAGAGGGCGATCATGTCTTCTTAAGGATATCACCTACCAGAGGCATCATTCGGTTTGGGGGGCGCGGCAAATTGAGTCCAAGGTATATTGGACCATTTGATGTACTAGAAAGAGTGGAAGAAGTGGCATATCGACTTGCGCTACCACCTTCACTTGAGGGAGTGCATAATGTATTCCATGTATCACAGCTCAGGCGATATGTGGCAGATAGCAGTCATATTCTTGACCACTCGGAGATCACTATTGGACCAAGCTTGACATATCAAGAGCAACCCGTCAGAATCCTTGATCTTCGAGGGAAGGTATTGAGAAACCAGTCTATTCCCTTAGTTCGCATGGCATGGAAACATGGCTTGCCAGGAGAATCTACTTGGGAACGCGAGGATGACATGCGAGAACGTTTCCCGAACCTATTTTTAGACCAAGGTATGAATTACTTTGTTAATTTATATCTTGTACCATTCTTGACTTTCTACCCTACTTAGTTCTAATTTCGAGGATAAAATTTTTATAAGTTGGGTAGAATGTAAACCCCCATTCCTGAAAACCATATTAGTTATTAATTAATTAATTATTTAAACTATTTATTAAAATATAATTCCTATTATACTAAAACCATAACCCGTTAATCATCCCAGCGTAAACCTCACTTAGCGAAAACCCTACAGAACTCTTTCATGCATAAAAACCCAACCTGTCCAAATCCCTTTCTCTACGCACAAAACCAATTCCGCACGTAAAGTAAGGAATTAACATCAACAGTTCACCTCGCGTAAAACAGTCAAATAGCAAACTCCTCACCATACCGCGTATATTTTCTCTGTGCGTAAATATCAAAAATAATAGCAAACTACCCAGCATAAACCACTGCCGCAGCAGCAGTAACTAAACTATCGCTTATTATCCAGCGTAAACTCTTCTTTTCTTTCCTCTGCGTACAACCACAAATCATTAAGAAAGAAATATCTGTATCAGAAGCAAAACTTAACTTTGCTTTGCTTTGTTCTTTTATACGTGTAAGTTTCTCATTCCACCACTCTTTAGAAAATATCTACAACCGCACACCTAAACCAATAAGAAGAGAACAACAGCAAGAGTTTTCTTAACCATTAAGTAAATTCCACCACCCCCTATTCCTATATATAATTAATTACAAAGCAATAACTCCTTCCTCTGATCACAGCAACAACTTTGGACGTGCACTTTACTTGGCAAGTATACCTTGCCATAATACTGTTATTTTACCTTTCAAATTGGTACATACATGTTTTATTTTGCCTATATAGATGTATATTTTATAGATTTATGACCTAATTATGAGACCACCCAGTATTAAAGAGCATCATTAGGTTCATTAACCATGACACAGTGGTTTACACGAGTGTGTGTCTCATATAGATCACGGACGGCGTGATAGGGATGGCCTCCTGTACGCATGGCCGTGCGTTAAGAATGACTGCTGATAGAAACTTTGTATGCTAGAAGACCTGGCAGTTATTTAGGGTATTAGCATGTGGTGGAGGCAACATGCATAGATCATTGGGACAGGGAGGACAACTCATAAGTGTACGGGACACCCACTTTCTTATGTAGTTATTAATCTTGTTTACCGTGCGTCCCTGGGATGGGGGGCATATGTGGCATATACTAGCTAGTAGTCACGATTGGTGAATTACGTTTGCATATGTCTAGCCTACACTTTCTCTTACACTCAAAGTTTTCCTCAAACTGCATTCACTTAGATGGCTAGGCGACCCGATGGATATTTATATTTCAGTACTTATTGGCATGCTTCTATGTATCTTGTTATGTCCCTCTGAGGACCTGGTCCCTTTCCAGATATGGACGATCAGGAGTTTCCACAAGAGTATGGACCTGGACTGGATGCTACTTACGAGACTGAGGAGCTCCTACCAACAGAGTTTCTGTGATTATGATAACTGTTTTAGGGATTTTTGTGTCTACTTTAGTATAGTCATTTTGTAGTGGATTTGTTTCCACCAGACTATAGACTCTATACACTTTGATATCCAGTTATATGTCAGTTTTGCTCCCACTGAGTATTTTATGCTGTGGATGAGATATAGATGGTGTGTAACTTGTTATGACAGTATATTACCACTGATAGATTGTATATTCATTTACAGCGTACGTATGTATATGGTTTTCCATATACTAGAATTTATATACATACGGCTGGGCGTATTACGTATTCCTGGTCCTACGTATTTTGGGACTGGGGCGTGACACGGTCACTTTTGCATTAACTGACATATTTGTTTTAATTTTGGAGCGGATCACCTTTTAGATTCTGATCCATCTCCTGACGCGGGATGTAAGGCGACAGTTTCCAGAGAGATTAAAGAGGATTACAAAAATTAAGGCGTCAGATTCATCCCCATAACTACTTGGTTCATTGCCTCGATCTCTGCACACAATTTTTGAGGCCTATAAATAGGCGACGGGGAGGACGTGAGGACGATAGCTCAGGGGTGACGTAGATGTGAGCTGATTGGTAGTTATACTGAGAGGTTAGGTATGATCTCGATATTTATTAAGTAAAAGAAAGTGAGCTAGAGATAATATGGACGTGACTGTTTGCTTCAATTGAGGACATCCCACTGGGGGACCTTTGGTGGACTTACTACTTCTTGCACACTAGAGTGCAAGTAATAAGTTCAAAAATAGTCCCTATCAGAGGTAATATGAATGTGATAGGTTTTGTGGACCCATTACTTTTTACGTATTTGAGTGCAAGTAATGGGTTTAAGGCAAGCCCTGCCATAGGTAATATGGATGTGGCAGATTTTGTGGACTTAACATCACTGGCATACCTTGGCAAGTACTTGTGATTAGTAGAGATGAAAACCGATATTAGAGGTAATATAGACGTAATGATCGATAGCAAAGACCCGGGAGGTTTGCTCAGAGGTAATATGGACATGGCAAACTCAGCCGGGGAGAAATATTATGACGATAGTTCAGAGGTAATATGGGCGTGAACATATATCCTAGCAACTCGCTGAGGAGTAATTTGCTGAGTGTGGTTTATCCGAGAGTAAGGATAGACCTGAGGATTGCTCTGCTGGGGAGATTGATGGGATGATAGCTCAGAGTTAATATGAACATGGCTAGTGTCTAATAAGATTGGTTTTTGAGTGGTCACTGCGGGAGTGTGCCAGTGGACCTGAGGACTACACCGCTAGGGAGACTTTGAGGATCCATCATCCGTTGCGTATCTAGGACTCCTAGATACAGATAATGGCTTTTATAAGAATTTGTAGAGAATAGAAAATATTTTACATAGACACTTGCTGGGGATGAAGAATCAAGAGTGTAGAGATTTATATCTTGATTGTTGGCTGGTGATAAGGGGGATACAAGTCGAGTTTAGACGTAGTACTTTTTCAGGAACTTGCAGTTGATAAGCATCATAAGCAAGTCGCCGTTAGATTTTATAAACACCCTAATTTTCAGAATAAATTTTAATATAATTTTCCCGGATTTCTCGGTATTTTCTAGAACTTAAAATGAAGGTGATTGTGAATTAAAGAATTTTAAGTGTGGCTAACTGGTATTAAATAGTACGAAAATAATATTTTATGGTGTAAAATGGAACACCGGTCATGCGGTATTTTTCGGTGAATTATTTGGACCCCGGAAACGAGTTTTAAGCCTTGAAAACTATTGGAGATGTGAACCGAACCCAACCAGACCAAACTTAAACCAAACCAGACCAAACCCCATAGCGGGTCAGACCCGAACCGCTGAAGGACCCGAAACCCGCATGCGAACCCTAGCAGCCGCCGGTTTGCACTGTAGTAGCCTATAAAAGGCCGCCTCGACATCCGTGCCAAGCCCTCTGGAAACCCTCGCCGCCGGCCGCCATCTCGTTCAGCTCTTCCCCTTCCTCACCCCCATCTCGAGCAGACCGACCCGCGCCCCCGCTGTTCCCCCTGTCGACACCTCCGTCGGCTCCCTCATCCGCTCCAGACCCTCAGCCAGAATCCCTCACCGCCAGCGATCCCGCCGGCCGCCACCAAGTTCCACCCTCGGCCCTCGACCCGCGTCAGGCCGTCGCCCGAGAACCGGCCGTCGCTCAAGACCCGCGACGCCGAGCGACGCTGAACCTCCACCAGCGTGCGAGACGCTCCGACCAGGCCGCGCGAAGCCGCTGCCCTAACCCGACCTCGAGGCCAACCCCTCCGGCGAAGCCCTCGACTGTCCCGACCAGAGCCCTCACTCGGACTCACAGCTGTGGTGGCCCATGCAGGTCTAGAATATATTATCTCGGTTACGTAACTGTACCGAACAAGCCTGCGTAATAGGAATAGAGTATAAGGATCTCATCCACGCTTGATTAAAATTTATCCTTCCTATTTAATACTTGCATCCTGTTTAATTCCTGTACTTTTCTAATCGTTTCGTACATCAACTGCAGAGAGATGGATTTGCAGAATGGATGTACTGCCGCTGATGGCGACGCAACTTCTGGAGTCAATGGTCAGACTCAAGGAGGGACCCCAACGATTCCTAGGCTTCCGGGGCCAGATGGACAGACTCACACCCCAGTTCCATCTGATCTTCCCGCTTCACCTATTGGGAACCTTCCACCTGCCCCAGTACCGCAAGATGGCCAAGCGCAGATGTTCCAATTCTTTCAGATGATGATACAGGAACAGAGGCAGCAGGCAGCCGAGCAGAGGCAGCAGGCAGTCGAGCAGAGGCAAGAATTTTTGGCAGCACTGGAGCGGATGGCTGCACATGCTACTGTACCAGCCCAAACACTAGCTCCAGTACCTCGAGCTAAGGTTGGATCAGTAAAGGATTTTGTTCAGATGGGTGCAAGGCAGTACAAGGGCACTGAGAGCCCGGAGGAGACTACCAGCTGGATCACTCACACACAGAAGCTACTGGAGGCATCGCAGTTACCGACGGACCTATGGATGACGGGTGTACGGACGCTTCTAGATGGTAATGCTCATCACTGGTGGGAATCCATGGAGCGCCAGTTGGGTACTTACCAGACTTGGGAGCAGTTCTTGGAGTGCTTCGAGGGAAAGTACTTTCCGGACACTGTCAGGCATACCTTGTATGATCAGTTTCTTCACTTGGAGCAAGGGAACCGAACCGTGGACGAGTATGATGCCGAGTTTAGTCGACTCAGCAAATATGGCGCTGCTTTGATACCAAATGACTTGGCTAAGGCTAAGAGATTTCATCGAGGACTGACCCAGGAGCTACAACATTATATAAGCTCGCAGTCCCGAGTCTCTTACGCTGAGCTACTGACAGAGGCCAGATTTCAGGAAACCATTAGCAGAGGAAGGGGAGCTCAGCTGAGGACACAACAAGGATCAGCAAGGATACAGCAGGGACCAGCCAGGACACAACAGGGAGGACCTATCAGACGCCCCTTGGCACAACAGCATCAGCAACACCGAGCAGGACCGTACCAGATTCCGGAAAAACCCCAATGTAATTACTGTGGGAGGATCGGACATGTTGAGAGAGATTGTCGGACCCGCTTGGGTCAGTGTAGGAGATGTGGCTCTGGACAGCACATGGTGAAAGACTGCCACATGCAGCAGACACTTCCGCCGCCAGTTCAGAGATTAGCGCTTCCAGCACCGAAGCCAGCACATCAGATGACTGGACCGGGAGCACCTCGACCCCCAGCAGCAGGAGGATTTCAGAGAGGACCACCGCTACCCACTCAGGAGGAGCAGTATATAAGGACTGGACATGGACAGCCGCAGAGGAACGGGAGAGCTTTTGCATTGGAGGTAGATGACCTGGATCACGAGGTGGATGTCATAGCAGGTATTACCCTTGCTTTTACTTTTTCTGCTGTGACATTATTTGATACGGGAGCCACCCACTCATTCATATCATCTAGTTTTATTGCCAAACACAACATTGCTTCTACACCATTATCTAGTTGTATTAGAATTCTTATCGGAGGAGGAGTTGTACCAGTTAGTCGAGTTGTAGATCGGGCCCTATAGTGATTCGTGGCAGAGAGATGAATGCCCAACTCTTAGTCCTTCCTATGCCAACTTTTGATATTGTGCTTGGAATGGACTGGCTGAGCAAGAACCACGCTTTCTTCGATTGCTTTGGAGGAAGCATTCTTTTTAAGGTACCAGGCCAGCCTGAACTTGAGTTTGCCCGAGGATCCACAGAAATCCTTGATGGTATGCAGCTCGTAATGGACGATGTTGTCTATCACCCTATTATTTCGGAATTTCTAGACGTCTTTCCAGAAGATTTGCCAGGACTACCCCCAGACCGAGGCGTAGAGTTTTCAATTGAACTAGTACCCGGAGCAGCACCTATAGCATCGCATGTTTACAGACTGGCGAAGAAGGAGATGGATGAGCTGAAGGCACAGTTAAAAGAGCTAGAAGAGAAAGGTTTCATCCGACCGAGTGCATCACCCTGGGGAGCACCAGTGTTGTTTGTACCCAAGAAGGATGGGTCAGTGCGTATGTGCATTGATTATAGGGCCTTGAATGCCGTGATAGTGAAGAACAAATATCCATTGCCACGCATTGATGACCTGTTTGATCAACTCAGTGGAGCTAAGGTATTCTCGAAGATAGATTTGAGATCGGGATATCACCAAGTGAAGGTACGGAAGCAGGACATTCCGAAGACCGCATTCAGAACAAGATATGGACACTACGAGTTTTTGGTCATGCCATTTGGATTGACCAATGCTCCAGCGATCTTCATGGACTTGATGAATCGAGTCTTCCACCAGTACTTGGACCAGTTCGTGGTCGTCTTCATAGATGATATACTTGTCTATTCGAAGAGCCACGAGGAGCACGAGGAGCACCTGCGGATTGTTCTAGAGACTTTGAGAAGAGAGCAGTTATATGCTAAACTTAGCAAATGTGAGTTCTTCTTGGACAGAGTTTCATTTCTTGGACATGTTGTCACAGGAGATGGCATTTCTGTTGATCCAGAGAAGATCTCAGCAGTTGAGACATGGCATGTTCCTAAATCAGCAGCAGAGGTGAGGAGTTTTTTTGGACTTGCGGGATATTACCGACGGTTCGTGGAAAACTTCTCAAGGATAGCGGCACCTATGACTCGTCTGACTTGTAAGGATCAAGAATTTATATGGACTGACGAGTGTCAAGAAGCCTTTGAAGAGTTGAAGAAGCGACTGACTACAGCACCAGTATTGGCGATTCCGTCAGGATCAGGAGGATACGTGATCTACAGTGACGCATCAGGAAAAGGTTTAGGATGCGTATTGATGCAGCATGGCAAGGTGATTGCATATGCATCTAGGCAGTTACGAGTAAATGAGAAGAATTATCCGACTCATGACTTGGAACTTGCAGCCGTTGTATTTGCCCTAAAGCTATGGAGACATTACTTATATGGGGAACGAGTGGAGATCTATACAGACCATAAAAGCCTCAAGTACGTCTTCACGCAGAAGGAGTTAAATATGAGGCAACGTCGATGGCTCGAGTTGATGAAAGATTTCGAGATAGAGCTACATTATCATCCAGGCAAGGCTAACGTGGTAGCAGACGCGTTAAGCCGGAAGCCAGCAGCCTACTTCTTGACAGCACAGAAGGAACTATTGGAGGACTTGCAAGAGCTTGGCATTGAAGTGATACTACCCGGAGCAGATGGGACACTAGCCAACTTACAAGTACAATCATCATTGGTAGAGAGGATTAAGGAAGCTTTGCCTACAGATGCCAGATTCAGGAGACTAAAGGAAAGGACAGAGGCCGGAGAATAGACAGGATTGCGCATTCATGAGGATGGAACATTACGATGTGGTGATCGTCTTTATGTTCCAAATGGAGAGATTCGACAGGAGCTGATGGCAGAGGCTCATAGTTCGATCTATTCTATTCATCCTGGAGGCACCAAGATGTATCGTGACTTACGACAGCATTTTTGGTGGCATGGGATGAAGAGAGAGATAGCTCGCTTTGTAGCTAAATGTCTGGTATGTCAACAAGTGAAGGCGGAGCACCAGAGGACAGTAGGATTATTGCAACCACTTCCGATTCCAGAGTGGAAGTGGGAGCACATCACTATGGACTTCGTCACGGGTTTTCCCAAGAGTCCAAGTGGGAGAGATACAGTGTGGGTAATAGTGGACCGACTCACCAAGTCAGCCCATTTTATACCTTTTAGAGTGGGTCAGTCTACAGAAGCTTTAGCTGATTTATATATGAGGCAGATCGTGAGATTGCACGGCATACCAGTCAGCATAGTATCGGACAGAGATTCGCGCTTCACATCGCACTTTTGGAGGAGCATGCAAGAGAGTCTTGGTACTCGTCTGAAGTTCAGTACATCTTACCACCCGCAGACAGATGGGCAGTCAGAGCGTACTATTCAGACCTTGGAGGACATGTTGAGGGCTTGCATGTTAGACTTCGGAGGATCATGGGAGGACCACCTACATCTTGTAGAGTTTTCTTACAACAATAGCTATCAAGCGAGTATTCAGATGGCTCCGTTTGAAGCATTGTATGGGAGAAAATGTAGGTCTCCTGTGTGTTGGAGTGATGTGGGAGAACGTCAGATTTTAGGACCCGAGTTGGTGGTCAACACCGTAGAGACAGTCAAGAAGATTCAGGGACACTTGCGAGCAGCGCAAGACAGGCAGAAGCAGTGGGCAGATCTTCATCGTCGTCCCTTGGAGTTCAAGGAGGGCGATCACGTCTTCTTGAGGATATCACCGACTAGAGGCACCATCCGATTCGGAGGGCGCGGCAAGTTGAGTCCAAGGTATATTGGACCATTTGACGTGCTCGAGAGAGTTGGAGAGGTGGCATATCGACTTGCGCTACCACCTTCACTGGAGGGAGTACATGACGTATTTCATGTGTCGCAGCTCAGGCGATATGTGGCAGACAGCAGTCATGTTCTCGACCATTCAGAGATCACCATTGGGCCGAGCTTGTCTTACCAAGAGCAACCCGTGGGAATCCTTGATCGTCGAGAGAAGGTATTGAGGAACCAGTCTATTCCCTTGGTTCACGTAGCATGGAGGCATGGCGAACCAGGAGAATCAACTTGGGAGCGCGAGGACGACATGCGCAAGCATTTTTCGAACCTATTCGCAGACCAAGGTATGAATTTACATTGTTAAATTATATCTTATACCATCCTTGCATTCTATCGTGGCTTAATTTTAATTTCGAGGACGAAATTTTTACAAGTTGGGTAGAATGTAAAACCCCCTTCCTAGAAAATCGTATATACCCTTTATTTATTAATTATTAATTAAATTGTAGTAATTAGGTCCAAATAGGAGAAATAGATTTTTAATAATTTTTATATTAGGTGTTCGGGCCCTTAGATGACTTATGGGACCTTCAGAAATTTTTCGGAATTTATTCCATGTAGGAGACCCCTTAAGCAGTTGCTAGCCTAACGATGTGCAATACCCTATTATATAAATTTTTTCTCATGAGTATATATATATATATATATATGTATATACAAATATATATATATGTATATATATTTTATAAAGAAAGAAAGGAAAAGAAAAGAAAAGAAAATAAGTATGTAATAATAATAATACTACTAATAATAATAATATGCTTAAGTACTTAAGCCTTAGGAATTCCACAGCAACTTTAAGTTGCTCTCTTCTTTGCTCAACCCCATCCAGCAAGCTGTTAACGTGGCGGGCGGTGACCCTTTTGTTTATGTTGACCGCCCATTTGGTTTAATCCTTCAGCCGAGATGTCCGAAGACCCGCCCATTTACTTCACCCCCTTTGCAACCCGCGATCCAATTAACTTCCCCCTCTCTCCTAATATATATTAATATATATATATATATATATATATATATATATATATAATAAGCTCTCTAAAACCCTAACCTAAAACTCCAGACTTCTTCTTCCCATCTAGAGCCGTCACCACAGCCAGAGAAGCCTCCCCAAGCCATCCAATCATCCCGTCGACGCCGACATCGCGAACTGCAGTCTCCCATTCGAGGCACCTTCGCTCCGGCACGAATTCCTGTTGACTCGCTCGACCAAACGCTGATCCGTTTTTATAGGTATGATCTTCCCTCAACCCTCTCCAGTATTTGTTTTATAGTCAACCTCGGAAAACGTGTGCCCCTAGGTGCAAAACAGCGTCCAAAGTTGGGCGAGCAGGCAGAATTCTGCAATCGCAGAATTCCAGATTGACCACCCATATTGCCGAGTTCGTATCTCCCACCACAGAGATCCGAATTCGGTGATTCTTTTTGATACTTGTAGATTACATGACCTAGTTTATTTTCTATATTATAACTTTGTGCTATTAGTTGCTGTGGACAGAAATATATTCGTCACAAAACTACGCGTACCCACTTTTTCCGGTTTTCCAAAAGTTGGAGATCGGAGCGCGTCCCGCCAAACGGGACCGCCCCGCCGTGTGCCAAGTGTACCGAATGGTGCACGCAGCATAACGGGACACGTGAAAATTAGTGGGGACTGATTCGGATGCGTGTGCGCGCCGGAATCAGACCGTATCCGCGGACACATTTCGTGTCGCCACTTTTGTGGAACTCGCACGTATTTTTGTGCACGCTTGTCAGAATGCGACGAAACTTGTGCCACTGGACTCGTGGTAACGCGCTGGTCCTGTGACCCAATTTTCACGCATTTCTGAGACGGTTGACCAGATCGCCAATTGGCGGACCCCACAGTTGACTTTTTGGACCAAATTTTGTTCGGCTCATCGGAATCCAAATTTGGACATACCGTTGGGTTCGTATTGACATTTAAAATTATTTGACCCATAGTTTGTCCCATTTAGAGACTGTTACCCTCGACACGCTTTTCGGTGCAAAGTGGGCCACACGTGGACCCCACTTTTGCCCGAAATTACCGTTTTGCCCCTGTGTCCAAATTGGACGAAAGGGATGTGCTTTTTAGCTATTTTGCTCATTCCGGAAACGTTGGTGATATTTATTTCAGCATCCGGAGATGTTTGTTCGGAGTCCGTAGTTTCAGGTTCAGTGTCCTTGACATTTGGGCGCGTACACTTTACAGATTTCTTGCCAGGCAAGTATACCTTGCCATTGTACTGTATTTACATTCCATATGAGGCATGCATATTTATTTTTTGCTTATTTAGTTCATTTATTTTAACTGCTATATAAACTGCGCGTCCAAGGAAACTTGGGGGCAACGACGGTGTCGTCGTACTATGTTTTTATTTATGTATATGCATTGGACCTACTTTATGAGACTACCCCATCTTCATGAGGCATTATGTTTCATTGGCCATGACACTATTCTTACACGAGTGTGAGTCACATGTAGGACACGGACTTGCGTACTCGGCTGGCCACTGGTACGTATAGGTCGTGCGACGGATAGGGATAACTGCCAATAGAAACTTTGCATGCTAGTAGACCTGGCGGTTATTAGAGGTTTATCGTGTCATGGACATGATATGCTTAGAGCATTGGGTGGGGAGAACAACAAGTACCGTATTTGAGCTCCTTTGCACTTTTTCTGTGACACCCGGATTCTCCACTGGAGATACGGGCGGTGATGACCCATATATATATAATGTACATTGGCGGGCCTCCGCCGTTCAAAAGACGACGTGCCTTTGGGCCCCTGGATCTTCAAAAGAGAACCATGCCAAATCCCAGTTTTCAGCCAGATAGCTCACTTGTGGGGAAAGGTGTTCTTAACTGCATTCACATAGATGGTTAGGCGACCCCAATGGATGTTTATTTTCAGTACTTTATTGGCATGTGTTTAAGTATACTTGTTACGTCCCTCTGAGGACCTGGTCTATTTTCCAGATATAGATGAGCAGGAGTATCCGCAGGAGTATGGACCTGGACCTGACGCTTCCTATCAGTCTGAGACGATCTTATCTTCTGATTATATGTGATTCATTGCAGTTGTTTAGAGATTCTAGTTACTATTCTTTTCTAGACATTTATTCTTATACTAGAGTTTATTCTCTTCTCTCTTTAGTAGTTTATTATAGTCGATTTGCAGTGGATTTGTTTCCACCCGACTATTGCACTTTGAGATTACTATTTGAGACTACTTCTTTGATATTCATTTATTGATTTCCATTATTCTATTATTTGTGTTGTGGATGAGATATAGAACTGCGTGTGACTTGTTGTGACATATATTTACCACTGTGGATTGGATATTCATGTACAGCGTACGTGTGTATATGGTTTCCATATATTGGAGTTCATATACATACGGCTGGCGTGTTACGTATCCCTAGTCCTACGTATTTTGGGACTGGGGCGTGACAACAGCAGACACAATCAGGACTCGGCTCGCGTCGAATTGACTTTCTGACACGCAGAATTCAGCGTTCACGGAGCCCTGTTCAGGTACTGATCTCTCCCTCATCGTAGCTCCGTTTTAGTTTCCGTCAGTTTATATACGTAGACTGTATAACCCTCTCGGTGCCCGTGCAACCCGCTCGGTGCATCTCGTCCTGTGGTGATCGCACACAGCGATCCAAAAATAGGAAAAATAATACCCCGTTTTACCCCGGAACTGAGTGCGCCCCGCCAAACGGGACGACTTGGTCGCGTGCGGTCTTCACAGATACGTGCGCATCGTTGATACGGTCGTGTGGGATTTCGCAGAAGTTGATTCGGAGGTGCGTGCACCCCGGAATCAACGCGTATCTGCCGACGACACCCCGTATCTGACCTTTCTGGAATACGCTGTAACTTTATGTACACACGTCGGATCGAGACAAAACTTGCGCCATCGGACTCGTAGCAATATGCTGGTCCTGTGACCCAAGTTTGGTCCGATTCTGAGAACGTTGACAAAATCGCGTATAGTGGGCCACACATGCTCCACTAGACGGGCGATTTTGTGATCGGCTCATCGAAATCCAATTCTGGAAGTTCCGTTGGGTTCGTATCGTAGTTCCTGACTTGTAGACACTGAGTTTGAGGAATTTGGAGACCTTTGACCCGGACATGCTTTTAGGTGCAAAGTGGCCCACGTGTGGACCCCGCTTTGGCCCGGAAATGACCTTTTTGCCCCTGTGTCCAAATTGGACGTAAGGACAGGCATTTCTAGCAGTTTGACACCTTCTGAGACTATTGGTGATATTTATTACAGCTTTTGGAGTAGTACCTACCGGATCCACCGATACAGGGACAGTTGTTGGTATTCGGACACCAGGCAAGTGTACCTTGCCAAACTTTGCAGTCTATATATATATTTTTCCTTGCTTTATTATATTCCTGTGCATGCTCAACCTAGGACCGTATGACGTACTTAGCGTTCGATTATCAGTCGGGTGCCAACACTGTACGTAGTGTTGGGTACTGTCATTTAGAGATGGACATTCGTGACACTTATTATTCTCGTACTTGTCTGATCAAGTACCATATGACCCAGGACACTTGACACAGTTCATGAGACATGATATTCTCGAGATATTCGTGGTGATTCTGTGTAGGATACAGGACTTGACAGAGATACTATATTCCTAGATACATATGACTTGTTGCATTAGTGATGATCCCGCTTGACATGGACATGAGACGTTATGGTCATGATAGGCGTGGTTACATGGGGTGGGAAGAGACACACAGGCTACAGGCTGTTCATACATATATACTACTACTATTGTGAGGCCTTAGACTCTCGTAGCAGAGCTAGGCACATTACTTGTTATTACCACTGCCGGCTCCCCGACACAGAGCTTGTAGTGGCTCAGCCTGAGTACTCGTGTTGCTCTCACTTGCATTTTCACTTAGATGGTTATTTACTTGCCCTATTTATTTTATTATTTGCTGCACTGCATTTATTTTGGCATGAGCTTTCTTGTACCTTGCTATGTCCCCTGAGGACCTGGATCCGGATTATGTCCCCAGGATTTGAGGACGAGATTTATCCCGAGATATACGGGACCAGAGCAGGAGCTGATCCAGGAGCTGTACCGCCATCCGAGGACGAGGTGTTAGCCGAGGACTTCTCCTGAGCACCCATGTTTCTGGCTCAGTATTTATTCATTTATTTCAGTCATTTATTTCTGGTCTGTTGAACCACTGTACTAGTTGTTTATCGGGTTGATCCCCGAAGTACTTTGTTGAGACTGATGGATGATTTACATTTCTTTATTTACTCTGTGGATCATATTTTATATCTTGTGTGGATGAGATTAGTTGTGCCATGATTGTCGTAGACTTGTTATTTTACAGCTTAAGTATGCCCTGGTGGATCCATTAAATTGGGTTTGTCCATCGGTGCGTACTGCTGGCCATTGCCACTCGTCCGGTCCCACGGTATTTTGGGACTGGAGCGTGACATAGTTTTTATGGTGGCCCATGCAGGTCTACGACTAAATTGTTCAGTTTCAACTTAGGGACCGAACCAGCCTGCCATAAGGATAGGATAGATTGTAGGATCTCATCCATTATTTAAACCCTTATTGAACTCAATACCGAACTCGAAATTATTACTTGAACTGCATCCTGTGTTGATTCCTTGGTGCCTTCTTACAGTTTATCTCTTGGTTGCAAAAAAAAAAATGGATCCCAGGAACGTAGACGAGATTTCTTTGGATACGCCACACGACGCTGAGGTTACATATACAGACAGAGTGACCCCAGGGGATAGAGGACAAGCATCGCAGAGCGATCAGACCGGTCGACCTAATCCAAGGTTCCGGAGAGATGACATCCCACCTCCACCACAGTTCACTCCCCAGATGCCAGTTTTCCCGCCCGAACAAGCCATGGACGGGCAATAGATGTTCCAGATGATGTATGCCATGATGCAGGCCCAGCAACAGATTCAGCAAGAGGCCCATCGCCAGGAGGCAGAGTATCTGAGGACCAGCTTGGTATCCGCATTGGATCAGGCAAATCCACCAACGAGGCGAACAGTGACGGGATCTATTACCGATTTTTGTCATCTCAAGCCTCGCACATTTTCTGGTAAAGAGGGGCCAACAGAAGTTCATGAATGGCTCACTAACATTCAACATCAGTTGGAAGCCGCTGAACTTCCGAGAGAGAAGTGGATGACTGCAGTTAGAATGCAGTTAACTGATAATGCACATCACTGGTGGCTAGCAGAAGGGAGCAGGCTCGGACAGGACCGAGTCACTTGGAAAGAGTTCTCCAGACTCTTCCAAGAGATGTATATTCCGTCAGTTGCACGATCAGAGCTCAGAGACAAGTTCAACCGCCTCATCCAAGGCAGTATGACAGTGGAAGAATACAATGCAGAATTTATTTGTCTCAGTCGCTTCGCGCGCGTTACTAGAAGGGAATCGAATCTAAAGAGGCCAAACACATCCGCACCAACCAAGACCACACCTGGAGATTCTGCAAAATGATTCCAGAGGAGTATACCGGAGAGAGCAGCACATAAGGCCATATCTCTTCCTACCGTCACCACTGCGGCAAGGTAGGACACATTGAGAGAGAGTGCAGGCGTAAGTTGGGACTATGCCTGCTTTGCGGATCAGACCAGCACTTTTCTAGAGACTGCACTAAACCAAGAGAGGGAGCACCGAGACTGGCCTTGTCTGCACCACGACCAGCTCATCCAGCAGTAGGAGCACAGCAGACAGGAGCTGGAGGAGTTAGACCACCAACTACAGGGGACTATCAGCAGAGACCACCACTGGCACCGCAGGCAGCTCTATTTCAGCAACAGTAGCAGCAAAGAGGACCAGCTCAGGGTCGAGACCAGGCATTCACATTAGCTGTTGAGTAGGAAGCTACCGCAGGCGAAGTCATCGCAGGTACTATTTTAGTAGCTTCATTACCAGCTGTAGCATTATTTGATTCTGGAGCATCGCATTCATTTATAGCAGCTAGCTTTGTTGCCACCCATAGAGTAGCTACCGCACCCCTTCCGAAGATGAAGAGAATTCTTACGGGAGGTGGAATTATTCTGGTTAGTGACGTCTGTAGATCATGTTCTGTAGTAGTTTGTGGGAGGGAGATGCGAGCCCAATTTTTGATCTTTTCTATGCCTGACTATGATGTCGTACTTGGTATGGACTGGTTAAGTCAGTACCATACGGCTCTTGATTGTCGGCTGGGAAAGGTTATATTTAGACCGCCTGGACATCCAGAATTCGAGTTTCTTCGAGGAGCAGTAGATCAAGGAGTTCAGCCTACTCTTAGGGTACTATCTGTAGAAGGAGAGACAGGTTACCCAAGAGTCATATCTGAGTTTGTGGATGTATTTCCCGATGATCTTCCAGGTTTACCACCTGATCGGGAAATAGAATTCACAATAGACTTAACTCCAGGAGCAGAGCCTATCACTTCATCAGTATATCGGCTGGCACCTAAAGAGTTGGTGGAGTTGAAAGAACAGGTTGATGATCTTCTGGAGAAGGATTTCATTCGGCCCAGTGTTTCACCTTGGGGAGCACCCATATTATTTATGCCAAAGAAGGATGGGACAGTACGGTTATGCATTGACTATAGGGCACTGAATGCTGTGACCATCAAGAACAGGTATCCCTTACCACGCATAGATGATCTATTCGATCAATTGAGTGGTGCAAGGGTATTCTCGAAGATTGACCTTCGATCCGGCTATCATCAGATCAAAGTAAGTAAGGAAGATATCCCGAAGACCGCATTCAGAACCAAGTATGGACATTATGAGTTTTTGGTGATGCCGTTTGGTTTAACCAACGCGCCAGCGGTGTTTATGAGCTTAATGAACAGAGTTTTCCATCAGTTCTTGGATAAATTTGTGGTGGTATTCATTGATGACATTCTCATATATTCCAAGAGCCCTGAAGAGCATGAGGAGCATCTCAGGATCGTGCTAGAGACCTTGAGACAGGAAAAGTTATATGCCAAACTCAGTAAGTGTGAGTTCTGTATGGACAAAGTGCCTTTCTTGGGACATATCATCTCAGGAGAAGGACTTTCAGTGGATCCAGAGAAAGTTGCGGCAATAGAGACTTGGCCTACACCCACATCAGTTGCATTGGTGAGAAGTTTTCTCGGACTCGCGGGATATTACCGAAGGTTTGTGGAAAATTTCTCGAGGATTGTAGAACCGATGACGAGGCTGACACGTAAAGACCAGGAGTTTATATGGACGAAAGACTGCCAGAAGGCCTTCGAAGAATTGAAGAGAAGATTAACAACAGCACCTGTCTTGACTCTTCCTTCAGGGTCAGGAGGTTTTGTTGTTTACAGTGATGCATCAGGCAGTGGATTGGGATGTGTTTTGATGCAACATGGCAAAGTCATTGCTTATGCGTCGAGACAGTTGAAGGTCTACGAGAAGAACTACCCGATACACGATCTGGAGTTAGCAGCAGTTATTTTTGCATTAAAGATTTGGAGGCATTACCTTTATGGGGAAAGGGTAGAAATCTTCACCGATCACAAGAGTCTGAAGTATGTATATACTCAGAAGGAGCTTAACATGAGACAGAGACGTTGGCTTGAATTGATGGTAGATTTTGACATTGATCTGCAGTATCATCCGAGAAAGGCGAATGTTGTTGCAGATGCGCTCAGCAGAAAGCCTACGACTTATTTCTTGACGATGCAGCCCGAGTTATTAAAAGATCTACAGGAGCTTCAGATAGAGTTAGTCTTACCAGGACAGAATGGCTTGATGGCTAATCTTGAAATTAAGTCATCACTCGTGGAGAAGATTAAAGAGGCATTGCCCACCAATGCTAGATTTAGAAGACTGAAAGAGAGGACAGAAGCAGGCATGTAGACAGGACTTCGCATACACGAAGACAGGACATTGAGGTTTGGAAATCGCTTGTACGTTCCAAATGGAGAATTGAGACAAGAGATAATGACTGAAGCACATAGCTCTATATACTCTGTTCATCCAGGAGGAACCAAGATGTACCGAGACTTGAGACAGTATTACTGGTGGCATGGAATGAAAAGGGAGATTGCAAGATTTGTGGCCAAATGCTTAGTCTGCCAGCAGGAAAAGGCCGAGCATCAGAGGACTGCAGGTATGTTACAGCCGCTTCCTATACCAGAATGAAAGTGGGAGCATATCACGATGGATTTTGTCACAGGATTCCCGAGGAGCCCCAGCGGAAGAGACACAGTATGGGTTATAGTGGATCGACTCACTAAATTGGCACACTTCTTACCATTTAGAGTTGGACAGTCCACAGAGGTACTAGCCGACATGTATATGCGACAAATTGTTAAATTACATGGAGTGCCGGTCAGTATTGTATCGGATCGAGATTCGAGATTTATCTCTCATTTCTGGAGAAGCATGCAAGAGAGTCTGGGCACCAGACTCAAATTCAGCACGGCGTACCACCCGCAGACAGATGGCCAATCAGAACGCACCATTCAGATATTGGAGGACATGTTGCGATCTTGTATGCTAGACTTCGGAGGATCTTGGAAAGATTATTTGCACTTAGTAGAGTTCTCCTACAATAACAGCTATCAGGCCAGCATTCAGATGGCACCATTTGAAGCTTTATACGGAAGGAAGTGCAGATCGCCTATATGTTGGAGTAACGTTGGTGAACGTCAAATACTGGGTCCAGAATTGGTAACGTAGACAGTGGAAAAGGTGAAGCAGATACAGAATCATCTACGATCAGCTCAGGACAGACAGAAGCATTGGGCTGATGCACACAGGCATCCCCTAGAGTTCAAAGAAGGGGATCACGTATTCTTGAGGATTTCGCCCACTCGAGGTACTATTCGATTTGGGAGCAGAGGCAAGTTGAGCCCAAGGTATATTGGGCCATTTGACATTCTAGAGCGCGTTGGTGAGGTGGCTTATCGGCTTGCATTACCTCCATCCTTAGAGGGAGTGCATGACGTATTCCACGTCTCCCAGTTGCGAAGGTACGTGACCGACCCAAGTCACGTAGCCGATTATTCAGAAATCGCAGTGGGCCCAAGCTTGAGATATGAAGAATAACCAGTTGGCATCCTCGACGTCAGTGAGAAGACATTGCGGGGACAGACAATCAGACTGGTCCGAGTAGCTTGGAAACATCATTCTCCTGGCGAATCGACTTGGAAACGAGAAGATAGTATGCGCCAGCGTTACCCCCACTTATTTGAGGAGACAGATGTAAACTAAGCAACCTTGTATTTCAACAATTCATTCTTTAGTAGCTTATTCTTTGATTGCGAGGACGCAATCCTTTTAAGGAGGGAAGATTGTAAACACCCTAATTTTTAGAATAAATTTTAATATAATTTCCCGGATTTCTCGGTATTTTCTAGAACTTAAAACGAAGGTGATTGTGAATTAAAGAATTTTAAGTGTGGCTAACTGGTGTTAAATAGTATGGAAATAATATTTTATGGTGTAAAATGGAACACCGGTCATGCGGTATTTTTCGGTGAATTATTTGGACCCCGGAAACGAGTTTTAAGCCTTGAAAACTATTGAAGATGTGAACCGAACCCAACCAGACCAAACTTAAACCAAACCAGACCAAACCCCATAGCGGGTCAGACCCGAACCGCTGAAGGACCCGAAACCCGCATGCGAACCCTAGCAGCCGCCCGTTTGCACTGTAGCAGCCTATAAAAGGCTGCCTCGACATCCGTGCCAAGCCCTCTGGAAACCCTCGCCACCGGCCGCCATCTCGTTCAGCTCTTCCCCTTCCTCACCCCCATCTCGAGCAGACCGACCCGCGCCCCCGCCGTTCCCCCTGTCGACACCTCCGTCGGCTCCCTCATCCGCTCCAGACCCCTGGCCAGAATCCCTCACCGCTAGCGATCCCGCCGGCCGCCACCAAGTTCCACCCTCGGCCCTCGACCCGCGTCAGGCCGTCGCCCGAGAACCGGCCGCCGCTCGAGACCCGCGGCGCCGAGCGACGCTGAACCTCCACCAGCGTGCGAGACGCTCCGACCAGGCCGCGCGAAGCCGCTGCCCTAACCCGACCTCGAGGCCGACCCCTCCGGCGAAGCCCTCAACTGTCCCGACCAGAGCCCTCACTCGGACTCACAGCAGACACAATCAGGACTCGGCTCGCATCGAATTGACTTTCGGACACGCAGAATTCAGCGTTCACGGAGCCCTGTTCAGGTACCGATCTCTCCCTCATCGTAGCTCCGTTTTAGTTTCCGTCAGTTTCTATGCGTAGACTGTATAACCCTCTCGGTGCCCGTGCAACCCGCTCGGTGCATCGCGTCCTGTGGTGATCGCACACCGCGATCCAAAAATAGGAAAAATAATACCCCGTTTCACCCCGAAACTGAGTGCGCCCCGCCAAACGGGATGACTTGGTCGCGTACGATTTTTACAGATATGTGCGCATCGTTGATACGGCCGTGTGAGATTTCGCAGAAGTCGATTCGGAGGTGCGTGCACCCCGGAATCAACGCGTATCCGCCGACGACACCCTGTATCCGACCTTTCTAAAACATGCTGTAACTTTGTGTACACACGTCGGATCGAGACAAAACTTGTGCCATCGGACTTGTAGTAATACACTGGTCCTGTGACCCAAGTTTGGTCCGATTCTGAGAATGTTGACAAAATCGCGTATAGTGGGCCACACAGGCTCCACTTGACGGGTGATTTTGTGATCGGCTCATCGAAATCCAATTCTGAAAGTTTCGTTGGGTTCGTATCGTCGTTCCTGACTTGTAGACACTGAGTTTGAGGAATTTGGAGACCTTTGATCCGGACACGCTTTTCGGTGCAAAGTGGCCCACGTATGGACCCCGCTTTGGCCCGGAAATGACCTTTTTGCCCCTGTGTCCAAATTGGACGTAAGGACAGGCATTTCTAGCAGTTTGACACCTTTTGAGACTATTGGTGATGTTTATTATAGCTTTTGGAGTAGTACCTACCGGATCCACCGATACAGGGACAGTTGCTGGTATTCGGACACCAGGCAAGTGTACCTTGCCAAACTTTGCAGTCTATATATATATTTTTCCTTGCTTTATTATATTCCTGTGCATGCTCAACCTAGGACCGTATGACTTACTTAGCGTCCGATTATCAGTCGGGTGCCAACACTGTACGCAGTGTTGGGTATTGTCATTTAGAGATGGACATTCGTGACACTTATTATTCTCGTACTTGTCTGATCAAGTACCATATGACCCAGGACACTTGACACAGTTCATGAGACAGGATATTCCCGAGATATTTGTGGTGATTCTGTGTAGAATACAGGACTTGACAGAGATACTATATTCCTAGATACATATGACTTGTTGCATTAGTGATGATCCCGCTTTACATGGACATGAGACGTTATGGTCATGATAGGCGTGGTTACATGGGGTGGGAAAAGACACACAGGCTACAGGCTATTCATACATATATACTACTACTATTGTGAGGCCGTAGACTCTCGTAGCAGAGCTAGGCACATTACTTGTTATTACCACTGCCGGCTCCCCGACACAGAGCTTGTAGTGGCTCAGCCTGAGTACTCGTGTTGCACTCACTTGCATTTTTACTTAGATGGTTATTTACTTGCCCTATTTATTTTATTATTTGCTGCACTGCATTTATTTTGGCATGAGCTTTCTTGTACCTTATTATGTCCCCTGAGGACCTGGATCCGGATTATGTCCCCAGGATTTGAGGACGAGATTTATCCCGAGATATATGGGACCGGAGCAGGAGCTGATCCAGGAGCTGTACCGCCATCCGAGGACGAGGTGTTAGTGTAGAAGCATGAAAAATACGCTTGGAAGATCTATGCAGCGTCTTGATACAGAGCAGCGTAAACAGAGGCCTTCGGAGCCATCCAGCGTAAAAAAGGGTTCTTCATCGCCTCTATGGCATAAAACCCAGCCGCTCTCAAAGCAGCATTAAAGCGTACGAGGAACGCTTCGTCTTCCCGAAAAAGAAACTGTCCAGTCACACAGTAAAAACTGACCTCTGACTCCTGACAGAAAGTGCTGCACGGCTACCCAGACGACGGCTGGAAACGATCGCAGACCACTCGGGACACGCCCCACAGTAATGATGGCGGATCTCGACATTTAATGCAGAGGATTTGGTTAAAATATCACCAAACTGGCGCTTACTAAAATCCCCCGGCGTAAACCGCTCTTTCGCGTACAAAGGGAACACGCCACCTTGTTTTACACAGGCAAACATGGGCTGTTTTACGCTCCGCGGAAGACAAACCGCCTGCGACGTCAAAAGCTGCGCTTCGTACAAGGCTCGAGGCACGTCTCTGCGCCAAAGCACACAGAGCGGTGACAGTTTTCCCTCAAGGCACGTCCCTCCGTCAAAACGCACAGAGCGGTGACAGTTTCCCCTCAAGGCACGTCTCCGCATTTAATGCACAGGATGATGGCAAATCTCTGTCAAAGATTTGATTATATCTCCAAAAGCCACAATTCCGGCTAAAGACGTCCACATCAGCACCCTGGCACGGTACGCAGCGGCTTCTACGCCCGTTCAGGGTCTGTGCTCAAGCGGCTTCTACGCCCATTCTGGCACGATATACAGCGGCTTCTACGCCCATTCAAGGCCTGTGCTCACTCGGCTTCCACGCCTACTCAGTCTCTACGACCACTCAGTCTCTACGACTACTCGGCTTCCACGCCTACTCGGCTTCTATGCCTGCTCGGCTTCTATGCCTGTTCGGCTTTTATGCCTACTTGGCTTCTATGCCATGGTGACGGACATTTGGCTTCTACGCCAACCTCTTCTACACAATGGATACCTACCCACGTGGCTTTTACGCCGTGATCTTAGTAGCAACCGTACGTGTTGTGTCCCCTTAGTTGGACCCACGTCACCCGCTCAGTCAAAAGATCATCTATACGTAGGCATTGGTTACTTTAACCGTTATGTACAAGGGTACTGTACTTTCCACTCCTCGGTTGCTACACCAACGGAGTGGTCACTGTCACCAAAGACTCTATAAATAAAGGCCCCTGTCAATGGGGAACAAGGTCGGAAAATTTGGTCAAGAATACCAACATCAGATCAAAGGTCGAAACTTTAAAAGAAGAATCGAACAAGGTCATCGAACCGGAGATCAAGAGGGAGAGATAGAGAGAGAGAGAAGAATACAGAGCTCAGGCAAGGGATAGGGAGCGACGACCTTCAGCATCGCGCATCCACCCTCCTTTGTAACCTCCGAAGCTGCATCATGTCTTCCACGGCACTTCTTCAACATCGTGTAGTCCAAGGGCTAAAGTGATCGACCGCAGATCAGACACCTATAGCAATTTATACCCAGATTAAATAAATTGTACTCCCACATCCTCGCATAGGATCAAATTGTACAAGTTTGTTTGTAAACCAAATGGCGCGGGTTTCGTACAAACCCCGTCATTGAAATACACTTTCATCTCTTTCGTTTAATACCACAAACAAGATGGCGACTCTGCTGGGGACATCTTTCTCTTCTGACGAGGAAGTAATTGCTCAACACGATGCGGTATCTGTAGGAACCGTGAAGAAGACGCTGGTCGTTCATTTCGACCAGTCTGCCTACGAAGACATGCTTCGGACTGGGGATAGCTCTCACTCTCTCTCCGTCCAAGACAACAGGAAGCTACGCAAAGTCTGGATGCCCAAGACATCCTCCCCTATTCCTGTGGACTCTCCGATCTCTCCGACCAATGAGGTGGTAGCATCGCTCCCTCCGTGCCCCGCACGTAAAATTCAGTCTCCCGCTACGCGCGGTACAGACAAAACTTCTGGTAAAGCCTCAGCGCTAACCCAGGAGTATCCACTGCGCTATACGCGCAGAAATCAGTCTCCCGCTACGCGCGGTACAGACAAAACCTCTGATGGTGCCTCAACGCCAAATCAGAGGTACAGATCACGCTCCACGCGCAAGATGACATTTGACCTCTACGATGAACCAGATGAGCGCTATGATCTCTGCAAGAGGGAACAAGCAGGCGAATACTCGACTACTTGGCCTTCACGCCAGCAAGAGAAAGATCTGCCTACCCTCCGGATTATGCGAGAAGCTAATGGCCGACTGAGGGCCACTCCAACCTTACGACAGACTGAGCGTATCTCCAAATTACGCCAGGCACAATCCCTCGGCGTAAAACAAGCTCTGACAACGGAAAGACACCCTCCCAGGGGATTATCCGCCGCCCAGATGGCCAACCTGTTGTATACGGGTGGCATAGGGAAGACCATGGTGCCTAGTTTCCGCGTACCCGTTGATGAGAACATAAGATACAAGCCATCGTCTCCTTCTTCGACAAATCCTCCTGACTTGCGTACCTATCTAATCAAAAAAGACAAAGACAGGAGCCGTAAACAGGTTTTAGAACCCCTAGCTGTCAAACGATGAGAGATAGTATGGGAAGATGCATCAACATCTAATGTCATCATGATGTATGAACCATATGAAGATGGTGCCTTTGTTGTCCCTCCTACCCACGGCGATCAGCATCCAATAGTCTTCAAACACAAGCGGAATAGTCCGGTTGAACAGGAAGAATTCCGCGAGCCTGAGAGTGGGAAAATACAAATCCACAGGTATAGCCCGCAAGCTTTGAAGATTATACAGAACATGGGTTATGATTTAAAATCAAGGCAAGGCCTCAACGATGGAAAAGGTAGGCGAACACCGTTGCAGGGTAATTCTCGCCATCAACAAGCTCATTTCAGATTGGGATATACGACTAATCCCAAAACTTCAAAATCTAATCCTGTACGACCAGAGACAACAACTGCTGAATCAGTTTCTATGACCGGAGACCACAGCGTGTCTGGGGGTAACTCACCTCGACAGAGCAAGACAGCACCCAAGGCTAGGGGCAGAATGTCCACGGGATTCAAAGATGATGCAACAACGGCTATCTTCCTGGCAGACCGTAAAGCCCAGGCATCAAAAGCCTCACGACCAAAAGGAACTTTCTCCTTCAGAGAAGATGACATAATAGAAATCTTCAATATATTGAGGAAGGAACGGAAGCTTCAGCTGCCCGACGTCAGATACCCCGAGAGGGCCGACAGAATCAATGAGCCGGACTATTGCCTCTTCCATCAGTACACTCATCACCCTACGGAGGCCTACTACGTACTAAAGAGGAGAATTCAGGAATTAATCAATGCCAAGGTCATAACTCTACGTTTATGAAAGAAAACAAGGGAACAATCACTATGGCAGAGTACCAGATGTGTACCTCCATATCCGACGGAGTCACAATCACAAAAGTTTGTCATGTTTATATTACCTCTGGATAAAACTTTCGACCGTCAATTATCATGTCCATATTACCTCTGATACTGATTGTCATCTACACCTAACATCCGTACTTAAATTCTAAGCACGCCAGTGATGTTAAGTCCACAAAAACTGCCATGTCCATATCACCTCTGAGCAGATGTGTACCTCCATCCCCGATGGAGTCACAATCACAAAGTTTGTCATGTTCATATTACCTCTAGATAAAACTTTCGACCGTCAATTATCATGTCCATATTACCTCTGATACTGATTGTCATCTACACCTAACATCCGTACTTAAATTCTAAGCACGCCAGTGATGTTAAGTCCACAAAAACTGCTATGTCCATATCACCTCTGAGCAGATGTGTACCTCCATCCCCGATGGAGTCATAATCACAAAGTTTGTCATGTTCATATTACCTCTGGATAAAACTTTCGACCGTCAATTATCATGTCCATATTACCTCTGATACTGATTGTTATCTACACCTAACATCCGTACTTAAATTCTAAGCACGCCAGTGATGTTAAGTCCATAAAACCTGCTATGTCCATATCATCTCTAAGCAGATGTGTACCTCCATCCCCGATGGAGTCACAATCATAAAGTTTGTCATGTTCATATTACCTCTGGATAAAACTTTCGACCGTCAATTATCATGTCCATATTACCTCTGATACTGATTGTCATCTACACCTAACATCCGTACTTAAATTCTAAGCACACCAGTGATGTTAAGTCCACAAAAACTGCCATGTCCATATCACCTCTGAGCAGATGTGTACCTCCATCCCCGATGGAGTCACAATCACAAAGTTTGTCATGTTCATATTACCTCTGGATAAAACTTTCGACCGTCAATTATCATGTCCATATTACCTCTGATACTGATTGTCATCTACACCTAACATCCGTACTTAAATTCTAAGCACGCTAGTGATGTTAAGTCCACAAAAACTGCCATGTCCATATCACCTCTGAGCAGATGTGTACCTCCATCCCCGATGGAGTCACAATCACAAAGTTTGTCATATTCATATTACCTCTGGATAAAACTTTCGACCGTCAATTATCATGTCCATATTACCTCTGATACTGATTGTCATCTACACCTAACATCCGTACTTAAATTCTAAGCACGCCAGTGATGTTAAGTCCACAAAAACTGCCATGTCCATATCACCTCTGAGCAAATGTGTACCTCCATCCCCGATGGAGTCACAATCATAAAGTTTGTCATGTTCATATTACCTCTGAATAAAACTTTCGACCGTCAATTATCATGTCCATAGTACCTCTGATATTGATTGTCATCTACACTTAACATCCGTACTTAAATTCTAAGCACGCCAGTGATGTTAAGTCCACAAAAACTGCCATGTCCATATCACCTCTGAGCAGATGCCATCCCCGATGGAGTCACAACCACAAAGCTTATCGCGTTCGAGAATGACCCCTGGGCTCAGCAAATGGATACACAGTGGGAATTCCGCTTCGAGCAGAGAGAACCTCCCACCAAGGACGAAGTTATCCAAGTCAACGTTGGGGGTGAGCTCTCACCAAAGCCAATATTTGTCAGTAACAATCTTCCCCCAGTTGAAAAGGAAGAGATCATACAGCTGATAAAGGAATATATCGACGTCTTTGCATGGGGTTATGAGGACATGCCAGGCCTAGACCCGAGGGTAGCTACTCATAAGCTCAATATTTCGACCGATTCGAAGCCAGTGAAACAACACCAACGTCGGTTTCGCCCGGATATGATGGACGCCATCGAGGACGAAGTCAAGAAGTTGATAACCTGCAGTTTCATCCGGGAAGAACAACATCCCGATTGGGTCGCCAACGTTGTCCCAGTCATGAAGAAAAATAGGAAGGTACGTATCTGCATCGACTACCGAGATCTGAATGCGGCCTGCCCCAAAGATGAATTTTCCCTTCCCATCACGGACATCATGATCGACAACACCTGCGGCTTCGAGCGTATGTCTTTTATGGACGGGTTCTCGGGATACAATCAGATCAAGATGCATCCGGAAGACGAAAAGCACACTGCCTTCTGGACACCACTGGGGGTATATTGCTATACGGTCATGCCCTTCGAATTAAAGAACGCCGAGGCTACATACCAACGGGCTATGAGTAACATATTCCATGAGCAGTTACGCAAAACAGTGGAATGTTACGTGGACGACATAGCTGTCAAAAGCCGCCTCAAAGGTGATCACATTCGAGACCTGAGGGCGGTATTCGAGTTAATGCGCCAGCATCAACTCAATATGAACCCTACAAAGTCCTTTCTGGGGGTATCCAGTGGCAAATTCCTGGGATTTGTCATTACCGCCAAAGGCATCGAAGTAGACCCTGACAAAGTCCAGGCGATCGTAGCAATGCGACCGCCCCGTAATCTGAGGGAACTCAGGGGGTTCCAAGGACGTCTGGCTTACATCCGACGATTCATATCCAACCTCTCGGGGAGATGTCATCCCTTCTCTCACCTCATGAAGAAAGGTGTGTCCTTCATATGGGACGAAACCTGTCAGCAGGCGTTTGGGGATATCAAGCACTACCTAACCAGTCCACCAGTTCTGGTGCCTCCCGTCATGGGAAAACCCTTCTTGCTGTACGTTCGGGCAATGGATCATTCGCTAGGAGCTCTCCTTGCACAGAAGAACGATGCGGGTCATGAACAGGCTATCTACTACCTCAGCAGGATGATGGTCAGGGCCGAACACCGGTACAACCCAGTGGAGAAGGAATGCTTGGCTCTGATGTTCGCTGTCCAGAAGATGCGACACTATGTCACCGGCCAGACTATTCATATCATCTCCAGGATCAACCCTCTCCGGGTGCTGATGAGCAAGCCAAGTGCCCTTAACTCCCGACTCGCAACTTGGGCGATGCTGCTGACGCCATATGACATGGTCTACGTCCCACAGAAGTCCATCAAAGGCCAAGCACTGGCCGACTTCCTAGCAGCTCATCCAATCCCGGAGACCTCCAAACTATACGAAGACATCCCCGATGAAGTTGCGGAATGTAATTTCGCAAGAGAAAGTGACGTATGGCGACTATTTTTCGATGGCGCCTCCAGAGTCGGTCCTAAGGGAAACGTCGTTTCAGGAGTGGGAGTCGTCCTAGTTACTCCGGATCAGCTCATCATCTACCGAGCATATTCTCTTAGCGAGCCCTGCTCCAATAATGTGGCAGAATACAACGCTCTGCTAATCGGGCTCCAAGTCGCTAAAGAGCTGGGGGTAGAATCCCTGGAAGCTTTCGGGGATTCTCTGCTCATCGTCAACCAAGTCAGGGGGATATACGAAGTCCGGAATCCAGACCTCATCCCCTACCACCGAGGGACAATCGAGATAGCCATGACGTTCAAAGGGTTCTTCCTAGAGCATGTACCTCGATCTCAGAATCTGGAAGCTGATGCCCTGGCCAGCCTAGCTGCGGACTTAGCTACCCCTATAAGAAGGCAAGATTCGGTAATCCTTCTTAACAGAGATTTATTCTGTGTGAAGAACAGCTATCACCTAGAACGCAGCCATGCTGTAAACGCCGATCCTCCTACAAGAGATTGGACGAGTCCCTTCATAGATTTTGTGGCATACGGAATCTTGCCAGAGGACCCCAAAGAAGCAGTATCCGTCAAAGACGATCGTTACGCTTCTACTTCGATGCATCTTCACAATACCTGTATCGCCGGACCTACGACGGACTGCTGTTAAGATGTCTCGCTGGCGCCGAGGCATAACAGATGATCCGTGAAGCTCACGATGGCGTATGCGGAGCGCATCAACCCGGGCCTAAGCTACAAGACCGCATCAGGAGGATGGGCTATTACTGGCCTACTATGATCGCAGACGCGATACGGTATGCAAGGCATTGCAGAGCCTGTCAGGTTCATGCAGACTTCATACATCAACCGTCAGAACATCTATACCCTACGGTCGCATCCTGGCCTTTCGAAGCATGGGGGATGGATATCATCGGTCCTATTCACCCATCCTCTTCCGGGGGTCACCAGTTCATACTGGCCATCACGGACTACTTTTCCAAATGGGCCGAAGCAATCCCTCTCACTGAGGTAAAGGCGTCCAACGTAATCAGCTTCATCAAGCATCACGTCATCTATCGCTTCGGGATACCCCGGAGGATAATCCACGACAATGGGCCCCAGTTCATCAGCCAAGCGTTTCATCGGTTTTGCGATAATAACTGGATACACAACATTGCCTCTACGGCGTACTATCCAGCTGCTAATGGTTTGGCGGAAGCTTTCAACAAAACCATTATCAAACTCTTAAAGAAATTCGTCTCTTCGAACAAAAGGGATTGGCATGAAAAGCTGGGCGAATGTCTTTGGGCATACCGCACAACAGTACGGACACCGACAGGCTGCACCCCATTCTCGCTGGTCTACGGGAGCGAAGCAGTTCTCCCCATTGAAATCTAGATTCCGTCACTCAGGATAGCCGTGACTAATGAGCTGACTCGAGAAAAGAATGACCTGTTAAGGCTCCAAGAGCTAGAAGGATTAGACGAGAAATGCCTCCAAGCTCAACAGTGTATCACGCTCTACCAAGCACGCATTTCTAGAGCTTTCAATCATAAAGTAAAGGAAAGGGTGTTCAAGGTCGGCGAGCTAGTTCTAGCCGTGAGAAGGCCGATGATCCTAACTCACTGAAGTAAAGGCAAATTCCAGCCCAAATGGGAAGGCCCTTATGTGATCGAGACAACATTCTCAAACGGCGCCTACAGGATAGCCCAGCCCAACTGAGACCTTTTAATGGCTCCCATCAACGGCAAATTCCTGAAAAGATACTACGCTTAACCCCCCTACTCGGGCGGAATATAGCGAGAATCTCAATTATGACAAAACCACTCGTCAAAAAGAAACTAGTTAGGTCATATTCTATCATGTCTGTACGACCGCTGAATAGGTATACCCTGCCAGAGGAGTTTATCGAGAGTTATCATACTACCTCTGATATCACTCTCGCCAAAAAAAACTGTCATTTACATTCCGAAATGACGGGTCCACAACAGTCAGAAAAGAGTCGCTGTTATTCATTCCAGAAGAAGGCAGAATTACATAGGAAGGGATACATTAAGATGGCGGAGTAATCAGGCCGTGAATCTGCCGCTCCAGTACAGCTATCCTCTCATTCCTAAGGGCCAAGGCATCGGCGCGAGCCTGCTCCAGCCGTGCCTCCGGGGTATGCGTAAGGGTCAGATTAGCCCTTGCCCGAAGATAGCCCGCACGGGCAGTTTCCGTACGGTCCAGATCCCGTCGCGCTTCGCTCAGTCGACCAATCGCTACCTCCAAACCTGCCAACGACTGGGAAGCCCACTCCTCTGCCCGAGCAAGTTTTTCCCTCAGCTTGGAGGCCCTCACCGCATTCCCTTCATGCTCGGATCGACACTGCATCTCAACGGCAAGGGCTTCTTCCACAACAGCTCTTCTCCTATCCGTCTCCAGCTTATGCGTCTGGATAGAGTTGTCTAGGCTTTCAAGCTTCGTAGCGAGCCGCTCAGTCATGAGGTCGTATCGAGCCTGGACATCAGTATCCAGGCTGCCCTCCGCCAGCTGCAAGTATTCGTTAATGGGTCGCTCTAAACCATTAACCACCGCCTCCAGAGCATTAGCTACTCCAAGATTGCCAAGCCCCCTGACAACCTCGATCGAAAACTGAGAAGTCTTCTTCAGGAGCTCGAAGTCAAGGTTCTTCGCCAACACCATCGGTATCATCGTTTTTAAGCCAGTGTAGACGAGGCTGGTATGCTGCTCGATCAACGCGACTAGACCCGACTGAGCGCCCGGAGTGGCCACAATTGCAGACAAGGTAGCCACCGCTGCCTCAACAGGTGGCACGGCCGAAGAAGGTGCGATGGCGACAATCGAAGTCATTGGCATACTCGCGACAGGCGAGGTCACGATGACAGGTTCATCCTCCCCTTGAGACGACGAAACCTCTCCGGGCGAGCTAGCCCCCGAAGACACTTCTGCCTCAAGATTCGGCGCCTCCACGTCACCGCCAGGAGCCAGAACAAAGCCGGAAGGCGCTTCAACGCCGTACTCCCCGTGGACGTCATCCCCTGAAAAGAGGACAAGAAAGCAAAATGTCAAACACAGTGGTAATCCTCCTAGAAGGAGACATCAAAACGACATCTACCCGGAGCCAACGGTATATACGACGCATCTGCAGCAGATGTAGCTAAACCACGCCTTAATGACGCGATACGAACTGTCATACCTGGAGAAGGAGGTGGGCCGACCGACATCGCTAAGAGTTCGATCAAGCCTTCCCCGAGACGCGGTCGAGGTTCATCAGCCGGAGTCTCGCTAAGCGCACTCGCTAACACAGAAGTGACTCCGCCCACTACTGACCTCCGGGGAGATTCTCCCATCTGTTGGGGCCACGCAGGCAAGCCCGCTCCGCTGCTTGGAGCAGCCGCAGCGATAGCATCCTCCCGCGAGGGCTCTCTGGCGCCACCAGCCAGAACTATAGAAGGTCCCCCTCTGAAAGGCGAGGAACCTCCGGCCAAAGAATCATCCCTGATATAGGGAGATGCAGGCTCATTCCCGAGAGCCTCAACACCAGGAATGCGGAGAGGACGAGCAACCGTCTCCTTCCTCCTCTTACGAAGGGAAGCTTCCTTTGGAGCAGAAGCCCGTCGCTTCCCAGAAGAGACTACCAGAGCCCCCGCCGGCAGAGGCACCACACACCTCGGCAACGACACCAGAGGCTCGTCCGGAGTACCAGATTCCTCCCCCTCGTCAGAAGAAACCGAGGGGACTTCGACCCTTCCCCCAGGCTTGGCAGAAGGCACCCTGAAGCTCCCACGCCTGTCAAAATCGCGGTGGAAAGTGTTAACCGCCACATAAAACTGGGCGTAGGAGTGAAGGATGCGCAGCTCCGTGGAGGTTGAAACGACCGGCACGATAAAAATTGCCCCCGTACAACCCGTGATAAAATATCTCCACCCTCTAGCTCCATCAATGAGTCCACCCCTGGACCTGAAGCTGGTGACGGCATTGCCCACATGCAACTGGTCGTACCCGAACTGCCTGGCGAATCGACTAGGCAGGTAGGGCTCGAAGAAGCAATGGTCTTCGCTCCTAAACAGCAGATGGGAAGGTCTAATACAGACTAACCAATTAAACGCCTCCGGAGAAAGAACGGTCTTCTCTCGACCTGAATCCTCAAGCCACAGCCCTGACTGGTTACGATGTACAGGAGGGGGAGTACAAAGGATCTTCCAGCCGTGGCTGAGGTTCAACGCCAGTCGACAGTCTAAGACTGTATTCACATTCCAGAGGGAATCCCTGTAATTCAGCAGGAATATACCCCCTGAGCTGCTACCGGAACCGGAAGACATCACCCGGGGATTATGGAGAATTAACCATCCCATCAGGTACAAGTATGGTAATTCCACCCTGGGAAAACTCTCACGCCGAGCTTCATCAGAGAGCAACCCATCAGTCATGGCCCTCAGGCCAGCCTATATACGGTACACCATGGCAGGAAGCAAGCCCAGTCTTGCCCCAAACACCAGACGCACTGCGGGCCATAGGATGTTCCGGTGAATGCGATCCGCGGACGCGATACCGAGCACCACCACTCGACGCAGCCATATGGAGAGGAAACCAGCCAGCTGGGCTTCCTTAGACAGAGGCCTGCGACAGCACCTCAAATAACTGTAGGCCTTTGTACCTTCGGGGTACTTTCCTACCCCCTCAACAAGAATCTGATCGGGAGCCTTGGCGTCTTCCATAAGAGCCACAACGACCTGGGCACTGAGGACGCCCAAGCAGTTCACGGGCTCGTTCTTGCCCCCCGAAGCTTTCTCCAACTTGGCGGCCCTAGACCGATGGAAGAAGAGGTAGGACATCCACTTAGTGGTGTGGGCCAAATCAGAGGGCTCGTCATAAAAAGCGGTGCACGTAAAGTACTGACACATCAGCTCTTGATATACTTCCGCCACCCGAGGGTCCAAATCCTCCAACTCCCGGTTGGTGGGAACGTACTCTTCATATGGGGTATCCCCCATCGGCAGTCTCGAGACAACTGCCATCTCGTGGAGCGCCAATCCCAACTCCCCCAGTGGAGTGGCAAAGGTCCCGGTGAGCGGAATATACTGCTCCATCAGTGCCAAGAATAAATTAGCATTGGGAGGCAACCCAACACTCGTCGCACTCACGGCGGCATATAGTCCGATGCCCTCCAGCTCTCTTCGGAAGTGCGTCAAGGCCCAGTCAACTAGGCATCTCCATCGGGAGTTCGTTGGGGCGATCCACCCATTGCACCGAGGATTCTCCTTGGGATACACCCCACCTCGACTCATGAAGTCATTACAGAAGGTCGACAGCTGGACAGGCTGGATCACCGAGCTAACTTCACTCGGGACACTACCCGGGCACAGTCCCCGGAACAGCGTCACAACGCCAGAAGGACGACTAACAAACGACCCCTGGTCAACGCCTTTCAGATGTAAGATCTTCCCCGGCTTCCCGTGAAGATCAGGAGTCAGCTTCCATGACATCTTCCTGGGATGCGTCGCATGGGAGAAGGCCAAGATGGGATAATCCCTCGGCATCGTCGGCAGGTACAAGACCAAATCCCCGGCAGGGAAAACCCAAGGCTCGCTCTTGGGCTTTGTCTGGGACTGTTTATCAATCATGTCCCCAAAAAGGAAAGCCGGCTTTATGTACTGCTCCCCATCTACACGTACCAAGGGTTCGCCATTGATCATACTCAACAGCATTCGCTCACCCTGGGCCGATATCAGGAGCTCCCTTCCCTCAGGATACTGGGGTCCAGAGATGGGAAATGCCACATGGGACAGATCCTCCAGATAGTTCGAGTGCAGCATCCCGGCAGCGGAGCCCATCACCTCAGCCAATGGGGACTCACCCAGATCGACTGCAAGATAATGCAAAGAAGATATGTCATTACAAGTCTGGCACAAACCCACGGACCAAGGAAACGACAGTCTGTGCTCTACGCCAAGATTGTACAAATTTGGTCACCTTATGCTGGAAGTCTCCTCCACAAACGTAAAATTCAAATTTTACGAAATACGCCAATTTTTGGCAGCAAGAGCTATTTACGCTCAGAGCTACGAAAATATGGAGTCTTTACGCTGACACATTAGAAATGTGGGCGCAAAAGATGAAAACGCCTCCGTGCGTCATCTTCCTCAAAAGAGGCTATCAGCACAGAAGACGACCTAGCGTAGTCACGTTCAACGTGTGCGAAGGATTTTTTATCGTTTGTGTCATCCCAAAAAGTTCTACCTCTAAAGCCGGGTGCGCTAGTCGTCGGCGGGATGCTCCCCTCAGAGGGAAGTTCACCTTGCCCGACCGGAGATTCCCTCGCCGGGACAAAGGCATGAGAAGAAGAACCTATGCTCTTTCCCTTAGCGGAGGGGGTTTGTTTCGACGCCATTTCTGAAGACTCGAAGTGCTCGGAGAAGGAACGAAGAAAAACTCGAACAGTCGAAAGCTCTCTTTCGCAGAAGACAGATAAAAAGTTTTTCTCTCAAAAAAGCTTGGGATATATATACAGTCCGGGTCGACTCCTCGAATCCTCGGACGAACCCCTCGAGACCCTAACCAAATCTCGTAATTAATAGTTGGTTATTATTGGATGCTACGTCAGCCCACTACCCTCGAAAGACGGACGGTCAGCGAATTCGAAAGGATTTTCGTACAAAACGGTTCAGCGGGTTCTACGCTAAAGGAGCTTTTCTACGCTTGACAGCAACGGATCTACGGTTTTACGCTCGACGGCTACAAGTCTACGGTTTTACGCCCGGATGCCTTTGTGCTCGGTAGCTTTTATGCTCGAGAGGCCACAAATCCACGACTTTACGCTCAACAGATACCAAATCGATGATCTCACGCTCGGTGGCGCTCAGTTTACGCTCAGCAGCAACAGATCCGCAAACCTCACGTTCGAAGAAATTTTCTTTTCAGGAGTAACAAATCAACAGTTCTACGCTAAAGGAGCTCTCTACGCTCGACAGCTACGAATCTAACGGCTTTACGTCCGACAGCTACAAGTCTATAGTTTTTTCTTGCCCGGATGCCTTTGTGCTCGGTAGCATTCTATGCTCGAGAGGCAACAAACCTACGACTTCACGCTCAGGAACCACAGGTCTACGATTTCACGCTCGATAGTGTTCTCCGCTCACAGGCTACAGATCTACAGTCCTACGCTAAAGGAGCTTTTTTACGCTCGACAGCTACGAATCTAACGGCTTTACGTCCGACAGCTATAAGTCTATGGTTTTTTCTTGCCCGGATGCCTTTGTGCTCGGTAGCATTCTATGCTCGAGAGGAAACAAACCTACGACTTCACGCTCAGGAACCACAGGTCTACGATTTCACGCTCGATGGTGTTCTACGCTCAAGAGGCTACGGACATGATTTTCTGCTTCACGACTTTCCGCATATCCAAAACAGTCCCAAAGTGGTCAATTGCAAAGAGTTCACACAGAAGATACTCGTTCTTGACCCAAAGCATCCCAAGTACCCGAGGTATACGGAGTTCAAAAATTGAGAAATTACTCCTCTCGGTTCCAGAAAACTGGAGGTTCATCCAGATTCCAGTCTGAACATCTCGTCTATCAAAGTGGCAACTCAGTTTGACAGCCAAAAACCTCGACCCTGTTCCAAAGGAGTTTCGAGAGATCATTCTTGAAGACGAATTCTGAACAAAGACGAAATTTCGCTCATCAGAGAGGCAATAGTTCAAAAATCCTACGCCGTCCCTCAATCCTAGCAACAGGACAGTTCTAAGTGTTCAAAAATGCTCAGCAACATTCTATGGACTATTCGCTATGCGTGAAGGACAGGGCCTAATACTCTTTCTATCAGAGTCGGCATAAAGATTCAGACGTGTTGAAGCTGCACATATTCAGACTTCACAAGCAACGTATGGCAAGATGATCATATGGAGAAGAAGACAATTTTATTAAAGATTAAAATCATGATTACATATGAGGGAAATCCAATCTACAAGGGTTTTTTCTCTCTATTTTTCATGATTACATCTGAGGGAAACTCCGTCTACAAAGGAGATCCCCCCTCGTCGTCTGAAGATCGCCCAGAAGCTGCACTGACAGATTCTCGTGCCGGTGCAGGTCTTCCTCTTCTTCCATGGCGATTTATTTACTTCCACAGTAATGAACAAGAAGATCCTCCATTCGCCATGGCCGATCCAGCTGAGGGGTCTTCCACCCAGCTCGATCGAGGACGATAGATTACGGTTTGTCTAATCTCGTCCGCGGGGATCTAAGGAGAAGAGATACAGCTTGCAAAGCGCCGTGGTCAAATACGACCCTTCCTCTCTCCTGGGGCAACGCCATACAAAGTTGCTGATTATCCCGAGCAAGGGAGGCTAAGATGTCCTTCCATGATCCATCGTTACAGTGGACACTTGCTCGAAGACGCCGTCTTTTACGGCTCCCTATATGCTGGAAGAACATGATCTCCTTCTTCCTCAGATCGACCCGACGAACTCCGGCGATCATCTCTGCATGACAATGGGTATATGGTGAAGACAGGTTCACCCCCCAGCCTTTTATAGGCAAAAGAGATCACAGCGGTCCCCAATAAATCTGCCATAAAGTCAGCATCGACCGATTCAAACGCTCCATTTAGAAATGTTTCGAGTTACGAGGGGCCATTCATGCTTCATTCAAAGTATTTCAAATTCCGAGGAATTTAAAAACTTTGAAGGGGGTCTTGTAGAAGCATGAAAAATACGCTTGGAAGATCTACGCAGCGTCTTGATACAGAGCAGCGTAAACAGAGGCCTTCGGAGCCATCCAGCGTAAAAAAGGGTTCTTCATCGCCTCCATGGCATAAAATCCAGCCGCTCTCAAAGCAGCATTAAAGCGTACGAGGAACGTTTCGTCTTCCCGAAAAAGAAACTGTCCAGTCGCACAGTAAAAACTGACCTCTGACTCCTGACAGAAAGTGCTGCACGGCTACCCAAACGACGGCTGGAAACGATCGCAGACCACTCAGGACACACCCCACAGTAATGATGGCGGATCTCGGCATTTAATACAGAGGATTTGGTTAAAATATCACCAAACCGGCGCTTACAAAAATCCCCCAGCGTAAACTGCTCTTTCGCGTACAAAGGGAACACGCCACCTTGTTTTACACAGGCAAACATGAGCTGTTTTACGCTCCGCGGAAGACAAACCGTCTGCCACGTCAAAAGCTGCACTTCGTACAGGGCTCGAGGCACGTCTCTGCGCCAAAGCACACAGAGCGATGACAGTTTTCCCTCAAGGCACGTCCCTCCGTCAAAACGTACAGAGCGGTGACAGTTTCCCCTCAAGGCACGTCTCCGCATTTAATGCACAGGATGATGGCAAATCTCTGTCAAAGATTTGATTATATCTCCAAAAGCCACAATTCTGGCTAAAGACGTCCACATCAGCACCCTGGCACGATACGCAGCGGCTTCTACGCCCATTCAGGGTCTGTGCTCAAGCGGCTTCTACGCCCATTCTGGTACGATATGCAGCGGCTTCTATGCCCATTCAGGGCCTGTGCTCACTCGGCTTCCACGCCTACTCAGTCTCTACGACCACTCAGTCTCTACGACTACTCGGCTTCCACGCCTACTCGACTTCTATGCCTGCTCGGCTTCTATGCCTGTTCGGCTTTTATGCCTACTTGGCTTCTATGCCATGGTGACGGACATTTGGCTTCTACGCCAACCTCTTCTACACAATGGATACCTACCCACGTGGATTTTACGCCGTGATCTTAGTAGCAACCGTACGTGTTGTGTCCCCTTAGTTGGACCCACGTCACCCGCTCAGTCAAAAGATCATCTATACGTAGACATTGGTTACTTTAACCGTTGTGTAAAAGGGTGTTATACTTTCCACTCCTTGGTTGCTACACCAACGGAGTGGTCACTGTCACCAAAGACTCTATAAATAGAGGCCCCTGTCAATGGGGAACAAGGTCGGAAAATTTGGTCAAGAATACCAATATCAGATCAAAGGTCGAAAACTTTGAAAGAAGAATCGAACAAGGTCATCGAACCTGAGATCAAGAGGGAGAGATAGAGAGAGAGAGAAGAATACAGAGCTCAGGCAAGGAATAGGGAGCGACGACCTTCAGCATCGCGCATCCACCCTCCTTTGCAACCTCCGAAGCTGCATCCTGTCTTTCACGGCACTTCTTCAATATCGTGTAGTCCAAGGGCTAAAGTGATCGACCGCAGATCAGACACCTATAGCAATTTATATCCAAATTAAATAAATTGTACTCCCACATCCTCGTATAGGATCAAATTGTACAAGTTTGTTTGTAAACCAAAGGGCGCGGGTTTCGTACAAACCCCGTCATTGAAATACACTTTCATCTCTTTCGTTTAATACCACAAACAGTTAGCCGATGACTTCTCCTGAGCACCCATGTTTCTGGCTCAGTATTTATTCATTTATTTCTGGTCTGTTGAACCACTGTACTAGTTGTTTATCGGGTTGATCCCCGAAGTACTTTGTTGAGACTGATGGATGATTTATATTTTTTTATTTACTCTGTGGATCATATTTTATATCTTGTGTGGATGAGATTAGTTGTACCATGACTGTCGTAGACTTGTTATTTTACAACTTAAGTATGCCCTGGTGGATCCATTAAATTGGGTTTGTCTATCGGTGCGTACTGTTGGCCATTGCCACTCGTCTGGTCCCACGGTATTTTGGGACTGGGGCATGATAGATTTTACAAGCCGGTAGGCGCCGTTGGAGAATACTGATTCTACGATGAACGGGCTTTCCCATTTGGGTTAGAATTTGCCAACCGTTTTGCGGGTCATAACCATCGGCCTCCTTACTGTCAGGATGAGACCACCCACTTAATAGGTCCTCTTCTTCACCCATTTGTCGAAGGTTCCCAAGAGACGCACTTAGTATAGCTCAATGCGCTATTGAGCTAAGAGATGCTTCTTGTCGAGTGCTTCCAACTCTTGTAGTCGTCGGTGGTGATTGTCGTCGACGGTTAATTGGTTGGAGAGAACCACTCAGAGTGAAGGGATTTGGATCTCGAGTGGGAGGATCGCTTTACTTTCGTACACCAGAGATAAAGGGGTATTGCCAGTAGTTGTTCGGACCATTGTACGATAGGCCCAAAGACATTCATCCAGCTTCTCGTTCAAGTTGTGTTTATTGGAAGACACGAACTTTGTAAGAAGCTTTATGATGGTCTTGTTGAAGGCTTCTGCTAGACCATTTGACGCTAGGTTGTAGGCAATCGACACCACATTCTGAATTCAGTTTTATCGTAAAATCGGTAGAACGCATGACTTACGAACTGTGGACCATTATCATAGATGATCCTTCGTGGTAAGCCGAAGTAGTATATGATGTGATGCTTGACGAAGCTGATCATATTTGACATCTTGACTTCTGCCAGTGGTACTGCTTTCATCCACTTAGAAAAGTAGTCGGTGATGGCGAGGATGAACCGATGTCCCTTGGATGAAGGTGGACTGATTGGTCCAATGATATCCATACCCCAGGCTTCGAACGACCAGGATGCAACGGTCAGGTGTAGGAACTCCGAGGGTTGGTGGATAAAGTCTGCAAGGATTTGGTACACTTGGCACTTCCTTGTAGTATCCCGTTCCCCCTATTCGGGGAGCGCGGCTAAGAAATACTTGGTATCGTTTGATTAGGATAGATTGAATCAAGATCCTTTCGTCATTATGGATTGGTTTCTTCGGAATCAGGTCCCATATTTGTCACGCCCCAGTCCCAAAATACGTAGGACTAGGAAAAAGCATGCCAGCCGTATGTATATGGTAACTCCAATATATGGATACCATAATACACACGTACGCTGTAATATGAATGTTAACTCACATGTGGTATATATATTATCACAAGTCACAGGGCATAACTAGATCTCATCCACAGAATCAAATAACCAATCAACTATATAACTGAATCAAGTATAAAATGCTTAATAAGAATAAATAGTTGGGTGGAGACAAATCTACTACCAACTAGAATAGAAGAGAAACCACATAATGTACATCTAATGAACAATGAGACTCGAAAAGAAGACCTCCTCGAAAGAGATAAGTAGCAAGTCCTGATCCGTGCTCCTACGAATAGTCATGATCGTCTACACCTGGAAAGGGACCAGGTCCTCAGAGGGACGTAACAAGATACATAGAAGCATGCCAATTGAATACAGTAAAACATGCATAATAGACAAAAAATATATAAGTACGCTGTACTAGACAATCTATATGAAATATATAATGAGGATAACTTTTCGACGTATGGGCATGGGTAAGCTACTCTATCTAATCTCACAATTCGCACACACGTCAGGAATATCAGAAATCGATATACCGCGAGGGTAGCGACCAGCGCGACACCAGAAATTGACATACCGCGAGGGTAGCGACCAGTACGACACAACTACCAGAATGCGTGCTAGTTAGTACGGTTTACCAGAGTGGTTATAGCCTATACGCCTACCGATTGTCCTCCCCTCCCATGATACTATGTGTCAAGTGTGTGTCAACATATATATAGTATATAATTATGACTGAAAAAAAACACATATATAATGAATATATAAAAATATGATAAGCATGCAAAAGTACTGTAAGTAATTTGGCAAGGTATCTTGCCTGCTCTAAAAAAGAATGAAGTCCCAACTCAAGGCGTCGTCTGATCTACTCGTCACATAAATTAAACAAGTTAGGTTACAAAAGTGGGTGAATATGTTCCTCCATTTTAATCTTTTTTAATTCTAAATAAAATAATCTAAAATAGTATTTTAATTTTATTATAATATAATTTTATTGTTAAACCCTAATTTTGGTCCAAAAAAGTCAACTTTACGAATTTGTGATCCGTGGTATGCAAATCGAGGCGATCCGTTGTTGAAAAAGTCAACCAACTCAAATCCTTGATTTGTGTGTAGAATTCTATAGACTTTAGTGCTACATGAATACCGGAATCGACGATTTCATAAAATCATAAGTCGATAAAGAGTTATGTCCACAAGGGCGCACAAATGATAATTTTTTGTGGTTTCTTATTTACGTCTACGCTGCACAAATTTTACAGTAAAATAAAATTATATATTAAATTCTTGAAATATTATTTTATGTAATTTCATCATGTTAATTTTTTGAAACTTTAAACGGTTCGTAATTTCGAATTCGGGATCTCCCAAAATCTTAAAAATACCAAAACGTATCTGATTTTGGACAACTGTCACTTTTAGAATTTTCTGGAAAAATAGGTTCATAAATTATTAAAATAAATTATATAATCAGAAAACTAATCTTGATATGGTTCTAACAAAAAAATTGGAGCGCATTTGGAATCCGGAGCTAGGAGATATCATCTTTTCAAATCGTCATAACTACTAGAAAATGAGGCTGAATTTATGACGAATTTCGACTGTTTTTGGACGAAAAAGAGGAGAATTTGGAAAAAAAATGAAGGATGAGGTATTTATAATGATGGACACTACTTAATTGAATATGACTAGGATTGGCTAATTTGGATAGGATTATGATAAGTTCAAATAAGGATAGGATATGCATGAAGTTGCTTTCCTAGTAGGCTCAGGATTTGAATTAATTTAAAATAGAGTTTGAGTTTATCTCAATAATTTATAATCTTAAATAGAATTAAAGATATTATAAATAAATTATATATAATCTTATTAATATCTATTTATACTAAATTAGTATCTATCTAATATTAAGACCATATATATCCAAATAAATCCTAAATAATTTCAAAAATCCAAATAAATTTCTTAAAATTCTAAATAAATTACAAACAAATATAATTAAATATTTTAACCTAAAATAAATATTTGATAGAAACAATATGCAAGTATCGTCTCATAGTGAATCATGGAAGTTCTAGAAATTTACGTTCCCTATGTTTTAATTACCTAAAAATTCTAGAAAAATCTCCAAAAATCTAAAATAGCCTAAAAATAATTCTAAATAAATATTTACATAAGTAAATATACTAAGAAATTTATTTTTTAATTAACTAAGAGAATACTCTAAAGTTATTCAATATTTAAAATAATCTATAATAAATATAATAATATAAAATACACACAAAATATCTATTTTGGGTGAGGGGGTTTACAATCTACCCAACTTACAAAAATTTTGTCCTCGAAATTAAAAATAAGGAATAATTTGTTAAATCTTTCACATTCGTATCTAAGGCAAGTCAACCGCAATCTTCTCAAAAATTTAAATGATAAAATTTATTCAAATCCGTCATAATCTCTTCAAAATTAAAATAACTACTGTTTAAATCAAAATTCAACCTATCGTAATCTCTTTTCAATTTTTAAATAATCAACATCCAAATTTAATTCAAATCTATGTGACATCTTCAAGATTTAAATAACATACCTCAAATTTAAATCATGATTTCCAACTATAATAATTTTTTTCTAGATTTTAAATAATAAACAACTCTAATAAAATTGTATTCCTATTTTCAACTTAAGAATTTTGTACTCTTCAAATTTTAAATTCAATTTCTATTATCAACATTTTAATTAGGTGATCCAACAATCAAATTTAACTTTTAATTCAAATCATCAAATTATAAAATTTTGAATTCAATCCATCAATGTTCATGTTTAGAGTTCTATTTTTTTTCCTCAAGATTTAAATCGTTAATTCAATCTCCAATATTCAAAATTTAAATAATGTGCTCAAATAATAAATATTTGGTCTGCAATATCCAAATTTTAAAATTTATTCTATAAGGCATTCTTATCTTCAAAGTTAAATCCTCATCATCTAAATTATTCTTCTAAAAATTCTCAAAATTAAAATGACTTAAATTACTTGATCACAATCTAATTTTTTTTTTACCTCAAGTTGACAATGCAACTTCTACCCAACTTAAAATTTACCGATCTATCATATAGGCTATACATTTAAGAAAAACGTCCTCAATTTATTTAATCGTGTTATTCAATCCTCAAAAAATTTAACACCAAATATATCATATGTGATATGCCCTTAATTACAAAAGATAGTCACGAAGTAATATGATTGGCCTATGGGGTATATCTAGTACTCTCCGTATATCAAACTTATACTAAGCACGAGCGTTCGTCTTTCCGAAATAGGAAAAGACGAAAAACAATAATAAAGAATTCAAGGAGGAGGTGATAGAATACAACTACAGGGTTCAAGGCGATTTAAAGAATTCAAAAAGAGAGTTGTCAGGGTAGTTGTGGATTAAAATCTTATTGTGGTAAATTCCTATTTGCATGCTCATATCAGTACAGTTATGTAACCGATACGATATGCTCGAACATGTCTAGAGGGCAAGTATATTCGTCTAACAAGCTGAGTCAACTATATCTCAATCCACGTAAAATAGTCATGCGAAGAGCAAACCAAGTGTATTAAGGTTGATCAGACCGTAATACACTGATTCTGATTTAGATAATATATTAGTAGGCATCCCTAATAGCACATATGTCATGAACAAGCTCGATAAAAGAATAAGCTTGCAAAATTAGGCTATAAAATAGCAGCATAAGTGGAGGTAGTCCAGAAATTATAAGTACGCTGGATTATGATGAAGGAAGGTACAAAATAATTCAAGTTCACAAAGAAGATAAGACTTGTCCGATGTTGTGCCTCTACAGTTGCTATACTAACTTCTTGTCTAAGTCTATAGTCGACCAAATAGGGGTATGGACCTCTAAGTTCTACAATCTAGATAAATACTATCTTCTTATGCAAGCCTATAGTTGGTGTCATTCAATTACACTTCATTAATAGGTCAAAAGGGCTATGTGATACTAGGCTATGAGGCATACTACCCAACTTACAAGAATTTAACAAATAATGTTATTGAACAATAGAGTGTATATACCTAGTATAAGTCATCTTTCTAACCCCTATCAAGCACGAAAGAAAAGATAAGATTGACGTTGTGAAAGGATCAAACAAGATGCAATACAAGCAATCAAATAAGAATGCAAAATGAAATCAAGGGAGGTGATTAAATAAGTGGATGAGATCATATACTCTATTCCTATTTGCAGGCTTGTTCGGTACAGTAACATAAGCGAGACAATATGATCTCGATCTGCATGGGCCACTATAAAAATATGTCACGTCCTAGTCCCAAAATATGTAGGACTAGGAATACGTAAGCATGCCAGCCATATGTATATGGTAACTCCAATATATGGATACCATAATACACACGTACGCTGTAATATGAATGTTAACTCACATGTGGTATATATATTATCACAAGTCATAGGGCATAACTAGATCTCATCCACATAATCAAATAACCAATCAACTATATAACTGAATCAAGTACAAAATGCTTGATAAGAACAAGTAGTTGGGTGGAGACAAATCTACTACCAACTAGAATAGAAGAGAAACCACATAATGTACATCTAATAAACAATGAGACTCGAAGAGAAGACCTCCTCGAAAGAGATAAGTAGCAAGTCCTGATCCGTGCTCCTGCGAATAGTCATGATCGTCTACACCTGAAAAGGGACCAGGTCCTCAAAGGGACGTAACAAGATACATAGAAGCATGCCAATTGAATACAGTAAAACATATATAATAGACAGAAAATATATAAGTATGTTGTACTAGACAATCTATATGAAATACATAATGAGGACAACTTTTCGATGTATGGGCATGGGTAGGCTACTCTATCTAATCTCATAACTCACACACGTCAGAAACATTAGAAATCGACATACCGCGAGGGTAGTGACCAACGCGACACCAGAAATTGACATACCGCGAGGGTAGCGACCAGCACGACACAACTACCGTGGTGCGTGCTAGTTACTATAGTTTACCAGAGTTGTTATAGCCCATACGCCTACTGATTGTCCTCCCCTCCCATGATACTATGTGTCAAGTATGTGTCAACATATATATAGTATATAATTATGACTGAAAGAAAACACATATATAATGAATATATAAAAATATGATAAGAATACAAAAGTACTGTAAGCAATTTTGCAAGGTATCTTGCCTGCTCTGAAAAAGAATGAAGTCCCAACTCAAGGCGTCATCCGATCTACCCGTCACATAAATTAAACAAGTTAGGTTACAAAAGTGGGTGAATAGGTTCCTCCATTTTAATCTATTTTAATTCTGAATAAAATAATCTAAAATAGTATTTTAATCTTATTATATGTAAAACCCCTGATTTTTCAGAAATTTTTAAAAAAGATTTTTCATAATTTTCTAGAATTTTCTGGGATTTTTAATTAATTAAACTAAGGTATTTTGATTATTAAAGGATTTTTAAATGATGTTAATTAATTTTAAAATATTATGAAAATAATATTTTCTGGTGTAAAATAAAAAATTAGATATAGGGTAATTTTTCGGAAATTTATTGGACCCCGGAAGCATTTTTAAAACCCTAAAAACCAAGTTTTAAAATAAACCAATTAATCCCTGAAATAAACCCAGTTTATTTGAAATAAACCAAACCAACTCGAACCGGACCCGGTTCAATTGAACCGAACCTAGCCCTGCGGGTCAGATCCGGGTCTAACCCGTCGACCCGAAACCCTCAGACCCGAACCCGCATTTATAGCCTTAGCGGATCGGGCCGGATCCGTCGCCCGACCTGACCCGGCTCCGCCCGACCCGAAATCCTTTCACCTTCCCCCGACTGTGGCGATTCCCGGCCGCCGCCCTCCGCCGTTTCACCTCCCTAGCGCCGCTCCGGCTACCCGAAACGGCCGCCGCTCCGCTGCCCCGACCCCTCGCTCCGCCTCCCGCACTGGCCGCCCGTCCACCTCCCTCCCCGCCTCTATAAAACCCCTCCTCCTCCGCTCATCTCCCCGTCGTCTCCACCCTCTCCCGTCTCAGCTCCGCCCGCTTGACCCGTCTTTCCCGACGAGCCGCCTCCTGCTGAACCCTCTCTCCGCAGCCTCCAGCCTCCGCGAGCAGCGCCCCAAGCCGACATCGCCATCACCTTTCCCCTTTTCTCCTCCTCCTTGCTCCTCCGTCCTCGCCGGCAAGAACCCCGCAGTCGTCCAGCAGCTCCTCGAGCTCCTCCAACGTCGTGCCCAGCCCGACCCAGCAGCAGCTCCGGCGAGCTCGCCTCCGCCTGAGCCGTCCCTGCCTCACCGTCCTCCGCCTACCCCGGTGGCAGCCCCAGCCCCGGCGAAGCCCTAGCCGCCGGAAACCTAACCCTAGCCCGGACACAGAACACTGTGTCGTGTCGTGTCAAGATGACTCGCGGACACGAGAATTTCAGTTTTTACGGAGCCCTGTTCAGGTAACCCGTTCTCTCTCCTTGTTGCTCCATTTTCTATCCCGTCTGTTGTGACGCGTAGGCTGCGTGACCCTCTCGATGCCCGTACAATCCGCTCGGTGCGTCGCGTCCTGTGGTGATCGCAAATCGTGATCCAAAAACAGGAAAATAACACCTCGTTTTCCCCCGGAACTGAGTGCGCCCTGCCAAACGGGACGACTTGGTCGCGTGCGGTCTTCACCGAAAGGTGCACGCCGTTGATACGGACGTGCGAAAATTCGCAGAAGTTGATTTGGATGTACGTGCACACCGAAATTAATGCGTATCCGTCGACAACGCCCCGTATTCGCCTGTTCTGGATCTCATTGTAACTTAGTGTACACACGTCGGATCGAAACAAAACTTATGCCATCGGACTCGTAGCATTACGCTGGTCCTGTGACCCAAGTTTGGTTCGATTCTGAGAACGTTGACAAAATCGCGTATCGTGGGCCCCACGGCTCCACTTGACGGGCAATTTTGTGATCGGCTCATCGGAATCCAATTCTGGAAGTTTCTTTGGGTTTGTATCATCGTTCTGGACCTATTGACACTAAGTTTGATAGATTTGGAGACCATTGGTTCTGACACATTTTTTGGTACGAAACGGCCCACATGTGGAACCCGCTTTGACCAGAAACTGTCATTTTTGCCCCTGTGTCCAAATTGGACTCAAGGACAGGCGTTTCTAGCTATTTGATATTTTCTAAATCTGATGGTGATATTTATTTCAGCAACCGAAGCAGTACCTGCAATTCCTAGTGAATTCAGAGCTACAATTGGAGCCAGAACCCCAGGCAAGTGTACCTTGCCAAAACTCGCAGTTCTTATTACATATTACTTTGTCTTATTTATATCTTGTACATGCTTAGCGTCCGATTAATATTCGGGTGCCAACACCGTACGCGGAGTTGTGTAAGGTCACCTAGAAACGGATATCGTGACCTTTACATTCTCTTACTTGCCATATCAAGTACGTTATACCCAGGACACCTGACACTAATCATGAGACAGAATCTTTCTGAAATATTCAAGGTGATTCTATATAGGTTACATGATTTGTGACATAGACATTATATTCATAACTAATTATATGACTTGTTGCATTAGTTTTGATCTTGCGTGACATGTACATCGTGAACTGTGACGTGAAATTACATTGGGTGGGGAGAGTATTACCATATCAAAGGCTGATTATATTATATTGTCATCTGGAGGTATCTTAGTCTCTGACACAGAGCTTTGGCACAAGTTCTGGCCCTTCGAGAGAATACTACTATAGGTTTTTCCGACACTGATCCTATAGTAGTCTCAGCCCGAGTATGATTAAAACTCTCACTTGCATATCACTTAGTTGATTATATATTTATCCTATTATTTTATTTATTGCTGCACTGAATTTAATTTGGCATAAGTTATTTTGTATCTTGCTATGTCCCCTGAGGACCTGGATCTGGATTATGTCCCCAGGATTAACAGAGGATATCTATCCTGAGGTGTATGGAACATGAGCACTTCTCGAAACAGTACCAGAACCTGAGGACGAGGTGATCGGTGAGGATTTTTCCTGAACATCTGCTTCTTCTATGCTCAGTTTTAATGGCAATTAAACTCTTATAATTCTTGTTAAGTGAATAATTGTAACAGACTTAATATCGGGTTGTTCCCCAATTTTATTTACTTGTGACTGGATGATGTTTATTTTCTTTTGTTGATATTGCTGTATTTATTCTATGGATGAGATTAGTAAACCCTGATTGTTGTAATACAGCTTAAGTATACCCCGATGGATCCATTAAATTGGGTTTGTGCATCGGTGTGTGCTGCTGGCCATTGCTACGTGTCTAGTTCCTCGATATTTTGGGACTGGCGCGTGACATAGTTTTTGTGGTGGCCCATACAGGTCAACGACTAAATTGTTTGGTTTCAACTTAGGGACCGAGCAAGCCTGCAGTAAGAATAGGATAAGGATCTCATCCACTTGCTTGAATCGTTCTTGATATCTATATCGGATTCAAATTAAAATTTTGACTTGTACCTTGCTTTGATTCCTGTGCGCCTCTTATAGTTTATTCTTGATGCAGAGCAATGGATCCGAGAACCGGCGATGAGAATCCCTTAGGTACACCAAACGATGCTGTGGTCACCTACGATGAAGGAGTAACACCAGAGAATAGAGGACAATCTTCTCAAAGCGATCAAGCAACCCAGCATAATTCAAGGTTCTGGCGTGATGACATCCCACCTCCGCCGCAGTTCGTTCTACCAATGCCCGTATTCCCACAAGGGCAGCCTATTGACGGGCAACAGATATTCCAAATGATCTACGCAATGATGCAAGCCCAGCAATAATTCCAATACGAGGCTCAGCATCACGAGGCGGAGTACTTGAGGAACATCATAGTAACTGCACTGGAGCAGGCCAACCTACCAGTTCGACGGCCAACGACGGGCTCTATCACCGATTTTCGCCAGCTGAAGCCCCATACCTTCTCAGGCAAGGAGGAGCCCACAGAAGTTCATGAGTGGCTCACCAACACTCAACATCAATTAGAAGCAGCTGAGCTTCCACGGGAACGTTGGATGACTGCTGTCAGAATGCAATTGACGGGCAACACACATCACTGGTGGTTATCTGAGGAGAGACGGCTCGGACCAGACCGAGTCACTTGGGAGGAGTTCTCCAAACTCTTTCAGGAGATGTACATTCCAGCTATCGCTCGATCAGAACTGCGGGACAAGTTCAATCGCCTCATTCAGGATACTATGACGGTGGAAGAGTACAACGCAGATTTCATTCGTCTGAGTCGCTTCGCCCTACCTTAATTCCGACAGAAGAAGAGAAGGCTGAGAAGTTCTTTGATGGACTAAACTTTGAGTAACAAAAACTAATTGGATCCGTTGCACCTATATCTTACTCGGACGTCCTTGCTGCAGATCGACGCATGGAGCGCGTCACTAGGAGAGAGACCAGTCTGAAGCGGCCTTCCACATCAGTACCAGCCAGAGCACCACAAGAAGAAGCTGCAAAGAGACCTCACCTACACCAACAGCAGAAAGCTTCTACACCACAAGTAATAGTCCTATCTACTTGTCACTACTGTGGCAAAGCAGGCCATCTCGCCAAGGAATGCCGACGCAGATTAGGATTGTCTTTAGCATGCGGATTCCGTCAGCATTCGGTAAGGGATTACCCTGAACGTCGAGAAGGAGCACCAATAAGAAACCAACAAGCTCTACCAGCACCCGAACCAAGGCCACCCTTGGCACCTCGAGCAGCACTCTTCCAGCAGGCCCAGCAACAGCAGAGGGCACCACTTTAAGGACGCGGACAAGTTTTCGCAATGACTTTGGGAGACGCACAAAATCATGGAGTAGCTAATGCGAGTAAGTTTTCGTGGTTTTCTGTTTCTAGATTTGTTTTATCTCGTGCCTATTGGTTCGTGACCCTAGCCATAACCTAGTAATTTTAAACTTGCTAATAATTGATAACCTAGTGATAACCTAGTATGTTTTTATAAAGGATAAACTGGTTTTCTAAAAACTATAATTTTCTAGATTTCTTTCATTCGGGAAATTTTATAACTTTTAATTCTTAGGAAAATAATTTTTCCCTATGTGTTTTAAACCCTCAACCTTGACTCTTCTTAATCGTGATGTGCTTCGAACAAAATTTGCAGCCGTGTCATCTCTGTTGACCAGTTATTCTTTGATTGCGAGGACGCAATCCTCTTAAGGTGGGTAGATTGTAAATCCCCTGATTTTTCAGAAATTTTTGAAATGGATTTTTCATAATTTTCTGGAATTTTTTGGGATTTTTAATTAATTAAACTAAGGTATTTTGATTATTAAAGAATTTTTAAATAATGTTAATTAATATTAAAATATTATGAAAATAATGTTTTCTGGTGTAAAATGAAAAATTAGACATAAGATAATTTTTCGGAAATTTATTGGACCCCGAAAGCATTTTTAAAACCCTAAAAACCAAGTTTTAAAATAAACCAATTAATCCATGAAATAAACCCAGTTTATTTGAAATAAACCAAACCAACTCGAACCGGATCCGGTTCAATTGAACCGAACCCAGACCTGCGGGTCGGATCCGGGTCTAACCCGTCGACCCGAAACCCTCAGACCCGAACCCTCATTTATAGCCTTAGCAGATCGGGCCGGATCCGCCGCCCGACCTGACCCGGCTCTGCCCGACCCGAAACCCTTTCACCTTCCCCCGACTGTGGCGATTCCCGGCCGCCGCCCTCCGCCGTTTCACCTCCCTGGCGCCGCTCCGGCTACCCGCAACGGCCGCCGCTCCGGCTACCCGCAACGGCCGTCGCTCCGCTGCCCCGACCCCTCACTCCGCCTCCCGCACCGGCCGCCCGTCCACCTCCCTCTCCGCCTCTATAAAACCCCTCCTCCTTCGCCCATCTCCCCGTTGTCTCCACCCTCTCCCGTCTCAGCTCCGCCCGCTCGACTCGTCTTCCCCGACGAGCAGCCTCCAGCCTCCGCGAGCAGCGTCCCAAGCCGACCTCGCCACCGCCTTTCCCCTTTCCTCCTCCTCCCTGCTCCTCCGTCCTCGCCGGCTATAACCCCGCAGCCGTCCAGCAGCTCCTCGAGCTCCTCCAGCGCCGTGCCCAGCCCGATCCCGCAGCAGCTCCGGTGAGCTCGCCTCCGCCTGAGCCGTCCCTGCCTCGCCGTCCTCCACCTACCCCGGTGGCAGCCCCAGCCCCGGGGAAGCCCTAGCCGCCGAAAACCTAACCCTAGCCCGCACACAGGACACTGTGTCGTGTCGTGTCAAGACTACTCGCGGACACGGAAATTTCGATTTTCACGTAGCCTTGTTCAGGTAACCCATTCTCTCTCCTCATTGCTCCGTTTTCTGTCCCGTCTGTTGTGACGCGTAGGCTGCATGACCCTCTCGATGCCCGTGCAACCCGTTCGGTGCGTCGCGTCCTGTGGTGATCGCAAACCGTGATCCAAAAATAGGAAAATAATACCCCATTTTCTCCCGAAACTGAGTGCGCCCCGCCAAACGGGACGACTTGGTCGCGTGCGGTCTTCACCGAAAGGTGCGCACCGTTGATACGGACGTGCGAGAATTCGCAGAAGTTGATTTGGATGTGCGTGCACACCGAAATTAACGTGTATCCGCCGACAATGCCCCGTATTCGCCTGTTCTGGATCTCGTTGTAACTTAGTGTACACACGTCGGATCGAAACGAAACTTACGTCATCGGACTCGTAGCATTACGCTGGTCCTGTGACCCAAGTTTGGTTCGATTCTGAGAATGTTGACAAAATTGCGTATCGTGGGCCCCACGGCTCCACTTGGCGGGCGATTTTGTGATCGGCTCATCGGAATCCAATTCTGAAAGTTTTATTGGGTTCGTATTATCGTTTTGTACCTGTTGACACTAAGTTTGACAGATTTAGAGACCATTGGTTCTGACATGTTTTTCGGTACGAAGCGACCCACATGTGGACCCCGCTTTGACCAGAAACTGTCATTTTTGCCCCTGTGTCCAAATTGGACTCAAGGACAGGCGTTTCTAGCTATTTGATATTTTTTGAATCTGATGGTGATGTTTATTTCAGCAACCAGAGCAGCACCTGCAATTCCTACTGAGGTCAGAGCTACAGTTGGAGCCAGAACCCCAGGCAAGTGTACCTTGCCAAAACTTGCAGTTCTTATTACATATTTCTTTGTCTTATTTATATCTTGTACATGCTTAAACCTAGGACCGTGTGACTTACTTAGCGTCCGATTAATATTCGGATGCCAACATCGTACGGGAGTTGTGTAAGGTCACCTAGAGATGGATATCGTGACCCTTTACATTCTCGTACTTGCCATATCAAGTATGTTATACCCAGAACACCTGACACTAATCATGAGACAGAATCTTACTGAAATATTCAAGGTGATTCTGTATAGGTTACAGGATTTGTGACATAGACATTATATTCATAACTAATTATATGACTTGTTGCATTAGTTTTGATCTTGCGTGACATGTACATCGTGAACTGTGACGTGAGATTACATTGGGTGGGGAGAGTATTACCATATCAAAGGCTGATTATATTATATTGTCATATGGAGGTGTCTTAGTCTCTGACACAGAGCTTTGGCACAAGTTCTGGCCCTTCGAGAGAATACTGCTATAGGTTTCTCCGACACTGATCCTATAGTAGTCTCAGCCCGAGTATGATTAAAACTCTCACTTGTATATCACTTAGCTGATTATATATTTACCCTATTGTTTCATTTATTGCTGTACTGTATTTAATTTGGCATAAGTTATTTTGTACCTTGCTATGTCCCCTGAGGACCTGGATCTGGATTATGTCCCCAGGATTAGCAGAGGATATCTATCCTGAGGTGTACGGAATAGGAGCACTTCTCGGAACAGTACCAGAACCTGAGGACGAGGTGATCGCTGAGGATTTTTTCTGAACATCTGCTTCTTCTATGCTCAGTTTTAATGGCAATTAAACTCTTATAATTCTTGTTAAGTGAACAATTGTAACAGACTTAATATCGGATTGTTCCCCAATTTTATTTACTTGTGACTGGATGATGTTTATTTCCTTTTGTTGATATTGCTGTATTTATTCTGTGGATGAGATTAGTAAACCCTGATCGTTGTAATACAGCTTAAGTATGCCCCGATGGATCCATTAAATTGGGTTTGTCCATCGGTGTGTGCTGCTGGCCATTGCCACGTGTCTAATTCCTTGATATTTTGGGACTGGGGCGTGACATTATAATCTTATTTTATTATTAAACCCTAATTTTGGTCCAAAAAAGTCAACTTTACGGATTTGTGATCCGTGGCACGCAAATCGAGATAATCCGTTAACCAAAAAGTCAACTAACTCAAATCCTTGATTTGTGTGTAGAATTCTATAGATTTTAGTGCTACATGAACACCGGAATCGATGGTTTCATAAAATCACAAGTCGGAAAAGAGTTATGTCCACAAGGGTGCACAGATGATAATTTTCGGTAGTTTCCTATTTACGTCTACGTTGCACAAATTTTACAGTAAATTAAAATTACATGTTAAATTCTGAAAATATTATTTTATGTAAATTCATCATGTCAACTTTTCAAAACTTTAAACGGTTCATAATTTCGAATTCGGGATCTCCCAAAATCTTGAAAATACCAAAATGCGTATGATTTCGGACAACTGTACTTTTAAAATTTTTTTAAAAATTAGGTTCATAAATTATTAAAATAATTTATATATTCAGAAAACTAACCTTGATATGGTTCTAACAAAAAAACTACTAGAAAATGAGGCTGAATTTATGACGAATTTTGACTATTTTTGGACGAAAAAGAGAGAAATTTAGGAAAAAAAATGAAGGATGAGGTATTTATAATGGTGGACACTACTTAATTGAATACGACTAGGATTGGCTAATTTGGATAGGATTATGATAAGTTCAAATAAGGATAGGATATGCATGAAGTTGCTTTCCTAGTAGGCTCAGGATTTGAATTAATTTAAAATAGAGTTTGAGTTTATCTCAATAATTTATAATCTTAAATAGAATTAAAGATAATATAAATAATTTATATATAATCTTATTAATATCTATTTACACTAAATTAGTATCTATCTAATATTAAGACCATATATATCCAAATAAATCCTAAATAATTTCAAAAATCCAAATAAATTTCTTAAAATTCTAAATAAATTATAGAGAAATATAATTTAATATTTTAACCTAAAATAAATATTTGGTAGGAACAATATGCAAGTATCGTCTCATAGTGAATCATGGAAGTTCTAGAAATTTATGTTCCCTATGTTTTAATTACCTAAAAATTCTAGAAAAATCTTCAAAAATCTAAAATAGCCTAAAAATAATTCTAAATAAATATTTACATAAGTAAATATACTAAGAAATTTATTTTCTAATTAACTAAGAGAATACTCTAAAGTAATTCAATATTTAAAATAATCTATAATAAATATAATAATATAAATACACACAAAATACCTATTTTGGGTGAGGGGGTTTACAATATTGTACGGATCGTGCCTCAAGGAAAGACTCGGCGACAGAGTCGAGAGGGGCCTTTCCTTTGCGCTGGTTTTCTTGTCGTTTTCGATGCCACTTGGTTGTTTTCTTGTTGGTTTTGTGACTTGCTTTTTCTTGGACGATTTTAATAAATTTTATTGCTTTCGTTCGTAGGATTTCGTATTTCATATTTAACCTTTGGAGACCGAAGCAGGAGATATTGATCAGTTGTTGGTGCGTGCAGGTGATCGGGTAGGCGACGCGGAAGTGGAGTCTTGAAGATCCCCCCTTTTCTCCCCTAGTTCACCAACTTGTGAGTGGCTTTACTTCGATTAGGTCCCTTCTTCCAAGTCTCTATTCTAAATAGATTGACTCATTTGTGCATTCCGATCAAACGATACCAAAACAATAAAATTGAGTCAAAATAAAGAAGAAGTAGACTTGAAACACTAATAATGCTTGTCGCACAAAATTTTAAACGATCATATTGATGCGTGCATGTCCGTTATACACATAACTATTTCGTGTCAGTTGTAGTTATTTAATCATTTATCTATAACTGTTCAAGGTATGGTGCAAAGAAAAATGGGATCATTGTGCAAGTAGCCTAGACTATGGAAAATACATGAAGTTTATTTACTTATATTGCTTGAATATGTGTTTCAATTGCTAACTTAAGTTGTTTTGGGAGGTATGGTCTTGGACAACTTGTATACAAGGGATGTCGTTATACGAACGGTCGCCGGGGCACTGTGACTGCTTCGACCCGGGTAGAACAAATTGCTAGTAGTCTCTGTGTCCCTGCCATCATGACACACCCCTACCTCCAAAAAGAATACCAGTATCAGGAGGCAACGGGTCGACGCCGCTCTTGACAAACCCCTCAACAAGATAGCCAGCAACCCTCGGCATCTTCTTTCATAAAATAAGGAATAGTCGAGAGACAAAAGTTCTCTCTCCTCTCTAGTCTTCCTATTTATAGGATCCTAGGGCGCATGAGAAGATCGAGACGATGAACCAGGCAGCTATGAGGATGAACCTGATGCCTCGATTTGTGTGATCCTTATTTATCTACTCAAAAACTATCGTTGATTCTGAATCCCCAAAAAGAAATCTCCTCAGATATTGAGTCAAATCTTGACATTTAAGGATTTGACAGCCTGATAGAAGCGCCTATGCGGCAACGTGCCTATGCGGTATGTCACTCAGATGCATCCCAAGGTCTTCTCCTCCATGCTTCTTTTTCAAAGTATTCCAAATTTATTAGTTTGAAAACATTGAAGGGTCTTATAGAAGCATAAAAAATATAAATCCATGCATCCAACAAACAAGAGCCCCAAGATCAACTTAGAAGAAATTAGGTCGCATAATGACTATGCGGCCAAAAAAGCAGCTACCATACGCCAACAATAATCAAAGGTCCGGCGTCGCAGCGATCAAGTGCCCAGCACCATAATGATCCAGTGTCATGCGCCGACCCCTTCATAACTAGTATTCACGTGTGCCATCAGTGCCATGCGCTACTAAGTAACTAGTTTTCTCATAAGCCAGCAGTGTTATGCCCAACTAAGTAACTAGTGTCTGCATGCCATACGTCACTACTCCCTCAAGCATCATTGTGCCCCAATATTGGCTACATAAAGGCCTGACATAAATATTATGTCTGACACAGAATCCTGACAGAAAGGACTTTATGAACACCTCCAAAGATGTGAGAACGCTAAACGACAGAACCTCACATCAACATAAAATTTACTCCTGACAGGCGTGCAGTGCCACGTGTACGAGACCACATGCATCCCAGACCCCATGCGTTCCATGTGTCTCTGGCCCCATGCATTCTAGACTCCATGCGTTACATGCATCTCTAGCCCGATGCGTTCCAGAGTCTATATGTTCCATGCGTCCTATGCATCCCAGACTCCATGCGTTCAACATGGCAGGGTTCCTTGAGATAAAATATTTCTGTTGCGATTGAAGTTATTCTCTCTAACTAAATGAAGGGCGTGTGTCAAGCTGACCAAGTCACATAAACAAATGATGAGAACCGCCATGATCTTCAGCAACAACAAATCGCAACAAACGTCTACATGGCAGCTCTTCTTGGACTCAACTACATCCTGTTAAGAATGTATACGTGGCTGCTTGCCCATAACATGCGCCTACAGTTGCAACCGTATTCTGTTGATGGAGCCACCTGCGGCCACCAAACAGAAGGCTATACGGCTGTAACCACCCTAAATTTTCTAATTAATAAAATAATATATGTATATATAAATACGCGGTTTTGTAAGAATAGTGATAGATGAGGGTGACCCCTACTACATTAGTATATTAGAAATTAGAATTTCTCGTAATAAATAAAATAATTTTTGGTATTACAGAATAATAATAATAATAATAATAATAATAATAATAATAATAATTCTAGTATTAATAATAAATAAAATAAAATAAAGTAAAACATAATAATAAATAAGTTAGTTGTTAAAAAAATATAAAATAAATGTAATCTAAATAAAGAAAGTATTAGTAAAGAAAAGAAAAAAGAAAAAAGAAAAAACAAGAGCACTTGCTAGTGCTACTAACAAAATTAGCAGCAGCATAGACTTTCACCCCCGCCCCTTAAACGTGGAACACAACAGCATACCAACCCAACCCATAACTTCCTTCTATCGGGATATCGGAGCAGCGACCCATCTTCCCCACCGCCGTCGACCCTCGACCGCCTCCCAATGTTGTCGTCGTCGACCGCCTGGACGCCGCTTCGCTGCAATCGATCGCCGCGAACTCGTCTTTCCGATTAACTCGACCAAGATACCCACCTTCAACAACAGATTTTTCTCTCTATACTTGGTTAATTTTTGATCTGTAAACTCCTATGCACAGACCACATGATCTAATTTATGATTGTGTAAATTCTTAGAATGAAACTTGATTAAATCGAGATGATAATTCTCCTCCAAAAATCTGAAAACTGCTTTTATATGAATATACATATTTGACAAAATTTACAATCAAGCACCCAGTTTTGGAAGGCAGATTTCTCCCAATTTGTTCAACAAAAAATTCAAAATTCTTTTTCTAACAGGGAGTCCATATAACCTTGATCGCAACGAAGTAATTACTTTAGAAAATTACCCATTAATTGCTGATGGAAAACTGTGTCCAAAAATCCAAACAACTTGTTTTAAAAAATATTTAAAATTTGTGATACGGAGTGTGTTTCGACAAACCGGACCACCACGTCATATACCAGTTGTTCCTAAAGGAGTGTATAGTATACCCTGACGTGTGGGCTTTCGCAGAAGTTGATTCGGACGTGTGTGCACGTCGAAATCAACGCGTATCCGTAAAAAATTTCCCATATCTGCGTTACGCAAAATTCCTAATTAGTTTGTGCACGCACGTCAGAATGAGACAAAACTTACGCCATTCGACTCGTAGTATCATGATGGTCTCGTGGCTCAAGTTTTTCGCAATTCTGAGATAGTTGACCGAGCCGCCTATTTGCGGGCCCATAGGTTGACTTGAAGGGTAAAATTTTCATCGGCTTACCGGAATCCAAAACTGGACATATCATTGAGTTCGTATCGATATTTAGGATTTGTTTGACCTATAATTTATCCAATTTAGAGACTTTTACCCCTGGCGCGTATTTTGGTGTAAAGTGGGCCATACAAAGATCCCGCTTTGACCAAAATTATTGTTTTGCTTCTGTGTCCAAATTGGATGAAAGGGTAGTATTTATTAGCTATCTTGCTAATTTTGGGAACGTTGATGATATTTATTTCAGCATTAGAGACGTTCAGTCAGAGGTAGTGGGTTTTTATACTCTTACTTGACACCTGGGCGTTTGTGTTACGCAGCTTTCCTGCCAGGCAAGTATACCTTACCATTGTACTGTGATTTATATTCTATATGGCGCATGCATTTTATTTCTGTTATTTAGTTCATATATTTTAACTGCTATATAAACTGCGGGTCCAAGAATAACTTGGGAGCAACGACAGTAGCATCGTATTTTGTCTTTATTATATATTATTCATGTTGATCTAGTTTTATGAGACCAACCCATTATCATGAGGCCTTCTTATATTTCATTGGCCGTGACACAATTGTTACACGAGTGTGAGTCTCATGTAGGACACGTACTTGCGTGACGGGCTGGCTACCTGTGCGTATAAGACGTGCGACGGATAGGGATAACTGCTGATAGAATTGCATGATTAAAAGCATTGGCAGTCATTGGAGGTGTCATCGTGTCATGGGTATGGCATGAATAGAGCATAGAGTGCGAAGAACAACAAGTAAGACGTTTGGGCTCCTTTGCACTTTTTCTTATCTAACCCGTACGCTCCGCCGGAGATGTGTGGTCAGATGACCCATATAATATATATCTACAGGCGGTCTCTGACGTTAAAAAGACGTCATGCTTTTTAGGCCCCTGATTCTCTGAGAGAATCATGCCAATACAATTATTAGCCACATAGCCCACGTGTTAAAAAGTTTTTTTCAAAGTGCATTCACATAAACGGTCAGGCGACCCTTGGATGTTTATTTTTCAGTACTTTATTGGCATGATATTTCTGTATCTTGTTATGTTCCTCTGAGGACCTGGTCCACTTTCAGGTATAGACGGGCAGGATTATTCGCAGGAGTACAGACCCGGACTTGACGCTTCGTACCAGATTGAGGAGGTCTTACCTTCAGAGTACTACTGATTCTTTGCAACTGATGGATATTTTAGTTGTTATTCTTTTATTGACATTTATCTTATATTGGAGTTTTGATCTCTTCTCTCATTTAGTTTTTGGTATAGTCGATTGGTAGTAGATTTGTTTTCACCCGACTATCATTCTTTGATACTTCATATTTGAGATTCAGTTATTTATTTCATATTTTTTTATTTGTGCTGTGGATGAAATATAGATTGTGTGTGACTTGTGTCGACAGTATATTACCACTTGTGGATTTGATATTCATATACAGCGTACGTATGTATTACGATCTTCCAACACATTGGAGTTATCGTATATATACGGCTGGCATGTTACGTATTTCTAGTTCTACGAGATAGAAGAGAGCATCTGCATTCCCTCATCGGACCATCAATGGAGTAAAAGAGTCGCTGCAGTACTCAATCTCCATCATCACATTACCCAGATCAAAAATATTGTACTTAGATTTTCTGTCTAGGATTTCTTTGTACTATTTTTGTTTGTTATTAAACGAAGGTTTCCCAAACTCACTTCAATTGTAAACAGGGGTCTTAGAAATTACTACAACCGTCAGTGGGGTCGTGGCCTGTTGGTTACGATGAGGGGCTCCCATGAGGATGGACACGGGTCGAATCTCCCCTTGGGAACTTAGTTCCTAACCCAATGGAAATGACATATAAAAAAAAATCACTATAACCTTTATGGGACTTCTAAGCAAATAAAAAGATTTACTGTACTTATTTAAGAATATGATTGATCCGAGGGACTTGTATAAAAAACCCAGGAAGTTAACGCTAAAAATATCTATATAAATTAGAAATAAAAGAAAAAAGAAATGGTATAGAAAACTGCCAAGTAAACTGTTATAAATTAAAATCAGTAGAAAAATAAAACATATTAGTATTGTGATCTTCAAATACTTCAAAATATCCATAAACAAAGAAAATTAATACTGAGATTTGTTACTATCTATAACTAAATTAATTTATTATAGATTTGTATGATTGTGATCCAAAATTTTGTTACTAAGTTTAGACCAGTTCAAATTTAAATTTCACAACCTAATCCCCACAATCTAGTTACCCGATACATATTCTACTTAATTCCCAGCCCATTATCGTTACTGTTAATATTTATTAGTGTTTAAATTTTGTTTTTAAGTTTTCATCAAAAAGGAATATTTAGAAATAAAATATTTATGCCAAGCGATTCAATCACTTTTTGTGAGGATCAATCCTTTACAAACTTATTTCTTGGTTAAAAAAGAATAAAGAAGCACAAGTTAGATGTTTTCCACATGCTTTTCAAATGTTAGGCACAGTTGCATATGGATGTCACATTTCCCTTGTGTCATCAAAATGTTAATATAAAGAAATTAATTACTACAAATAACTTATTATTCTTTATTGGCTAAATTACAACTTGATACCCTCAATTATTCTAAATGTTCAACTTGATAGTCTCAACTTTGATAGGTGCTAACTTAATACCCTCAACTATATAATAATTTTCATGTTAATACCCAAATTTTAAAAAAAAGATAAAACTATCCCTCCCTCCCCCCTCTCTCTTCGACAGCTGTCATAGTTGTCTCAAACATTATTCCATTATTATTATTATTATTGTTGTTGTTGTTGTTGTTGTTATTATTATTATTATTATTATTATTATTATTATTATTATTATTATTATTATTATTATTGTTGTTGTTGTTATTGTTGTTAAAAAAATCTTTCGATAAGTTGTGCAAAATTTCCTTTTAGCACTATAATATTTCAAACTTCCAAAATTTTCAATTTCATAATAATATTTATTTTTGTATAAATATTTATTATTATTTTTAGATGCTTCTTTAAGCATCCACTTGATTTTTGAATTATTATTGGCTAATTAGTTAGCATTAAACAAGTTAGTTTAGTGTTAAGAGTTATGGTTTAAGCTTAAGCATCCCTTAAGTATATATCACTATTCATAAATGCCACATACCCCCCCCCCCTTCCTCATAAATGCCCCATAACCCCTCCATGGAGTGGCTGGCCTCCCCTCCCTTTGTACACTATGCTCTAAGGGGATGGGTCACTAGGTAACAAACTTGTCCTTGGTGAATTGTTTAAGCTAGCCCTTTTGAATATATACACCACGTATAACTCATTTCTCTCCCCCTTCCACTCCTCACCACTCCACACTTCAAACCCTCATTTTTGGAGCTTCAAGGCAACCTAGGCAAGTCCTCCCAACCATATTTTATTTATGTTATTTTCCTATACAAGTTGTAGAAACTATGATATAGGTGTAATCTCTAAAGTAGAACATGTTCTGGAATTTTTGTGCAGTATGTGTGACTTGGTGTTTTCACTTAGCAAATCTTGTTAAAACCAAATTATGTCTAAAAGAATTTTGTTAAGAACTCAAAGAGATTTCCATAAATTTATATATAATAGCACTTGGAATTATATGCTAGGAGTTATGATCTATGCAACACATAGTTCACGAGCTGTAAACTGTCCTGACTGTGCAATCTTTTTGTGTTGTTATTTTCACTTAGCAAAACTTGTTAAAACCTAATTATGTCTAAATAGATTTTGCTAAGAACTCAAAGATTTTTCCAAAAATGTATGATATGATGGTATTTGAAGTCATATGTTAGGAATTATGATCCGTGCAACACATGTGTACTAAACTGTGAAGGATGCTGGAATTTTTTGTGCTATATTTTTGTGACATTATTTTCGCCTAGTAAACTTTATTAAAATAGATTTTTATCTAAAAGAATTATATGGGGGATTCAATAATATTTCCAAAATTGTAGGATATGAGTGATTTGGATTCATATACTAAGAATTATAGACCTCGTAACATAGATGTTACAAACTGTGAATAATTCTAGGAGGTAGCTGTGTATTATTTTTGTAGGCTTGTTTTCACTTAATAAACCTTGTCAAAACCTATTTATGTATAAAATGATTTTGTGGAGGACTCTTTGAGATTTCCAAAAATGTATTATATGATGGTATTTGGATTTGTATGCTAGTAGTTACATGTTGCGTAACGTAGGTGTTACATACTGAATTTTTTGTAAGTTTCAGATTTGACCTAATCTAGAAGTTTACTATAGTATATTTTACCCTAATCCTAGGAGGTATATATATTGACTAGATATGAACTTTCGACAACCCTAAAATGTCTAGAGATTGAACTATCAAAGACTTGGACTCGAGGGACATGTACTTAAAAACACGTAAGCTATTAGTATGGAAATCAATCTATTCTTATTCTTGGAATATCATGTTGACTTGTGTTTCCATATTTTATGACTTTTGACTCATAAAAAGAATCAAGTATTATTCCAAAGATTAGGAATTTTCTGTTGAGTAATATTTGTATCCTTGTGATACAAAACAAGATCCATACCTGAGCCGGAAAACACAGTTACAAATAGATTTAGGATTGTTTGTGAATGTAGATTAGAGCATTGGATGGGGGAGAAAAATTTGGATTACATAATATAAATATTTTGGCAATATAATTAATTAAAAGATGATCAGTATCTGTAGCTCCTTTGCAAGGCCTTGCGTTGTGAGTGGGTGAATGCTTAGATCACCTACCTAACCTGAATCTTATGAATCTGTAAATATTTACTCTAATTTGATAAAAAGTCAAATTTTATATTAATATATATATATATATATATATATATATATATATATATATATATTGCTCCCGAAGAGGAGTGGCCGGACTACTAAGCACCATGCCTACCAGTCACAACCTGATCCCTGGTAACGAGATTATTGTCGAGATAATGGAACGAGGTCTAAATAATGTTCTCCAAATTTTTATTATCATATAGGAGAAATTGTGTTATGATTGTTTAGTGATTTCTAGGAAATAGGAAAAAGTTTGGACACGGATAAATCATTAGACTTAAGATCGCCATAGAGTACCGTTTAATTAATATTATACCTTATACTTGAAGCTTATTCCAAATCTATTTCTTCTTTGAACTAGTTCTTAATTTTAAATAATCATACTATCTTTTTTATTTCAACTTTCTTGAACCGGGGACTTGCATGTCTTTGATGACCTAGATTTTGTCCACTAGATGAAGGCTTGGCTGAGGATGATGTACTCCCCTTATATAATATGGATGAGACCGAAGTATAGAGAACGTTGAGGGTAGAACAAGAAGTTTCATTTTGTGTTTATGTATAATTTTTGTAATTAATCTCCATGGAAGACAGACATATGGTTGTAAAATTAGTTAGTAGCATATACCTTATCTTTTGGGATGACAGAACTTGGACTTATGTTATTGTAAATTATAAATGTTCAGATGTTGTGTTCGAAATTATCTTTTATCTTATCATGATTTAGTATTGCCTATACTCTTATCCTAAAACCATACATGAGAAAATCGTGTTTTAAATATATGTACCTTACTTAGCACGTAGCCTGGGATGTTAGTTACGTTCTCGACTCACCCTATTTTGGGAGCGGGACGTGACAGGAGCCCCCCCACCTCTCTCTCCGGCGCCAACGACCAGAGGGGGGATGGAGGTGCAGCAGTAGCGAGGGCGGAGTAGCAATACGGGCGTACGGCTCAGGCGGGCACGCACGAGCGACGGCGGGCGTACGGCTCAAGCGGGCAAGCACGGGAAGACAGGTGCAGCAGCAGTAGTAGCGGCGCGAGCAGCAGCAATTGCGGCAAGCGCAGTGGGGGCGGCGGGGACAGGGCGGCGCCGGCGGCGTAGTATCGCCGGGGCGGGAGGGGGTGTCGCTGGGACCCCGGGGGGAGGTAGCCGGGATGGGAGTAGAGGGTCGTCGTTGTGGGAGGAGAGGGTCGCCGTGTTGGGAAGGAGGGACAATTTCGTCTATTTTTTTCAGTGTATCAAGTTAGCATATATCAAAGCTGGGGGTATCAAGTTGAACATTTGGAATAGTTGAGGGTATCAAGTTGTAATTTAGCCTTCTTTATTCTTAAAATACTTTTTGCATTTCATATGAGACAATCATAAACATTATATTGGAAAAAAGCTAAAGTTTTCTCCATCACATTACAATGAATTTGGATTCCATGACACTAATATCATGTGTTACCTGGTACAACTGGTGCAAATAGGAAAGCATACAAGAACAACACAACAGGAGAAATTGGTTAGCCGCAAGAATATCTTTACAACTATGTTCTATCTATCCTTGAATGACACTTATCAGAATTCTACTTTTCAGTTCTTTGAAAGCCTCTCTTTTATTAGTGCCTGCTTGACTTAAGAAAATTCCACAACCATTTAATACATAATAAGAAATTGTTAATTTCCAACGTTACAGAGATTGTTCAAATGATTACTACTCTTAATGGTCTTACGTAATCAGAATACAAACTAACTTTAAAGAAAAGAAAGTTTGCAAAAGGTTGTAGCAATCACAATTGCTACAAATGTAAACACAACAAAGAACATAAGGAAGAATATAGAACAAAAAATCTAAACCTCGCTGGGGTGATAAAGATCATCGTTGCTCAAAACAAGATTCGATCATATTCGTCGATCTACTCTAAGGAACCAGCAAGTTCAGATTAAAGAACTTCTGGAACGCTCTTGTCACTCTTGCTTGGATGAAGACTGGACTCCTTCTAAGGACAACACTTCCTTGATTCTGAATAACTGCTGCTAAGGTCTCTTTTACAGTATACACACTCTGTTTTAGCACTTGTTGTTTTTCAAGATAATCCCCCTTGGAAGAACACAATGTGTATATATAGGAGAACTCCTTAGTAGCCCATTCCCTTAGTGGGCACTACATACGGAGATAATGCCTACTAAGTAGAGACGGTTGACGCTATTACCACCACTTATTGTGGAGAAACTATCCATTAATTAAGGCAGTTAATGCCCATTACCTCCCACTAACCGAGAAGATAATGACCACGAATGAATGACGGTTACTGCCACGTCCAGTGCTACATTGAACCACATTTTTTTGCGAAAGTAGTTACCCAGCAAAAATGCAGCATCCACGCGAAAGCCCGTGTAGTTCCGCTGGACCACTGCACTGCTGCAACCGCACAGCACCTGCACGATAACTCGGGCAGAACGCGCACAACGACGTAAAAACTCATGCTAAAAACGAGCACAATCTCACGTCCGATGCGTACGTGCGAAGTGAAAAAAACAAAAAGAGTGACAAAACATAAGGGAAATCCCAAAAAGAGTCGCCAAACCCGAGCCCGAGTCGCTAAGTCCCTACGTGACTTAGCTCCTAAGAAAAATCCCAAAAAGAGTGACAAAACATAAATGTATCTTTGAGAATTTGAACCTTGCACCACTAGAAAAATATGACCATCATGATAGCCATATGGGTCACCACACACCCCTTGTGCACATGTCAATACAAGGCAAAGCCTTATATTAAAATATCCACTTGGGGTTCCCAACGATGTGGAACTAAAACTAGTGCTAACAAGTCAAAAAAAATTCAACAAAAATATATCACATTCAAATGACAAAGCAAACAATTATTCCATTTAATGTAGGCCAGTGGAAACTCAAAAATCTATATCTATATCTATATTTATACTACTATATAATAAGAAAAGTAAGCTTCACCGTGAAAGTTTTATTCCAAAGATGCCCTTATCTATATTTACTAATTAAAACTGTTCACTAAATTTAGCATGGTAGTTAGGTAATTAGGTACGGAAGAAAAAAAAAGAAGGGATTATTGTTTGCTCTTCCCAAGTATTATGAAATACGTTTAAGGTACGTGCATATATACTAGTTACTATATAATAATAAAATTAAGTCTTCACCGTGAAATTTTTTATTCCAAAAATGCCCTAATCTATATTTACTAATTAAAATTATTTATTAAATTTAACATGGATAGATAATTGTGTATAGAAAAAAGAAAGGAATTGATGTTTGTTCTTCCCAAGTAATAAAAACATAAGGGACTTAGCTCTTCTCACTTAGTAAAAAAATAAAAAAAAACTATGGTACTTCCAAGTAGTATGAAATACGTGTAATGAACGTGCACATATACTAGTTGAACTTAAAGAAGAAACACGATAGTATGCATCTTATTCGTGGAAGAAAAGCATAGGAAGGCTATGATTACGCAATGACTAGATACATCAGTAGTCTACTTGCGGTCAGAATAATTTTATTAGATATGTCGAAAGTACGAGAAATTAATCAATGGACTGGACTCACCACGTGGCAGTAGTGAACTGTGACGTGACCCGGTCCAATGGTATAATGAAACATGGTTCTTAAATTCTATCGGAAAAAGGAGAATTAACTTCTCCGTTTTCTTCCTCTAATTTAGTCTTACGCGGAAGTCTTACATGTAATTCAATTTTTATCACTAAAATATTACCTATGTGTCATTATATTATTGGACCGATTCATTATTCCCACTGCCGCGTGATGAGTTCGGTCCACTGAATAATTTCTCTGAAAATACAAACTAACTAACATTTATGTCACAGTTCCAGGGTTGAGGGTGCCAAAAGTAACATCTGACAGGGGTTCTTTGGTATTGTACAAGAAGAAGTAAAAGGTTTAGATCCTCATAAACTTTTGCGATAAACCTACTTTTTTGATCAAACTTGATTCAATTGTCAGTCGTAAAGGCAGCCAAGTATTGTTTCACAGAAATTGTAGCTGAAATATAAAGAACACTAATAAGGCCTTCGTCACAAAAATCATTTACTGCTTAATTTTGAGTGTTATCGAGGAGGACCATGGGCTTTATTGTTGTTGCAGTGTTTCAAAACAAGCTCATACAAACTGACACACAAATCCAAGCATTCGCTACCAATCTCCCTGCCGTACAAGAGGGGATTTACACAAAATATATGCATGAATCCTCAAATTGTCTATATGCCACAAAAAGAGGTTCAACTATTATATAGATTAGCAGGAAATAAAATTTGCAAAGGTTAGTTGACAGATATTCTTATACTACTGCAGCAACACTAGTCAGAAAATTCCAATAAAAGCAGCATATAAGCAAAATTTTCACCACCAAACCATTTCTGATTCTTCAACTCCACAAGACAGAAACTAAACAACCTAAATTAACCAAGCAAATAAAGTTAATTTTGTTATATCCACCTTCAAATTCTTAGATGGGATAAGCAGAAACAGCTTACAAGCAAATGCATGTACTTTTGATCCAATGTATTACCACATGGAAAGGCAGAAAATAATATGTTCTTCAGGCGCGGCCACCATGCGGCAACTCTTCCCCATGAAAGCGAAAGACCTACTGGCGCTCGATCTGTATAGTGACATGGCTGATATTGTACTCCCTGTTGATGTATCCTATCACGTTATCGAGTATGAGATCTGCATCTGCATCGGGGGTGATCGTCACATGACAAGCCAGTAGCACCTTTCCGACTGTTATGGCCCAAATATGTAGCTCATGAATGGCCACCACACCATCCATCTCGACGAGCCCCTTCTCAAGCCTTGTAGCATCAATCTCTCTCGGAGTGCTCTCCATCAACACCTCAAGTATGTTCCTCAGCATATTGATTGTAGTAACCAGTACAATGACAGAGAATACAAGTGTGCAACCAAGATCAATTACCTTCCATTCGGGCTTGTACCAGATGACGGCCCCTCCAATCATTACACCAATGCTCTGGATGGAGTCTCCCAGCACATGAAGGTATGCGCTATGAACATTAATATTCCGTTGCTTCTTCGGAACATCTTCAGAGTGTTCTACAAGAGGTTCATGCTCCTCATCGTGTTTTGTCTCCCCTGCATGATGGTGATGAGTCGTGATGCTGATGTCATGGGTGTGGCCATGTCCATGGTCATGTCCATGATGATCATGATTGTGAGTCTTACCATGGCCATGGTTGGACTCCCCATGACCATGGCTGTGTCCACTAGGGCCATGGCTGTGATCATGACCCAGCAAGACGGCCATAATGATGTTAACAACCAAACCGAAAGATGAGACTGCAAACATCAGGACGCCATCTACTTCCCCACTGTCGTGTATTAGCCTCTCAATAGCTTCATATACTAATATGCCGGCTAAAAGCCAGATAAGCTGAATGGAAACCAGAGCACCAAGTATCTCAATTCGGTAAAAACCATAGGACTGACGTGGATTTGCTTCCCATCCTGAAGCCCAAATGGAAAATAAGGAGATGGCAAAAGCCGCAACATCGGAAAGGAGATGGGCAGCATCTGTTAGGATTGCGAGGCTGTTTGCCTTGATTCCTCCAACAACTTCAACAGCCATAAATATGACGCAAAGGATGACTGCAATTAATAACTTCCTCATTGATGCATGCCTATCTTTTGAATCTCTAGAGTTCGACCCAGAATCAGACAGGCCACAAGTGCTGACTCTACAACTCTTGCTTCCACCTGTGCTTGACACCCCAGGCACATCTGAACTTATATCAATAACCTGTGTTTGTGTCTCCATCTGCAAAAGTAAATAATCCATTATGCATTATCATGCAAAGATTGAATTGTATAAAAAAAAAACTTTTTTTTTGTTATCTTATAATATTGCTATCAAGTGTTACTGAGGAGACAAATTATGTAATTGGCAGAATAAGGCCATAGCACATATTCGGTGTTAATACAGCGATCACATCAAAACGTAACAACTGTGAAGAAACACTCCAAAACTCATGGATATGTTCAATGTTAATACCAAATGCAATGTTATATATTTATATAATAACCATCAAATATGAATGCACCTCTACCAATGTTACCGGAATTCACCATATGGGTAGCGAACCGTGTACGGGAACACCGTTCGCTGGCGTACTGGTCCGTGGTTTCCACATACCGGTGACCTAAACTCGTGCAATTTAGTAACGATAGGAGGAGGGGGGGGGGGGGGGGGGGGGGGGGGGGGGTTGCATGTACTTCCTTTAGTTAATTTTCAATAAGAACTTATAAGACGTTGACTTGCTACTTCTTTTCGAAAAAAACATTTTGCAAATAATTAACTATTTGGTTTTAATTTTTAATATAATATATTATATTGCATATGCGCCCCGAAAAAACTGTTCCACATCCCAGTTCAACGTACCGCATTCCGGACCATCGTACCACGTTTCGGATAAGCATTCCGAAGAAGGGTGCCTACCCCCCAAGTACCGTTCACTGAAACACTTAGCGTTCCATGTAACCTTGACCTCAATTGTCTTGTTGCCGATAAATGTATATGTGATTTCCTGTAGCAGCAAATCTTACAACCCTCTACGTCTGGACTCTTTCCTATTATATATGTTCCTTAGATGCATTATTTTAATTTCTAACAATAGCGAGTTCTTCTTGTTGCTTGAGGTAGTTTTGTGGATCCCCACCCCGTTATTACCTACTTAGAGAAGGTATCTGACACCTATAAGCTCACAAAGTGTTAATATTAGAGTATGGTCGCAACAATTCCCCAAAATTTTGGGATACATGTTTTTATTGTTGTTGTTGGTTGCAACAACTAGGTCAATTCCTGTGGAAATTTCTTGAGTAGGGCATGATGGCCCACATCTATTCTCCTGAGAAGAGGCTTGGCAGCTCAGATGACTACAATATGTGCTATAAAGTATGGAAAAAGCATGAGAAAGGCAGAAGTAACAGAAGATATAAGAAACATTCAGAAAAGAAATTATCATGAATTCAAGAACTAAATTTAGCATTTAGTTATTTGAATAATAACTATTAACATCCCATATCAAATATGATGTCCTCTAAGTATGTAATCGCTCAATTGACTGATTGAGAACAAGTTGACTGCAAGGGATCATTCATATAAAAGAACTTGTAGCAGTTGAGAAGTTTCAAATAACTTGGACATATGATCGCAATCTGAACACATGTTAGAATACTATCGCTGACTGCAGATACCCAAATGGCCACTACCTAATTAGCCGGTCTTCTAGGTACTATTACAGAGGGTAAGAGGAGAAAGCTTCATGTATAGCACCTGCTCTTCACTATCTAACTTGGAGGGTGCTCAACTAAATGAAAACAATCATGGTCTTTTAGCTGTTATTCCTCGAAGTTCTCAAACAACGACAACGAAGATGAAGCTGAAGTTTGTTTCATTCGAGATCCTAATCGTAGACAGTGCATTCATTATGGCCCATTGCTCACATGGTAAAAGAATGCTACCAGTTTGTGCTCCATGGCCCCTTGCTCACATGGTAAAAGAATGCCCCCAGTTTTCAGCACGAAAAGTCATGGTAGTATATAGAACTGCACAATCTGAAACGTTACCAAACCATAGGTCTTTATGGAATACTCCTGATACACTCTAGGAGCCTATCCAGTTAAAGTGGTAGCAAAGCGGCCGAAACCGCTTTTTGGCTAGTCATCAAAAAGCAATAAAAAGCGGATCATGTTATTTCTAATATTACAAAAAGCAATAAAAAGCGGATCCTGTTATTTTTAATATTAATAATAATTCTACATAATAATATCCAATGGCTCTCTATCTCTCTTCCTCTATAATTTATTATTTTCCTCTACAACTTTTATTCTTCCCATACTCATATGTGTACATCCCAATAGCTGCTTTTATAGGAGAACAACCGACCTTGTCCAATTCTTATATGTAGCATTGATTTTGTTACACTTTCTATATTTTGCTAAAGCCGACTAACACCAATCCATATAATGAAACATAGCTACTTATATTCAAATATGACTCGTAATTTACTAAGACTAGGATCTACCAAATACACCTCATCCACATCCACCGCCCGCCACCCGCCCCTCCGTCCCACTCACTGTTCTAAAAGGCGGCCGCCTAGGCGCTAGGCAGCTGGTGTCAGCCCGATGTCCGCCTAGGCGCCCCGACACCCGATTATGCATGTTATGGAGTTTTATGAAATTTTTATGCAATTTTCATTAGGTTTTTTGTTTTTTGAATTTTTATTTTATTTTTTTGAACCTCCTACATCTAGGCGGGCTAGGCGCTAGGCGGCGGATGCCCGCCCGACTAGCGCCTAGCGCTTTTCACAACCTTAGTCCCACTACCAAGAAAAAGAAACTAACTCTTTATGTTGAGTTCTTAGTAATTCAAGTACAGATGGTTGTCAACTCGACTATAGCAGAGATGCAATTTGGTAAATCATGGACAGAGCCACCAGACTCAATAAAAGATAAAAACCGACTGTTTCAATTTATTTAACGATAAATAGAAAGACCTAATGCTTGTGTTTGGTTGCAAAAAGATGTAGGGGAAACAAAAAAGATAAATACAAATAAGAAGTAAAAGGTAGGAAAAGAAAACTTACTTTGTTCTCTATTGATAAAATATTAAAACAAAAAAGTAATGACGAGTAGCAATTTGATGACCACACGACCCAATAAGAAGATGCTCAAGCAATCTCCACTAAGTTGAAGTAAAAAAGTGACACTTCTATCACTTCATATATTTGATAACAAGTATGGTGAAGTGGAAAAAATGACTTAACAAAAATTCACATTTTTAGGTGAGTTTTTTAGAATTATTGTTTTTGTTACAATTTCTTTGTCCCCTTTGAAAGTGACACTTCTATCACTTTATATGTTTGGTAGCATGCAAGTAGAATGAATAAAAGTTTGAATTTGCACACTTGTCATATAATGAAAAGTGGAAACAACAATTTTTTTTATTACAATTCCACTTTCATCCCACTTCAAGCTTGAGAATGAAGATGTGAGATCCAAATTTTAAAGGGGACAACACCGATTTTATGTCAAATCTAAAAGTGAGATTCAAGCCTCACTTTTTGTAACCAAACAATAAAAGTGGTAAAAGTACAACAAAATAGTGCACTTTTGCCCACTTTCACTCCAATTGCTTGTAGCCAAACACATCTTAAGGGGATGTCTGGTTGGAGGAACTTGCTTGGAACACATGGAACTTAGCTCTAAAATGGCCAAGTCACTTGACTTTTCTCGTTTGGTATATAGAACTAGGGAGGAGGTAGGGGGCAAGATCTTGCCCTCACATGGGTTTGCCCCCGTGCCACAAAAGCTAAGAGTTTAAGTTCCTTAGTCAAGTTCCACGCAAACGTGATTATAGTAAACTTCATTGTAGAAAAGTGGGTCCTAATATCCCAAGTTCTTAAGTTACTTGGCTCGAAGCTCAATTTCTCCAAAGCAAACCCAAAAGCGAAGAGAGAGGAATCATGAATCAAAGTTCTTTGGGTTCTCCAAGTTCCCTTGATTTCATTGAACCAACAACCCCAAGGTCCAAGTCCTAGGTAAGTTCTATTGAGACAAATGAGATTACAAATACAATGAGAATTCTAGAGTGATCTAAATCTGGGATGGACACAATTAAGTTAAGTATTTTGCTCAGTTTCACAACATTAGAAAGTAGTAATTAAACAAAACAAAACTTCATCTAGTCACATTGATATCTTTGCATTTCCCCCCTCCTTTTACATACTGCAAATTATTATTTTCCTTTCCGCACATTACTTGGAAGCAAACACAGTTTATCCATAGTTAGCTTTTCCATAAAACCTTATGTCGATTATCCCGTCAACAAGGAGATTTGTGGACAAAGACAATTCGGTTGATTATCCTATTTTTCTCTTAAGTTATGCGACTGAAATATGTTAAATAAGAAATCTACTTAATAAGATTCCGAAAAAAAAAAACTAATGAATTTCTCATATAACCTATATACTATGTTGCACGGATCCAGATACCCTAATGCCAATGCAGCATAATGCCAATCAAATATAGAAGAATGTACAATCATAATGCCAATAAAATGCAAAAGAATGCACGAGATATTGGCATATATGCACGAGATATTGGCCACCAAGAAATTTTCGTATCTCATGGATTCTTCCATATTTACTTGGCATTACGATCTATTGGCATTACAGAACCCCAAAGGATATTCAAGGTTATGATCTGAATTCTGAATTTTATTGTGTTTAAATCTGATTTAAATATGATCAGAATCATTTATAGGGTTTTATTAAAATCCTAAAAGGAAACATGTGTAATGATATACTTGGGAACCATGGACATTGTTTCCTTCGCTCCCCTAATTCACAGCCAAGCTGAATAGCTGCAGGTGGAGAATGGAGTCGGGTTACTTTCACCCATGACTGCCGGCCTCTTAAGACTGGTGACTGGGAATGTTGCCAAGTGGATCATGAGGACGGGCAATGGCGCTTTCCTAGACTCCCAACATATTTTAGTGTGTATGTCATGTCTAATACATCTTCAACACGTACAGATACGCTAAGAAACCAATTTCGGTAGTTCCCGAAACCTAGGAAGATGCAACCATAACTCTGCAATAGGTACCGTGGAGATTATATACAAAGAAGTAGCACACTAGATAGCCATGTAATGACATATATCATACATTCAAATGCCACTCAAACTTCGGATCTTCTCATCTGAATCACATTGTCATATATACCACGGACGCTCCAAAAATCAGGACCGTGTCGTGTCGGACTCATATCGGACACAAACCAGACACTCCAAAATACACTATGGCACACCAAGACAGTCGCCGTGTCCTTACCGCGTGGCCGTGCAACATACACCACCATATAAGTACGAAGTACAAATGTAAGCATGAATTAAAGAATACACAGTAAGATTTAGCGCTAGAACGCAACAAAATCGGTACGTCAAACCCTAAAAATAAAATCTATCACGAACACATCCAAATCGAAAATCCTAGGGAAAAAAAACATGAATCATAAGAACCGCAAAACAACACCAATAAATTGAAACATACCACTCGATCAATCAATCCAGCGCATAAAACCTAAAAACAAATCTGTACCAAATAACGAAATAACCAGCACAAAGTTTATGAAATTATTGATAGATATTACAAAAAAAAAAGACATAAAAAGAATTGAAGAATTACCTTTATTTATTTATTTACTTATTTATTTATTTTCTTCGATGGCAGTTCGAAGAATAAAAGGGAGACAGAGAAGTTGGGCGATGATTTTACTAATTTATACTAAGCAAGAAAGCAGAGGAGGATGGGGCATGAATTACATGTTTAATTTGGTAAACGGACGAAATTGCAATTAGGGCATAATAGATTGATCAGATTATAATAATAAAGATAAAGATTTGTTATGCTTACAATTGGAAAGTGTTTAGGAACTGGGGATAAGGAAAGTTGATTTGGTCCTGTTGACAGCAAGGAATCTTTTGGAATTATGGGCTATGGTCCAAATGGGACGTGCCAAATTAAGATGCCATATTTATGCTGTGAAAATGTACATGAAAATGACATTGGGACAAAGCACAAATATTTTGTCTGTACAACATCAAACGGCAAAGTTCGAATAACAAAGTGATGCCAATAAGTCAGAGAGGATGTTGTTGGTACAATAGATTTAGGTTTAAGTTCAGGACAGACCCGAAATCAATTGGCTCTTGTGATCAGTAAGAAGAAATATAACTTTTTTTGTTATGGAGACGGACTCGAAATTAAACTGCAGAAAAGATGTGAAACAATAGACCCAAACGACATGTAACGTAGCGTGTATAAAGTCCCGTACGTATCGCCAGACATCTAAAAAAAAATAGTGGTCACGACCTGCTTTCGAATAATCAGATACGAGTACATGAATACATCCATTTTGGACATCGACGATAGTATGTTCTCTATACCTCCAACATCATCAATGATAATTATAATATCAAACTATACTAACTCATCGACATAATATCAATTGAAAACCGAAAGTGAATAGATAGTTGATAGGAAATAGTTCGTACATGAATTGAAAAGAAAGAGAACGAATAAAATACTTGAAGATAAATACTAAATCCTCGAGAACAAAACCGCTAGCTTTATTACAAAATGTTTAACCAAGATAATTCTCAATACTATCTTCTAAATATTTGTTGCAATATTACTTATCTCGGTAGCGATGTCATCGTCACCCTCACTAGGTTACTAGGGAGTATGGAACTCATACTTATTTGCTATATATGCCAACGATTATTTAATCAGGATAGAAAAAAAAGTACAATACACGATAAAGTTAAACTACACAGTATAAATCTGCCATATATGAACTAAAAGATGATAAAAGTGAAATAAGAACAATCAACAACCTATCATGATACTAGTAACATGTAACAATAAGAAAAATGATAATATGAGCTATATATGATCAAATTGAAGTGGTGTGTCATAGAATACGTTTTTCGACATGTAGACGACTAGGGATAAATACGACATGTCTACAATGTAGTGTATGAATTATATCATTCATGATTAGACAATGAGTATAGTCTGGGTTGACTACATTCCTACTATCGTATTCTTTCACCTAAACTTCTCTTTGATAACAAGTAAGTCAAGAACCGTTATGATATCCGATAAGTATAATGACTTATAACTATACAAGCAGGAAATAATACACAAGACTGATAAAGAAACTATATTATAGCATTAATATAGTTCATATAAAAAATTAAAGCATAAAGTGCTTGCCTCTATCACGATTAGAGAAGTCGACGTAACGTGTAAAAAAATCCTCCCTAATTTTTATATGTCTCGGGTGAATTATTATTAAGATAATAATATGAATGTCAATTAGGATTAATAATAATAATAATAATATTATTATTATTATTATCCTAATATTCTTTTATTAAAACCCTAATTAGTTTAACTATCCACCTAATTCACTAATAAGAAATTTTATTTTAACTAAAACTACATACTAATTATCAACTTATTAAGTAATAACTCCTAACACCATTCTATCCCTGATCCTTCTAATCCTAAGCATTAATCTTATTTATTAATTAAAATCTAAACTAACTAAATTTTTATTTCTAAGTAAACCATCCTTATTATCTATATAATTTCCCTCACAGTTAAAGACCCCTATGCCTCTTACTACTTTAAAACTTATCTCCTTTTAAACTACTTTGACAGAGTTACCATTTTCATGCAACTTTTTTGCACCCTACACCCTGCAGAGCATGTCCCCGACTACCACCCTACATCAGTGCCAAGATTGCCTCTCCTCTCAGCACACACAACTTCCTACATCCTGGCAAACGACAACATCTCATTTCTCTTGTAAAAACCCTAAATTTTAAATCTTAAAATTTTATTATTTTATTGTAATTATAGGAATTTTTTGTTATTTTTAGAAAAATATAATTACTTGATTAATTTTTTTTACTTATATAAATATTTCTTTATTTTTATAGTAATAAATAGATCACAAATAGTATTGTTTGGGTGTAAATATATTTGTAAAATATTATAAAAGTTTTGTAGAATTTATTCACATACAAACCAATTTTTTCATACATATATATATATATATATATATATATATATATATATATATATATATATATATAAAAGAAAAGAATAAGAGAAGAGAAGGGGAAAAAAAAATGCTAACCTAAAACCTACCCAAACCCTAAGTTTTTCCCAGGCCGCGTGCATAGGCCGCCCCATCTTCTATCTCTCAAACTCCATATATATATATATATATATATATATATATATATATATATATATATATATATATATAATCAAAGCCCTAACCTTAATCTAAAAATACTGCAGCCTACCCCAACCTCATCCCAGCCACTCCCGCGATGAACCCCACTGCTGTTGACCACCGCAGGGCCGTCGAAGCGCCGCATGGCCGGCCGAACAACAGCCGACCCCCCATCCGCGAGCACGTCAGCAGCAAACCGTCCCTCTTCGCGGAATGATCTCTCCCTCCTCGTTCCATATTTTTTCGATTTGTTTCTTCGTATGCATTCACAACATGAACGATTACAACTCCCTTCAAATATATTGATTTATGATGCTCTGGACCTAGAGAAAAATCGATCCAAAGTTGGACAAAAATTTGTTTCGAAACAGTGTAGAAAACTGTCCCAAACCCCCATGTTTATGTCCTAATTTCTCCCAAAATAATAATAATTTTAAGAATCCACTTAAACAGTCTTTTAGACAATATATCCAAGTTTAAATCCCTTCTTTTTGTTTATTTTTAGTAACTTCCTGTAAAATCGAGTTCCAAACAAAAAAAAACTAATTTTCTAAAACCCAAATTTTTTTGATACGGAGCCCATTCCGCCAAACGAGATAATTTCATCGTGTACGGATCACACTGAAAGGCATGTACAGTAAACGTTGATGTGTGGACAAACGCAAATGTGTGGACTTTCGTAGAACTTAATTTGGACGTGTTTGCACGCCAGAATCAACTTGTATCCATTGAAAAATATCATATCGATATTTTTTGAATTTGTGTAACTACTTTGTGTGCGCGTATCGTTTCGTAACAAAACTTGTACAATCAAACTCGTACCAATACGCTAGTCCTATGATTCAAGTTTGGTTCGATTATGAGAACGTTGACTGGAACGACATTTCGAGGGCCCCACGGTCCCACTTTAGAGGCGATTCAAACTTGCACCATCAAAATCCACTTTCGAATATTCCGTTGAGGTCGAATCATCGTTCTAGACTCGTGGACACTAAGTTTATTGAATTTGGAGAAATTTGCTCCTGGTACGATTTTTGGTACAAAGTGTAACGATCCGCTCCGCTCAACCCGGAGGGCCGATTCAAACGGCAAAAGACTCGTTCGATGCAAAGGCATTCAGACTTGGATCTTCAAGTGGAGTTCAGACTTAGACTTTCAGAGGCCCGCTCGGAGTCTCGCTCGACCGATGCGATTCATCGCTAAGGTGTGTGGCCCCGGTGAACCTGTCCCTACTTAGCTGCACACTAAGAAAATGAATGATACATGCTAGTTTTCAGACGATAAACTTTGCATACTAAATAAAAGAGATGAACGCACATAGCTAAGGGGATAACCCCACCTTATAATTGTATGGAACATGGAGATCTTACGTGTTATTTGCGTAGTCGGGATTTTTGAGTTGAAATATAGTAGTTTCTTATATATGTCACAAAGATAGTTGAGTTCATACTGAGGCATCACACCACACGGAACATGACACGGGATAGAGTATAATCATGTTGCATACATAGACGAGAAAGACTATCAAGTAGTCGTTCCAAGTCAGGAGAAGGAAAGAAAAGAAAGTACTCGGGATATCTAGATCACCGAGGTAGTCTCTAATCAGGGAGCTGCGTAAAGAAGAAAGATCCGAGTGTAGTCCTCGGCAAGATCGAACCGAGTTATTTCTCGGCTAGATTGGAAGTGGGGGAGTAGTTGCATGGTCACGGACAACTAGTTGCGCACTAGGTAGAGATGATTCCTCGACACGATTGTTGAGGCATTCGAATCGTATCGTTCCGAGAGGACAGTGCCAGTGTAGTCCTGGTAATACGCTAGTTAATGACTAGCGGGAGAGAATGGGACATCCAGCAAGCCTTGTTACCGACCTGGATGATCACTGACTCGTTAGATGGTTCGGGAGGCCCAGCAAGGCTAGCAACCGAGCTGGAAAGACAGCTGTTCCATCGCAGATCATGTCCAATATGGCTAATAGAGCCAGTGACCTTCATATAGATAAGTCATGCTTGCATAGCGGCTATCCACATTCATAAGAGGAGTAACGTGAAGGAGTACATTTACACGATATTTTGCATATTTAGAATGGATGCACGATAACAAACATAGTTCGAGTAGAATGGGTATGAGGCAGAGACACAAACATAACACTTGGATTTAATAGATGTTATTTGTTATTCAGTAGATCATTATTTATATTGCTGCATATGACAGGGAAGGCCGAATGGTAAGAAATGGTAAGACGAACTCAGTTGTTCATTATTATGACACTCTTGAGCAGACACGGATATTACTTTCATTATATTGCCATGTAACTGATCCTAAGAAAAAGACTAGAAAGACAACAAAATTAGTCGGTGCACATAACTAATGAACGTGCTTGTTTTGTGGCATGGACGAGAGGCCTCCCCACCAGTGCATTCAATGTACTGATACCCAACCAGATTGCATGCAGGGTACAGGAGGAACTCGTACGGATTCGAAGATCGCTTAACGCAATAAGATGTCGTACCGCACTTGGCATCTTGGAGCATGGCGCACGGACCTGGAGCTTACATATATGATATATAATGTATGGGAACATCATCATCCAGATTATTTGAATCAGTTCTAAGCCTAAAGGCATATTCATTGTAGAGAGAGAGAGAGAGAGAGCATGAGCGACTTATAATCTTGGTCTAGCGTCGCTTGTAATCTTTACTTCATATCAATAAAGAGCTTGATTTGGATTCAATACTTGTGTTTATTCTATGTTTTCGCAATGACGACTCTGCAAACTAGTTATCAACGGCCATTTCAGTATTTTCCTCGCACGGGCGCAACTCCAGGCTCGCGCGGCATCGGGTCCCGATGGAAACGATCGTCATGTGGGAGCGCTGGCGTGGTGATTCGCGCCTAGCGGGGATGGTCGATTCCTGTGGGAGATCGGGGCATGACATTTTGGTATTAAAGTACGGCTTTACGTCCTTGGAATTCGTGTTGATTCTCTCAGTTTTGAACTTGTGTATTGAAAAAAGTGATAGATGCTCTCTCTCAATGCTTCGATGAATGTTCCATACAATGAGTCTAAATAGTTTTGAAAAATACAGACTTAGAATGGAAACAGATAGAGACGTTATCGGAGTACCGCTAAGGCGAATAATGAGAATCGTGTTAGATTTTCAGATATAGTTTGGATGGTTATTCGTAGAGATAAGTTATTAGTCAAAACATAGTTTGTATGGAGGACTATGGATAGAGGTGCATACGAGCCTAGGATCGTTAAGCGACAAATAGGGATCGTGCTGGAGTTATAAGAAACAAATTTGATATACGAGTGAAGGATGCGAACGCGAGTCAGGAGTTAATGGGATGACTCGATTCCTGAGTGGTGTATACGATAGTCCCAGGTTCTAATATGCAAATTGAGGATATAATGAGTTACAAAGATTCATAGAGTATAGCTCGAACCCTGAGTGGTGTATTGGTCGGCTTAGAAATGTTCAAACGAATCATGGATTTTGGAGTATTATTCGAGTCTAGCAGCTAGCGACGAGATTGTGTAAGGCCTTAGTATAATATACCTAGCAAGTAAGCGAACTCGAAGAAAGAATGCAAGATTTGGTTCGAACGAGTTAGAATGAGTTGAACAAGGGATAAGGCTTACATCGAATACGAATTCAGGACAATTGAAATTGATATCATGGTTGAGAAAACTTAGAGGATTGTACGAGCGACTTTGAGTTGAAACAAAATAATTAAAACTTGAGTTAAGACGAAAAAATTGGGGATGCGATCGGAGTTAGTGCAATTGAAAATAATAATGCGAACGAATAATAACGCGTATGTAAAATTTGGATTTGAGTAGGATATAGCTTGATAGAGTTCAGTTTGAGTATGAATGCTATGGTTTCGAATTTGGGGAGACTTTAGATCATAACAATGATTGGAAGATAACACAGATTGATGCAAGTTAGCAAAATTATGATTTAAAGATTGAGATAGGCGATAACGGATTTAACCTTGAATTTGAACGAACGATCTTGAATTGAGTTCAAAGGGTAACACTCGACAATAGGCCTAGACGAGATCGATTATTCTGCGGGAGCGCTGGCATGGTGATTTTACGTCCGACGGGGATGATCAAACTCGCAGAAACATGTTCGATGATGTTATGAATGAACTCGATAAAATAGAACATATCGAAAGTGAATAGACTTGGGTTTGGGATTTGAACTTAGTTGTTTGAGGAATGCTAGAAGTAGACTATGAAATAATCAAACGATAATACTAAAGTTGGACGATTGGGCTAGATGAATTATGATTATGATAAGAACGGTTGTTAGATGAACATGACTTGATGGATCAATGAACAACTTGGGATAAAACGAAGAGTGACAATAAGGTGTCTGTTCATTCAATAATAACCATAACGTTTGACCTTCTTGTCTTGTGCGAGTGCAACTCCTTACTCGCACATGCGTCACGTCCAGATTAGGATAATTATCCCACAGGAACATTGGCATGGTGATCTCACGTCCGACGGGGATGATTGAACTTGCGGAAGACCGAAATATGATAATTGAATGATCATTTTTACTTATGGTTCGACACGATAAGATAATTTTCAGAATATAAGTGAATCGAAGGTATTTTGGGGATGAGTTAAGAACATGAAGCAAGACGCTCGACGGTTTAGGAAACGGATACGTGAATTATGTAGTACGACTTAGAATTTGTGATTGAGATCGAAAAGATAGAAATTGAATAGTGACTTAGTGGTCTAGACTTAGAAATTATTGGATATATGGATCATATCAGGTGTTTAAAGAGATTGACTATGCAAATTGTTAGGTTGGACATGCGACGTGGACATATCGTGGGTTCGGTTGAACGAACGTATTGATGGGATAGGATGATCTGTGCTCGATGTTTAGAAATCTGAGTAAAACGAGCTTGGATATAATACCCGTGTAAAAGAATAATGGTTTGACCTTAGGGTATTTGGGGCGAGCTTCGTGCAACGCGATTGTACGATGAGTCACAAACTTAAATTGTACCTATGACCTTGTGAGCTGACGTAGTGGCTAGGCAGACGACCATATGCCTTGAGTTAAACTGGAGTATCTGACTTCAGCGTAATCGTTCAGAAAAATGATAGAAATGGGACAACGAGACTTAGAGTTAGGACTTAAAACTGGGAGTGTATACTAGCGACGTTAGCGTTAAAACGAACGCAATGGGAGATAGGACATGGATGATAATTAATTTGGTTGGATAGGTTGTGCGACGGTGAGGAATAAGACGGTATTAGAGAATTGTCGGACGGAACTCTTAGGATTAAAATTGGTGATACTCGAGATAAGTTGGCATAACAAGTTAAATTGTTGCTTGGAAGATGTGCGTTGCTAGTAATGCAATACTTGAATTTGGGTGAGATTGGAGTAGACGATAACTAAAGCGAACCAGAGTTCGGTTATTCGTATAGCAAAACGATCGACGATTCAAAAGATTTTTACGAGTAGCTTGTCCGACTTAGCTGTCACTAAGCTTGGCTAAAATACACATATTTGGGGGACGCCTTGAATATGGGTACGATCCAGACTTAGCGATATGCATAACTCGAATGCAGCTGCAAATAAAAATGTTCGAATTAGCATGGATGAGTATGGCAACTGAAATAAGTTAGCCTCAACCTAGACTTTCATAAAGGAAAGATTATAACGTTCCTCGTGCGACCGAGATAGTTCTGTGCTAAGGCGCAGTAAGAGACTGAGTTTGAGAATGCAATAGTTGAACGAAAGAATCATTCGATAAAAATGATTAAACACTCGGGCAAAATGGAATGAGTAAAACGAATAGGAAGTTAAGTTCGATTGGACCAAAGACGAGAAGGATTAGAACATGTCGCGCCCCGATCCCGTAGGGGCCAAATCGTCCTCGCTTGGTCCCTACGGAACCGCTCGTCCTCGCTTGGGCGCGATGCTGTGCAAGCCTAAGTTGCGCTTGCACCAGGCAACGTACCTGCACAAGACACAAGAGAGACGAATATATATATATATATAGCCACAGAGTAAATGCAGAGAACCAAAGTTGAACACATTTGATAGCACACAAAATACTTTCTTTCATTGAATACTTGAAGATTTGATTACAAGAGCTTGCTTGGCTGAGTTACAAAATATGCCTTAGAAGGCTTACAACTCTTTTCACATTCCCAAAATCTAGCCACAACGCCCATTACATTATGTCCTTGTAGTAGGACCAAAATAGCAAAACATCTAGCAGAAGAAGAAGTAGCCCACTGGAAAGGTAAGCAGCGGAGGAAGCAGCACGAACACAGTCCTAAGGAAGGGTGTGCACACTCTGATTCAGATTGAGTAAGCTTGCCAAATTCTCGCTTCCAGCACCTGAATATATGCCCACAAACGTGGGTCAGTACTACCACATGTACTGGTGAGCGACCGAGGTCGAACTCACCTTAGAAATCCACACTAAGTAAGCATATGAAGCTAGCATTATTAGGTGATCTTTCTGGTTGTCTAGTTTCATTTTAACAATTCATGTAAGGAAACATAGACGATATATGGCATATGCATATGATATTTCTTACCCACGGTCGATCGGTTATCCCTGCAGCAGACACACAAGTTAGGCACAATATGTATATATGCATAAACTTATGTATCAATCTTCTGGTGTCACAAATGATAGGTATGCAAGAAGGTAAACCTAGCATGCGCCCTATCTATATGACGGTCCATGAGTTTCCTCATTATTGGACAACAATACCCTCCAAGATCCCGTAGGACCGGACGTCAGGGTGCCCCCACAAATCCCTTCTGGACCGACCGATTCCTAGTGTCCCAGGAACCGATCGAGAGACTATTATACCTTGTGCACAAGTTGTCCGAGACCCATGCATGGCAAGCAAATATTTATAAATCGACTCTTAGGATGCACATCTTTAGCAAGCATATAAAAATCTAATAGCCACACCCCCCAAGATCCCGTAGGACCGGACGTTAGGGCGAACTACTAGACCCATCTTCTCTTCTTCTTTTACACTTGACACAAACACTAATCATGAATGTTCAATGCACGATATAGTGATGCAACAAGTAAGTAAGGGGCAACATTTAACTTAAGTAAAGCAGAACTCTATTTATAGCATGCAGTTCATTTCTTAGCTTATCTTTTTAGTGAGGCAACATTTAGTGAACTAGAGATTCTTTTCATTAGGCATGTGAACTGAAAGATTCATCGAAGGGCCTAAGCCACTCACCAAATCAATCGAACGAGAGGATGGGGAAGTCTTAAGCGACGTTCACTCTTTGGTTATGCGTCCTGAAAATGCAACAATACCTGGTTAGCATACTTCAATCTCTTTCCCTTATGATTCGAAATGAAAGCGCAAGCGAGAAAGCAAAATCATGAAAACCAAGTCATCGAAAGCAACTCAAAACCCAAAGCAACACAAAACCAAGAAGCAAAGCAACCAACGAAAACTCTTGGACTTATTTCAATAGAAGTCGTTCGATCAATTCGAACGGTTCATTGCACTTCGTCCGTGTTGATCTGGCGGTAAGGTTTCCCCGAGACTCGATTCTCAACCGAGTCGAAGCAGCGTAGTGTTTCTTAAGTAACCGTTTGGAGCGGGGCGTTACATACTACCCCACTGAGAAAAAGTTTTGTCCCAAAACTTAAGAAGTCAAAGAGGCGATATGCGATGCATCAAGAGATCAAAGGAATCAGACTCACCAATATCGTGTCCACCCTCATCACGCTCTATATTCAACTGATAGACTCTCGACCTCTTTATCTGATCAGTTGGTTCAAGAGCAGGACCCGATGTGCCATCCCCTGGGTTCTCGGAGGCTCTCCTCTTCGGGCAATTTTGAGATTCGTGGCCAGCTTGCCCACACTTAAAACACAGCCTATTGAAAGCATAATAAGTCTCTTTTATGTGACCAGAACGACCACAGTAGCTGCACACTTTCCTGCGGTTCTCACCCGCATAGACCTGTTTCTCCGTATCAGACTTTTTCTCACCATTATGGTATCGTTTAGCAGGAGGGTTTCGAGGAGCGGGTGCCTTCTCCGGAGCACTTTGTGGAGTGAAGTGCTCATTCTGTATTGCTGCCTCAAAGGCTTGTATGTAGGTCTTGCACTCCCGATTCATAACATCTTTTCTTAGATTATCGTTTAAGCCTTTTATGAACCGATGTGTGCGGGCTCCCTCATCAGGAATCATCGAGCTAGCAAACTTAGCAAGTTTGGAAAATTCTGACTCGTAGTCTTCGACGGACATGTTCCCTTGCTTGAGTTCGGTAAACTCGTCTTCCTTTCTCTGCCTGACAGCTGGCGGGAGATAATGTGCAAGGAATGCTTCCTTGAACATTCCCCAGGTGATCCTACCATCATGATGCTTGGTGGCTAGATCTGCTTTCTTCACTTCCCACCAGTCGTGTGCACGTAACCGCAGCTGCATATCTGCACACGCCACCCTCTTGTTCGCAGGTACAGAAGCAAAGCTAAACAAGCTCTCCATCTTTGCGATCCAGTCCATCACCCTATCCGGCGTGGTCCTTCCTTCGAACTCCGGAGGGTTCAACTTCAGAAACTCAACACCTTTAAAGGTAGACTTTTCGGCCGCACGAGGAGGCTCGTTAGTCTCTGCTACTCCTGCAACAGGAGGTATGGTCGGGGCAGTCATTGGTGTTGCAGCGGTTCCCGATGTACCACTCTGTGCTACAAGTGATGTCACAATCTGAGCCAGGGACTCAATCTGCTGCTGTTGCGCTAAGGCTCTAGCATCTGCTCGTTGCTGCTGAGCCTCAACTCGTTCTTGTTGAGCAGCATGACGATCATTCTGATTCTGAAATATTGCAATCAGCCTATCGATTTGATCATCGCTCACGCTCGTTGCGCGCGATGTCTCAGGGTTACCAGCACCTATTTTTGTCATCTTTGCTGCAAAAGAGAGTAGCTTTCGTTAGTCTCATAACGTATTATGGACTCATTGCATGGGACGTTGGGTTTTTATACTCTTAGGGACCTTTCATACTCTCGATTTACTTCTTATAGATTTGAAATCTATTTTCAAAATTCGGGACTTTTAAAACCGTTTGAAAACTTATATCATTTTCGAAAAGGATATTTGAAGAGGCCAAGGACGTAAAGCCATGCTCTGATACCACCTGTCGCGCCCCGATCCCGTAGGGGCCGAATCGTCCTCGCTTGGTCCCTACGGAACCGCTCGTCCTCGCTTGGGCGCGATGCCGTGCAAGCCTAAGTTGCGCTTGCACCAGGCAACGTACCTGCACAAGACACAAGAGAGACGAAAATATATATATATAGCCACAGAGTAAATACAGAGAACCAAAGTTGAACACATTTGATAGCACACAAAATACTTTCTTTCATTGAATACTTGAAGATTTGATTACAAGAGCTTGCTTGGCTGAGTTACAAAATATGCCTTAGAAGGCTTACAACTCTTTTCACATTCTCAAAATCTAGCCACAACGCCCATTACATTATGTCCTTGAAGTAGGACCAAAATAGCAAAACATCTAGCAGAAGAAGAAGTAGCCCACTGGAAAGGTAAGCAGCGGAGGAAGCAGCACAAACACAGTCCTAAGGAAGGGTGCGCACACTCTGATTCAGATTGAGTAAGATTGCCAAACTCTCGCTTCCAGCACCTGAATATATGCCCACAAATATGGGTCAGTACTACCACATGTACTGGTGAGCGACCGAGGCCAAACTCACCTTAGAAATCCCACTAAGTAAGCATATGAAGCTAGCATTATTAGGTGATCTTTCTGGTTGTCTAGTTTCATTTTAACAATTCATGTAAGGAAACATAGACGATATATGGCATATGCATATGATATTTCTTACCCACGGTCGATCGGTTATCCCTGCAGCAGACACACAAGTTAGGCACAATATGTATATATGCATAAACTTATGTATCAATCTTCTGGTGTCACAAATGATAGGTATGCAAGAAGGTAAACCTAGCATGCGCCCTATCTATATGACGGTCCATGAGTTTCCCCATTATTGGACAACAACACCCTCCAAGATCCCGTAGGACCGGACGTCAGGGTGTCCCCACAAATCCCTTCCGGACCGACCGATTCCTAGTGCCCCAGGAACCGATCGAGAGACTATTATACCTTGTGCACAAGTTGTCCGAGACCCATGCATGGCAAGCAAACATTTATAAATCGACTCTTAGGATGCACATCTTTAGCAAGCATATAACAATCTAATAGCCACACCCCCCAAGATCCCGTAGGACCGGACGTTAGGGCGAACTACTAGACCCATCTTCTCTTCTTCTTTTACACTTGACACAAACACTAATCATGAATGTTCAATGCACGATATAGTGATGCAACAAGTAAGTAAGGGGCAACATTTAACTGAAGTAAAGCAGAACTCTATTTATAGCATGCAGTTCATTTCTTAGCTTATCTTTTTAGTGAGGCAACATTTAGTGAACTAGAGATTCTTTTCATTAGGCATGTGAACTGAAAGATTCATCGAAGGGCCTAAGCCACTCACCAAATTAATCGAACGAGAGGATGGGGAAGCCTTAAGCGACGTTCACTCTTTGGTTATGCGTCCTGAAAATGCAACAATACCTGGTTAGCATACTTCAATCTCTTTCCCTTACGATTCGAAATGAAAGCACAAGCGAGAAAGCAAAATCATAAAAACCAAGTCATCGAAAGCAACTCAAAACCCAAAGCAACACAAAACCAAGAAGCAAAGCAACCAACGAAAACTCTTAGACTTATTTCAATAGAAGTCGTTCGATCAATTCGAACGGTTCATTGCACTTCGTCCGTCTTGATCTGGCGGTAAGGTTTCCCCGAGACTCGATTCTCAACCGAGTCGAAGCAGCGTAGTATTTCTTAAGTAACCGTTTGGAGTGGGGCGTTACAGAACATACCCCAAGTGGATAATTTATCTCTGCGCTAAGGCGCAATAAAGACCGAGTCAGAAAACATAGGCAATTTAATGCGACGAACTTGGCCGACAGTAGATTTACTTAGCGAGATTGGACTGTGACTTAGAGAGATATTAATGCAAACGAGATTGGAAAATTAGCTGAGATTCGAGCTTTTGGGTTTAGGCGTAACGATGAGTTTCGATAGGCGACGTCAAGTAATCGGTCGAATGCGTTGGGATCGTATGGATATAATGTAACAAATTAGGCCAGTCCACCCAAAGTCAGAGTTTTCTAGTGCGTATTGAGTTATAGAATACCCCGTGTTTGAGTAATACATCCATGCGCAACATAGTTTGAGTCAGGGAGTGCAAAGATTAAGTTGAGTATAGTTTGATAGCATTGAACGATAGAGTCGTTCTATGAGAATTGGCTAAATATGTGCGTGACGCGTGGTAAAAAAATAAATGAATGTAGTATTGAAACAGTCCTTGGAAGTTAGACAAGATGTATAGAGTTTGGTTTATAAGTTATGCGATAATACGAGTTTCGCTCAGGAAGTCTCGAGGATAAGACTTGTTCTGAGTGGTGTATAATGTAACGACCCACTTCGCTCAACCCGGAGGGCCGATTCAAATGGCACAAGTATAACGAACTGACCTGCCTTGCTCAGCGAGAAGACTCGTTCGATACAAAGATATTCAGATTTGGATCTTCAAATGGAGTTCAGACTTAGACTTTCAGAGGCGCGCTCGAAGTCTCGTTCGACCGATGCGATTCATCGCTAAGGTAGGTGGCCCCGGTGAACCTGTCCCTACTTAGTTGCACACTAAGAAAATGAATGATACATGCTAATTTTTAGGCGATAAACTTTGCATGCTAATAAAAGAGATGAACGCACATAGCTAAGGGGATAATCATGCCTTATCATTATATAGAACATGGAGATCTTACTTGCTATTTGCGTAGTCGGGATTATTGAGTTAAATATAGTAGTTTCTTATATATGCCACAAAGATAGTTGAGTTCATAATGAGGTATTGCACCGCACAGAACATGATACAGGATAGAGTATAATCATGTTGCATACATAGACAAGAAAGACTATCAAGTAGTCGTTCCGAGTCAGGAGAAGGAAAGAAAAGAAAGTACTCGGGATATCCAGATCACCGATGCAGTCTCTAATTAGAGAGCTGCGTAAAGAAGAAAGATCTGAGTGTAGTCCTCAGCAAGATCGAACCGAGTTATTTCTCGGCTGAGATTGGAAGTGGGGGAATAGTTGTATGGTCACGGATAACTGGTTGCGCACCAGGTAGAGATGAGTCCTCGACACGATTGCTGAGGTATTTGAATCGTGTCTTCCCAGGAGGACAGTACCAGTGTAGTCCTGGTAATATGCTAGCTAATGACTAGCAGACGAGAACGAGATATCCAGCAAGGCTTGCTACCGACCTGGATGGTCGCCGACTCGTCAGATGGTTTGGGAGGCCCAGCAAGGCTAGCAACCGAGTTGGAAAGACAGTCGTTCCATCGCAGATCATGTCCAATATGGCTAACAGAGCAAGTGAACTTCATATAGATAAGTCATGCTTGCATAGAGACCATCCGTATTCAGAAGAGGAGTAACGTGAAGGAGTACATTTGCACGATATTTTGCTTATTTAGAATGGATGCACGGTAACAAACATAGTTCGAGTAGAATGGGTATGAGGCAGAGACACAAACATAACACTTGGATTTCATAGATGTTCTTTGTTATTCAGTAGATCATTATTTATATTGCTACATATTGTAGGAAAGGCCGAATAGTAAGAAATAGTAAGACGAACTCAGTTGTTCATTATTATGACACTCTTGAGCAGACACGGATATTACTTTTATTATATTTCCATATAATTGATCATAAGACAAAAGACTAGAAAGACAACAAAATCAGTCGGTGCACATAACTAATGAACGTGCTTATTTTATGGTGTGGGCGAGAGGCCACCCCACCAGTGCATTCAATGTATTGATACCCAACCAGATTGCATGCAGCGTGCAGGGAGAACTCGTACGAATTTGGAGATCGCTTAACGTAATGAGACACCTGACCGCACTTGGAATCTTGGAGCGTGGCGCGCGCACCTAGAGCTCACATATATGAGACATAATGTATGGGAACATCATCATCCAGATTGTTTGAATCAGTTCTAAGCCTAAGGGCATATTCATTGTAGAGAGAGAGAGAGAGAGCATGAGTGACTTATAATCTTGACCTAGCGTCGCTTGTAATCTTTACTTCATATCAATAAAGAGCTTGATTTGGATTCAATACTTGTATTTATTCTATATTTTCACTATCACGACTCTGTGAACTAGTTATCAACGGCCGTTTTGGTATTTGCCTCGCGCGGGCGCAACTCCAGGCTCGCGCGATATCGTGTCCCGATGGAAATGATCGTCATACGGGAGCGCTGGTGCGGTGATTCATGCCTAGCAGGGACGGCCGATTACTGCGGAAGATCGGGGCGTGACACAAAATGAGCCAAATTTTGATCCTGCTTTGACCTGAAACTGCCAATTTTGTCCCTGTGTCCAAACTATACTTATGGATAGTCAATCCTAGCTATTTCTCATATTTTGGAAATAATGAAGATATTATTTTCAGCATCCGGAGGCGTTCGTCCGGATTACACCTTTTGCAAAGTAGTTGACGTATCGAGCTCGCTACCTGGACTTCGCCATACCATTATCCAGTATCCAGGCAAGTGTACCTTGCCATATCATATTCAGTTTGCTACTATATTACATATATATTGTTGTTGTCCTATTGGTTATGGTGTATTATGACCATAGGGTCGTAGTCGATACTTAGCGTCCGAGTTATGTTCGGATGCCGATGTCCGTCAGTGGAGTCGAGTATCCTTAGTTGCATTTTTTTCGTATTGCCATGTTTGTGCTACTTCTAGCACGATAAGCCTTAGGTCACTTGGCACGACTTGCATTAACAGAATCCATACTTGAGACATTCAGGGATATCCGATTATGTGTTAAGATAGGACTCGTGACATGAGATAGATGATATGATTATATTTACACAGTTGAATCGATACATAGTTAGTGATTGATCTTGCATGTTTTGGACATGAGACGTGAGGTTACATTGGGAGGGGAGAGCATACTCGGAGCGTTGGGCTTTCACTTTCTATCATAGTTACCGTGGACTCTTATCAGAGTTCCGGAGATTTCATAGTTACTATAGGTTCCCTGACGGAACCTGGAGATTTTTATAGTGACTGAAGATGTCTATTGAGATCTTCAGATTCACACTTTGGTGGTCTAGCGTACGAGTGATATTCTCATGTGCATTCACTTAGATGGTTACTGTAGTTTTACCCTGGAGTACTTTTTATACATTTATATTGTTTACTTCTGGAACGCTGTTTATTATACCTTGTTACGTCTTTTTGAGGACCTGGTTTCTTGTCAGTTTTGTAGCATAGACTGTTGTGAAGTTTTTCTAGAGTTGCTGGTGCGTATCGTCTTGTCATGCAGTCATTGGAACAATGCTTATATCATTTCTACCTAAGTTATATTTATTTATTCATGTTGTTTATTCATCTGTTGATATAGTCTAGTTTTTATAGACTCATATTTCTTTCTCGAGTCTATTCGAGCTTGTGTGTTTCTGGACGACCGACTTTAGCACATGTAGCTCATTCTTGGTATTTTGTGTCCTTATGGATTGAGACATAGCTATATTCTATTATAATACTTAGATAGTACATGTTATACGTATTCGAGTCGGACCAGAGTCTGGTTGAATATGTAGCTAGCATTTTTACATATTGGGACTTGGGCGTGACATAATTTTATGGTGGCCCATGCAGGTCAGAGCATACCGTTTCGGTTACGTTACTATGTCGAGTGAGCCTACACTAGGATATGTCTGTTAGGATCTCAATCCATAATTGCTTTGAACCTTCTTTTGATTTATATTATCGCCTTTGAACCTCAAAAATTGTATTCAATGATACCCTTCTTGAACTCTTTATCATTGATTCTCATTCTTTTCTTTTTCTAAAGGACGAACACTCATGTTTGACTTTTAGTTATATATTTATAGGATATAAGCAGGGTTGGTAGAATAATTCATATGAATGGTTATCTAAGTTAGAAATGAGGGGGGGGGGGGATATATGCGTACACTAGGTAGGCTAATAGAACGAGAGGATAACTTGGAGTTATATATAAGGATTAGCCTTAGCAGTGGACTTTTCCTTATCAATAGATATTAGAACTCCTACTAGCAGTTAATATTGGACTAGAAGCTTTACCATTCATAAATATTGGTCAGGATAGATATGTAATTTATGTAATGACTGAGACGGCTATGGCCGCTATTTGAGAGAATACCTAGTTAAAATCTTAGAAATTAGTTGTAGCTCAAAATAAAAACCAATAGGACCAACCTTAAGGAAGACTTTAGAACATATGAATTAAGATCCTCATTATGAACATAATAGTTCAATAATCCTTGTAGTTAAGATGAGACCTAAGCCTGTATAGAATTTTACCATCTCATTGAGTTTGATAAAATTATCACTTAGACGAGATGATCATGAATTCATGCTTGTGTTATAGGGTAGTGACCTAGCCAAGATGACTTCCATAAGAAAGATATGTATTAAGATAGCAGAAAATAGAAAAACAATAGTACAGAGGGATAGGCAATAGAAGGGATAATTTGTATGAGAATAGATAGACATTACAATTGAATGTTAGACTAGTATTGGAATAACCAATTATTTGCTATTAAATCAAAAGGAGAACTAAAAGAACTTGATTTGATTAACAAACTAAAAAAAAGTACAGAGAAGTCCTAGAAGAAGATAATCTAAGTACAAATTTTGTGTTCTGGGGGTGACGATGGACGGTTAGGAGTGTAGAAACTCTCTTTACTCGTGGACGATCTAATACAGAAGCTCCTCTCTTGCTCGAGTGTAGGTTTGTCAATAGCCACCCGAGTTCTTTGTATGGGTGTAGTACCTTGCTATTTATAGCCCCCCTGTGGACGTGTTATGGATGCCACATATGTTCCTGCTTGGTGGTCGCATATGACTACTTCAACAATATGCAGTTGTGACTATGGACGCATGTCACGGGTAAGTTGCTACGTGAGTTCAGTTCAGATATGTGGTTGATGAGATTTTGGGATTGTTATCAACCCATTGTGGGCATGACTTGGTCAGCTGGACACGTAGTCAGCACCAACTGTGCGAAGATCTCTACAGTTGTAATGGAAAGATATTGTAAGGTGGAGGCCGTATAACATCTTGGCCGCATGATGGTGTGGCCGCATGGATCTTGTAGCCGCATACGTGCTCTTGTTTGGGCTTTGGACGAATAGACACTTTGGCTGCATGTTGGGGAGGCCTCATATGTGCTCTCATCCGCCTTTGGTCTGATGGTCATTTTGTCTTTATGAGGACAAGGATGGATAGAGTCGAGGCCGCATGTGTGTTCTGGCCGCATATAAACTTTCATCTGACTGAGGCTGCATATTATTGAGGCTGCATAGTGTTAAAGTCGTATAGGCGGGACACGTGGCATGGCTCGTCTGACGAGGTCATTAATTATTGGATGTGACTCTTTGTCTTTTTGCCTGCCGCCTTTTTGCGAGTCTCGAGACCGTCAGGTCTTTTTGTCAGGCGTTGGAGAGTTTGTCAAGGATCCTTTATGCGGCCTCTTTCTACTTGGTTGGTCTGGCCGCATGAAGGCTATTATGTGGCTTCTATCTAGCCGTATGTATCATGTTTTATGTGGTATAATCTCTATGCGGCCTGTAGTATTTTTATGCTTCTATACCAATCTCAATCGTGATTTGAAGAGTGTCCGTAGTTAATAATATACATGAGTAATAAACCTGAGTACCTGCTTAGTTTATCCTTGAACCTTATCTATTAAGTTAGGAATATGCGAGTTAGACGAAGTTGTAAGGATTATATGGTGCTTACCTGTAGTGCCCCGCTCCGCGTAGGCACTATGTACAAGAGATATCGCTTTGCTTGCTCGAGCAGAAGCCTTCTCAAAGTGTTCTCCAATCAAAAACACAAGACGATTGATCTATGTGAGTGGGCAGGACTGCATTATCTGATTCTTGCATGCCTTAATAATGAATCTAAGTTTTCTACTGCTTGTTCTAAGAAGATAGTTTTATAAGAAGAATGATAGAACTTGACTCTGCATGCTTAATAAGAGAACTCGTATTGCTTGTCATTGAAACAAATCTTCTTTCCTAACTAGAGAACTTGAATGCTTGTCTAAAAGAGATAGAACCATTGCCATGCTAAGAAAAGATAGAAATGTGCATGCTTAGTTACACGGACACCGCTATCGAACGAACCACTGCCATGCTAATAAACAAGAGTAAAAAAAGTTTCTATGTTTTTATCGAATGCTAAACAAGAATAGAACTACATACTTGTCTAGAGAGATAGTGGAATGACTACTATGCTTGCTTTAATAATAGATTGCTTGCATGTTCGCTTTCGCACTAAAGAGATAAAATTGTATGTTAGATCTATAGAATTGTTCTTGCTTGTTACTTGTTAAAAGAGCTAGATTGCTTGAACATGTTTCATTGATCGCTTGTAAAGAGATAGAACTGCATGAATAGCTTGAACTTGTGCATCTAGACTAATAGTCCGCCCTGAGGCTTGAAGTCCTTATTTACGGGAGGGTGTGGCTATTAGGCAAGAGTATTGAGAGCTCCGGCTCTATAGCTTGATAGATATGCTTGCTTGCTTGTTTTGGATCATGTGCATCATATGGTATTTATCTGATAGAAGTGCATTCATGTATCGGTCTGACAAATTGTGCACAAGGTTTATCTCTCGAACGGTTTCTGGGGCACTAGGGATCGGTTGGCCTGGGAGAGATCTAGAACACCCTGAGGCTTGAAGTCCTTATTTATGGGAGGGTGTGGCTTTTAGTGTAGTATTGAACCATGAGTCCCGACTGCTATTTTGAACGTATTTTAGTGTATAGCAACCATGCGTTTCAGCAGCTATTAGCCGATCTGTCATTAGTGAGATGGGCTTGTATGTCCCACTTGCTAATCCTGTGGAGGGAAGCATCATGTAGTTAGGGCGCATGCTAGGCTAGCCTTCTTGTATACCTAACTGTTTGACGCAGAGACGGACAGGGAAGGAGAACCTTGTTTAATATATGCATATGTTGATAACTTGTATGTTTGCTGCAGGGATAACTGTTCGGCCATGGGTAAGGATCACTGAATAAGTGATCACTTGTATTTCCTTATGTCCTTTATTATTTATGCTAAATGTGATACATCTGTTTTACATTGAATATGATGCTGCCCCTATTGCATCGAATTGTATAATCCACTTGTTGCACTTGTCTTGATTCGAGATGAACAGTCCACTAGAGATAACTTTTGTTCCTAAGAGATCGAATATGGCTCACAATACATGCTGCGCACTGCATAATAGAACACTTTATCTATAGCTTGCTTGTAAGTATTGAATATGCAAACTGATTTTAAAGCTATATTTTCGAAAAGATATAAACTGACTATAATCCTGAGTTGCATGAAATGAACATAGGTAAAAGTAGTAAGATCACTAGTAATGTAATATTTTGCCACATGCTTACTTAGTATGGGTTTCAGGGAGTGTTGCTTCTGTTCGTTAATTTTATACTCACCAATACTTTCTCCAAAGTTCTGACCCACCAACAGTTTGCTTGTTCGCAGGTGTTGGATCATCTGAGGAAGCGATAGCCGTGCCTCATCCCCAGGACCCGGAAATTTAGAGTCGATGCCTTAATTTTATACTCACAAATATTTTTGTATAGAGGAACATAATGTATGGAACGATGTCATTTTAATCGAGAGAAAGAGAGCTTGATCGAATTGTAATCTCGGAAGCGCCACTTATAACATTTTTTGAATATCTATAAAGAGCTTGTTCCTTATGCCATTGTGTTCTTTACTTTTCTGCAATATGTGCCGCTGCTTCCGTTTTGAATAGCTTACTTGTCCTTGTTCAAGATTTGGCCTTGTGCAAGCAAAAATTAGGCTTGCACGTTATCGTGCCCAAGCGAGGACGATCAGTTCCGTAGGGACCAAGCGAGGACGATCGGCCCCTACGGGACCGGGGCGTGATATTACCTATGGCTAGAAGTGGTTTGCCAATAGTATGTATGAGGTTATATAGAATAAAATTTATAGGAATATAGTATTGAGATTAAGGATTTGTTGAATTATTTCATCGACTGTATTCCTATCTTTCCTATCATCAAACAATTTCTATCTTGTTTTACATTCATAAGCCTCTTGCTTTTTGTAGCAACAAGCCTTCTAATTATCCCATGGAGTAGATCCTTCTTCGTTTCCTGGTCGTATCTTAATTACAAAATCAATCCCTTTGTTGGTACCACTTCTTTGTGTTAATATCCAGCTCACCATAGGTATCAGTTCTTTTCTATTCTAATTCCCTTGATCTAGTCACTATGACTTGATTCTCCAGATACCTGCCTAATTGTGCTGTATTTAACCCTGTGATCATACTCCTTAGACTTATCATATTACCTTGGTCCGAAAATTCCTTCCTCTCATGATCCCGTCGATTTTGGTCTGTTCGTCATCAATGCCAATTGATGATCGAAGCCTCTGTACCATCTCTACTTAGACCAGACTCAGTCTTTTCTTCTGCCTTGGAGAAGCTTGGCCTATATAGTGTTGGGTAGGTAGTAATTTTTCTTATAGAGTTGTTGACCAATAGCACCTTGGTAGTACCTAGGTTTCCTGAGAAAATCTTTGATTACGGCCAGTAAACCCTAGGATTCTTGTATCCTTATTAGAAAATAGGCCATTCCAGAAATCTTGTTAGCAGGACCATGACTTTAGTTTTGATACCAACTTAATATTTATAAGTTGAGTAGATTATAAGCCCCTGATTTTAGTGTAGGATTATTTTTGAAAATTTAGGATAAATTTGAATTTATTTGGTATTAATTAGGTTTAATTTCAAATGAATTAAATTACCTTTTTAATTTTGTACCATTTGATACCCTTTGTTATGGCTCGGATATTTGGAGCACAACACTATCCTTGCCTTTCCAACAACTTCCACTCTTATGACCTAGACTAGCCACTCTACACCCATGATATGATTTATCACTCACAAACTCACCTTCCTATGCTTCGTTTTAGTCGCACAACATTCGCGATGCATCTGTACACACAAATGACGCATAGATATCCTTTTTCGTTGCGGTCAATTTTAATACGCAACACCGACTCAATTCTTCCGACAATTTTGACATTTTCATGAGCCTAACTGGACTTACTCACTCATGACCCAGCTGTTACTCCCAAGCATACACTTTCATGCTCCATATAAACCCCACAACATTCGTGGCATATCTCCTTCTAAAAACCTATACTTAATTATTCAATCCCGTTGCAATTAAATTAAATTAAATTAAATTAAATTAAATTAAATTGTACATCGGCAACCCAATTACTCTAACCACTGATATATCCATAGCCCACTCGAGCCAAACCACATCTATGACACTTGTGTTGTGTAACTCTCCTTCCTAGAAATTCAATAAAACAATTCTTAGTATAAATTTTTTGGAATGGTTAGTAAGTAAATAAATACTTTACAATAACTTTTTTCTTCAGTATAGGTATTAGTGCTAAGTTATAATACAAATTACTAGTACTAATATTACCAGGTACTAACTAATATTGCCAAGGGATAGCAAACCCATATCACCTATTTACTATAGCCAAACCAATTTAAGCCAGCCCTAAAGGCCCAATTATTGACAGCCCAAAACTGATTGGGCCAAGCCAACTTATCAGACCCGATCCATTGACCCCATTAAAACCAATCACCAACTAACCGTTAGGAATTTAAATCTAAAACAAAAGAACTACTATGTTCTTCTTCCCGAGAGAAGGCCATCTCGTTTCTGACCACCGTTTCCCGAACCTCCGAGATAGAGCCGACCGCCTCTAATCAGTCCGGACGTCTCTAGAAGACTCTACCGACTCCACCGACGCCAGGTCATCGATCTGCGTCATCACCCCATCCTAACCGTCGACTACCACCGCCTCACCGCCGAAGGATCGGCGCCGTCCATCCCTAACCGTTTCTCTAACCACCCACCGCCTCTTCCCTCTATAAATTCAGCCTCGACCTTCTCTATTTCCTCATCATCTCGACGACGGCGAAGCCTTGCTTCGTCTACCACCCTCCAACCTCACCCTTCCTCTTCTTCCCGAAGCTCTCAAGCTCCTGGACCAGTCGGCCATGGCAGCGGCGGTCTGAAACCGGAGCACCGGTGATTTCCCGACGGACGAGTGTAGCAGTGATCAGGGAGTCTTCCTCGTTGGCGCACCACGTTCACGACATATCGACGACGATGTCGAGCATCTCCGATCATGACCGGGGAAGCGACGAGTGGAGACGTTCTCGGCAGCAATTTCTCCTTCGGAAAACACATCAGTAAGTTCCCTTGTGTCCGTTCAATTTAATCTGACTTGTTCTTCTCCGACTCTCCTGGATCGAGCTCCATTGACCGATTTAATTGTGACGGGAACAGAGTTGATCAAGACAAGGATCGAGTTCGATCGAAGAACTGGTGTTAGAATTTGAAACTAAGTAACTCTAAATCATTCTCCATCCATTCTTGGACTATTCTTTTGAATTTAGTTCCTTCGAACTCTCGATTCATCTCTAAAACTGATTCGTGAATTTTGCATATTGGGTGTTCCATCAAACGCCACAGAGGAGTTCAAATTGCTCAAATTTGATCCAGGAGAGCAAGGGGGGACATTCAGACACTACATGTATGATTGATTCAAACTCCTTTAATATTCTTGATTCAGTAGGAAGTCGTGTCCGTTCTGTCCGGTGCAGATACATTATGTGCGTATCAGTTCTAGTAAGAGTCGATATAGTGTACAGTTCGACACTGATGCTTCCATTCATATTTCGGACGAGGACATTGTGTCCAGGATTGGTTATGAGTAGACCCAACGAACTAGTGTTTCTGGACTGATACAAAAGAATTTGTTGATATGGTATGTTGGGTGTCATATTTAAGTATAGTATAAGCACATAGGAATATCCTGAGGACATATTTGGGATGCCAGAATATGTCACAGGATATTCCATTAATGCCAGAATATGTCACAGGATATTCCATTATGAGATTATTGTCATAATGATTGAGATCATTGTATTAATGACTGTAAGGCTATATAATGTCAATGAGACAATCAATAAAATCATCAACTAATTTCAACATGGTATCAGAGCCAAGTTTCCACAAACCCTAGCCGTCACCAAGCTTCCAGAAACCCACAGGAGGATTTCCTAGATCTCCTCCACCGAACTATTCCACGCCCCCCCTTCTTCCCTTCTCCGTCCTTCGCAGGCCGCCCTTCACTGTTGCTGCCCCGTCCCGCTACTGCTGCGGCTACTACTGCTGCTGCGGCTGCTGCGACTGCTGCTGCTGCTGCGACGGCGGCTGTGACATGCGTGCTGCCGCCTCCTCCGCACCAGCACGAGACAGCGCCTAATAGGGATGCCTAGATCTGAAAAAAGGGGGGACATATTCGGATCTAGGAGCGGACGACGAGGACGAGCGTGAGTCGTGGAGCGGACGTAACATGATTGGATAGACGACGCATCGATGGAGGAGATCATCAAGAAGCTAGATTCTGCAGAGGTGGCGACGTTGATGAAGTTGTTGACGATGTCGGCTGGTGAGAACACGACACGAACGTCGCCGGAGTTGAAGCTTCCCTCCATCGATCTGAAATTAGATGGACCAGCCACCTATCTGAGTTGGTCACGGCGGGTGAGAAGAACCCTCGCAGGAAAAAACATGGAGGGGTTCCTGACGGGCGAGACGACAAAGCCGGATGAGGGCTCGACAGGACGCGATGAGTGGAAGTCCACTCATATGGTGATCTACATCTGGCTTCTCAACTCCTTAGTCCAGTCTATTGCCGCCATAGTAGACGGTATTGAGATGGTGAAAGATGTGTGGGAGAAGTTGAGAAGGACCTATGATGGTGTGGGGAACAACTTATAGGTCTTCCAGATAAAGGGGGAGATTGATGACACCGTACAGGGAGAGAAGACGGTGCAGGAGTATGCCACGGAGTTGGAGCGTCTGTGGTTGGATTATGATCACTCCTCAGATCGGACGAGCTGCGGGGACCCTAAGTGTAAGGAGAGACAGGTGTGTCTGCAGGAGAGGACGATGAAGTTCCTCAAAGGGCTGACTGCAGCTTTCGCACAGAGGACGGCCCTACTTCTAGCCCAACCAAAGATCCCTAGCCTTGAGGAGGCTATCTCAGCCATGATCCAGGAGGAGACACGCATCAGGCTGCAAGCCGGGACAGGTGGTCCCCCCGAAGCAAAGTCAGCACTAGCGATCACCAGCTCAGGTAACACAGGATCTAAGGGAGAGCCCTGGCAGCATAACCGGCAGTGCTACAACTGTGGGGAGATGGGTCATCATCGGTATGCTTATACCAAACCACCTAGGGAGGGAGATTCAGGTGGTGGACGAGGACCGTTCGGCGGACGAGGATATAATGGAGAACGTGGTCGTGGTCGAGGGGGTAGACGAGGCGGCCGAGGAGGTTATCGGGCGAACCTCCTGATATCAGAAGGGAACGGAGAAGCTGATGGCACCTTTACTGTGGAGGACCAGGCACTGGGAGACATGAGGAGTAGAACAGAGGAGGCGTCCACCTCATTCTTTTTTAGGGGCAACGCTGCCATGTATGCCCATCCATCAGAAGGTACTGACGAATCACTTGCCCTTGCGTCTATCTCTTCCCTTAAATCATCAGACTGGATTATCGACTCGGGAGCATCTCGGCATGTGACGGAGAATGCTAGTGAGTTTTCTTCCTACACTCACCTAGCATCAGCAGACAACATTCAGACAGCTGATGGCACTTTCCAGCCAGTGGTCGGTAAGGGTACTATTAATTGTACAGGTTCAGTAAGATTATCCAATATTTTATATGCTCCATCATTTCCAGTCAGTCTCTTGTCCATTAGTTCTATAATCCTCCAATTTAAATACATTGTTTCTTTTGATATTCCTAAGGTGACCTTCCAGGAGAAAGGGACAGGACAAAGACTTGGGACTGGCACTTGGCATGAGGGACTGTGGTACCTAGATCGAGAAGGACTAGACTCAGCATTGGTATCTATGGCAGAGAAGGCTGACATGGAAGGACTGCAGCAGAGGACTGAGGATACCTTGATACTCCATCATCGGAGGATGGGACATTCTTCCTTTGATACTCTAAGTAAGTTGTATCCAGAGATTTATGCAAAAACAAATAAAGAAAAATTAGTATGTGATGCGTGCGAGTTAGGAAAACTTACTAGGAGCTCATATGTTGGCACGGGTCATAGGAGCACTCTTGCTTTTGAGGTAGTACATTCTGATGTCTGGGGTCCATGTGCTACTAACACTATGAATGGTTATAAGTACTTTGTTTCTTTCATTGAGTGTGCCTCTCGTGTTACCTGGTTATATTTGATGAAAAATAAGAATGATGTACCTGCTTGTTTTCGAGATTTTCATAAGCATGTCCAGACTCAGTACAAAGCAGTTGTGAAGGTACTAAGGTCTGACAATGGAACGGAGTATACCAACAGGACGCTTGCAGAATACTTGTCAGCACACGGAATACAGCATCAGACCACCTGTGCATACACACCAGCACAAAATGGAGTTGCAGAAAGAAAAAACAGACACCTTCTGGAGGTCGCAAGAAGTATGATGATCGACATGAATGTCCCACAGAGTCTGTGGGGGCATGCAGTGTTGACAGCAGCTCAACTCATCAACAGGATGCCCTCGAAGGTCCTCGGATGGAAGTCCCCATGTGAGGTATTGCAAGGCAATAATAGTGGGATACTCCCACTAAAGGTGTTTGGGTGTGTGTGTTTTGTGAAGGACAATAGGCCATCAGTTGGAAAACTTGACCCTAGAGCTGTCAAATGCATCTTCGTAGGCTACTCGACGACCCAGAAGGGGTATGTGTGCTGGAGTCCAGTAGAGAAGAAGAAGTTTGTCAGTATGGATGTCCACTTTCGGGAGCATGAGCCATACTACCACCAGGACGGAACTTCACACAACACACCTAATACTGCCAGTATTAGGCGAGAGGGGGAGATGGAGAACTTGGTGGTAACCGATTTAGAAGTTTGGCATGGAGGCACGGAGAAGGGACAAGAAGGTGAAGGTGTTAGGCCTACGGCTCAGGGAGAGTTACTTACCTACAGCAGGAGAGAGAAGCAAACTGCAGGACCAGTACCGACAGTGCCAGTGCCAAGTCCCTTGCCTGCATTCATCCCAACTCCTGAGGCACCGACACCAACCCCCTTCAGGTGATACCCCCTCCTTCACAAGATATCATTCCTCCTACTTCTACTCCTCCCATACCACTATCTGTACGGAGGACCACTCGCAGCAATGCAGAAAATCCTCCAAACAGATATGGTTGGGATATTGCTCAGTTTGTTTCTTATGACCATATCCCTTCTTCTCATGGAGCATTTATAGCATCTTTGGATAGTATTACTGTACCTAACAATTGGCAGATTGCCAAGAAAGATCCAAAGTGGAAAGCGGCAATGCACGAGGAGTTGGGAGCTCTGGAGAAGAACCACACTTGGGAGCTTGTGAGACTGCCAGAGGGGAAGAGAGCAGTTGGATGCAAGTGGGTCTTTACCGTGAAGCAGAACCCAGATGGACAGGTTCAGCGCTACAAAGCTCGACTAGTAGCCAAAGGATACAGTCAGACGTACGACATCGACTATGACGAGACCTTTACACCAGTTGCAAAGATGAGCACTGTCAGGACTCCGATTTCTCTGGCAGCAAATGGTGGATGGAAGCTACACCAATTGGATGTGAAGAATGCGTTTCTTCACGGAGATCTAGTGGAGGAGGTGTACATGGAGATACCACCAGGATTTGGCACCAATCAGACAGTAAGCAAGGTCTGCAGGTTGAAGAAGTCCTTCTATGGACTGAAGCAGTCTCCTCGAGCGTGGTTTGACAGATTCAGAAGGGCGATGATAGGGATGGGATATCAGCAGATCAATGCTGATCATACTGTGTTCTTCCGTCGGAGTGGAGGCCACATCACCATGCTTGCGGTGTATGTGGACGATATGATTATCACAGGAGATGATGAGCAGGAGATCGCCCAACTCAAAGGAAAGCTTGGCAAGGAATTTGAGGTGAAGGATTTCGGCCTTCTTCGGTACTTCCTTGGGATTGAGATTGCTCGAGAAGCAGAGGGGATTGTTCTCTCTCAAAGGAAGTATGCACTGGACCTTCTCACAGAAACTGGGATGTTGGGGTGCAAACCTGCAGCGACACCAATAGATCAGAGGTTCAAGATTGATGCTGAGGCTGGAGAACCAGTTGATCGGGACAGATACCAGAGACTGGTTGGCAAGTTGATCTATTTGAGCCACACACGTCCTGATATCTGCTTTGCAGTAAGTGTGGTGAGCCGCTACATGCATGACCCACGGAAGGGTCATATGGATGCAGTGTACCAGATTTTGAGGTACTTGAAAGGTGCTCCCGGAAAGGGACTAATATTCAGGAAGAACAATCACGTGAGCATCGAGGGCTACTGTGATTCTGACTGGGCTAGTTGTGCTGATGACAGGAGGTCTACCTCGGAATATTGCATATTTGTAGGAGGTAACTTGGTCTCCTGGAGGAGTAAGAAGCAGTCTGTGGTGGCCAGATCGACAGCTGAAGCAGAGTACAGAGCTATGGCCTTGGGAGTTGCAGAGCTACTATGGTTGAAGAATATGCTGGTGGAGCTGAAGCTGGATCAAGGAGCCAAGATGAAGCTGTGGTGTGACAATCAGTCAGCTATTAGTATCGCCAACAATCCAGTACAACATGACAGGACCAAACACATCGAGATTGATAGATTCTTCATCAAAGAGAAGTTGGATAGTGGATTACTGGAGCTTGGCCATGTTCCAACTAGGGATCAAGTAGCAGATGGACTAACCAAGGGACTCGCCTCAGTGAGCATGATTAGATGATGTGACAAGATGGACTTAGTGAATATCTTTCACCCATCTTGAGGGGGAGTGTTGATATGGTATGTTGGGTGTCATATTTAAGTATAGTATAAGCACATAGGAATATCCTGAGGACATATTTGGGATGCCAGAATATGTCACAGGATATTCCATTAATGCCAGAATATGTCACAGGATATTCCATTATGAGATTATTGTCATAATGATTGAGATCATTGTATTAATGACTGTAAGGCTATATAATGCCAATGAGACAATCAATAAAATCATCAACTAATTTCAACAGAATTCAGTATGCAATAACAGAGAGCTTGGTGTCTGTTCGTAGTAAATTGTGAATGTTAGGCGGGTGGAGTAGTGTTCCCACTCAATTCAAGTTCAAACGTTCAAATTTTATTTTGAATCTGGGTATTGTAGCCACGGTTACTTGTGAGTATGGTTAATCAGTGCAGAGATTTTAGAGTTACTGTGACTATGGCTTAATAATGGATTCAGATGGTTTGGCTCATAGGCCGAACCAGATATGAGTTGTAGGCTGGGCCTACTAGTCTAGTTGAGTAATTAAATATTTAATTGAGTAAATGGTAGTTGTATTATTAGTTGATAACTAGTGGTCAAGGAAAATTAATTGGTATTAAGTTAGAAATAGTTTTTAGACTAGTTTTAGAATTAGTTAATGTAACATCCATAATTAGTTAGTTAGAATGACTAAAGAATTGATAAAGGATTGGTTAGAACCATTCTAATAAATAATTAGCAAGATTAGAGGTTGTTGGAGGATTATTAATCAAGTTGGAAGATCTAACAAATAGATAACTTAGAGACAACGAATTAGAATAAAAATATTTGAAGGTATTTATGTCTTGCACAGATATCGAGGACTTGGGCTACTTTTGGGATTCCAGGCAAGTACACTACGGCTGTTCCTTTACTTTGTATTTCTGCTTTGCCCTCATATTGGACCCCTGTCAATACAAGTTTATTGATTGTATCTTGATTGTACATTGATTGCATGGTGTCATTGGGGATGGAAAAATATTTAGACTGTGTGACCATACCTCCATAGTGTAATATTGTGGATAACTTAGTCATACATCGTGTACGTGTGGCTAAGCCGGACCGTATTTTATTGTGTTATTGATATTGTACTCCCATCTAGTCACACACTAGACAAATATTTCATTTACTACTGCATGGTAGTATTTTCATTGTTTCAGTGATTTCATATTGTCCATTATTGTAGGTTAGTCCTTTCATTTACCTGTTGCATTGCATTTCAGTTTTACTTAGTATTGAGTTCATTCATAGGGTTGTACTTTGCTCTTTTTCTGATTGGATCAGTTACGGGAGCCGAGGACTTCTATCCTACCCACTATATGGCTCACAGGAGATAGACGCTACTCAGGACAAGGAGTTGTCCCGGAGACTTGAGGACTAGTTGTAGGACTTTACTTCATATTGTCCTACTTGATATTGTATTGTGAGGGTTATGTCGGATGATTGTACATATTGGGGGGAGTTGAGATTGTGAGACTCATCTCACTGTTCTAGTATACGTACCCAGTATATATATATGTATTATACATGTATAGCTTATTTATTGTTTAATTGCTTACATCTTGCTTTATGCCATTCATGTATTGTTTAGGTTATTTTTGTAAATTTTTCTAAGTTTGTCACGCCCCAGTCCCAAAATACGTAGGAATATGAATACGTAAGCATGCCAGCCGTATGTATATGACAATTCCAATATATGGAAACCATAATACATACGTACGCTGTATTATGAGTAACTATTCACAAGTGGTATAGATTTATGTCATAAGTCACATGGTACAACTAGATCTCATCCACAGAATCAAATAACCAATCAACTATATAACTGAATAAAGTATAAAAATGCTTGATAAGAACAAGTAGTTGGGTGGAGATAAATCCACTACCAAACTAGAATATAAGAGGAACAAAAATAAGTACATCTAATGAACAATGGGGCTCGAAGAAAAGACCTCCTCGAAAGAGAGAGAAGTAGCAAGTTCTGATCCGTACTTCTGCGAATAGTCAAGATCGTCTACACCTGAAAAGAGACCAGGTCCTCAGAGGACGTAACAAGATACATAGAAGCATGCCAATTGAATACAGTAAAATATGCATAATAGATAGAAAATATATAAGTATGCTGTACTAGACAATCTATATGAATATGCATAATGAGGACAACTTTTTGACATATGGGCAGGTGTAGGCTACATATGCTATCTCACAACTCACATACACGTCCATATATACCATCAATCGACATACCGCGATGGTAGCGACCATCGTGACACCATCAATCGATATACCGCGAGGGTAGCGACCATTGTGACACAACTATCGTAGTACGTGCTAGTTACTACGGTTTACCAGAGTGGGTAGTCCATACGCCTACTGACTGTCCTCCCCACCCATGATACTATGTGTCAAGTGTGTGTCAACATATATAATATATAATTATGACTGAAAGAAAATACATATATAATGGATATATGAAAATATGATAAGCATGTAAAGTACTGTAAGCAATTCGGCAAGGTATACTTGCCTGGCAAGAAAGCTGCGAAGTGTAAGTGTCCAAACGTCAAGCACAAGGGATCAAAAACTATGGCATCCGAATGAACGTCTCCGGATGATGAAATAAACATCACCAACGTTCTCGGAATCAGCGAGATAGTTAGAAAATACTACCCTTTCGTCCAATTTGAACACATGGGTAAAACAATAATTTCGGGTCAAAGCGGGGTCCACATGTGGCCCACTTTGCATCGAAATACGTGTAAGAGGTAAAGGTCTCTAAAAGGGATAAATTATAGGTCAAACAAATTCTAAACGTTGATACGAACTCAACGATATGTCCAATTTTGAATTCCGGTGAGTCGATCACAAATTCGTACTTCAAGTCAAACCGTGGGGCCCGCAAATAGGCGACTTGGTCAACTATCTCAGAATCGCGTGAAACTTGGGTCACAGGACCAACGTGATACCACGAATCCAATGGCGTAAGTTTCGTCGCATTCTGACGAGAGTACACAAAGTGGGATGGTAGTTTGCAAAAGTCGCGAGACGGAGACTTTTTACGGATACAGGTTGATTCCGACGCGCACACACATCTGAATCAACTTTCGTGAAAGCCCACACGTTAGGATATACCATACGCATCTTTTGGTATAATTGATACGCGACGAGGCGGTCCCGTTTGGTGGGACACACTCCGTATCACAAAATCTTAGTTTTGAAAGATCAAGTTTTTTGGTTGTTTTGGATGTCGAATAATTTAACAAATAAAATAAACTAATAAAAACTAAAAGAACAGAAAAAATCTCGGTTATATTGAGAATAAAATCCTTCAAGTAGATTTTGAAAATATTAAACAGATTGGTGGTAAATTAGGCATGAACATGGTGGTTTGGGTTAAAATTCTGGACTGTTATTGGTCAGTTTTTCGGCTAACTTTCGGCCGATTTTTCGACCAATTCAGGGCACGAAAACTCGTCCCGCTTGAAGAAAAATCTTAGAGGGTTAGGTTGTGAACGTACACGGACAAAAAGCTCGCAAAAAGAATCAGAGATGAGAGAGATATAATACCTTGAAGATGGGCTCGGGACTGTGCACATGCGCGCGCGGGCGGGCGGACTGCGGTGCGGTCGCCGGCGGCTGTGGAGGTGCGGGGCGGCGGCTGCGGTCGAGGTCGGGGATTAGGGTTAGGGTTTAGGTTCATATATATATATATATATATATATATATATATATATATATATATATATAGAGAGAGAGAGAGAGAGAGAGAGAGAGAGATCTGGCCGCGGGGTGGGGGGGGTGGGTTCTGCTGGGTTCTGGGTAGTTAGGAATTAGGTTTTTGTTTTTAAGTTATTATTATTATTATTATTATTATTATTATTATTCTTTTCTTTTCTTTTTTTTTCTTTTGTTTTTGTTTTTGTTTTCCTTTTATTATTATTATTATTATTACTATTATTATTATTACTTATTATTATATATTTATTCACATATATATTTACATATATAGATGAGATTATATAAAAATTCAAAAAGAACATTTGCACACAAAATAAATTCTAGAAAATCTATCACCCTTTTGCAAGACTCCAAAAATAATAAAAAAATATTTTGTGGAACAATTCTAAATGAGTATTTATATAAGTAATTTAATCAATAAAATTTATTTTCTAATTAGCTATGAAAATACTCTAAAGAAATTTAATAATTTAATAAAAATACTTAAAGTAAAATTTAAAATTTTTAGGGTGTTTACATTCTACCCAACTTACAATAATTTCGTCCTCGAAATTAACACTAACCTATTTTCATAATAAATCGCTATAGCTATTAATACTTCATTGCTAGCTTGCAACGTTTCCTAAAATGTTATGGTCAGCCATTCTAACACTTCCCTCCCTTATTGTCTGTACACTATTATTTTATCCTCTAACTCATCTATACTACCCAACTTATAAGAATTCTACTAGTAGTCAAAGTTTTTTGAGGCTATTGTCTAGGTTGTAAGACGAATTTATTCATTGGGTCAAATTTTTTGGAATATTTGTCTGGAATCTTATAACCATGATTTTTTTTCTGCAACCGTCAAGTATCGTAGTCTAATACTGCCACGCCACCTAGCTGTATGTCTGTAAATAATTCGACTACTCTATTATAATGGTCTAGCTGCAGCTGTCACTACCTCGCCAATAATTTGTCATAGTCATAAGTTCATAACAAGTGCCTTCAATTCTTTCCTAAGCTTAGTCTAAGTTTTAGGGCAACAATTAAGGTCTTGACTAACTTTATAAAACTATTAGAAATATGAACTATTTCAACAATCCAACTAATTCATGTTAGACTAAAGGATGCTACTTAAGGTTTAAAAATAATAAGAGAATACAGATATTATTATAGTGCATATACATAAGGGTTATCATGAACTCATCTTTTAGTTATTACTCATTACTAACCCGGTTATGTTTAAACTAACAAAATAAAGGGTAAGGTTGAAGTAAATCAACAATTCACGATGGCATAAAAAGATGCAACTACGATAGGAAGAATTAAGCATGGGATAAGGAATGGATATGGAAGAGAAGATGAGCCACCCAAGGGGACGAGATGGTGATAGGAAAGAGAATACTACTACTGCTACTCGTGTCATCCATTAGCATCGTGGGTATGCCATCTAGTTAAAATATCAATATATTCTAAAAAAATTTAACACCAAATATATCACATGTGATATGCCCTTAATTATAAAAGATAGTCACAAAGTAATATGATTGGCCTATGGGGTATATCTAGTACTCTCCGTGTATCAAACTTATATTAAGCACGCGCGTTCGTCTTTCCGAAATAAGGGAAGACAAAAAGCAATAATAAAGAATTCAAGGAGGAGGTGATAGAATACAAGTACGAGGTTCAAGGCGATTAAAGAATTCAAAAAGAGAGTTGTCAGGGCAGTTGTTGATTGAAATCTTATTTTGGTAAATTCCTATTTGTATGCTCATATCAGTACAATTATGTAACCGATAGGATATGCTCGAACATGTCTAGAGGGCGAGTATATTCGTCTACCAAGCTGAGTCAACTATATCTCAATCCACGTAAAGTAGTTATGCGAAGAACGAACCAAGCGCACTAAGGTTGATCAGACCATAATACACTGATTCTGATTTAGACGATGTAATAGTGGGCGTCCCCAATAACACATATCTCATGAACAAGCTCGATAAAAGAATAAGCTAGCAAAACTAGACTATAATAGCAGCATAAGTCGAGGTAGTCCAGAAAATATAAGTACGCTAGATTATGATGAAGGAAGGTACAAAATAATTCAAGTTCACAAAGAAGATAAGACTCGTCCGGTGTTGTGCCTCTACAGTTGCCATACTAACTTCTTGTCTATGTCTATAGTCGACCAAATGGGGGCATGGGCCTCTAAGTTCTACAGTCTGGATAAAAACTATCTTCTTATGCAACCCTATAGTTGGTGTCATTCAATTACACTTCATTAATGGTTCAAAAGGACTATGTGATACTAGGTTATGAGGTATACTACCCAACTTACAAGAATTTAACTAATAGTGTTAATGAATAATATAGTGTATATACCTAGTACAAGTTATCTTCCTCACCCCTATCAAGCACGAAAGAAAAGATAAGATTAACGTTGTGAAAGGATCAAGTAAGATGCAATGCAAACTATCAAATAAGAGTGCAAAATGAAATCAAGGGAGGTGATTAAATAAGTGGATGAGATCCTATATTCTAATCCTATGCGCAGGCTTGCTCGGTATAGTAATGTAGCCGAGATAATATGCTCTCGACCTGCATGGGCCACCACAAAAATATGTCACGTTCCAGTCCCAAAATACATAGGACTAGGAATACGTAAGCATGACAGTCGTATGTATATGACAACTCCAATATATGAAAATCATAACACATACGTACGTTGTATTATGAATAAACATTCACAAGTGGTATAGATTTATGTCATAATTCATAGGGCATAACTAGATCTCATCCACAGAATCAAATAACCAATCAACTATATAACTGAATCAAGTATAAAATGCTTGATAAGAACAAGTAGTTGGGTAGAGACAAATCCACTACCAAACTAGAATATAAGAGAACAAAAATAAGTACATCTAATGAACAATGAGGCTTGAAGAGAAGACCTACTCGAAAGAGAGAGAAGTAGCAAGTTCTGATCCGTGCTTCTGCGAATAATCAAGATCGTCTACACCTGGAAAGGGACCAGGTCCTCAGAAGGACGTAACAAGATACATAGAAGCATGCCAACTGAATACAGTAAAATATGCATAATAGACAAAAAAATATATAAGTACGCTGTACTAGACAATCTATATGAATATGCATAAGGAAGACAACCTTTCGACGTATGGGCAGGTGTAGGTTACACATGCTATCTCACAACTCACATACGTCCATGTATACCATCAATCGATATACCATGATGGTAGCGACCACCGTGACACCATCAATCGACATACCGCGAGGGTAGCGACCATCGCGACACAACTACCATAGTGTGTGCTAGTTACTACGGTTTACCAGAGTGGGTAGCCCATACGCCTACTGACTGTCCTCCCCTCCCATGATACTATGTGTCAAGTGTGTGTCAACATATATAATATATAATTATGACTGAAAGAAAATACACATATAATGAATATATGAAAATATGATAAGCATGTAAAGTACTGTAAGCAATTTAGCAAGGTATACTTGTATGGCAAGAAAGCTGCGAAGTGTAAGCGTCCAAACGTCAAGCACCAGGGATCAGAAACTATGGCATCCGAATGAACATCTTCGGATGCTGAAATAAATATCACCAACATTTTCGGAATCAGCGAGATAGCTAAAAAATACTACCCTTTCGTCCAATTTGGACACAGGAATAAAACGATAATTTTGGATCAAAACGGGGTCCACTTGTGGCCCATATTGCATCAAAATACGTGCCCGAGGTAAATATCTCTAAATGGGACAAATTATAGGTCAAACAAATTCTAAACATCGATATGAACTCAATGGTATGTCCAATTTTGGATTCTAGTGAGCCTATCACAAATTCGCTCTTCAAGTCAAACCGTGGGGCCCGCGAATAGGTGGCTTGGTCAACTGTCTAAGAATTGCGTGAAACTTGGGTCACAGGACCAGCGTGATATCACGAATCCAATGGTGTAAGTTTTGTCGTATTCTAACGAGTGTACACAAAGTGGGATGGTAGTTTGCAAAAGTCGCAATTCGGGGACTTTTTGCGGATACTGGTTGATTCCGACGCACACACGTCCGAATCAACTTTTGCGAAAGCCCACACGTCAGGATATACCATACGCGTCTTTTGGTACAATTGGTACATGATGAGGCGGTCCCGTTTGGCGGGGCGCACTCCGTATCACAAAATCTTAGTTTTGAAAGATCAAGTTTTTTTATTGTTTTGGAGGTCGAATAATTTAACAAATAAAATAAACTAATAAAAACTAAAGAACAAAAAAATTCTCGGTTATATTGAGAAGAAAATCCTTCAATTAGATTTTGAAAATATTAAACAGGTTGGTGGCAAATTAGGCATGAACATGGGAGTTTGGGTTAAAATTCTGGACTGTTTTTGGTCAGTTTTTCGGCCAAGTTTCGATCAATTTTTCGACCAATCCAGGAAACGAAAACTCGTCCCGCTTGAAAACAAATCCTAGAGGGTTAGGTTGTGAATGTATACGGATAAACCGATGGCAAAAATAATCAGAGATGAGGGAGATATAATACCTTGAAGATGAGCTCGGGGCTGTGCATATGCGTGCGCGCGGGCGGGCGAACGGCGGTGCGGTCGCCGGTGGCTGCGGTCGGGAATTAGGGTTAGGGTTTATGTTTATATATATATATATATATATATATATATATATATATATATATATATATATATATAGAGAGAGAGAGAGAGAGAGAGAGAGAGAGAGTGAGAGAGAGAGAGGGCCGCGGGGGGGGGGGGGGTGGTTCTGCTGGGTTCTGGGTAGTTAGGAATTAGGTTTTAGGTTTTTGTTTTTAAGTTATTATTATTATTATTTTCTTTTCTTTTGTTTTTCCTTTCTTTTTCTTTTTCTTTTCCTTTTTATTTCTATTATTATTATTATTATTATTGTTATTATTATTATTATTATTATTATTGTTATTATTATTATATATTTATTCACATATATATTTATATATATATATATGGGATTATATAAAAATTCAAAAAGAATATTTGCACACAAACAAAATTCTAGAAAATCTATCACCCTTTTGCAAGACTCCAAAAATAATAAAAAATTATTTTATGGAATAATTCTAAATGACTATTTATATAAGTAATTTAATCAATAAAATTTAATTTCTAATTAGCTATGAAAATACTCTAAAGAAATTTAATAATTTAATAAAAATACTTAAATAAAATTTAAAATTTTTAGGGGGTTTACAAAGTTGCATGCTTTGGACCATTGGTCCCTTGGTTTTCTTGGTGGGTGGCTGTGATGAACCCGGGTGAGAGGTATGGATTATGATCCAATGGACTATAATCAATCCATTGGCTATATAAGAAATTTCATTCTCTTTCCTTCATTTTATTTTCCTTTTATTTATTTCTTTTTCGTTTCTTCCCCAGCAGAGAGCACCAGTCGAGCTTGGCCTTGGCCGTGCGTAACCTTGGTAGTATTAAGTTAGAACTTGACCGTAGGCAAGTACATCTTGCCAACCGAAGGAACAACCATGGATCTTATTTTAATTCTTAGTATAACTTGTTTAATTATTTGATATGTTTCATTTGCTTAATACTTAGAACAAGTCTTCATGATAATTTTAATTTTCTTGTACTGTTGCTCATGGAGCCCGAGAACAATAAGTCGAAGAATGCAAAGTTGGCCTGGGAATATATACAAAACTACGCAGGGAACCCTTGTCGCATAAGCGAAGTTCTTGTGAGCGCACTAGTGTGTATTTCACAAATTTTTTAGAAAATGTGCTAAGATATGTTAAGTACTCTGGGTGCACTTCTCTACTCCTACATACGTTTTGTACTAAGGCAATTCTTTCAAAAGTATGCTAAATTCCACTTGGCGCACTTTTGAATGGATCTGTAAGTCATCAAGTATGTGCGCCACTGGTTAAAAGCCAAGTTGGCGCATTTTGCAGATATTGCAGAGTTGGCGCACTTTGGTAAAATTTTTTTACCGGCGTAGTTTGTCCCTTCTGAAGAATGGCATACTTTTCTATGTGGTATACTATGTGGCAATTTTCAGAGATGACGCACTTTGTAGCCTTTCGTGTTACTTAATGACTAAGTAATGACTTCTGACCATTCTTGAGAATTGTATTCTCGACTGCAGTGTTATCTCGACTGTTGTGCCAAGCTTCAAGACTTGTGTTTTATCTTTTAGTTGACATTCCTGTGCTCATTTGTGTGCCAAATCTGTCTTTGGCCATTTGTGCGCCAAGACCCGTTTGTGCGCCAAATCTGTCTTTGGCCATTTGTGCGCCAAGATCCGTTTGTGCGTTAAATATGTCTTTGGTCATTTGTGCGCCAAGATCCGTTTGTGCGCCAATGGAGGTTTTTGACCCCTTGTGCATGGATGTTACTTCTTGCCTGAGTTTATGCACCAACCCTGAATTGTTAATTTATGCGCCTGTATGCCAGTATTCTCTTTAGCATGATTAACTCTTAATGATTCTCTAGTTCTCTTTTATCTTGTTATTTTAGTTAATTCTGGTTATTTTCTGAACCTGACATTCTTGATATTGATCTTGATTTTCTGACATGATCTAGTGATTGTACATTATAAACGAACTCCTGAATCTTGACATTAAACTGATCATGTATTGATAATTCTGATACTGTACTTATAATCCTGATCCTGTATTGATAATTACTCATAATCCTGATACTCCTGATAGTGGCTCGACGTAGCACACTCCTGACTTGAGAATTCCTGTAACTGTCCAGATTCAAGGCTATTTAGTAGTACATGAATTGTATGGCATGTATTCCCGTGGTTAATTTTGATTGTACTCGTCAACTTACTGTCATATCTCGCATCATGTTTAAGGCATATTTCTGAGCACCACAGTCAAAAATTCTTAATAATTGTTCAGGCTAATAACTAGAATATTAATCTAGAAAGCATATAGAGAGATTTTTTGGCTATATGAAATTCCGGTATCCCAGCGACACCTGATGGATTTGGAGCTCTCCGTCGTGAGGGACACACTTCCAGCACACCGTCGAGTGTTCCACTACCAGAAAAGATAAGAAATGATTACACCTGATAAATCTATACTATGTACTTGTTCGTCTGGATAATCTGGATGGTCTATAGAGCCTGTGGCTGTAAGAAATCTTAAACTGCATGTGTTAGTAACTAGGACTGTGATAACCCTAGTTAGTTAATGTTAGCAATCCGAATGACATGATTGCCGTGATTGCTTGATTTTCAGTCCAGTCTAGTCCCATCCTGTTTTATTTTCAATAACTGATCATGAGGACAATAATTGAAGCATGACTCCAGATATCCCTGTTTTATAATCTAGAGCATGTTTAATTATTATTTTTACCTGCTGCAGTTATTTAAATGTTCCTTATACTATTTTTTATTGATTTGTCTGCATGCTAGTTTTTGTTCCTAAGTTTGGCTCCCTTGTGGTACTTGTTGTTTTGGGGTCTGATCCCACTGGTTTTGTATAGCCATATTTTGGAGCATGACCGCAGGATCTTTCGTACTTTCCTCCTCAAGATGGTGAAAATGAGGAGCACCCGAGGAAATGAGTGAATTTCTTCTTCATCACCCACATGATCTTGTATATTATTTTATTGAGGTATTTAGCCATCGAGCACGTGTTTAGATCATGTTTGGGACTTGACATTATAGCCTGCGGGACTACATGTAAAGCATATTCTAGACTATAGCTAGAGCTGATCATGTAACATGGTACTTTTGTTAGTTCTTCATTTTGTAACTAGCTTCATGATCATTTGTGTATGTATAGTTTAGGACGCCTTACTATTGCTTGCTTGATATTGAGACACCTAAGATTCTTGACCTAGGATTTCCTGATGGATTGTAGATTAAATTCTTACATGTCTAGACAGTCGTGACCGTATCTCGGGGTATAGAGTACTCTGGTATACGTAGTTAGCTTTGTCTGCCCTCGCTCTCCAGAATTTTGGTTCTGGGACGTGATACGGTTTAAGTGGTGGTCCATGCAGGTCTAAAAATTCAGATGTGTGGGGTTTTTTACCAATGTGTTTAGATGTCTCAATCATGCTACTCCACGATCTCCCCCAGTACCGAATTTATATCCCTAAAATCTTGATTCAACATCTGCTTTGATCCTCGATCAATCATGTTCATTCATTTGATGATCCTGTCTTCTTTATCTTTCAGGGTCATTGTTCCTGGTCCTTTCGATTATCCAGCTCGAGTTCCTCCTGTAGCAGGACAATATCCCGATGCCCAGCAAACCCTTGAGGTTCAGCCTCAGCATTCCAGGGTCGAGTCCAGAACAGCTAAAAATGGGGAACCTCAGATCCAACCAGTACCTCCCGTGCAACTAGTACCTGATGTAGGAGGGGACACTAGTGTGCTTATTGGTATCCTTCGAAAATTATTGGCATCTCAAGTACGTCGAGAGGACATACTCATTCACTTAGTACACGGGGCTTTGGAAAGAGGCGAACATCGTGTCAACAAGGCAAGCAACTTCAAGCGCCTCCAACCCTCGTATTTTTATGGCATCGAGGATACGATTGTATCAGACGCATGGATTCAAGACAATGAAGCTATCCTAGAGGCGGCATGAGTGCCTGCAAGAAAGCAAGTGTCAGTAGTTCGACTGTAATTGCTAGACTTGGCCCGAGACTGGTGGACAGCACAGATGATTTCACTAACAGTACCCGTCCCTTGGGCTGTCTTCAGTGAAAGATTTCAAGCCAGATACTTTGATGCGGTATCGCGTTATGATCTTCAATAAAAGTTTAACAACTTGAAGTAGATAGGCATGACTGTTGACGGCTATGAGGCATAGTTCTGCAGACTTAGTCAGTTTGCTCCCACATTAGTGGCAACAGAATTGGACAGAGCTAGGAGGTTCCAGTAGGGACTTCACCTGAAAATTATATTGGCGGTAGAACAACATGAGTTACAGACTTTTGATACAGTATTACGGGCAGTAAGGAGGCATGAGTATACCTCTCAGAGAATCGTGGATAGAACTGGAGGGCGGAAGATGACCTATACTTCAGGAGGTTCTTGCACTCAGTCTTTAGCACCAGCCCCGACATTTAGGGCTTTAACCATTGGATCTCCGAGGAGGACAAATTCAACAGCCTTAGTTCAGCAAATAGTACCGACCCGACCTCAACAACAAAGGACATATTCTTCAGCCGGGTGTTCTCATTGTGGGAAGCCTGGGCACATATTTTTGGAGTGTCGTCGAGCGCAAGGATTATGATTTGTCTGTGGGGCACCAGGCCACAGAGTACGATCTTGCCCACACAGAGCTAGTTCATCATCATCCTCCCTGGTTGGACCACATTATATGGCTCCAGCGTCGGTTCAGCAGAACCAGGGTTAGAGGCCTTTGCCGACCCAATCCCAAGTATTCCAACAACAGAGTCCACATCAGTATGCGCAAGTCCAAGCTCTAGTACAGGCCAGACAAGGAGGTCCACAACAACAAGGACCACCACCGAAAGGACGAGGCTAGGCTATGGCACTCAAGGTGGAGGAGTAGCTAGCTTCAGATGAGGTGGTGGCAGGTACCATTCTTGTCAACTCTTATTCGGCTTCAGTATTGTTTGATTCTGGTGCATCACATTCCTTTATGTCTGCACGATTTGCGACACGAGTTGGATTAGAACTCGAATCCTTATCAGTAAGAATCAATATACTTATTGTTAACGGTATCATGGCACTTGATAGAGTTTATACCTCGTGTCAGGTCGTAGTGTACATGCAAAAATTTCTTGCTAGATTGATAGAATTTCCTATGGAAGATTATGATGTCGTCCTAGGCATGGATTGGTTGAGTGCCCGATACGCGACGATAGATTGCCATGATGGTAAGGTTATCTTTCCTATTCCCTGAGAAGAAGAATTCTCATTTTCTAGAGGAGAGGCGGAGTCTTCGTCAGCAATCATGAGAATAGCAGTAGCAGAAGGAGTACAATTCCCCAGAGTTATTGATGAATTTCCAGATGTGTTCCCAGAAGAGCTTTCAGGCACGCCACCAAAAATAGAGATTGAGTTTATCATAGATCTACTTCTCGGAACAACACCAGTATCTGAGCGAGTCTATAGAATGGCACCTTCAGAGTTTGTCACGACCCGCACCCGGAATAAGGGCACGAGTAGTGAGTAACGCCAAGTCTACGCTGCAGTATCGGCGGTAGAACGCTGTCTGGGTCAACTCTACTATCTAAACATCTTATACAATATATACATACATGGTACCTATCAATCACCTCAACTCCAAATGGAGAAATAATATGGTATCTGATAAATGTAACTATACTCAATCATAATGCAAACTAAGGAAGATAAAGCACGAGAATGAATAACGAAGAAAAAGAGACACAATACATCCACAAGTCTGAAATAATATATATACATGCCAATAACCTCAGTAAAGTAAAACAAGTCTAAACAGACAATCTAAACCTCCTCAGACTCTGGTACTAGGTCCTCCTGCTCTAAAAGAGTATCCTCTAATGGTACGCCGTCCTGCGGCCCATAGTAGGTGGGATACTGGTCCTCAAGCCAATCATCTAAAAAATATATCCAATCAGTAAAAAATAAAACTACTGGAATGAAGAACAGAAAATATATTATCTGTAATAAAAAAAGATAAAACTAGCTATTGTGCCATAGAGTACAAGTTCATTATGTGATCGGTTTGGGTTAAACACGAATAAAATATGGTAATTCGATTACACGTGTGATATGTAATCGACATGTACACGAATATACTTGGGCTTGATCACATAACCAACTCCCACTCCCCCATCCCCAACCAATACTTATTGATCTAATCACGACACGTTACAAACATGAATATAAACACACTAAATACGAGCAGCATATGAACACGAAGTACACTAAATCAATACCTGATACACACGATGAAAGATATATGAAAGAGTACCCGCAGAACACAGTAAGGGATAACATCTCTTGACAGGATCCATATAGTACCAATCCGCGAAACGACTGTGTCGGAATCAAGTATACAATTCTAGAACATGTTATATATACACTATTATGAAATAAAAAATAACAGAAAAATGTACTCGTCTGTGGTCCAAAGAAATAAATGAGTCTCGGTGTCCAAACTGGTGTCACACAGACCTATATATAAAATTCTATGTCAAATTGTGTAAAGAAGTGAATAATTCTAAGATGATCTAAACATGCCTCTCTAATTCCATTTCTAGCTCACTAGGTCAATACTAATCAATTCCAGGTAATACTAGTCTATATATAGGTTTCTAGGTCCTACCTTGAAAGTATTAACTATACTAGATAATATCACTAAGTATCATGTATATATACTATATAGGCTATAGATAATAATATATATTACCTTAGTCTATCACTACATGGCCTAGCTTAGTATCTAACACCTAACTCATATTTACACTAAGCTCACCAGACTAAGATACTAAATATTACTTAGTACCTACTGACACTTGGTACTATAGTTCCATGTATCAACATGCCCTCACCCATTCACTTGGCCTACCCCTATCACCTTATTAATACCTTACAAGTATCCTAATACAATGCCTTAACACTACCTTCACTAATACTCATCTCCCCCACATACTCATAGATTACCTGTCCCCCATACTCAGATACAAACAGTGGTTGCACTCATAATTCCAAATATACTCCTCTTGATACCACCCACATTGATGAATACACATAGGAGTAATCACACTACACCAATTTCTGATACATATGCCCTTGTATTGTAAAGACACCCTCAACACTCTAATTTCACCAACCTAAGTTTGGCACACATTCAAACTCTCTGATACACAATCACATTATACTTGTTCACCCATGACACACAGTCCACTCATTCACTGGTACACAAGGTTTTCCCTATTTTGCATTCATGCACATCTCACCCTCAACTTCCTTGAACATCCTAGCTACCTACTGGATATTTACTGGGGTATGATACAAACTAACACTTTAACTGGCAAATATCATATTGGTATCACTCCAAGCATCTGGACTTAAGCCCAAACTAACTTCTGTAGAATTTGCACACTGCTAACCCATAACTACAACATAACTACTTTTAACTTTACATTCTTTGAACACATGAGTGTTGGCACTAACATTGATACTCTACCACTCATGCACACCCTCATCCATAATCTTGCTGCTGTTGTTGTTGATGTATTGAGCATACTGCGGCTACCACTGCTTGAGCATGTTGCTGCTGCAACTGCTCGGCTTGAGCATGCTGCTGCTGCCACTGCTCTCTCATCCCCCACACCCAAAACAACACACAAGGGATTATAGATATACAAATATAATATAGACTACTATATATATATATATATATATATATATATATATATATATATATATATATATATATATATATATATATATATATATATATATATATATATCACACGTATACATTATATACCTATATAAATATATTCTAGTGTCAATAGATCAAACACTTAGAGTATGTACTTGTGATATTCATGATACGTGTCAAAGTGAAATGCCAAAACCCAAATTCTCCATAATTAATCACTCATACACATATATAACATCTATATATAACCAATGTAGCTTGCTACAATAGAAATGGAAGAGAATTATGTAAAACACCCAAAATTGAGCCCCGTATCACACCGTATCGCAAAATACCGTGATACAACCTACACGTATCCATTTGTGAAGACGCACCAAGTCCCATAATCCCGATCTAAGTTTAATTAGATCTAATTGGTCTCATAACACACAATTGATGTATCAAATTCGTAATTCCCCCAATATGCACACAAAATACCACATAGAACTCACAATACATAGCCAAATAGCCTAGAACTTGCTCCTATAGGTAGTCCGATGCCATGGGATGATTTCTAGTGGTCAAATGTATGATTAAGAAGCTATAATGAGAGAAAAATTCAGGAATTACCAATTAGGAGATGGATTTCCAATGAAAATACAATTGGACACGATCCATACACGATCTCTAGCTCTAAAGCTTCTCCCCCTTGTGCTCCTTGCTTATCCAAGCTCCAAGGCTCAAAGAGTGATAAATTTGAGAAGAAAATGATGGTAAATTGTGTACAAAATCAATGGAGGGAAAATAAAAAATTAGGGATCAAGAATTTGGGAGTCTCTAACTAATTATAGAGAGAGAGAGAGATAGAGAGAGAGAGAGAGAGAGAGAGAGATAGAGAGAGAGAGATAGAGAGATAGAGAGAGAGAGAGAGAGAGAGAGAGATGAGAACCCCCCTCTAATAGTGGCCGACCACTTCTTCCCTTTCCCAAGAAAAATTAAATATCCAAGCTACCCCACCTGGTGAGTTATGAGGAATAATTAAGGGTGGATATTTTTGGAAGTCTCTAACTAATTATAATTAAACTAATCTCCTTAAATTAATTAATGGAAATGACTAATGGGCTTAGGTTCAAGATGGGCTCACTAATTGTCATGACAAATCTAAATGGGTCCATATGTGTCAAGTCTAGATATTTGGGTTAGTCTCTCTAACTAACAAATGACACAAGTCTTTAATTAAATAACTAATTCTAGCCACAATAATTATAGCTCAATATAACTAAATAATTAATACAATCATCACATTTATATATTATATTCCTAAAATTAAATACCCATACAAAATTACCAAACTACCCCTAGCTGAAAAAGTGAGGGTGACAATCCTATCCACCTTAGAAAATTTTTATCCTCGAAATTTAGGAAGAACTAACTATTAATAGCAATCAATACAAGCAAGAAAGAATTATACCTCACGGCTCAAACGGATAAGGGTATCACTCGCGCATCTCGGCCTCTCGCTCCCAGGTACTCTTTCCTGGCGAGTGATGCCTCCACGTGACGCGTACCAAAGGAATCGTCTGGTTTCGCAGCACATTCTCCCTGCGGTCCAAAATCTCCACGGGCTGCTCTGGGTAGCTGAGAGTCCGACCAACCTTGATCTCCGAGTGATCTAGTACATGGCTAGGATCTGCCACGTACCGTCTTAGTTGTGACACGTGGAACACGTTATGTACTCCCTCTAATGCAGGTGGCAAGTCTAGTCTGTAGGCCACCGCACCGACCCTCTCAAGAACATCGAAGGGTCCGATGTACTGTGGACTAAGCTTTTCGCCTAACTAGATCGCCAACCTAGCACGAAACACAGCCTTAGCACTCTAACAAAAACAGGAAATCGCAAGCAATACAAAATAAAATCTATTCCTTAAACTTCATTGGTCTCAGGTGGCTATCGGCCCAATACCACTATCTGTCCTGCGCCACCCGAAGTCTATCCCTGATGAGCTTTACCTTCTCAGCTGCATCCATGACCATCTCTGGTCCCAATAAGGCTCTCTCACCAACATCATCCCATGATAATAGAGTACGACATCTTCGTCCATACAATGCCTCAAATGATGACATCTTGATACTAGCCTGGTAGCTGTTGTTGTAAGAAAACTCTACCAAGTGGAGATGATCCTCCCAAGAACCTCCAAAATCTAAAATGCAAGTATGTAGCATATTCTCGAGAGTCTAGATAGTCCTCTTCGACTGTCCTTCTGTCTGAGGGTGATATACGGTACTAAACTTGAGCTGGGTGCCCAAGCTAGCCTGTAAGCTCATCTTGAAGTGGGACATGAAGCGACTATTCCGATCTGAGACTATGCTTACAGGAACTCCATGCAATCTGACTATCTGACGCATATACATCTTCGCGAGCTTCTCCGTAGACGTACCCATTTTAAATGGCAGTAAGTGGGCTGATTTGGTCAACTTGTCAACGATGACCCAAATTGCGTCTTTTCCTCCTGGAGAACGCGAAAGTCCCGAAACAAAGTCTATCGTCACATGCTCCCACTTCTATTCTAGAATGGGTAAAGGCTGAAGCAATCCACCTGGCCTCTGTTTCTCTGCCTTTACCTGCTGGCATACCAAGCATCTGTATACGAAGCTAGCCACCTCCCGCTTTATACCATACCAGCAAACATGCTCTCTCATGTCCCTATATATCTTGTTGGCACCCGGATGCATAGAGTACTGAGATCGATACGCCTCCTGAAGAACCTTCTTGCACAACACTCCACTTGGCACACACAATCTGGTACCGTGCCACAGTGATCCATCATCTGCAATACTGAAGTCCTCCGCCAATCCCATCCGGACATGTGCTCTGATGCTCCTCAGAGACTCATCGTCGAACTGTGCGGCTCTGATCCGGTCTATCAATTCTGACTGTACCTGGAGTCCCCACATCTGTGCTGCAACTCTAGGAACCAATACCTCAATACCCAAGCTATCAAGATCGGCCAACAAGTGTCTGTCCCTCATTAAGTACATAGCTACTGGATACCTGCTCAAGGCATCAGCGACTACGTTGGCCTTTCCTAGATGGTACTGCAAAGAAATGTTGAAGTCCTTCATTAACTCCAACCACCTCCGCTGCCTCATGTTGAGCTCTTTTTGTGTAAACACATATTTCAAGCTCTTGCGATCGGTAAAGATCTATACCCGCTCTCTATACAAGTAATGCTTCCACAGTTTAAGAGTAAAAATAACTGCTGCCAACTCCAAGTCATGGGTAGGATAATTCTTCTCATACGAGTGTAATTGCCTGGAAGCATAGGCAATCACTTTCCCGTTCTGCTGTAACACACATCCCAAGCCCTTACCCGATGCATCACTATATATAGAAAATCCTTCTGTCCCTGATGGCAATGTCAACACTAGAGCTGTAGTCAACCTTTTCTTTAGCTCCTCAAAAGTAGCCTGACAATCCTCAGTCCAGATGAACTCCAAGTCCTTCCTGGTTAGTCTAGTCATCGGCTTTGCATTCCTGAAAAAATTATGAACAAATCTTCGATAATAGCCTGCCAATCCAAGAAAACTTTTGATCTCTACCACTGAAATCAGGGTAGACCATGACTAAACTTCTAAAATTTTCTTCGGGTCTACTGAGATTTCGTCACCTGTAATCACATGCCCGAGGAATTCAACCTTATCAAAGAAGAACTCACACTTTAAAAGCTTTCCATACAACTTCTCATTCCTGAGGGTCTCCAGAACTATCCTCAAGTATTCCTCATGCTCCTCCGGGGTCTTTGAATAAATTAGTATATCATCAATAAAGACTACAACAAACTGATCCAGGTACTGATGGAACACCTTATTCATCTGGTTCATGAATACCGTCGGGACATTAGTCAACCCAAACGTCATCACCAATAACTCAAACTGACCATACCGAGTCCTGAAGGCTGTCATCGGAATGTCTTCCTTCTTCACTTTTACCTGGTGGTACCCCGACCTCAAGTCTATCTTCGAGAATACCTTCGCTCTGCTCAACTGATCAAATAAATCATCAATCCACGATAACGTATAATTGTTCTTAATAGTAAGGTTGTTGAGTGCTTTGTAATCGATACACATACGTACCGACCCATCCTTCTTCGGTACAAATAATACCGGAGTACCCTACGGTGATGAACTGGAGCAGATGAAGCCCTTGTCCTATAACTCATCCACCTGCTTCTTCAACTTTGTCAGTTCGCTATTGTTTACTTAATAGACGTGCTGTTATATTGGCTCTACACCTGGCACTAAGTCTATAGAAAACTTCACATCTCGGTCTGGTGGCAACCTCGGCAACTCCTCCGGAAAGACGTCTATATACTCTGCAATCAATGGATGTGGCGGCTCCTACTCTTCTACCATAGCTCCATATAAATCTCCTTCCTCTGCTCTGCTGCTCTTCTGACGAACTCAAACTCTGGCTCTCCTGGTGCATGAAACAAAACTCTGTCTCCACGACAATCTATACTAGCATGGTGCCTACTTAACCAATCCATCTTGAGTACTATATCGTAGCTCGAAAGTGGTATTACAAGTAGGCACACGCTCAACTCTCGATCTCCGAAAGAAACTCTTCGATCCTTGCAAACATCACTGACCAGGATAATTTCACCTTTGGTCATAATCTTGTAAGTCCTCGCCAACGATTTAGTATCAAGGTGATATTTCAGAGCAAAAGATACAGATACAAAACTATGTGAAGCACCCGAATCAAATAAAGCATGAGCTGGAAAAGAATCAAGATAGACTAAACCTGAAATAACATCACCGACTGGCTCCTCCTCGACGGTCTAGGCGAAAGCTCACCCCTGTCGCTGGGCACCTCTCTGCTGGTGCTGGTGCTGAGCGAAGTACTACTGTTATGGTGGTAGAGGAGGTCCTCTCTGCTGTCCCGCTGGTGGTCTCGTGGGTGCTCTCTGTGCCTGAGCTCCGCCCTGAGCTGGACGAGCTAAAGCTTTAGGACAAGCCCTCAACTGATGGTCTCCTGATCCGCAGAATAAGCACTGGCCCAATCTCATCCTATATGCATCCCATCTGCGTCCTTGCTTCTTACAGAATGGGCAAGAAATAGCTGGCCTCTGGATCTGGTGCATCTGCTGTACCGGCGCTCTAGCTGGTCCATGATACTACTGCCTCGGCTGCTGGAAGTACCTCTGGTGCTGCTGCTAAAAATAAGGCTGCTTCATTTGACCCATGTTGGTACTGGATCCTCCTGTGTCCCTCGGCCTCTTAGATCCAAGCTCTAGCCCGCTGTGCCTGCCTCAAAATCTTCTCAAAAGTAGAGGTGAGGTCTCCATTCGTGTGTGATTTGATCTTCTTGTTTAGGCCTTTTCTGAACTTCCTGGCCCTTCCTCAAGGGTTCTTCCCCTCCATAAAGCGGCATAATCTGTAATACTCTGTCTCATACTCATCCACTGTCATACCTCCCTGAACGAGGTACTGAAACTGGCTCTCTAGGGATGTCAGATCCACATCTAGAAAGAACTTTTCCTTGAAGAGCCCCTTAAAAGCTTCCCAAGTAAGTCCCGGTGATGAGATCCTGGGGTCCGTCCTGAACCAAGTCAATGTGATATCAAACATCATACTTCCTGCGGTCTCCACCTGCAACCTCTCTGGAATCTGCGCCAGTCGTAGGTTTTGTTCAATGTCTTCTATCAAATCATCAGCATAAATAATCCTTTCGGTGCCTTTGAAGTCCCTCGGCCCCATCCTCTTAAAATCTATGATAGTCCCTGGCCTCGGCTGCTGCGGGGTGAACTGAGGTGGTGCCGTCTGTGGCTGGACTAAGGCGACTCTCTCGACTGCTGCGAGTGCAATCTGGTGAGCATTCTCAATACCCTGCCTTATAACCTCAGACTGGCGCTGCTGCGCCTCCATCATCTGTTGGAAGAGCGCAAACATCTGCATTTGATCAACTGCAGATGGTGGGGGTGGAAGATCCCATAAAACTATCGGTGCCGTCCTCTGTACTAGAGGTGGAGTACCTCCAAAAGCTGTTGCAGAAATGCCCACCTGGATCGGCGAAGCGGATCTCTGAAATGTAGCTGCTGGGACAGTATCTGCTGGTGCTGCCGTTATAGTCGACGAAGTGACCGACCTCGCTGACATTGCGCCTGAGCGCTGGAAACGCGTCTTCGATGACATCCTGAAGATAGATTGAACAAAGGAATCAATATTGAGTATGATACGATATCATCAAAGAAGGACAAGTTATTCAAAGTAAAGCAAACATTCAATATGTAAGGATAGTAAAACAAATATTTAGAATTATTTCCTAGTTGTGATTGAGTATACGCTCAGCCTATATCCTATATCCTAAAGCAGGCTCATAGCAGTACTCTAGGTGAGCACTACTATGATATCGCTTCTAATTGCGTCACTTGACCTGCATGGGCCACCACTAAAAATGTGTCATGACCCGCACCCAAAATAAGGGTACGAGTAGTGAGTAATGCTCTGCCTACATCGCAGCATCGGTAGTAGAACGCTATCTAGGTCGACTTTACTATCTAAACATCTCATACAATATATACATACATGGTACATGTCAATCACCTCAACTCGAAACATAGGAATAATATAGTATCTGATAAATGTAACTATACTCAATCAGAATGCAAACTAAAGAAGATAAAGCACGAGAAGGAATAACAAAGGAAAAGAGTCATAATACATCCACAAGTCTGATATAATATATATACATGCCAATAACCTCAGTAAAATCTAAAATAAGTCTAAACAGATATTGTAAACCTCCTCAGACTCTGGTACTAGGTCCTTCTGCTCTAAAGGAGTTTCCTCTAACGGTATGCCGTCCTGCGGCCCATAGTAGATGGGAAACTGGTCCTCAAGCCAATCATCTGAAAAATATATCTAGTCAGGATTGGAACGAAGTACATACCTCTGAAAGCTGTTTCAAATACATAATCGAGTATATATAATAGATAATAGAAAAGAATACAAGATAACTAAATATCAGAATAAAATGAACTAGAGTGAACAGGTAATGTACTGGAATAAAGAAGAGGAAATAAAATATCTGCAATGAAAAGAAATAGATAAAACTAGCTATTGTGCCATAGAGTACAAGTTCGTTATGTGATCGGTTTGGGTTGAACACAAATACACTTGGTCTTGATCACATATGCAACTCCTACTCCCCATCCCCAACCAATACTTATGGATCCAATCATGACACGATACGAACATGAATATAAGCATATTGAATACGAGCAACATGTGAATACGGAGTACACTAAATCAATACCCGATATACACGATAAAATATATGTAAAGGAGTACCCGCTGAACACGATAAGGGATAACATCTCCTAACAAGATCCATATGTACCAGTCCGTGAAACCATTTTGTCGAAATTAAGTATACAGTTCTAGAATATGTGATATATACACTATTATAAAATAAAAACTAACAGAAAAATGTACTCGCCTGTGGTCCAGAGAAATGAATGAGTCTTGGTGTCCAAACTGGTGTCACACAGACCTATATATAAAATTCTATGTCAAATTGTGTAATGAAGTAAAAAAAATGCGAAGATGATCTAAACATGCCTCTCTAAGTCTATTTCTAGCTCACTAGGTCAACACTAATCAATTCCAAGTAATACTAGTCTATACATAGGTTTCTAGGTCCTACCTTGAAAGTATTAGCTATACTAGATAATATCATTAAGTATCATGTATATATACTATATAGGCTATAGATAACAATGTATATTACCTTAGTCCATATCTACATGGCCTAGCTTAGTATCTAACACCTAACTCATATTTACACTAAGCTCACCAGACTAAGATACTAAATATTACTTAGTACCTACTGACACTTGGTACTATAGTTCCATGTATCAACATAGCCCTCACCCATTCACTTGGCCTACCCCTATCACCTTATTAATACCTTACAAGTATCCTAATACAATGCCTTAATACTACCTTCACTAATACTCATCTCCCCCACATACTCATAGATTACCTGTCCCTCATACTCAGATACAAACAGTGGTTGCACTCATAATTCCACATATACTCCTCTTGATACCACCCACATTGATGAATACACAAAGGAGTACTCATACTACACCAATTTCTGATACCTATGCCCTTGTATTGTAAAGACACTCTCAACACTCTAATTTCCCTAACCTAAGTTTGGCACGCATTCAAACCCTCTAATACACAATCATATGATACATGTTCACCCATGACACATAGTTCACTCCTTCACTGGTACACAAGGTTTTCACTATTTTGCATTCCTGCACATCTCACCCTCAACTTCCTTAAACATCCTAGCTATCCACTGGATACTTACTGGGGTATGATACTAACTAACACTCTAACTGGCCAATATCACATTGGTATCACTCCAAGTATCTGGACTTAAACCCGAACTAACTTCTGTAGAATTTGCATACTGCTACCCCATAACTACAACATAACTACTCTCTACTTTACATTCTTTGAACACATGAGTGTTGGCACTAACATTAATACTCTACCACTCATGCACACCCTCATACATGATCTTGTTGCTGCTGTTGTTGATGTCTTGAGCATACTATTGCTGCCACTGCTTGAGCATGCTGCTGCTGCCACTGTTCAGCTTGATCATGCTACTGCTGCCATTGCTCGAGCATCTCCCATACCCAAAATAACACACAAGGGATTATAGATATATAAGTATACTATAGACTAGTATATATATATATATATATATATATATATATATATATATATATATATATATATATATATATATATATCCAAATTCTTCATAATTAATCACTTCTATACATATATAACATCTATATATAACCATTGTAGCTTGCTACAATAGAAATTGAAGAGAATTATACAAAACACCCAAAATTTGGTCCTGTATCACACCGTATCGCAAAATACCGTGATACGGCCTACACGTATCAATTTGTGGACACGTACCTAGTCCCATAACCCCGATCTAAGTATAATCAGATCTAATTGGTCTCATGACACACAATTGATGTGTCAAATTAGTAATTCCCCCAACATGCATATAAAATACCACATAGAACTCATAATACATAGCCAAATAGCATAAAACTTGGTCCTATAGGTAGTCATATGCCATGGGGTGATTCCTAGTGGTCAAATACATGATTAAGAAGCTATAATGAGTGAAAAATTCAGGAATTACCAATTGGAAGATGGATTCCCAATAAAAATGCAATCGGATATGATCTGGACACGATCTCTAGCTCTAAAGCTCCTTTCGTTTGTCCTCCTTGCTTCTCCAATCTTCAAGGCTCCAAGAGTGATGAATTTGAGAAGAAAATGGTGGTGAATTGTGTAGAAAACCAATGGAGGAAAAATAAAAAATTAGGGATATAGAATTTGGAAGAAAAATATAATGTAAATGAGGAGAGAGAGAGGAGAACCCCCCTCTAATAGTGCCCGGCCTCTTCTCCCCTTTCTCAAGCAAAATTAAATGTCCAAGCTACCCCTACATGATGAGTTATGAGAAATAATTAAGGGTGAATATTTTTTGGTAGTCTCTAACTAATTATAATTAAACTAATCTCCTTAAATTAATTAGTAAAAATGACTAATGGGCTTGGGTTCAAGATGGGCTCACTAATTGCCATGACAAATCTAAATGGGTCCATATGTGTCAAGTCTAGATATTTGGGCTAGTCTCTCTAACTAACAAATGACACAAGTCTCTAATTAAATGACTAATTCTAGCCACAATAATTATAGCTCAACATAATTAAATAATTAATACAATTATCACATTTATATTTAATATTATATTCCTAAAATCAAATACCCATTCCAAATTACCAAATTATCCCTAGCTAGAAAAGTGAGGGTGATGGAGTTAGAAGTCTTGTACATAATGATTGAGGAATTAAGAACCAAGGGATTCATTCGTGCTAGTGGATCACCTTGGGGAGTCCCGATGCTACTAGTAAAAAAAAAAGGATGACACATCACGATTGTGTGTTGATTATTGTACCCTCAATGCGATAACCATCAAGAACAAGTATCCCTTGCCAAGGATCGATGACTTGTGCGATCTGCTTAGTACAGCAACGATGTTTTCCAAGATTGATTTGCGGTCAGGATATCATCAAATCGGAGTCATAGAGCAGTATATATCCAAGACGATGTTCAGATCAAGATATGGACATTAGGAGTATCTAATGATGCCCTTTGAAGCAACCAATGCGCCAGCGGTGTTTATGGATTTCATGAATCGTATTTTTATGCCATACTTTGACAAGTTTATGATTGTGCTCATCGATGTTATCTTGGTTTACAGTCCAAGTGAAGCAGAGCACGAGCAATATCTTCGCACAGTTCTTTAAGTCCTTAGAGAACATAAGTTATATGCCAAGTTCAGCAAGTGCAAGTTCTGGCTTGATTGCATTTCATACTTAGGGCATATTATTGCTAAAGGAGGAGTTGAAGTGGATCTCCAGAAGATAGAAGCCGTTGAGATATGGCTAGTACCTAGAACAATTGCAGAAGTTCGCAGTTTCCTGGGACTAGCGGGATATTATTGAAGATTTGTGTCAGACTTTGCTAGAATTTGTGTACCCTTGACAAAGTTGACAAAGAAAGATGTACGCTTTGATTAGACAGATGAATGCCAAACCTCTTTCGAAAAGCTCAAAATTTGATCACGCTACCTATTTTTACTCTTCCAAATGGGACATACGATTTTATCGTATATTGTGATGCGTTAGAAAAATGACTAGGGTGTGTTCTTATGCAGCATGACAAGGTTATAGCTTATGCATCTTGGTAGCTACGAGATCATGAGAAAAATTATCCGATGCATGACTTAGAGTTACCAGCAGTAGTATTTGCGCTCAATCTTTTGAGACATTATCTATATGAAGATCGAGTAGAGATTTTTACTGATCAAAAGAGTTTGAGGTATGTCTTTTCCCCGAAGGATCTCAACATGAGGCAGAGGAGATGGCTAGAGTTGATGACAAACTATGATCTAGACCTTCAATATCATCTTGGGAAGGCCAATGTATCTTGGGAAGGCCAATGTCGTAGTCGATACTTTGAGCCAGAGGGAAGGAGTTTATTTTCTTACGGTGCAACAAGAGATTATAGAAGATCTTCAAGAGATGGGCATAGAAGTATTATTGCCAGGCGAGACAACATTGATGGCTGGTGTCATGTCCCAATTTTGCAGAATTATTATTCGTCCCCCGGGTGTGATGCCGTGCGAGCGTAAGGCGCGCATGCACAAGGCCTAGCATAATGATATATATAGAAACACAATAGCAGAGTGCGAAAGTTAAAGAACACACATTGTAACGGTAAAAAGTTCTCTTTATTGATAATGTACATCTTTGTTACAAACTCTTGACTCAAAAGTAAAGGAGTATCATGTGGGCTTATAATATAGACGCAAAATGAGATAGTCGTTCCATACATTACATCCTATATTAAAACTTTAAAAGATAATAGACCTGCGGGCAAAGCTATCGCCTTGTCTCGGAGCTGTATATGATCTTTTTGTTCAAATAACAATTAAGGTAAAGCAGGGTCAGGAACAACGAATCTTTTTATGATAAACAGATCCATTTTGCAAGTTCGTTATTATGGGCAGTTCTTACAAAGGATCAGACTAATGACGTATAAAATACTTGAATTATCGATGTAGATGATACATAGTTGGTTCTCATCCTTCAGAGACTACTGTTTGTGGTATTAAACGGAAGAATGAAAGTGTATTTCAACGACGGGGTTTGTGCGAAACCCGCGCCCTTTGGTTTACAAATAAACTTATACAATGTATTCCTATACAAGGATGTGGGAGTACAATTTATTTAATCTGGGTATAAATTGCTATAGGTGTCTGATCTGCGGTCGATCACTTTAGCCCTTGGACCACGCGATGTTGAAGAAGTACCGTGGAAGACAGGTAGCAGCTTCAAGGTTGTAGGAGAGGGTGGATGCACGATGCCGAAGTCGTCGATCCCCGCTCTTTGCCTGAGCTCCGGGCTCTCTCTCTTTCTCTCTCTCTCTCTCTCTCTCCTCCTTGTTTGATCTTCTCCAATTGTCGACCTTGGATCTGATATTGGTATTCTTGACCAAATTTTTCGACCTCGTTCCCCATTGACAGGGGCCTCTATTTATAGAGTCTTTGGTGACAGTGGCCACTCCGTTGGTGTAGCAACCGAGGAGTGGAAAGTACAGCACCCTTTTACACAATGATTAAAGTAACCAATGCCTACGTATAGATGATCTTTTGACTGAGCGGGTGACGTGGGTCCAACTAAGGGGACACAATACGTACGGTTGCTACTAAGAACACGACGTAAAAGCCATGTGGGTAGGTATCCATTGTGTAGAAGAGGTTGGCGTAGAAGCCAAATGTCCGTCACCATGGCATAGAAGCCAAGTAGGCATAAAAAGCCGAACAGGCATAGAAGCCGAGTAGGCATGGAAGCCGAGCAGGCATAGAAGCCGAACAGTCGTAGAGATTGAGTGGTCGTAGAGATTGAGTGAGCACAGATTCTGAATGGGCGTAGAAGCCGCTGCATATCGTGCCAGAATGGGCGTAGAAGCCGCTTGAGCACAGATCCTGAATGGGCGTAGAAGCCACTGCATATCGTGCCAGAATGGGCGTAGAAGTCGCTTGAGCACAGATCCTGAATGGGCGTAGAAGCCGCTGCATACCGTGCTGATGTGGACGCCTTAGCCGGAATTACGGCTTTTGAAGATATAACCAAATCTCTTGCAGAGATTTGCCATCATCTTATGCATTAAATACGGAGGCGTATTTCGAAGGTCTGCAGGCCTTCTGTGCACCCGTCGCAGAGACGTGTCTTGAGAGAAACTGTCACCGCTCTGTGCAATTAGACGTGGAGACGTGCCTCGAATCCCGTACGAAGTGCAGCTTTTGACGTGACAGGCGGTTTGTTTGCTACGGAGCGTAAAATAGCTCATGTTTGCCTGTGTAAAACAGGGCGGCGTATTCCCTTGTATGCAAAAGAGCGGTTTATGCTGAGGGGACTCCAGTAAACGACGGTTTGGTGATGTTTTACCAAATCCTCTACATTAAATGGTGAGATCCGCCATTATATTGTGGGACGCGTCCCGAGAGGTCTGCCATCATTTCCAGCCGTCGTCTGGGTAGCCGTGCATCACCTTTTGTCAGGGGTCAGAGGTCAGATTCACTGCGTGACTTGACAGGTTCATTTCGGGGAAGATAAAGCGTTCCTTGTACGCTATAACGCTGCTTTAAGAGCGGATGAGTTTTACGCCATGGAGGCAATGAAGAACTCTGTTCACGCTGGAGCGGCCTGAACGTACTGCACTTATACGGATGGTCCTTTGAGCTTTATTCTTCATGCTGTATTTTAGCGGAGAAAACTTTGTTGTACGCCTGATGGCTCTGAAGGCCTCTACTTACGCTGCTCTGTATCAAGAGGCTGTGTAGCTCTTCCCAGCGTATTTTTTATGCTTCTACAAGACCCCCTTCAGAGCTTTTAAATTCTTTGGAATTTGAAACGCTTTGAACGAAGCATGAACGGCCCCTCGTAACTCAAAATGTTTCTGAATGGAGCGTTGAAACGGTCGGTGCAGACTTTATGGCGGATTTATGGGGGACCGCTGTGACCTTTTTTGCCTATAAAAAGGCTGGGGGAGTTAGCCTGTTCTCCCCACATCTTCATCACCATGCAGAGATGATCACCGGAGTTTGTCGGGTCGATTTGAGGAAGAAGGAGATCATGTTCTTCCAGCGTGTAAGGAGTCGAAAAAGACGGCGTCTTCGAGCAAGTGTCCACTGCAGCGATGGATCATGGAAGGATATCTTAGCCTCCCTTGCTCGGGATAATCAGCAACTTTGTATGGCGTTGCCCCAGGAGAGAGGAAGGGTCGTATCTGACCACGGCGGCTGGCATGTCGCGCCTTCTCTCGATGCCCTTCGGTGACGAGAGTCAGACAGACTCGTTCTGTCCCGGATTGAGTGGCGGTAGTTTGTAGGCAAGCAGATTTACTCTGCTTTCCTTCTGTTGGAGGATGGGTCATCTGCCCAGTTTTGTATCCTCCTGCCACTGATCACCTTCTTGGAAGAAGAGGAAGACCATCACCGGCGCGAGACCCTGTCAGAGCGGCTTCTCGGTGTGATCTTCGGACGATGACGGGGAATCCTTTGTAGATGGGATTTCCCTCATATGTAGTCATGAAAATGAAAAGAAAAACCTTGTAGATTTGATTTCCCTCATATGTAATCATGATTTTAATTTTTTAATAAAATCGTCTTTCTTCTCCATATGATCATCTTGCCATACGTTGCTGTGAAGTCTGAATATGTGCAGCTTCAACACGTCTGAATCTGTACGCCGACTCTGTAGAAAGAGTGCTAGGTCCTGTCCTTTACGCATAGCGAGTAGTCCGTAGAACGCTGTAGAGCATTTTGAACATTTTTAGAACTGCCCTGTTGCTAGGACTGAGGAATCGCGTAGAGCTCTGAACTTCTGGTGAACATAATTTTTTGTTCAGTTTTCGCCTTCAAGAGTGACTTCTCAAAAATCCCTTGGAACAAGGTCGAGGAATGGCTATCAAAACTGAGTTGCCATCTTTTGATAGACGAGATATTCAGACTGGAGTCTGGATGAACCTCCAATTGACCCGAGAAGAGTTATTTCTCAATGTTTGAACTCTTGTATATTTCGGATACTTGGGATATGTTGAGGCCAAGGAGGAGTATCTTCTGTGTGAACTCCTATAATTGACCGTCTTGGGGACTGTTCGAATATACGGAAAGTCGTGGAGCGAGAAATCATCAGTCTGTAGCCTCCGGGCGTAAAACACCGTCGAGCGTAAAATCATAGACTTGTAGTTCCTGTACGTGAAGTCATGGGTTTGTGGCCTCTCGAGCATAAAAGCTACTGAGCACAAAGGCATCCGGGCCAAAAACCTGACTTGTAGCTGTCGAACGTAAAGTTGTAGATTCGTAGCCGTCGAGCGTAGGAAGCTCCTTTAGAGTAGAACTGTTTATCTGTAGCTCCTGAAAAGAAAATTTCTCCGAGCGTGAAGTCTTGCGGATCTGTTTGCTTTTGAGCGTAAACTGAGCGCCACCGAGCGTGAGATCATCGATTTGGTATCTGCTGAGCGTAAAGTCGTAGATTTATGGCCTCTCGAGCGTAAAAGCTACTGAGCACAAAGGCATCCGGGCGTAAAACCATAGACTTATAGCTTGCGAGCGTAAAACCGTAGATCTGTTGCTGTCGAGCGTAGAAAGCTCCTTCAGCGTAGGACCTGCTGAACCGTCTTTGCACGAAAAACTTTTCGAATTTGCTGACTGTCCGTCTTTCAAGGTTAGTGGGCTGACGTGGCATCCAATCATAACCCATTATTTAATTTTGCGAGATTTGGTTAGGGTCTCGAGGAGTCCGTCTGAGGATTCGAGGAGTCGGCCCGAACTCTATATATATCCCAAGTTTTCTGAGAGAGAAACTTTTTATCCGTCTTCTGCGAAAGGGAGCTTTCGACTGTTCGAGTTTTTCTTCGTTCTCTCTCCGAGCATCTCGAGTCTTCAGAAAATGGCGTCGAAACAGACCTCCTCCGCCAAGGGAAAGGGTATAGGTTCCTCTTCTCATTCTTCTGCCCCAGCGAGGGAGTCTTTGGTCGGTCAAGGCGAACTTCCTTCTGAGCAAAGTGTCCTGTCGACGAGCAGTGCACCCGGTCTTAGAGATAAAGCCTTCGGGGTGACAAAAACGACGAAAAATCCTTCGCACACGTTGAACGTGACCGCGCTAGGTCGTCTTATGTGCTGATAGCCTCTTCTTGAGGAAGATGATGCACAGAGGCATTTTCATCTTTTACGTCCACATTTCTAATGTGTCAGCGTAAAGACTCCATATTTTTGTAGTTCTGAGCGTAAAAGCTCTGGCTACCGAAAATTGGGGTATATCGTAAAATTTGAATTTTATGCTTGTGGAGGGACCTCCGACGTAAAATTGCCAGATTTGCACAATCCTGCGTAGAGCACAGACTGTTGTTTCTTTCGGTCTGTATGTTCGTGCAAGACTTGTGATGACGTATTTTCCTTGCACTTTTGTAGTTGACTTGGATGAGTCTCCACTGGCCGAGGTGATGGGCTCCGCTGCTGGGATGCTGCACTCGAACTACCTGGAGGATCTGTCCCACGTGGCATTCCCTATCTCCGGACCCCAGTACCCTGAAGGAAGGAGGATCTTAATATCGGCTCAGGGCGAGCGAATGCTACTGAGCATGATCAACGGGGAGCCTCTGACTTATGTAGACGGGGAGCCGTACGTAAAGTCGGCTTTCTTTTTTGGGGACATGATCGACAAACAGTCCCAGACGAAGCCTAAGAGGGAGCCCTGGGTCTTCCCAGCCGGGAATTTAGTTTTGTACCTGCCAACGATGCCGAGGGATTATCCCATCTCGGCCTTCTCCCACGCGACGCATCCTAGGAAGATGTCGTGGACGCTGACTCCTGATCTTCACGGCAAGCCAGGGAAGAATTTTCATCTGAAAGGAGCTGACCAGGGGTCATTCGTCAGTCGCCCCTCCGACGTTGTGACTTTGTTCAAAGGACTGTGCCCGGGCAGTGTTTCAAGTGAAGATAGCTTGGTGATCCAGCCGGTCCAATTACCGACCTTCTGCAACGACTTCATGGGTCGAGGTGGGGTATATCCCAAGGAGAATCCTCGGTGCAATGGGTGGATCGCCCCAACGAACTCCCGATGGAGATGCCTAGTTGACTGGGCCTTGACGCACTTCCGGAGAGAGTTGGAGGGCATTGGACTATATGCCGCTGTGAGTGCGACGAGCGTCGGGTTGCCTCCGAACCTTAATTTGTTCCTGGCGCTGATGGAGCGGTACATTCCGCTCACCGGGACCTTTGCCACTCCACTGGGGGAGTTGGGATTGGCGCTCCACGAGATGGCAGTTATCTCGAGACTGCCGATGGGGGATACTCCATATGAAGAGTATGTTCCCACCAACCGGGAGTTGGGGGATTTGGACCCTCGGGTGGCGGAAGTATATCAGGAGCTGATGTGTCAATACTTCGCGTGCACCGCCTTTTATAACGAGCCTTCTGATTTGGCTCATACCACCAAGTGGATGTCCTACCTCTTCTTCCACCGAGCCAGGGCCGCCAGGTCGGAGAAAGCCTCGGGTGGCAAGAATGAGCCCGTGAACTGTTTGGGCGTGCTTAGTGCCCAGGTTGTGGAGACTCTTATGGAGGAGGCTGAAGCTCCGGACCAAATTCTTGTCGAGGGGGTAGGAAAGTAGCCGAAAGGCACTAAGGCCTGTAGTTACTTGAGGCGCTGTCGTATGCCTTTGTCTAAGGAAGCCCAGCTGGCTGGTTTCTTCTCCATATGGCTGCGCCGAGTAGTGGTGCCAGATACCGCATCCGCGGACCGCATTCACCAGAACATCCTGTGGCCGGCAGTGCGCCTGGTGTTTGGGGCAAGACTGGGCTTGCTTTCTGCCATGGTGTGCCGTATACAGGCTGGCTTGAGAGCCATAACTGACGAGTTGCTCGTCGACGAAGCTCGACGTGAGAGTTTTCCCAGGGTGGAATTACCATACCTATACTTGATGGGATGGTTGATTCTCCATAATCCCCGGGTGATGTCTCCTGGGTCCGGTAGCAGCTCGGGGGGTATATTCTTGCTGAATTACAAGGATTCCTCCTAGAATGTGAGCACAGTTTTAGACTGCCGGCTGGTGTTGAACCTCAGCCACGGTTGGAAGCTCCTCTGTACTGCTCCCCCCGTGCATCGCAATCAATCAGGGGTACGGCTTGAGGATTCAGGTGGAGAGAAGACCGACCTTTCCCCGGAAGCTTTTAACTGGTTGGTCTGTATTAGACCCTCCCATCTGCTGTACAGGAGCGAAGATCACTGCTTCTTCGAGCCCTACTTGCCTAGTCGGTTTGCCAGGCAGTTTGGGTACGATCAGTTGCATGTGGGCAATGCCGTTACCAGCTTTAGGTCCAGGGGCGGACTCATTGATGGAGCTAGAGGGTGGCGATATTTCATCATGGGTTGTACGAGGGCAACCTTCATTGTGCCGGTCGTTACAACCTCCACGGAGCTTCACATTCTCCATTCTTACGCCCAGTTTTACGTGGCGATTAACACCTTCCATCATGATTTCGACGCGCGTGGAAGCTTTCGGGTGCCTTCTCCCAAGCCTGGGGGAAGAGTTGACGTCCCTTTGGTTTCTTCGGACGAAGGTGAGGAGTCTGGTACTCCGGAGGAGCCTCTGGTGTCGGTGCCGAAGTGCCTCTGCCCGCGGGGGCTTTGGTAGTCCTTTCTGGGAAGCGACGGGCTTCTGTTCTGAAGGAAGTTTCTCTTCGCAAGAGGAGGAAGGAGACGGTTGCTCGTCCTCTCCGCATTCCTGGTATTGAGGCTCCTGGGAGTAAGCCTGCCTCTCCCTACATCGGGGGTGATTCTTTGGCTGGAGGTTCCTCGCCTTATAGAGAGGGACCTCCTACAGTTCCGGTCGTCGATGCCGGAGAATCCTCGTTAGAGGTGGCTGTGGCGGCTACTGCTCCAGGTAGCGGAGCGAGATTGCCTGTGTGGCCGAGGCAGATGGGAGAATCTTTCCCGAGGCCAGCAGCGGGCATGACTCCTGCCGCGTCAGTGAGCGCGTCTGTCGAGATTCCGGCCGATGAACTTCGACCACGTCTTGGTGGAGGCATGACAGAACTCTCGGCGATGTCGGTCGGCCCACCTCCTTCTCCAGGCATGACGATTCGCATTGCGTCATTAAGGCATGGTTTAGCTATATCGACTGCAGATGCGTCGTATATGCCGTTGGCTCCGGGTAAATATCGTCTTTATGCCTCCCTTCAGAAAGATTGTCATCATACTGATATTGACTTTCTCGTCTTTTTCTCAGGGGATAGCGCCCACGGGGAGTATAGCGTTGAAGCGCATTCTGGTTCCGCTCGGGCTTCTGACAAGGAGGCGTTCGACTTTGATGAGGAAGTAGCTTCGGGGGCCAGTACGCCCGGAGTAGCTTCGTCACCTCGAGAGGAGGATGAACACGTCGTCGTGACCTTGCCTCTTGTGAGTGTGGCGACGACTTCGACCGCCGTTACCACACCTTCTTCGATTGTACCATGTGTCGATGCGACGGCTGTGGCCACCTCGTCTGCAATCATCCCTGGAGAGGGACTTACTGACATTGCGGGCGCTCCCGGCGTTCAGTCTGATCTAGTTGCGTTGACCGAGCAACATACCAGCCTTTTCTACACCGGTTTGAGAACGTTGGTATCAATGGTGTTAGCGAAGAGTCTGGATTTTGAGCGCCTGAGGAAGACTTCTCTTGCTTCGATCGAGGTCATCAGGGAGCTCGGTGATCCCGGGGTAGTTGACGCCCTGGAGGCGGTGGTTAATGGGTTAGAGCAACCTATTAACGAATATTTGCGGCTGACTCGGGGCCTCGATGCTGATGTTCAGGCTCGGTTTGACCTCATGACTGCGCGGCTTGCTACGAAGCTGGAAAGCCTAGACAACTCTATCCAGAAGCATAAGCTGGAGGTGGATAGGAGAAAAGTTGTCGTGGAAGAGGATCTTGCTGTTGAGACGCAGTATCGTTCTGAGCATGAAGGGAATGCAGTGAGGGTTTCCATGCTGAAGGAAGAACTCGCTCGGGCAGAGGAGTGGGCTTCCCAGTCGTTGGCGGGTCTGGAGGTAGCGTTTGGCCGACTGAGCACAGCGCGACGGGAGTTGGACCGTGCAGAAGCTGCTCGCGCGGGCTGTCTTCGGGCAAAGGCTGATCTGACCCTCACGGACACTCCCGAGGCACGGCTGGAGCAGGCTCGTACTGACGCCTTGGTTCTTAGGAATGAGAGGATAGCTGCGCTGGAGTGGCTGATTCACAATCTGACTCACCCGCCATCATGATGTATCCTTTCCCCTTTTTGCTTGCCCAGATGTAATTCTGCCTCCCTCTCGGGAATAAATAAAGGCAACTCTTTTCTGACTTTTGTGGACCCATCATTTCGGAATGTAAATGACAGGTTTTGGTGAGAGTGATATCAGAGGTAGTATGGACATGATAGACTCCCGATAAACTTTTTAGCAGGACACATCTATTCAGAGGTCATACGGACATGATAGAGCGTAACCCTACCAATTGCATTTTGGAAGTAGTTTTGTCAGAATCGAGATCCTTGCTATGTCCCACCCGAGCTGGAGGGATTAAGCATAGTACCTTTTCAGGAATTTGCCGTTGATAGGAGCCATTAACAGGTCTCCATTAGGCTGGGCTATCCTATAGGCGCCGTTCGAGAACGTTGTCTCGATCACATAAGGGCCTTCCCACTTGGGCTGGAATTTGTTTTTACTTCTGTGGGTAAGAATCATCGGCCTTCTTACGGCTAGAACTAGCTCGCCGACCTTGAACACTCTTTCCTTCACTTTATGATTAAAAGTTTTGGAAATGCGTGCTTGGTAAAGCGCGATGCGCTGTTGAGCTTGTAGGCATTTTTCGTCTAATCCTTCAAGCTCTTGGAGCCTTAACAGGTCATTCTTTTCTCGAGTCAACTCACTAGTCACTGCTATCCTGAGCGACGGGATCTGGATTTCGATGGGAAGAACTGCCTCGCTCCCGTAGACCAGTGAAAAGGGGGTACAACCTGTAGGTGTCCGTACCGTTGTGCGGTATGCCCAGAGACATTCGCCCAACTTCTCGTTCCAGTCTCTTTTGTTTGAAGAGACGAACTTCTTCAGGAGTTTGATAATGATTTTGTTGAAAGCTTCCGCCAAACCATTAGCAGCTGGATAATATGCCGTAGAGGCAATATTATGTATTCGACTTTTATCGCAAAATCGATGAAACGCTTGGCTGATGAACTGAGGCCCATTGTCATGGATTATCCTTCGAGGAATCCCAAAAAGATAAATGACGTGGTGCTTGATGAAGCTGATCACGTCAGACACTTTTACCTCAGCCATAGGGATCGCCTCTGCCCATTTGGAGAAGTAATCCGTGATGGCCAGTATGAACCGGTGGCCTCTGGAGGAAGACGGGTGAATGGGACCGACGATATCCATACCCCATGCTTCGAAGGGCCAGGATGCGACCGTAGGATGTAGATATTCAGACGGTTGGTGTATGAAGTCTGCATGAACCTGACAGGCTCTGCATTGTCTTGCATAGCTGATCGCGTCTGTGATCATAGTGGGCCAGTAGTAGCCCATTCTCCTGATACGATCCTGTAGCTTAGGACCGGGCTGATGCGCTCCACATACGCCGTCGTGAGCTTCTCGGATAATCTGCTGTGCTTCGTCGTTTGAGAGACATCTTAATAGCAGTCCGTCGTAGGTTCGACGATATAGGCAGTGTGAAGATGCATCAAAATAGAAGCGTAATGATCGTCTCTTGACGGATACGGCTTCTTTGGGGTCCTCTGGCAAGATTCCGTATGCGACAAAATCTATGAAGGGACTTCTCCAGTCTCTTCCGGGGGGATCTGTGTTCACAGCGTGGCTGCGTTCTATGTGAAGGTTGTTCTTCACGCAGAATAAATCTCTGTTAAGAAGGATCACCGAATCTTGCCTTCTTATAGGGGTAGCTAAGTCCGCAGCTAGACTGGCCAGGGCATCAGCTTCCAGATTCTGAGATCGAGGTACATGCTCTAGGAAGAACCCTTTGAACGTCATGGCTATCTCGATTGTCGCTCGGTGATAGGGGATGAGGTATGGATTCTGGACTTCGTATATTCCTCTGACTTGATTGACGATAAGCAGAGAATCACCGAAAGCTTCCAGAGATTCGACCCCCAGCTCTTCAGCAACTTGGAGCCCGATCAACAGGGCATTGTATTCTGCCACATTGTTGGAGCATGGTTCATTAAGAGAGTATGCCCGGTAGATGATGAGTTTATCAGGAGTGACCAGGACGATTCCTACCCCTGAAACCACGTTTCCCTGGGGACCAGTCCTGGAGGCGCCGTCAAAGAACAGTTGCCATGTGTCACTTTCCATTACAGAATTACACTCTGCCACTTCGTCGGGAATGTCTTCGTATAACTTGGAGGCCTCCGGGATCGGATGAGCAGCCAAGAAGTCGGCCAGCGCTTGGCCTTTGATGGACTTCTGCGGGATGTACACCATGTCATATGGTGTTAACAGCATCGCCCAGGTTGCGAGTCGGGAATTAAGAATACTCGGCTTGCTCATCAGTACTCGAAGAGGGTTGATCCTGGAGATGATATGAATAGTCTGGCCGGTGACGTAGTGCCGCATCTTTTGGATAGCGAACATCAGAGCCAGACATTCTTTCTCCACTGGGTTGTACCGGTGTTCGGCTCTGACCATCATCCTGCTGAGGTAGTAGATAGCCTGCTCATGCCCCACGTCGTTCTTCTGCGCTAGAAGATCTCCTAGAGAATGATCCATTGCTCGGACGTACAGCAAGAATGGTTTCCCCATGATGGGGGGCACCAGAACTGGCGGACTGGTGAGGTAGCGTTTGATCTCCCCGAATGCTTGCTGACAGGTTTTGTCCCATACGAAGGATACACCTTTCTTCATGAGGTGCAAAAAAGGCTGGCATCTTCCTGAGAGGTTGGATATGAACCTCCGGATATAAGCCAGACGGCCTTGAAATCCCCTGAGTTCCCTCAGATTGCAGGGTGGTCGCATTTCTACGATGGCCTGGACTTTGTCAGGGTCCACCTGGATGCCTTTGGCGGTGATAACAAATCCCAGGAATTTGCCACTAGATACGCCTAGGAAGGACTTCGTAGGGTTCATCTTGAGTTGATGTCGGCGCATTAACTCGAATACCGTCCTTAGGTCCTGAATGTGATCATCCTTGAGGCGGCTCTTGACGGCTATGTCGTCTACGTAACATTCTATTGTTTTGCGTAAATGTTCATGGAATATGCCGCTCATAGCCCGTTGGTATATAGCCCCGGCGTTCTTCAATCCGAAGGGCATGACCGTATAGCAATACACTCCCAATGGGGTGCGGAAGGCAGTGTGCTTCTCGTCTTCAGGATGCATCTTGATCTGATTGTATCCTGAGAACCCGTCCATGAAAGACATACGTTCAAAACTGCAGGTGTTGTCGATCATGATGTCCGTGATGGGAAGAGGAAATTCATCCTTGGGGCAGGCCGCATTCAGATCTCGGTAATCGATGCAGATACGTACCTTCCTATTTTTCTTCATGACTGGGACAACGTTGGCGACCCAGTCGGGATGTTGTTCTTCCCGGATGAACCCACAGTCTATCAGCTTTTTGACTTCAGCTTCAATGGCGTCCATCATGTCCGGTCGGAACCGGCGTTGGTGCTGCTTCACAGGCTTTGAGTCAGTCAATATGTTGAGTTTGTGAGTAGCCACCTTCGGGTCTAGGCCCGGCATGTCTCCATAATCCCATGCAAAGACGTCGACGTATTCCTTTATCAGCTGTACGATTTCTTTCCTTTCTGCTGGTGGAAGATTGTCACTGATAAATATCGGCTTTGGCGAAAGCTCACCCCAACATCGATTTGGATAACTTCGTCTTTGGTTGGAGGTTCCCTCTGTTCGAAGCGGAATTCCCACTGTGTATCCATTTGTTGAGCCCAAGAGTCATTCTCAAACGGCTCAAAATCTCGTTCCTCTGCTTCTGAGGGATCTGTCATCACCATATTTGCTGATAGTGCTTGTTCGGGAGCACTAGGTGAGTCGGGGGGTGACGATCCATCCCAGGAGGAGGAAAAGATGTCCTCATCCGACGTGAAAGCCGTAAGGGAGGTGGTATACCCTAACCCAAAACGAGTTTGTTGGTAGCGGGGGTCGTCGCGTGGCGGCGTTCGTCTGCCTCTTCCGTAGTTGAGGCCCGGCTTTCGCTTCAAGTCGTAGCCCATGTTTTGCATGATCTTCAGCGCTTGAGGGCTGTATCGGTGAACCTGCATCTTCCCAGTATCGTCATCGAAAGGATCTTCCTGGATGGCTGGTTGATTGCGCATGCGGCCGAATACTATTGGACGCTGACTGCTGCAGGTAGGCGGGATTATGAAGATAGAATCTTCATGCAGTCCATACGTTGTGATGACGTTGGATGATGACGCTGCTTCCCAGATATGCGGATGGTAGGAGTTCATAGCTTCCAAAAACTTTCGTGCTATGGGTTCTACCTCGTCACGGGGAGTGGGTTCCTGATTTGGAATCTGAGCATTAATGTACTGGAAAAGAGGATGTTTATTGCCATCTGGAACTCTGTTCCTGGTCGTGTTTACATCGGTCGGCTGCTCGTCGCGCCGAAGGTTGATGACCAAAGGTGGAGGCTTCTGGTTCAGAGTAACTACTGGAGAATTGCTTCCTTTCCCTGAGCTGGATCTGTTCAGGTGAATAGCCATGGGCCCTATGGCTTTTGGACGAGTGGTTCGTCCTTTCACTCTGATCGACAGCGGTAGTGCGACAGAGGGTTCTCCTGGCTCCCGATGGGATTCCTTCTCTGTCTTGCCCGCCACTTCTTCCGTGTGGTCCTGCGAGTACAACACGACGTCGGAATAGTAGGACTCTACTCCTTTAAACGGGTTTAGGTCGGCCACCTCCGTTTGTACCATTCCTTGGGGGTCTACATATTTAAGACATTGATGTAGAGTTAAAGGAACGATGTTGTGATCGTGGATCCACGGTCTTCCCAGCAAGATGTTGTAGGATACTTCTGAATCGATCACGTAACATGTGGCCACCGATCTGAGGTTGCCAATCTGGATCCTCAGGCGAATCTTCCCCAAGGGCTTACTTCTTCCCGCGTTGAATCCCACGATTGTAGTGGAGGTGTAAGCCAGTTCGCTGGTAGGAATCCTCAATGGTCTGAGCAGACTGTGCGGGATGATGCTGATCGATGATCCCGGATCTATGTGAATCCGATCAACCTTCATGGAACCGACGTACCCGGTGTAATAGAGGGGCCTGTCATGCCTGTTATGTTTTAACAACATGTCGTCTTGGGTGAAGGTGATATTTGGGACCACCTCCATCACACTGTGGCATTGAGGACACGCCACTGGTTCTTCGTCGGGAGACTTGAGCTGGGTCAAGCATGCCTCCACCTGCATCAGTGCTTCACTCAAGGCTAGACGAGTGTCTTGGGAGAGCCTGAGTAGCTCGAAGATGGAGAGCCTGGCCGGTGTATTAGCCAGTTGGGCTAGGATGTCGAAGTTATACGGCTTCTCAAAACCTTTGTTCGGAATGCTTTTCACAGGTTTATCGAAGCGCACTTCTCTTTGTTTTCCTTTGTCCGCCGGCATCGGTTTTGAAGGGTTGACTTCCGGTATGACGGGGCTTGGCCCTGCAGGTTTGGCAGCTGAAACGTCTGCCGGTATATCCTCCTGACTTGCTCCGTAGTCGTTGAGGTAGGCTCTCCCTGACCGGGTTGTAGCAAGTACCTCGTCTTCGTCTGATGGCGAAGAATTTGCGACCATATGGCATGGTTTGCACTTTGAGCTCCTCCTAGATGCAGCTTTAGTAGTTTTAGTCTCTTCCTCGAGCTCTGACACCAAATCTGGATGAACCCACATAATCTCGCCCTGACGGGTGGTCAGGGGTACCAGGTCATAATTTTGATCCCTAGCCGGAGGGAGATTGACGATGTCCATTGTGGCTCGGGAAATAGGCGTGATACCGTCCATGACTTCTTGGGAGGCAGATCGCCGAACCGCAGAGAGATCATGTTGGCTGTGACCGTTTTCTCGGTGGTGTGCAGGGTGATGGCCTTAGCATCGATCAACCCCTGGATCTTTCTTTTCAGTACGTAACACACCTTTGTTGGGTGGTGTACGTATCTGTGGAAGATGCAGTATTTGGGGTCGTCGGTACTGCCGACCTCTTGGGGCCGCCTTAGCTCCGGCAGGGTGATCTTGCCACTTTTGACGAGACACTCAAATATACTAGGGATATCGTCGTCGTCGAAAGAGTAGACCTCGACGGGCCTGGAAGTCCCGGGCTTTGTCTGCGTGGTCGCCGCCGTCTTTTGTCTGGACGTATTGACCGTCAGAGCTTCTTTTCCCTTGGAGCTGCGAGGATGGTCGCCGCTGGGAGATGACCTTTTGCCTCTATCGGAGGCGGAGATCATGATGCCATTGTCGCGCGCCTTGCGACTGTTGTCTTCGGCGGCCACTGCCGAGACGATGAACGAGGGCCACTCATGGAACTGATATGGTCCTGTGAACACCGAGACTATAGGAAGGAGGTTCTTCCTGCAAATGTCTACTAACGCCGAGTCTGGAACTCCTGGAGGCATTTGTAAGGTGGCCTGACAAAAATGTTCGATGAAGGTACGAACGTCTTCCTTTTCCCTTTGCTTGACTTCAATGAGGGAGGACATAGACATGTCCATTCCACCCTCGTAGAATCGTGTGAAGAATAGCGCTTTGAAGTCCTCGAAGGAAGTAATGTAGTTGTCCACCAAGCTACGGTACCACTGATAGGCTACTCCTGAGAGGCAGCCCTTGAACACCCGAGTGAGGAGGGCGTCGTTTCCTTGTAGCAACACTGTCATCATACTGAAATAGTTCATGTATTGACTTGGTGATGTTTTTCCTTCGAACAGAGCCATAGTATGAGGTTTGTACTTCGGAGGAAAAGGGACTTCTTCCCAGATAGCCGGGTAAGGCTGGTTGATTCCCAGTTTCTTGAGCTGATCTTTGTGCTTTAAGGCGTCAAACTGGACTTTCAACTCCCGTACTGCCTGCATCGGATTCTCAGTTGGAAGCGGAGGGACTACTGACTCTTGATCTAGAGCAGGTTCTTGGCTTGGGTTGGATGGTGGTAAGTCCACCCCCCACACGTATCTGAGTTGGTGGGACCGACGCTTGAGCCATGGCAGTCGCGTGCTGAGTTAGCATCATCTGGTGCATTTTCTCCATTATGGATTGCATTTGCTTCAGAGACGTCTGTAGAACAGTGATGCGTTGTTCCGCATTTCCTGAAGCCTCCTCGCGTTCGTCTTCAATGGCGTAAGCTCCCACTTCCCTGGGTGTCATCGAAGGATTAGTATAGGTCGCCGCAGAAGTCGACTATACACTCTCAGTATCTGATCTGGGAGATTGGTGACCCCCAGCGTCGGAATCAGACGAGTACGGAGCTGGTTGCTGTGACCTTGCCCGGGTGTTTTGGAACACCCCAGCTTCAGTGCTCCAGAGGAGGTCTTCGAATCTTCTTCGGCTCGGAGGCCCAGAGGGATGACGTCTTGAGCTCGACCTTCTTCTGGGTATGCGTGAAGCCATGTTCACGAACGCATACGCGTGCTCTTCTTCCGAAAAAGACTGAGAGTAGCTCAATCGGTCGAAGACCGACCGTTTTGCTATAGAACAGCAGCAGTCAATCACAATCTTATAACTATTACAACATTGCTCTCTAGGGGGCGTAATAGACATGTTGGAAGGTCCCCTCTCCTTACGCTTCTAGATTAGGCATTCGCGTAGGTCAGGAGTAGCAACCTGAGCTTGCTTTACGCCGCGGGACTTCGCCTGGCGTAATTTGGAGATTCGCTCAGACTGGCGTAAAGCTGAAGAGGTCCTCAGTCGGCCATCGGCTTCTCGCATAATCCGGAGGGTAGGCAGATTGTTCTCTTGCTGGCGTAAAGGCCGAGAGGCTGAATATTCGCCTGCTTGCTTCCCCTGGCGAAGATCACCGCGCTCATCTGTTTTACAGTAGAAGTCAGATGTTGTTTCGCGCGTGGAGCGTGATCTGTTCTTCCGATTTGGCGTTGAGGCACCATCGGAAATTTTGTCTGTACCGCGCGTAGCGGGAGACTGATTCCTACGCGTAGAGCGCAGTGGATACTTCTGGGTTAGCGCAGAGGCCTTGCCCGAAGTTTTGTCTGTACCGCGCGTAGCGGGAGACTGGTTCCTACGCGTAGAGCGCAGTGGATACTTCTGGGTTAGCGCAGAGGCCTTGCCCGAAGTTTTGTCTGTACCGCGCGTAGCGGGAGACTGGTTCCTACGCGTAGAGCGCAGTGGATACTTCTGGGTTAGCACAGAGGCTTTGCCCGAAGTTTTGTCTGTACCGCGCGTAGCGGAAGACTGAATTTTACGTGCAGGGCACGGAGGGAGCGATGCTACCACCTCATTGGTCGAAGAGATCGAAGAGATCAGAGAGTCCACAGGAATGGTTGAGGATGTCTTAGGCATCCACACTTTGTGCAGCTTCCTGTTGTCTTGGACGGAGAGAGAGTGAGAGCTACCCCCGGTTCGAAGCATGTCTTCGTAAGCAGACTGGTCAAAATGAACGACCAGCGTCTTCTTCACGGTTCCTATAGATACCACATCGCGTTAAGCAATTACTTCCTCGTCAGAAGAGAAAGACGTCCCCAGCAGAGTCGCCATCTTGTTTGTGGTATTAAACAAAAGAATGAAAGTGTATTTCAATGACGGGGTTTGTGCGAAACCCGCGTCCTTTGGTTTACAAACAAACTTGTACAATATAATCCTATACGAGGATGTGGGAGTACAATTTATTTAATCTGGATATAAATTGCTATAGGTGTCTGATCTGCGGTCGATCACTTTAGCCCTTGGACCACGCAATGTTGAAGAAGTGCCGTGGAAGACAGGTAGCAGCTTCGAAGGTTGTAGGAGAGGGTGGATGCACGATGCCAAAGTCGTCGATCTCCGCTCTTTGCCTGAGCTCCGGGCTCCCTCTTTCTCTCTCTCTCTCTCCTCCTTGTTTGATCTTCTCTAATTGTCGACCTTGGATCTGTTATTGGTATTCTTGACCAAATTTTTTGACCTCGTTCCCCATTGACAGGGGCCTCTATTTATAGAGTCTTTGGTGACAGTGACCACTCCATTGGTATAGCAACCGAGGAGTGGAAAGTACAGCACCCTTTTACACAACGGTTAAAGTAACCAATGCCTACGTATAGATGATCTTTTGACTAAGCGGGTGACGTGGGTCCAACTAAGGGGACACAACACGTACGGTTGCTACTAAGATCACGGCGTAAAAGCCACGTAGGTAGGTATCCATTGTGTAGAAAAGGTTGGCGTAGAAGCCAAATGTCCGTCACCATGGCATAGAAGCCAAGTAGGCATAAAAAGCCGAACAGGCATAGAAGCCGAGTAGGCATGGAAGCCGAACAGTCGTAGAGACTGAGTGGTCGTAGAGACTGAGTGAGCACAGATCCTGAATGGGCGTAGAAGCCGCTGCATATCATACCAGAATGGGCGTAGAAGCCGCTTGAGCACAGATCCTGAATGGGCGTAGAAGCAGCTGCATATCGTGCCAGAATGGGCATAGAAGCCGCTTGAGCACAGATCCTGAATGGGCGTAGAAGCCGCTGCATACCGTGCTGATGTGGACGCCTTAGCCGGAATTATGGCTTTTAAAGATATAACCAAATCTCTTGCAGAGATTTGCCATCATCTTATGCATTAAATGCGAAGGCGTGTTTCGAAGGTCTGCAGGCCTTCTGTGCACCCGTCGCAGAGACGTGTCTTGAGAGAAACTGTCACCGCTCTGTGCAATTAGACGTGGAGACGTACCTCGAATCCCGTACGAAGTGCAGCTTTTGACGTGGCAGGCGGTTTGTTTGCTGCGGAGCATAAAATAGCTCATGTTTGCCTGTGTAAAATAGGGCGGCGTATTCCCTTGTATACAAAAGAGCGGTTTATGCTGAGGGGACTCCAGTAAACGACGGTTTGGTGATGTTTTACCAAATCCTCTGCATTAAATGGTGAGATCCGCCATCATACTGTGGGACGCATCCCGAGAGGTCTGCCATCGTTTCCAGCCGTCGTCTGGGTAGTCGTGCATCACCGTTTGTCAGGAGTCAGAGGTCAGATTCACTGCGTGACTTGACAGGTTCATTTCGGGAAAGATGAAGCGTTCCTCGTACGCTATAACGCTGCTTTAAGAGCGGATGAGTTTTACGCCATGGAGGCGATGAAGAACTCTGTTCACGCTGGAGCGGCCTGGATGTACTGCACTTATGCGGATGGTCCTTTGAGCTTTATTCTTCGCTGTATTTTAGCGGAGAAAACTCTGTTGTACGCCTGATGGCTCTGAAGGCCTCTGCTTACGCTGCTCTGTATCAAGAGGCTGTGTAGCTCTTCCCAGCGTATTTTTCATGCTTCTACAACTACGAGTGTAATATGAGCATCCGTTGAAAAAAGGATCACCCTAAGATGA